>LUGG01000013.1:0-600000 GCA_001683735.1 Grifola frondosa
GCCGTGGCTCGAGAAGCGCGACTGGCGCGAGCGCACGAGTCGGTGGATTACGTTCGCGATGCTGATCGTAGGCGCGGGCGCCGCGGGGTGCTGTGCTTTTTTGGAAGGACGGGTGTGCTGCAACTCACGGACGCGGACCTGTGCCCGGTCATGAACGAGCAGTTCGACAACCTCGACCTGCAGAACACGTGGACAAGGGATGTGGAGCTCGGCGGATTTCAGAATAGCGAGTTCGAGTTGACGACGGACTCTAACAATGATTTGTTTGTGCATGACGGCGAGCTGTACATCATGCCGACACTGACGTCTGATACGCTCGGACGCGCTGCTATCTTTGATGGCGGTTCGTACTCGCTTTCCGGGTGCACCAGTACTAACAAGGTGGCTAGTTTGCGATGTGCTTGTCGCCTCTCAGTGGGGAGATCGATGTGCGTGCTCCTCCTTCCCTTCTTCTCTTATCCGCCTCCATTACTCCCTATGCTCGCCGCAGATCATGGAGGCCCGCGGGAACGGCCTGCATACCCGGCGCAAGGCTCGAACTTCGTGCGCGCGTCGCTGAACTACGGCGTGCTGCAGACGCTGCAGATGCACCTATTCGGGTGGTGGTCGCAGAAGCAGTCGAGCTACGACAAGGCGTTACACATCTACGCGGTGGAGTGGACGCCGGACTGGATGCGCTTCTACATGGACTCACGCCTGCAGGCGAAGATCAACATCAAGATCATGGGCCACGGAGGAAAGAATTTCTTCCAGCGCGGAACTACCCCGCGACGATCGAGGTCGTCGTGAATAATATTTGGCAGCAGCAGAATGACATGACCGCGGCGCCGTTTGACCACGGTGGGTGCTGCGGTTGCGGTTGTGCTGTGCCGAGTGCTGATGCATGTGCTTGCAGCGTTCTACCTGATCTTGGACCTGGCGGTGGGCGGGACGAGCGGGTGGTTCCCGGACAACGTCGGCGGGAAGATGTGGTTCGACGGCTCGTCGAGTGCGATGCCTCGTGTTCCAACGCCGCCTTCAGGCATCTTCACCGACATCCCGCTCAACACTCACATTCAGTCTGCTGACTTGAGCTCTGCATTCACGCTAGGCACCCCACTTTCCACATCTCTAGCCTCGGACCAAGTCCTGGCGTCGGAGGGGTGGCGGTGCCGCATCAAATGCCAGACCCGAAGAGAAGAGCGGGGGATACTCCAGAAGTGCCCCAAGGAGGGACGTGGCACTGTTTTCCGCAGGTGGTTGAGCGTACGGGCGCGCGATCTCGTTTTCTCTCCCCGTCACATCCACTCCTCGGCCCCGCGCAACACTATCTATGTGCAGTGCCCTGTATTCCACTTATTATGCATCCATTTTCAACTAAAGTCATACCGAATTCAAAAGTTTTTCACTGCTTGAGTGAAAATAAGGTTCTCCTGAATCTTCAGTGCAATAAACTTTTCGAGCGAAGTTAAGGTTTTTCCAATGAAATTAAAGTTTTTATAAGATGCCACCTGTTCATTCGCGCAGACTGGGACGCTGAACGGGCCGTTGAGTGGGCCGTTGAGTGGGCCGTTGCATTTGCAACATTTGCAAATTTCAACTGAAGTTCACAATGCGAGAGTAACAATAATGCTGCTTCATATTCCAACTACGTGATTGTATGTGCATCAGCCACACTGTTGTCATGTGTGAGCTCCGCAAATTGAAACAATAGTTTGAGTACGTTGTTTCGTCACATTCAAAACAATAGAAGGAATTTATCCTATATGTCATAGTGTGAACCCAAATTTCGTATATGTGTTCTACTTTGAAGCAAATGGGAATAAAACTTTCATATTCAATAAATGATAACAGCAAGAACTCATGATATGCGTATAAGATATGCACCTGTCGGCATATCCCAAAGTATATTGTGAATATGCTATTGCATTTGATAGGACTAAATATAGTAGCTGAGATGTCACAATATGGAGCTACATTTAACTGACATTTGCAGCGACGCCAAATGGGCTCCCGTCTCTAGTGAAGTCAACGGTAGACGCGTATGGCCACGTGGACCGCGTTAGATCGATCGCAGCCACAAAGATCGCCATCTCCGACTCACTGCCAGAGACTTGCAGAGATTGTCCTGGTCATGCGTACTTGCTACTTCTCGTATGATGTTCTTCGCTGTCCACCTTTCTGTAAGCTCGGTTTCCGGACTGGACGGCGGAGAGAATGCGCGCTCGGGAGGATTGCATGCCTGGCTCTGCATGACCTGGGGCGATGGTGACGACGACAAGGTGGCGGTCAGCCGGAGGAGCGAATATGGAGTGAGGATGCTTATCCTTCCAGACGTGAAAGTTGTCTGAGTGCGAATGGAAGCGGTGAGCGGGGGTGTTACGCGGCGACAAGCGCACTGCCACTAACTCGACGCTGGACAGCGCTGGGCGTGGCTAATAGCAGCGACGACAGGGGAAGATCGACCTCTCCTCCGCACCTGTTCAGTCCCTTTCAACAGTTCGTGCAGACCCGTGCGCCGTGCACCGTTGCTTGCCCGAGGAGCCGTGGCAGCCGATAGATGTTGCGGATGACAGACTCCATGCTGGCGACGAACATTGGCCGGAAATCTCCTGAGTGGGCCAAGCTGGAGCCAATGTGAACGTCGCCCTCGCCGTGACTCTCAATCTCTAATGACCCGCCGGACTAGGTGCCGTCTTCCCGACACTGGCCTTTCTGCTTAAGTGCGCAAGCTCCTCCCATTTCTTCTGCGGACATCATCTTCCGCCGGGTTCCCTTCCCCCTCCCGTCCTGCCATCTCACTGCTTCCTCCTTGCTTATCGCTCTCGATGTCCTACATAACCCTTCGTTGTCCACTTTGCTCTCTGGTTCTTGTGGCGTTGGAGTTTATGCTGGATCCGTACGTCACTCCTCTCCTGCACAAGCCTGCTGATGTATTGCATGTAGCATACCAGATAATACTAGATGCAACTAAAATGCACGCTGTGCACAAGCAGAGGACATATATATACTACTGCGCCGCTTTCGAGCTCCCTTCGGCTTTGCTTGGCTTTGCACTCTTCCCGTCCTAGGTGGTCCCCCGCGCGTCCTCTCAACATCTGCCAGCTTGCATTCACAAATCCACATCCGACCAATGTCTGTGTTATCGCACCCTATGCTCTCACCAACTTCATCTCATATTCCACCTGATCACACTCATCTACTCCGGTCGTCACAATATATTTAGCCGACCGTGTTGCGTGCGTGCGCACTCTCGAAGCCACGGGATCTACCCCGACTTGTAGCCGACGGGGAACTGGTGAATATCTCACTGTCGCTATATATTTAGCACCGAAGTGCCTTTGCTAGCATACTCATATTGTGCGATGTGAGTGACGGGCTTCGAGCGATGAACGATGACTGCATCCTGACCAATTCTGCAGCACTTGCTAAACTCTAGGCCCGGACTGCCTCAGTCGTACACAGACGTCCCTCACGTAATCGCTGTTCCAAGCCGAATGATAAAAGCTACTTATAAACATCCGAAGGTCCGTGTCAAGCGTTCGCGGCAAGCTCAAATCGTTCTATTCTCTTCCCTGCACTGCCTTAGGACTTCTCAGAGATCTCGGCCAGCGTGAATGATTCCTCCGAGGAGGTACCTGTGCCTTGAAATCTTACGGTCAGATGGAACTGCATTTGTATGGGACGACGCATGCGCTCTACATCTTCCGCGCGTTCCTTCGAGCGACTGTCACGGTCCCTGCTGTTCACGCTCACTTCCAGCAGCCGGCAAAATGATGACGCACGATCTCAGGCAACTGTATTATGCAGGTGCGCATTTTCGGTGGCTTGAAGTCCGGTTTCTGCAGTTCTACGACGTTCGGTACAGCAATGATGCAGATTTGAACTTTGCTGTTCTTCGTTGGTGTATACATCGTTGCGTGATGGCGGAGTATCGTTGCACTCCACCGTGGATGGATCACATCGTTTGAAGCATGATTCCGTGTTGGCCAATGTGCCACCTCGACCGCGGTCGTCACTGGCTCTATTCCTATCTCATCTGGCAAGTAACTTACTGTGATTGATACACAACCTGTGCTTCGATTCCTTCTGATGTTCTCGTTCGACCATTGGTTGTCCATTTACAACTGTCGTTTGTGCACCTTGAGTCCAGGCTATTGTATCATGTTCGGAGAAGATGTCATGGCCAATCAGGCTGTTCTCTGCGTTGTTAACCTTACTGATGTCTAGTGTGGTCCGTGGATACGTGTTGCAATATTTTCAGAAGCGATATGTCATCGCAGTCGCCTTATCTCGGCTACTCGCGGCGAACGTTCAAATGTTCCTTCGCGTTGTCGGGGACTCAGCCATGATACGCTGGCATGTTAAGTGAGCATTATCACCAGTGCTTGAATGCGGTGCTGAGTTAAGCTCTGTGCATTGTTACGCCCTCTTTGAGGGGGCTATTCATGTAATTTCATTGCATTTTTTAATGAAACTGTGCCTCCAAAAATGTCGCAGCAAAGATACGGTCAATCAGATCGTGACAGCGACGAGATGTAAGTGCAGTGATGTTGTCCTCGAGGGTGGATATAAGAGTTGGATCTCTCCATCTCTCCCCAAACATTCAATCCCAAGTCTTTCGAACTACCTCATATCATGTCATCCACTATCACCGCCAGGAGGACCAGCAGCTGTGAGTAATGCTCACCGAAATATTCCCTCATCTAATATATCCTATCACACAGCTTCATCACAACATATTGTGGTGTATCGGTGACCGGTCAGTGGTTCACGTACGACCTCAAGCCATTTTCTCATTCCCATTCGTCGCAGCTCTCCTGGTCTATGAGTACCTAATCACGTTTGATCGTGAATATCAACTCGTCTGGAAGCGTCCCTTTTCAGCGGCCACCATAGTGTTCTTGCTAGCAAGATACCCTCTTCTTCTAGAGTATATTCTCACCCTTACAACAATATACCCACTATCAACAAGGGTGCAGTTCTTATCCAATTGCTGTAGACTGTCTTAGCTCACTCAAAATGTCCAGAGCTGTTCCGTGTTGATTTGGTTGCCGACAGCTTTGCAGCTGCTCTTCCTTTTGCTTGTGGCCGGTGAGTCCCCATTGGTCATATGATATTCTCACTTCTGACTCTCCATTTGTATTCTGTGAAGCATTCTCGGCTCTCCGAGTATATGCGCTGTCTGGTCGTCGATGGAAAATTGCTTCGTTGGTATTCACCTTGTCACTCGTCCCCGTCGGCATTGCACTGGTGAGCCCTGCCCTCTGCATTGAGCTTGGCATGTAATTGAAGTGTGACACCTGCTTCTAGCTTGACGATGTACGGCAAGTGGTGATTGTAGCTCCACCTCCCATCAATTGCACAAATCTAAATTTGTTCTCACCATACCAGCACTGTGCATCGACGACTCTTTCGACTAGTGCATACACCGTATTTCATGAGAGTATTTGAACGAGACGCTGACATATGCGATATAGTTCTGGTACTCCTACGAATCCTATTACGATGGGCCTAGCCAGTACCGTAGAGCTCATGCATGATAACAACGTCTGATCGCAATGTACCCCATCCGGGGTTCGCAGGGAGATAAGTGACACGACAGTAACATGCATGCATGTCCTCATGGAAACGACAGATGCATTCAAGAGGCGGCCTGGACGTTCGACGCGACTCTCGCCATCGCAGCCAAAATCCGTAGCGGGACAGGCCCTCTCATCCTGGCGTTCTACAGCTGCCTTGAAGAGGCGCAGGGCATCGCGCGCTCGTCGCTCTTCGGGCTCGTCGTCCGTAAGGAGGCAGGCCAAGGTGCGCTTTTGTGTATATATGCGTCCCATTTGACATGAGGCTAATGGGAGTTTGCGCATGGGGTCTAGGAATGCTGCTGCTTGCGGCGTGGAGCACGAATGAATGGCTCCCGAGTGGACATGCGATGCGCATGGCGCTGGATTTGGACCTGCACCGTGCGCTGGAGAAGCTAGCAGACGACGGCGGAAAGAAACGGAGTGAAGAAAGATATCTCGACGGGTATCGGACTCTCCCTCTCACTCCAAAGTTACGTCCCTGACACTATTCAATATCGCAGTTGTTCGTGTGGCCCTTACTATGCCTACATTGATTTGACCACCAGTACGTGGCTGTTTCAATTACACCGTGCACAGTCTGACTTTGGCAGCCTGGGTCCCGGTCGTCCCATCGTCCTTCGTGATGAGAGCTCGATCAGACACTGCTGTATCCTCCTTTCACACCCCATGGCATCCCCGACGGACGTGCGCCTCGTCTCGCAGATTGAGCTGATCGCGCAAAAGAGTACGTGCGACCATCACCATGACTCCATCCTCTTCTGCTCACGTGCTGGTGTAGCGCAAATTTATGAGACGCTCTGCCCGCTGAATGGTTAAGTAAATCATAATACGCTCGCTTTCAACCGGCGTGCCAACGTCGCGCTCGACAAGTGGTTCGTCGACTGCGACAAGCTCCGTCGTACACGTCTCTTTTCTCGTCACCGGTCCCCATGCACTACGCGAAGCTGTGGCTCGTCTGCGTCGCGCTGCGCGCCGTGTCGTGTAACAAAATGCTATTCGAGCAGCGCGAGCTCTCGCATTCGTGCCCTCGACGCATCTGGGCACGCTAGTGGTGTCTTATGTCCTGGCCGTGCGCTTCCTGCTTATGCCCGCGCTCAACCTCCTCTGTGTAGGTGAGCGCTGGACGCTGGCTGTACGGCAATGACCGCCTCGCCTGGTGCGTATTTGTCTCTGTTCCTTTTGCACACCGATACTGATGCGCTCGGGTAAGGTCGTATTCATTCCCGCGGGCGATTCTGTGTTCCTTCTAGTCAACGTCGCAGAGCTCATCGACTAGACCAGGGACCGATCGCGGGGTACATTATCATCGCTGTACGTATCTTCTCGGCTGCATCTACGAAGGGCGTTTGTATTGACGATGGATCATACATGATCTCCCCTCTGATGGCTATGATATGCTCTCTCGGCCTTCAGGTCGTCGAGAACATGGAGGGTCGCGTGTCAGGTTTACAATCTCTTAAACGTCGTTGTATGGTGGCCGTTTTCAGTTCACTCAGAATGTCTATATGGGCGGTGACAGACGTTTCACGTGCGCGCGGGTCCTAATCCACACGCTTGAAGTGGGCTCGATATATCCGGGGGTCTCAAACGCATTGTAAGGATGTCAACGGTTAATATAAGTGGTCTGTGCATACCGTGAAACGAAACAACTAGTCGACACTCACTTCTGTTGAATACAGTGATCATGGGACTGGTGGATGGAGAAGGTGCCCGCGCTTAGTTTGTTGAACATCGAGGACAATATATTCTCACTGATCAGATAATTCCATAGCGCTTTTACTATATTGCTTGTTCACTGATGGGCCTAATGGGGGCCGAAGTACGGCGTGCAAGTATATTTCTGACCGATGCACCTAGTATTGTAGCATCACGTCTGACATACACACTTAAGATGCGCATACGATTTGCTCGCTGGTGCGCAAACGTAACCTCCCGGTGTATTTGAAGAATAAGCTGCTGATCAGGGCTGTTAGATTTCAAACAGGCCAAGCAGCGTCCGATCGCGAATGCCGGTCGGAGGAAGCTGCCTAACTTCTGTATTGCCGGTGCGTGGCAGTCTCAGTGCATAGTCGGTTGCTGGTCGATATTACAAGTGGTGCTTCATGCCTTCCTACGCTGAGATCGAGCAGACGCTACCTGTCGCTCGTGCAGTTGGCTACGATCATGCCATACAAAGTTGCCCCAGTGATTCGGAAAACCCTCCACATCGGTTTACGAGACTGGGCAGTGGACCGTCCACATGCGCACTATCCACTACGCAACGAGGAAGTTAGGACGAGGCGTTATATTGACGTATCATAACTGCGTGTGCAAGCGGCGTGTACGGCTCGGACTTTGCATGAAATTGCGAGCCAGGATCGGATCAGAAACGGGGGAGATGGGGTCACAGAAGAGGGCAAGGATAGCATACCTTGCTTTCCCTACGTCTCAGATTGAGTCTTGTAGTTATGGAGCCATGAGCGAAGCTGAGCAGTACGCTGTAGAGCTCGTATGGTTCGATCGCAGTGTACCTCGTATACGCAGTATACAGATGGTTTCTTTTTGCTCGTGCTAAAGCATGTACGCTCGGTACCGACAATTCTGGTGCGCATCAGTGTTGGACATACCATGTCCTGAATACGAGCGTTCATCTTCTTCCATTCAGAATGCGCCATGATGAACACCCACCAGTGGCCGCCCAGCAAGCCATTGATACCAATGCACCTACGTATTAGATACAGCTTCCGTATAGTGACTGGGCAGTGCCTTCAACATCAGAATTATCATTTGCACAGTATATTTGATTATAAACCATTAAATTGTGTATATTTTAAAAAATGTATGTAATTCTGATATATCAAAAGATAAAGCTAGATAATCATGAATAGTGTTTGAGAATGACATAAAGTGAGAAATGATTGTGGTACTGGGGAAGAACAGAAAGAATTATAGTGTTTGGGAAGAGCATCAAGTATGATGTTGTTTGGGAATGACATAAAGTGAGAAATGATTATGGTACTGGGGAAGAACAGAAATAATTATGGTGCTTGGGAAGAGCATCAAGTATGATGTTGTTTGGGAATGACATAAAGTGAAAAATGATTATGGTACTGAGGAAGACAGAAATAATTATGGTGCTTGGGAATGATGTAAAGTGAAAAATGATTATGGTACTGGGGAAGAACAGAAATAATTATGGTGCTTGGGAAGAGCATCAAGTATGATGTTGTTTGGGAATGATAGAAAGTGAAAAATGATTATGATACTGGGGAAGAACAGAAATAATTATGGTGCTTGGGAAGAGCATCAAGTATGATGTTGTTTGGGAATGATAGAAAGTGAAAAATGATTATGATACTGGGGAAGAACAGAAATAATTATGGTGCTTGGGAATGATGTAAAGTGAAAAATGATTATGGTACTAGGGAAGAACAGAAATAATTATAGTGCTTGGGAAGAGCACCAAGTATGATGTTGTTTGGGAATGACATAAAGTGAAACAAGAATTATAGTGTTTTGATAGAAGTAACAGAATGAGTATGATGACTCACAAATAACAAGATGAAAGTTATGGGGCACAGGTAACATACATGAGTATATTTGATGATATATACAAGGCTGGTAGATGGTCAGCAAATGAGACACAAGTTGTAATTATACATAAAACTTGGAGTGTTTATGGAAGAAATATCTGACTTTCGTTTATCATAAGTTGATACAAGAATTACTTATATGGAAAATAGACAGAAAGCTTGATATAACTTACGGAAGGAGGATCAATCTGAACTTGATGGCAAACCAATAGTACAATTGTGCAATATCATACGAATAGGCAATAAATACAGTACAAGAAATTAATGCCATCAGATATGCAAATAACTACAAGCCAGTATATTCCTCATTCTCATCCACCTCCATATCCTCTGAATTATCTGACATCACATCCTCCCAACCTTCTCCCTCACGATCATCCATCTCTAATTCCGGATCATCAGAAAGATAAGCCTCTTCATCTTCTGGTAACAAAGGTAAAGAATTGTCATCTGTTTCCAGAGCATCGTTGACAAGTTCAGGAACTACGATGTTGTGTATGGCATTGTGATTGCATTGACCGGATTGATAGGCATACACGTGCCCAATCCCAAAGCCCCAATGATGGCGCATTAGGAGATCTCGGTCTGCAAAACTACTTTGTATCTTAGTTCTGAGCTGGGAGAGGTTCAATCACAACTTACTTGTTCACAAAATATCGACGCCAGTCATGGCAGTCCTTGGCGCAGCGAGACAATCCCACTTCATCAGGGTAGCACCGTCCATCTGAGAAAGCTGGAATAATGTGACAGGCACGGAGGACATCATGGGGATCGATGAAGCCGAAAGCATGCCCCCTGTAATAGGTGTGAAACGAAGCGATGGAAGTGTCGAGGTTGTCGAGAGGGAGTGCTGTGCCTCCAAGACATCATACCACCGGACCCACAGAAAATCCAGGCGGCAAGGGCGGTAGTTGCGCACACCGGGTCCCACATAGATGACATGGGCATGATACACTCCGAGGACGCGTGCGTACATGAAGTGATGGGGGGAATTGGGTGCTAGAAGCATGATGTTACACTTGGATGTCCCGGGATTGACAATGTCGAAGTCACGTTGAATGTCGTATGTCGTAAAGTTAAATCGGATTAACTTATGGTGGAAGATGCGATCGTCTTTGAGAAGCACAGATGTAAATTGGTCGGGATCGGCATTGAGGCCATGATGTTTTTGTATACGAGGGAGGAGGTGCGCTTGCAATTTGACATAGAAGTCCTGCAGAAATGATAAAGGACCAGATTTGTAAAAAAACAAATGTAACATATGATTCACTACTCACCGTAATTGCAGGGTCTCCCATATTCCTTTGAAGGAAAGATGGGACATGCACAGGATCGTTTTCCGACTTAGCCATGTTGTATTGAGTGCGAGGATCATCCGGAGTTGGTTCTGCATGGGCGGGTTTGGCTTTTAACCGTTGGCGAATGGTTCGAATGATGCGCTGTCGCCGTTCAATCTTTGCAAGCTGTTCAGGAATACACTTCCCGCTTGTGCGAAGGAACCGAGCCTTTGAGACCCGGTGCTCGGATTCGCTCTGAGAATTGTGTCAGTGTAGAATTGCATTCAAAATCAGGACGTACTGCTTGAGTAGAGTAAGAATCCGTTGTACCGAACTGCTGAATGGTGGACATGTAGTCGCCTAACGAGTGGACCTTATAGGTGTTGAGGTTGAGAGTCTTGGTTCGGCGTGCATTTTCAGCAGAAGTTGGGCTTGTGTTTGAGGTCTTTTGGCGACGATTTCTAGCATCTCGTTCGCGTTCGAGCTCTCGAGTGTGAAACACAGCACATGTCTTGTCCCGAAAATGTCTGAGTTGATGGCCAAGAGTAACCGTAGAACTCTTGAGGAGGTCCAGGGTGGGATCAGTGTGGATACGAAGCTTGGCTAGACCATGCCAGTACGCAAGATGGAATAACAATTGTAGTACTGCACTATTGTGTGGCTCTGAGAAGTCCCCGAATACCGGAATGGCACACTGAGGTGGCTGTCAATATTAAAAAAGTCATAACAGAATGACTTGCCTGTAGCATGTCCTCTAATCCCTCGCTGCCATTTTTCGCAGCTCCGATCGATTAGACGTTGTCCTTCTAATGGTGTCGTGCCGAAAACGGGAATTTGTCGAAATCTAGAATCATGTTAGAACATAAAATTCATGAGGAATACAGCTTACCGATGATCAAGTTCATGCTTCAAGGACTCATCCACGCAGTCTAAAATCCGGAGCAGATGGATGAAAACTGCTTTCCAGACCCCAAGTTCAAACTCGTGCATTAAATCTACAACAAGAATGTCAAATCTATTAAAGCCTAACGGTGCAAGTGACCTTGAAAAAGCATTCTGCGCAAAGTAATCAATAGCTCCTCGCAATGGTAGATATTGCATGGACATACCTCCGTAGGAACAAGTGATTCTTTTGCCAACAGTCTCTCCACGGCCGCACTATTAACAGCATAGTTCATGTTGTATATAATTGATCGTGCGCTCGCGACCTGGTTCCGATGGTTGACGTCGTCCACTCGAGAGAGAGTTGTGCGTTGAGCGAGATCTCGAGCCATCCCAAGATTATGAACCCGATCCAAAGGGATCAAACACCTAGGGCAAGGGCAACGACCCAGGTTTCGTATACTAGCAATGATGATCCTGACGTTGGAATATGTCAGACAATTTTTCATGACAGAATTAGCCACTCACTTTTCAGGATAATCTGCAGAATAGGTAAATATCCGAGGATAAAATCTTCGGCGGACACCATCGCAGCAGTCAATGACTATTCCATGCCGGTAGGCCTCGAGGAATTCGTCATCAAGGAGAATGCTCCACTGTGCATGGAGCATTTCCCTGTGACAGTGAGTGAGGAAGGGTTGGTTTGGGCCTTTCCCACCTGTATACATCTTCGCGAAGTCCTTGAAGGATGCTGGGAGCTAGAAAGAGAATTAGGTTATTCAATTGTAAGAATGCAAACACGCACCGTTTCAAAGTAAGCTACATGTTCGTATGCTTCGCAGGAGGGCTTGCTTCGTCTATACTTAGACTCATTTCCGAATGCCAAGTAGAGCGGCCAAAGCTTTGAATTGCCACACTCTGTTAAGTGAGTGCCATCCGACGCAAACATGAGCCCGACGATGACCTTGGGAAGATCACAATCCGGCTCTCCTGGTGCATCTTGAAGATCCCGGTGAGCATCGATGAAGGCCTGCGAAGAGTAAAGTTCGCCATGAACTCTTATGGGGTCCGATGCCTCTCCTGGTTGCCAAAGGACCTCGTACGGCTCATACGTGAAGTGTCGATGGTGCTCCGGATTGGATATCTTGTCGCGAATAATAGAAACCAACCTCCGATGACAGAGGTTTCCCGCAAGGAAATCTACGGGACCCGACGAAGCATCTTGCGATGGAACGGTACGGATATTTTCACCGGAGTCCGCAGCCATGAGCTGCGGCCGTCTTCATCCTCCCATTCGCCCAGACCTAGGCCAGAGATAGTTTTCACGCTACCTGCCAAATGCGAATCCACACGTTGCCAGTTGGTTTTCGCAACGTCTTCAGGCTTGAAGTCCGGATGGGTATGATTTTTGTCATGTTCATGAAGCTAGATTGAGATTTCTTGACTCCGTCGTTCCAATACCACTCTCCTAATAGGAAGGACGACTGATTTGGATAGGGATCGTAAGGATTCGCGATCAAATCTTCGGACTCTGTAATTCCTGACGATTGTATGTTCCGGGGCATGTTTGGGTGAGAAGCGATATTGACGAAACAATCCAAATGAGTTTCGGGATGACCGAAATATATTCGAGATGGACCTAAATGCGCAGAATGTATGGCGGAGGACGATGGTTGAGTAGACGGGATATTCGCAGACACAGGTTGGGAGATGGAAGGTGTAGCTACTGGCTCGGGGAGTATATCTTGGTAGCGTTTCGGGAGACAGCGGTTCTCTCTCCGGCTCTCCTTCTAGCGACGGGAAGGTCAAGACAGTCGTTGTCAACTGAACTGACTTGGGTGATGGGCCCATGTGAGCATGTCGCTATCGACGCGGGGGCGGTGGTCGTTGCCGATGTGGATGGGGCGGTTGCGGGGGAATTAGTGCCTGTGGCCTCCTGACGACGACGCTTCGCGGCTCTCCAAATGTCTTGCAATTTCGCGAGAGCACTAGCAGTGCGTTTCTTGTTCTTCGCGCATACCCGCCAATGATTCGAGAACGCGCCTGGTGAAGAGAAGGACCGCCCGCAAGGGCACAACTCGCAGTACGCTGTCGATGTCGCTGAAGAATCCATCTCAAGGAAATGAATCGTTTAGAAGAATAATGAGAACATACAAAGAGAGGTTAGATACAGCACAGCCAATCGGCTAACAAATGACTCACCGGCCAATGAGTCAACTACAAGAACAGCCTTGAGATCACGGCAATATGACTTGACACAGTGACGCATGGCTTTGCTAAAAATGGGAATGACTGTCGGCTTTTGTTGTAAGAATTTCATCGGTGAGCACGGCAGGAATGTCATGAGGTCAATCAAGGGAAGTCTTATCAAGCTCACGCATTGTCCGAACACAAGATGCATTGTATTAAAAGTAAATGAGGGTGATTCCGCGAACGTAAAGGCATGCGTACAAAGAGGCATGCAGCCAATCCGCTGTACACACTGTCCGAGGCAGCAATGTAATTGGCAGGGAGAAGGGCTAGCCACCACAACACCGAAATACTGTAATTTCAAGGGTTGATGTCGCCTAGAATAATTTCATCAATTACGGAGGCATGTAAGAAGTGTACGCTCACCTCGTGCAACCACTTCCATGTCTATGTCGTGGAGAACGCATTCGTAGTGGATATCTGTGGACGTAACAGAAGCGTTGGGTATTAAGATACGTTCGGTATCATTGTGGGTATTAGATAAATCAAATAATTCGAACTGATTCATATTAAATCAGCAGACACCTATAAAGCTGTAAGACTGAGTGCGACGTACCTTCAAGCCCAGCATGGCACCTCGCAAAGGAAAAGAAATTGCCAAAGTTCCCACTCCCCCCCCTGAGGACGACGACGTGACGGCTCCTCGACGGCACGTCCGACGCTGACGTTGCGTCAGCTTCGCGCAATCCTCGAAGCTCAGGCTGCCCTGAGTAGCGCTCCTAACGTCGCCCCTCCTGTTCTGGGTACTCCTGGCCAAGAGCCTCCGATTGCGGATCCTGCAGTGGCAGGTCCATCCGCTGAAGAACAACCCACAGCAGGCCCGTCCAGGGCTGCCTCGATCCATATCCCCAATGTGGAGAGCTCTGGTGAGTATTAACATCATCATTAAATCATTAAATGAATAAATGAACGACTTACACTTCACAGCGGATCTTGAAGCATTGGTCAACATCCTTAGGAACCATGCCATAAGGAACCAGGAGGCGATCGCCAGTGTCGATTACCTCGACACGTGCCTGACGATTATGCAGGATAGGTACAATGAATTAATTCATATTGTAAGTTCTTCTGTAAGTTGCTTATGCCGATACTAAAGAATAATCTAGCTCATTGAGCTTGTAAGTGAAATGCCCCAAGGGGAACAACAAAGACTCACGACTTCTAGGTCATGTCCCTCAGCCAGCGTCGTTGAAAGGAGTGGTGGGATCGCTCTGGGCTTGAAACCGTTCTATCTTCAGACATGTATTAGATAGAAAAGCGGACAATGTGATACTGATTCTGTAAAATGTCAGAACGGTGACTTAAATGGATAGAAACAAAGCAAACTACTACTGAGATATACATAATGTCAACAAACTGCATTACATCCTCGTGCGGCGCACAGGAGAACGAGAACAAGCGCGGGAGTGTCTGGAGTGGGGGGGAGTCTGGGCGGGGCTGATGGGGGTCCGTGGGGGTTGCGCTCCCTATCGAGGTGCGAGTACCTCGTTGGGGGATGAGTGTCGTTCAAAGACGACCGCGGCGTGCTTGAGGATGTGGAGGAAGTCCGGGTGCCTACCCTCATGGGTACACGCGGAGGTAAAGGACGTCGTTGCTGCCTTTGTAGCATCGACTGGACGGGCGCGACCCTCATTTCCTCGACATGTGTGGCCCTCACCTCCTCGATGCGCGTGACCCTCATTTCCTCGACGTGCGTGGCCCTCACCTCCTCGACGGGCGCGACCCTCATTTCCTCGACGCGCGTTGTAAGGGTTATTGACGTACGTGAGAGTTCCTGTCTGAGAATAAATTTCTAACACAAGAATTTGTTCACAAAAGGATTTATTTTTCAAGCAAGGGTTCAGCAAAACTGAATTATAAGCAGCAAGAAATTTAAAAGCCTTCAATACTTCAATGTGCACCAAGCGTGACGGGTTTTCCTACTTTTCCGGTCAGAGGCTCAGCCGAGTCCGGAAATCCGAGATTTATTAAATATATAAGATTCAGGTACGTAGATTCCAAATGAATGTCAGGGATATTACTTGCTAACACTTGCGACTTCAATTCCTGGTCTTGTGAGAGTGCTCAACCTAGCCTACTGTCCTGTAGGGTCCTTGAGTCTTCCTGCCTGGGTCTGTACTTTCAGAGCACTTGTCTTGAACAGTCAAAACAGCCCAAGAAACTTCTTGTCTGAACTTAAACTTGCACTTTCCTTACGCCGCAATCTGCTGTCTTGCTACTGAGAATATTCTACTGCAGAGTACTCAACCTATCCTACTTTCCTTGTAGGGTCCTTGAGATGCTCTTCTTGGACTTGTACTACCAGAGCCAGTCTGGTCAGGTGACAATCCAAGGTGAAATTCACACAGAAGGAGAGGGCACACAGATGTCTGGGGTGAAAGTGGATAAAAACTATATTGCTCTCAGAGGGGCAGTTTGGCCTGCTTTTATACCCTGAGGAAATTCCAGAACATTCCATGGAAATGACTCACTCTGACTCCCCCTGACTCATTTCTGGGTTGCCTTACTAATCCACCTCAAATCCTGACTAATCACGACTGATCATGATTATCCATGGTCAATCCTAATTGGTCCTGACTTGGCTTTTCTGAATTAGTGCTGACAAATCAGAGTTCATCTGAGGTCATCTGATCATGTCTTAGTCATGGAACATTCTAAACTATGTTACAAAAGTATCAAAACTACGAATTCAGTACAAAGTCTTCCTAACTAAGCTTATTTCTACACTAAATCTTTCAATTCTATTTATATCTCCTACTTTTCTCCTTATCTCCACATCTAGGCCTTGTCTAGATGGTCTGGGCTCATGATCCAGGTGGTCATGTGATTGATCTGGACCTGTCGGGCTTGCAAAATGGGGTTACAACTGATAACACTCCAAATTTGAGGGTGTCTTTTGACAAGCCTGGGTCGTATTGAGTTTCTTGACAAGGGCTAGGCCATTCTGGAACTTAGCTAGAACATGTAGACTGGTCTGGACCTTGTCTAGGTCCTTCCATTGTAACTTCTCAAGTCATGTAGTTCCTTCTTATAATCATTCTTATGTAATGTCCTTAACAAAAGATGCATATTTTGACTTGAAATAATGTGAGCTGAGTGCTGATTGGTGGGAAAATGGATACATTGTCATGTGACCTAATTCTTCCATCCATGTCCCTCATAGATCAGTAGAAAGTCATCCATCAGTCTCGCATCTCCTGCTTGCAGCATGTTCTTCGGCAATTCAACTATATCGCTGTTCGGCTTCAACATTCCTCTGCGATGAGCAATGTTCCAAATGATCCATGCATCCAACCATTCAAACATGGCTAGAATGGAATAGGGAATGCCCACTGCAACTTCCTGGGTGCCTGTGTAATGCTCCACAGCAACAATGACTCGAGTCTCCTGAAATTGAAGGATGCGGGTGATTCGTCCTGTAAACTCGATGTTGGGTCCCAAAAGACGAAGGGGACCAGAAAAATAGATTGGGATAAGATGATCCTGGACTGGATCGAGGATGAGGATATGTTTACGAGTCTGTCGATGCACCCGATAGTAGGGAACCTGAGTATCACGAGGGTACGAAATTGCCTGCATGATGGTGATGGACAGGAACAAGAATGCCTGGAACGGTTGAACAGAGTTTGTGCTTTATTTATGAGTATAAGCACGTGACCACTTCCCGATTTGATGTCCCATGTCATGTTACTTATTGATGACAGGATGTGCAAAATTGATGTTATTTTGCCATGTCCAGGTACCAAACACATTTGGTGCGTGACATCCGCCCCACAGTTACTCGACTGTCCCAGTCGTAAATTTCTTTCTTAACTTCTCCCTTTCTATCTATGACTTCTGGTTCGCTGACTGACTGGTTCCCGATCTTATTCAAGTCTGGTTCATTATCTATAGACATAATTTGCTCATTATCATTCCATGTTTCCATATCTTCCTGTTCTATCTCCTGCATTATCGGGTACTGATAAATTCTGGCTCATCTGCCAAACTTTCCAGGTCATCGTCTGATGGATGGTATTGCAGAAGCCTGAATGCAGCTACATTCTCTCTAATTATGTCTCCATTTAGTTCCTTCAAGACATATGCTCCTCCTCTGGTTCTTCTTACAACTTCGTATGGTCCTAAATATCTTGGCTTATGTTTTCTATTCATTTCTTGCTCAATAGCTGAGTTTCGCTTAAGAACTAGGTCTCCTGGTGAATATGATTCTCGAAATAATCGGTGAGCAAATTTCTTTTCAAATTGCTCCTTGGAAGTCAACCGTGATTTGGCTAGAGCTTTTGCAGCTCGGGCTATATCTTCTGGTCTACGTTCTAGTTGCCGTATTCGCAAGGCAGAAGGTCTGAATGAGACATGTCTTTATGAAATCCTTCTACCAGAAAGGTGGCTTCTCGCAAATCCATTGGAAATACTGGATGGACTCCATGTAATAGATAGTAAGGACTGAATCCTGTGGCTCGTCTTGTGGTAACACGATCTGCAAATAAAGCATGTGACAAGAGATCTGGCCATTGGGATATTCTTCCTTACAGGTTTAACCAATGCTTCCCTCAGAATGAAATGTCCTCGTTCAACTACTCCATTAGCTCGAGAATTATAGGCAGATATTCGTACATGAGGAATACCATATTTGAGAACTAATTTCTCAAATGCCCCTTTGGTCTCAGGTCCATTATCTGTGGTAACTTGACCTGTGGCCCCATATCTACAGACTATCTGTTCCCAGAAAAACTTTGCTACTGATTCTGAGGATGTACTATTCAAGGCTCTGCTTCTGTTACGCCTGACAAGTCATCTCGACAAGCCACTATACATGTCTTTTTACCAGCTGTGGGCATAAACATTATGTCCATATAGACTTTGGTAAATAAGGTGGCGTGTGGAGATTCGAAGAGGGATTGCTACCTTCCGAATGCTTCGCATTTGGCATTCTTTACATGATTGCACATGGTGATGCACATCTGCTGATAAAATGGCCAAAAGAAGCGTAATCGTACAGTTTCAAAGGTAGCATACTCTCCTCGGTGTCCTAGTTCATCATGTGCTTGCTTGAGAATTGCAATTCTCTCATTGCTTCTAACACTACACGTGTGGGTATTCCATTCTTCTGTCTCCTGAACATCATATTCTCTTTCACGAAATAATGCTTGCATCTTCTAGCAAATCGCAATTTTGCAGCTGGGTTGGGAAAGCTAGGCATTTCCAGAGTAACAAGAAATCTCTGATTTGTCGAAGAGAAATATCCTGAGATGTTGTAGTTGAAATAAACACTCTTGTGTCTGGTTCAATTGTCTCTGGAAATGGTCCATAGGTTTTCTTACCTGTTCTGGTTGCAAAAGCCTGACAAACAAAGCAATATTGTCTAACCATTCATCATCGTCTCCTTCAATTATTTCTCCTTCTCCTAGTGCTCTTCGTGATAAGGCATCTGGTCCCTTATGTTGTGCTGCTGGCACGTGAATCAATTTAAAGTCAAACAGAAGGATTCCCTGAATCCAACGGTTAATGGTCGCATTAGGCTGCAAGTCGGGTTCATTTAGCATTCCTTTGATGTATTTTGCATCGACTTCAACATGGAGGTTCTTCACACCTACCAAGTATAGTCTGAAATGCCTCAATGCCCTATATAAACCATAAAGCTCTAACTTTGGCTGACTGTAATTTGACTCTGTTTCCTTCATTGGTAAAGAACCATATCGAGCTGGCCTCTTTTTCCATCATCATCAATTTGTGAGAGAATAAATCCGACAGCATACTTGCTAGAGTCTACTGATAAGATAATTGGATTCTCTGACTGATAGTTAATTGGACGAAGGGCAGGTGCTGATGATATCAATTCTTTAAGAGTATCGAAAGATGCTTGCCTACGTAAATCCCATGAAAATTCGGCTCCTTTAAAAGTTAATTCTTTCATTGGCCGAATTTGTTCAGAATAATTCTCTATCCAAATTCGAACTGTTCCACATAATCCCATGAATCCTCTGACTTCCTTAATTGAGCGAGGAGTGGGCCAGTTCTGTATCTTGCATACTTTATCATCTTCTGGCATTCTTCCTTCCGGTGTACATTTCTGTCCAACAATTACTACTTGTGGCTTACAAATTTGGGACTTGGGTCCAGAAAATGTAAGTCCAGCTTGACCAACTCTATGCATTATCCTATGAACATCTAGCGCATGTTCCCATATGAATCTTCGAATACCAGGATTTTGTGATAGAACTTCTGGATTTCCTTCTTTATCCGGATATATTGTGTTAGGACCTTTGATGGGTAAGTCATCAATAAACACATTTGCTATATGCGGAATTTCCTCTTGTAATACAAATGTCATACATGCTTGAAATTCTGCTGGAGAATTTGTGAAGCCCATTGGCATTGATGTAATTCGTAACAGTCCAAGTGGTGAAAGAAATGCTGTCATATCTCTGCTGGTAATATCGACTTTTCTGGCATCAAAGGCCCAGAATAAGTCAAACACTGAATAACACTGTCTTCCTGCAAATGGTTCCACAAATGCATCCAATATCGGGGCACACCTGCATCTCGAATCGTAATTGCATTAAGTGGTTGAAGATCATGGACAATTCTTAAATTGCCATTTTTCTTCAACACACAAAACCATTTTGATCTATAAGATGATTGACATCGCTCGTACACTCCTGCTTCAATCTTTTCTCGTAATAAGTTAACCACCTTATCTCGGATCCCTGGTGCTATGGGGATATTCTTATCAACCCATGGTACATGTGGTATTACCGGAATTATATAAGGGGAAAAGTAATCTTCTCGAAATGTTCCTCGTTCAGTTTCATCAAAGGCTAGAACTCTTTCATTTATCTGAATTATATGCTTAAATAATTTTTCTTCTTCAGGCCATAGAAATCCTTCTTCATTTATCTTTATCTGCTCTAATCGTTCTGTAGTCAGTCTCTTTGTGGGTACAAAGTCTGGTGGGTTAAAAGGTAGCTGTGATAATGAGTCTAGCGGGTTCTCCGGGAAGCATCGTTTTACACGTGCATCTTCTGGAAAGACACCGGGGACTGGTTTCACCCTTCGGTCCACTGGCTTATATACATATACTGCATTGCTCGCACAATCCATTGATTGTGTCATTCTGTGTTCTGCTAGGTAATTCTGTGACTTTATGCTGTTTGCGGGAAGCGAGATACTAATGGATGGTATACCACTCATTTTAGTATCCTTGGCTTGCTTCACGACTTCACTGAGTGTTGGCTGGTTGAGATAACAATAAATGGGGCTCTGAAAACTGGGGGTGGGAATACACCAAACTATGATCCAGATATGTCTAGTTTAACGTCAGTTACGGACGATTATCCTGATGTGCTACTGGAGGTCCCATCTGTTTTCGGCCATTTATCCATCCCGAGTTTCTTGGCCATAGTCTTCTTCAACATAATTACTCGCAATGACTCCTTGTCTCTTGCCTTCAGTTTCCCTAATGGTCTTCTTCGGCTCTTCCTTTTTCTGCCATGCCCTCTTGCCTTTTGGACTTGGGTCTATGGTTTAGGAGGTGGCGCATACAGCCCATCTTCCAATTCTTCTTCCTCATCCTTGTTTACCTCTTCATCTCTCTCTCCTCCTGTCCTTCGGCCTCTATCTCTTCACTTGTGAATGATTCAGATAGCGGATGTTCATATAGAGAGCAATCCATGATTGTGCCTCTCGTAATAAGCTTGATTCAAGTTGATAGAATTAGATAGTGAATGTGGATGAACTGAAAGGCTCTAGTAGAGACAACTTCTGTTTGGAATGTTTTCCGTTGTTTTTCCTTATTTGCCTTTTCTTATTATGTCTACATTTTCGAGCTATATCTTCCATAGTCTGTTTCCTAGTACGTGCTTGGGAAGCCTGTTTCTTTCTCTATAAGCTTTCTGTTTTTCTTTCTTTTCCATTTCTTTCAGCAACCTTGCTATGTACTTCTTTCTGAATTCTGGATCCTCTACTCTTTTCTCCAAAGACTGGGGTGTCATCTGTGAAATTTCAGAGGGTGTCCTTCAGTTCTTGTCCTGCAAATCTCCTCTTATATACTTGGAGTGTCCTGGGCCTAGGCTCTTCATGAGTCATCTCTCAAGGTTCTAGGTCCTACTAGATGGGTTCCAGGTCCTCCAGAAAGTGGCCTGACATTTTTGCATATTTGTACAAGGAATCATCTGAATATCCTGATTCTGACCTCTTTCCTGCTTCAATTCCTTGATATTACCTCTTGTAATTCTGTAGCAATTAACTCTCATAATATTTCGACCTGTCAAAGGTCTCAATATCAAGCATTTCCACCTCTGGTACTCTAGATATCAGTATTAATGTCTTGGGTCTTGATTGCGCGGTTCGCGGCGCGGAAGTGACTAGCGCCAGTCACTCGCCGAGGTGACACCGAAGTCACCGCTGTGACTGTGCGGCGCGCTCAACGCGGCGCGTCTCTCTTGAGCGCTTGCGGGCGTCGCTTTCTCCGAGCTGCCCGCGCGCCTGTTCTCCAAGTGCAACATGTGACTTCAACGCGCGACGCGTTGCTGTGTTGGCATCTGGTTCGCGCTCGTTTCCTTATTGTCTCGTCTTCCCTTCTTTCCTGCTGGATTCTTTCGCGCGCTCGTTCCTGGCCTGCCTTCGGGCGCCGGATGATTCTCTCTCGGCCCTATCTAACTTCTCAATGTCCCCTTTGCCCTGCTTCGACATTCTCGCGCGCTGGCCAATTAGTTCCTTCCCAGGCCCTATCCGGGTGCTTAACGGCCTGCGCTGGCACTCTCGTCGGCGTGTTTCTGCGCTTGCTCGTTGATCTCAATCCTGATTTTACTGCTCACACATAATCCAGAGTTTTCGTCTAAGAATTTAGCTCGTATTTTCGCCCCCGGCATACAGGTGAGTCTGTAACTACATATTTGCATACTGACATGTTGGCTTTCTTCAGATATCTTCTGTTAGTAAACGGACATCGGTTCCTACCTCGCTGCCCTCGCGCTCATCTTCTACCCTCGGCCGTTCCAAGCGGGGCACCCTCTTCCTTCCGCGTCCAGCGGTCATGTTCGGTCGGCCTCCTTCGCCTGTGCCGATCGAATGGAGCGCGAGCGTGACGGCGGCGATAACGTCGCTCACAACCGGCAGTCCTCAATCTCCCACTCGCGCGCGGGTACGCTGAGGACGGATTCAAGAGTGCGCGGTCATCTTCTTCGAGGACGGCTACGCGGGTCAAAGGTATGCCGACGACCGGATTCTTGCTCTGTTCTTCAAGTGCTGATTGTATACGTTTCTTTAGCCTGCTCTCTGGCCGAACAAAGGGTACGTACGGCGCGTCTCCCTATAATTCGGGGATCCTCGCGGACACGGAGCTTTTGCGCGGATCCGGGGAAGTCTCACGCTCGGGACGGCGAGCTGCTTCGTCCGTCGTCGGGACACTTTCAATATCAGTAAGGGAGCTGCTGGCCTCGGATGCGCGTCCCTGCGATGGAACGCTCCTCTTCCACAGGTATCTCCTCGCTCTCTCTGTCTCCTCTCAGGTCGGTCTCCATATACTCAAGATCCAACTCGGCAAACTCCTTCTCGTCGTTGGTGCGCTGCATCTTTATGGCAGCCACCGCGACTTCGACGAGCGAACGGTACCGATCGTTAACCGTGGACGCACACCTAGTGGCCGTCGTCGTCGGAGGCGTGCAAGACGGCGAACGGGTATGTATATCGGCGAGCCAGGACGTACGGCGGAGTATAGTCATCGCGCGTAAATCGACTTGAACGGCGCGGTCCACCATCACGGATCCTACAAGCGGGCCCGATGGAACGGCATCATCAGGCGGGTAGTCCGGGATGTTCTCTTCATTCAGCGTCGGGTTGCGTGGGTGTTCTTCGTCAACCGTGCCATCGAAGATGATGACGGCGTCCCCACGGATCGCACCGCTAGGGTCCCGAATGTAGGCGTCCCTGAGGAGGAACATGGCCGTCGGATCCGGACGCTGCGGGTTCTTCGACCAGGGGGCTATACCCATCGGACAGTAGTGCAGTTCGGACGCGGTCAAGACCGGGTTGCTTGTCGCGTGCAGCAGAGGTAAGCCGTACATCCGCTGGTGGAACTGATAGATTCGGTCCCATCGTAGGTGGGGCGTCGGCGGCGTGCTTGCTCGGAACAGGAAGGGACTCGTCATGGTAAGTGGGAGTGCAAAATTTTGTCCGCTCCTTTGCCTCGTATTTATACCTTTTCCTTCTAGTCTTTCCGGATTTATTATACTCACATAACGAACGTTTCTATCACTGATCTTTAGCAGTCCTTACGCGGTACACTTGTACTGTATATTCTTTCTTACTCGGTCTATTCTACGCAGGTCGATCGCGTTCTCGGTGTGCCTCATCGGGGCCGCCTTATCTTGTGATGCTTCCGTGATGCTCTATCTCCCGATACTCCTATTCCTACGGATCTTCAGCGTCTCGCGGAGGCCTCGTCGCCCTCCTTTGTTTACCCCACACTTTCATTTCCTGACCTCGGTTTACTCCTATGGTCGCGCTTACTCATCCCTTGGCAGCGGTGAGTCACGCGCTGAGATTTGTTGGGGAGAAAGTGGTCTGACTTCCTATCCTTTTTGCAGATCCTTCTTCCTGCTGGACTCATCCGTCTCACCCCACACCTCATCTGACCAATTCTCGGCCGTTCTTTGGTGCCGCGGCTCTATCCCTATTCTCCTTATCTGACAGCTTATCTTCTATCTAGGCTCCCCCTCTTGTGGCTCGATTGTGTCCAATCTTCCAGCTCCACACACTACGCTCAGTAGCACTATGTGCACCGGATGCCGCATTCTTCACCGCGCAGCGCTGCGTGGGCTACTTCCGTGAGTCCTATACATTGTTTCCAATCTCTCTGGCTCAAGTCTCTTCTCCCCAAAGTGTCTCTTTGGCTGACCAAGCAGAAAGCTTGGCCATGTCCCCAAATTTTTGGGTTTCTGACTCTTCGTGAGTCTTTCTGACTCGTCTTGACTCGTCTTCTGCTTGGTAAGTCCTCACGTGTACCTTATCTGCGGCCTATAAAAACGCGCTGATTCTCCGCTAAACCCATTCAGGCGGGCTCGGTTTTTTATCAAGTTCCCTTCCATTTTCCTTCCATATTTCCATCTCTGGCTCTTGATCCAGCGGACCTATCCATGCCGGGAGCGGGTACGCTCAACGTTCGCGCCGCGCGGCCCCGACACTGGGCAGCGTCCGCGTTCCTCGCTGTTCTGGTGAGTCCGACATTAATTCTTTGGTTTCTTTGCATGCTGCTGGCCTTTCTTTACCAGGGCATGGTGCGCTTTTTCGAACTCTCGCACCGGCTCATTGCTCAGCTGTGCAGGCGCGCACCTTCTTGACCGCTCCTTCCGCTGTACGGTCTTCAAATTCCCATACTCAATGAGCTCGATTCTTTGTAGGCGCGTCCTTCAATCCCATTTCTCTCTTACTGGCTAACATTCTGTTCCTCTCAGCGCACTAGCCTCGACGTCAGGTAGCTAACGGGCCAGTCATCGGTATGCCGTTCCCGTTAACCGTTCATTCGTCGCTGATCCTTATTGACCAGGTTGCGCTGCGCTCAAACGGTTTCTCTGCGACGGCGCACCGCGCAACTATGCGGGCGCACTCCTCAACGTCTCTCCTCCCATTGTACGTTTGTACGTCCCCGTACCCGGTGAGCGTAATACTCTCCTAAGTACGTCTTCATCATTCTATGCTTGCCGCTGACTTTCTTATCTCATTAGGCCGGGATATCCTCCGAGTGCGTGAACGTTCACGCTGCTCGGGCATTCCATACTCGACTCTCTCGTGTGCTGGCCACACCGCGGACTGCTCGAACGTTCGGTTGTGCTGGTGCGCGCGCGTCCGCCACACTGCATGCTTCGTGTTCGGAGCCGTTGGGCACGTCGCACTCAATCTCTTTTCGGTGAGTTTCTTCCTTCTTCTACACTCTGTACGGGCTACGCTGACGTCTGACCTCTCAGCGTCGTGCATTACCCTACCGGCCGGTTCGGGCATGGTACACTCGTTGAGCTCTACATCTATCAGTATGTCCGTCTCTTATTACCTCCCACATACATATGTTCTTATTATCTCGTCCTGTACGCTCTCATTTAGCAGCTGCGGGCCTCGTGCGCTGTTACGCGCGCACGCCGCATGCTCTTCTCTCTGGCCCAATGGCCATGCAACTGGGCACATCGTCGCGTTCCGAGCCCTCGCTTGTATCCGCGGCTCCTCGCCGTGGATCGTCGGGGACCATGCGTCGCCCCGCAGTCTAATCATGACTGCCGGATCCGTTCCCTAGGTACGTGCGATGCCGCTCTTCTTGTCTGGCCTGTCTGCTAATGGCTATTCTCACAGGTCGACCTCTTCGTCTGCGTCCATCGATGCTATCCTCAATGTGTTCGTCGCGACCCGGTCGCGCTCGACATTTCTATCTTTGGTATGTTCCCTCTCGTTTATAACTGCTTTCTATCCGTTACTAACTTCCCGTTTCCGTCAGACTTATCAATTTTATATTAACTGTATATTAATCTTGTATCTTGCTGTATGGTCTCGTTGACCCAATCTCGAACCGCCCCACAGTCTCGTTAATACTGTAGCCACGGTTTTCCTTATCCACACTTGTATCCACATACTCAGTCCAAATTGTATCCCGATGATATGCGGCATTTAACCTTGTAAACATTTCGCGTCATCGACAATTTGATCATGCATGATGTAGTCAAATGGATCTATGATCTTCGTGCCTATCCCGAATTTAACAACCAAATTTCTATCTGGGTCTATTACCTTTGCAATTGTATTTTATTTGATGTGCATTGACCTCGATGCGCTAGCTTGCCTGTCCCTGAGTTTCCTGTTTCTTGTTTGACATTCTGACTTTTTGATTTGGCCTCATGCCTTGCCCATTGCTCTCATGGCATATGCCGCAACTACACATGATTCTGGCCTGAAATCTAGTCCAAGTAATGTCTCATCCTGTTATATGTAATCTGATCCTTTCCTGTGCCTATATCTTGCATCCCTGGTTAACACATCATAATACAATCCGGTGACCAATATGACCAAGATTTTCCTGTTGGGTGCTCTGTTCCTAAATACTATTCTAAGAAGTTCGCGGCCTTATCAGCTGAGCTGACAGTGCACTCCGCACCAAACTCCTTAATCATGACTTGATTCGTGACTCTTTGCCTGATTGCCTTTTGTTTGAATACATAAATTTGTATTCCAAAACAAAAGACAATCAAGTAAAATTTCGTGGCTCTCTATTTGGTAAGTATAGCTTCCTGTAATCATGCTTGTCCTGGGTACACCTTCACCCAATGGATCCTGTTCATTAATAACTTTGGGTTTTCTTCCAACTGCCAATTATTTAAGCTTCTAATCACTACTGGATGGTTCAGCACAAATGCGAGCTTGATTTGACCTCAAGTAGTGTTGCTGCAGCTAAGTCAGGCCTAAATGATATATGACTCATAACTTGTGCAGTTTTTCAGATATCAAAGTGATCTTACACTCATTTTGTAGCCTATATATAGCCGCATACTCTTGCCACATATCAAAATGGTAGACCTTGTATTGATGGAGATATGGCCAAAAAGCCAATTGCAAAGTCCGACTTTGTAGTCAGCTTTTTTATCAATGTAACTGAAATTGAAATACATTCAAGATTATTATGCAAATGGTGGTGTTACATTCAAATACATATACATCTTGGCTATTAATTTAAATTAAGATCATGTCATTATCTGTAAAACTCACATCAGAATGTCTAAAAAGCTGAAACAGGTGTGACTAAGCCATGGCAACACTAACCTCAAGTCGATACATGGTAAGTAAACTGAATTACTTTTCTGAGCCTTGCTAACAAGTCTTGTGGACCAAGTTAATATCTTCATTACCAGATTAATTTCCTAATTTTCTTTCCTGTGAATGGGTGCCATTTTAATTTGAATATACATTGACCTCGACGTTTTCCTGGTTTACCACTGGGTTTTCAAGAGTTCAGACCCAATACTAACTACCTGAATTGACTGTATGCATTGCCCATAGCTCTCATGGCTTATGCCGCAACCTGCATTTCCGAGTCCGAAATTCACGGAGTAGTCCTAAGTATGTTCTGCAAACATTCTTGCCCCATCGGGTACTATCATCAATATCCTGTTACGCCCCTGGTATATACATCAAACCCAATTCCTTGTCCTGTTACTTGGTTCCTGATTTCCTAATCTGATCTGGTAATATTAACTTTGTTTATCGCCACCTTAACGACTCGTCGGTTAGCATTGCTGCATCCATCAAATTCTATGAGGTAAGTGCTGTCAAGGCTTGGCCTATATAATGGCAGTGGGATTTCCTTTTGGTTCAATCCCTTCTTGAACCTCTACATCGATATGCCGCCTTACGAAGTAAGTTCCTTTCGATCATTTTCGATCTTGATCGATCGGCTAATGTTAATCTACATTTCAGATCAACTCGTCTGTTAACTTCTTTGAAGACGGAACCGTTCAGACCGGAAAAATCGTTGCTGTTGAAACTATCGATGTAAGTCTTCTTTAAATTATTTTCTGAACATCTTCTTTTCTAATACATGTCATCGTCGAATAGGGAGTGGGTGTGGTGACCATCCAAGTTGGTAATATGGACACTCCCCCAGTTCAACTGCCGTGAGTTATTCTCGTCTTCTTTTTCTATAGTTATCTAACTTGATTCCTCGATATTCTAGGATGATGAGTGTGTTCCCTGCTAGCACCTAGAATAGTTCGTATACAAATCCTGGCTCTATAAATATCCTGCTATTTCTTGTTTTTGTAACTTTTCACAATCCAATATGAATCCGGTCTGATCAATGCTTGCATTCTCTTTCTGGTAACCTGCTTCAAATTATCTCTGGGTTTTCTTTCTTTATCTTGATCTGATATCCTGACTATTCCTACATTCTCTTCACAGGTGACTTGGGTACTCCTCCTTTAAAGGTTGTCCAAATCCCAATCATTAGTTCCTAGCTCCTGTTTCCATTTGACGTATAGGTCTTCTTCTGAGCATACTATTGGATCAATATCATTGGTACATTCTTGATCATTAGTTTGCGAACCCTGATCCCGTGTCTTGTTTTGATCTGGTTTAGGGTCTTCCACAATGATTTCTGATGTATTGGCTTCTACAGTATCTTTCTGAGACTTTCGCAAGTTTTCTTGGGTGAATACCATATGAAGAACTGCATGACCTTCACGTCGTTTTCCATTAACAGTCATTTTGACATCTTGTAATAAATATTGCTGCTCTTTAACACTTGGTAAGTTAGAGTTAGGCTCTTCCTGAATTGTCCGAGCATTCTTCACTGAAATGTTGGTTATTGGAAAAGCAACATCATCTACTGCTTGTCCTACTTGAAATTGGTAGGTTGTTCGCATGTTGTGATATAATCGTTGATTCTCCATTTCAACCCATCTATCATATTCAGTGTACTCCTTCAAATCTTCAGATTCTGCTGGATCATTAGAGTCATCGTCCCAGCATCCAGGGTCATTGAGATCTGTTGGTCCTACTAATTGTGCACCATCTGTGGCTTCCCATCGATAAACAGGTATCTCTTCTGAATCTCGTTTCAGTAGATCTGATAACTGCCGTTCCAACCTTTGGGCTTCTGTGGTATTTGATTTTTCTATTTTTTGTTCTGCTGATAATAATGCACAAAGTCGTAAAGTCCGATCAAGTACAGCTCTCTGAATTCCTGGGCTTGTAATCAATATCTCATAAGTGTTGATTCCATGATAGTCTCGGAGTCCTACAAACACTCCTTCAGGTTTGTGACTTAGGCTGAATTCATTCTTCCATTGCCATGGTCGGCCAAGGAGTCCTGGTACAGCTAAACCTTCTATGATATACAAGGTTGCTTGAGTATCAACATGGCCTATGGTCAGGGTTACATCCCAAGCTCCAATACAGGTAAGGGGATTTCCTGATATGTCCCTAATGATAACTCCTTTTCCTATTTCACGACTTGTTCCTCTTGCTGACTTCCATACATTTGCATTTACACAGTCGATTTGTGATCCCGTATCAACTACAAATGGAATAACTGTGTGTCCTGCATACATGTGAAGTACAATCATAGGATCAAGGTGAGACCATGGTCCAATTGTCAATCCATCATAACAGGTAGGTCCGACTTGAGCTACTTGGGGAACTACGTCAGGTTTCAGTCCTTCAGCAGTTAACATCATTAGATGAGTATCAACAGGTCGTCCAAGTAAACGACCAAGTTTCCCCATGTTCTTTCTAGAGTGCGGGTATAATTGCACAATGGCATGTCCATTGCAATGAACATCTCGGAAGAAGAATTGCGCATCCCGAATAAGAAAGGTCTGAGCCCCATAATCTGCCATTTCATCCTTTATGAATTCTACACCATTGTCTGCCATCAAGGTACTTGCTCCAATCTTTCTTGTCTTGTCTGTTCTAAAGTCCTCCATCTGGGTGGTTAACAGAGACTGATACATGGCCATCTCTCGGCTTTGCCGGCGATACATATGATTCAGCTGCCCATTGGCTTTCTTCCCTATTGTAATCTTCCTGAATTCTGAGGCTAGACTCTCCTTATCTGATTCTTCATCTGCATCTGTACTTTCTTCATCTGAATCTGTCTCTGTATAGTCCTCTATATCTGAACTGTACTCTTCTTCACTCTTGACACTCTTCTCAGAGCTCTTGTCACTATCATCATTATCAGCTACTGACTCAATCCTGGACAATGTCTCGGGTTGCTTTGGAGCTTTCTCCTCAACAATAGTTGCAAATGAGGCTGCACTTCCTATGTCTTCATGTGATGACACAAAGACTTCAGAATCAGGATGTCCTGGAGGCCCTCTGAAGGTAAGGAAAGTTCCTTCATCCCTCTCACGTATCCCTACACCAAAGGCTCGTTGCCATGGCCTACCTAATAATCCTTCGAATGGAGGGTTAGGTGCCACATATGCATTAAACCTAGTGTTTATGTGTCCAAATTTCAGAGGTACATCACTAACAAGACCTAGTAAGTCTCCTGTGCCACCATTTGCATCATTTATGCTAATAGCACGGGACTTGTCCATGGGCCTTTGCACAATAGACTTCCAGATCCTTTCACTGATTATATTCAACTGGGATCCTGTGTCAATGATAAAGTTCACTGGCTTCTCATTGCAGTCCATGGTCAACCGGATAAGAGGTGATCGGGTCTCATTTATTCCTGAGATTAAATCTGCTGTAAATCCAGATACCAAGTGTGCTGCTGGTCCTGTCCCTGGTTCTATCTTCTTGACCTTCAAGGCATTCTGCAATTGCTGTGACACCTCCTTGGATACTCCAAATAGTTCTCCAACTGATATTGTGAAAGGAATATTCAGAATCCTATTCATAATATTTGATGCGTCCACTTCCTGGCTAATTGCTGATGTCTTGTTTGGTCCTCGGTTCTTTTCTACAGTCTTATCTGGCTGATTTCGAAGCATGCGAGCCATTGCTGGGTCATCAACCATTTCCGCATCATTATCAGGATTGAATGATCTTTGCTGGACTTCGAAAGGACGTTCCTTGAAATGGGGATATGAACTTGATGCTGATGGCTGTGGCTTATAAGCAGTAGTATGTGGTGGAGTCTCTTTCTCTTTTCCTTTACTGGGAAGAGATGGTCTAGTACTTTCATATGGCTGCTTTCGATAGGTCCGAGCTTCCTTTGAAGTCTTCTCAGCTGGTAAAACCATAACCTCTGCATCTGATTCATCTTCTGACTCTACAAGAGCCTTCCCATAGGTTACAAAATGAACCTGAGGCACAGCATCCTTGATGGCTTGCACCCAGTTCTCTGCTCCATTTCGCTGAATAATGTTTCCATTTTTATCAGTAAATCGTCCTCGGTAATCCTTAAGGAGATGTCCTTTGGACATCAAATCCTGGATCTTTGGGCAATTTCCCATGATATGTCCTTGCTCTCCACATCCATAACATCCTAGTCCTGATGGTGGTGGGAATCTTCCAGGTGAGAACCGATTAGGATCTGGTCTTTCAAATCTTGGTGGTCCTGCTGGCTGAGCTGGTCTTCCAAAGGGTGCTGCCTGATTAATATGGGGAAGAGGCAAGCATCTTGTAACCAATGGGTTTATGTGGATGCCTTCAAGAATAAAATCCCATATTGCGGATCGTTTACAGACAGCTTAGTCATTTGCTTAACTAGCTTATCTATTTCTGATTCCTCTGATTCTTTTGGGATTCCTTCACGACTCTTCCAATGCTCTTCTTCAACTTAGGTGCTGGCTCCATTGGCCGAGTCACCTCTTCATCATCATCGTGTCACTATCATCATATACCTTCTTCGGCTTAACTCTTGATTTTCTTGCTGGCTGTCTCCTAGCCTTCCTAGCTGGGGCTATCCTTTCATCATCACTTGCTTCATCATCTGAATCTTCTATCCTGCTATCATGCTTGAAGATATCCTCAGTTCCAAGTCTTTCTGTGTCGAAACGATCTGGGCCTAACAATCCTTCAGCTGCTTGCTGAATCATAGCTGGCTGGAATGGTTCTGACATATCATGCATAGGGTGGAGAGCTAAGATCCTAACTTCCAATCTTTTTCTGAATGAAGGAGGTAATCCTATCCACAGGTAATATGCATAATCATCCTCAGTAAGCTTTGCCTGACCTCGGAGCCATCCTGCAATTCGGATGAATTTCCTAAGGTATCGTCTCCAATCTTTCAATTCATGAATTGACTCTCTTCTAAATTGAGCTGAAAATGCCTGGAGGTCCTTAAGTCTGAATCTCTTAGACTCCAGATCTGCATTGAAGTATATGATCACATTAGATCGTAACTCATCCCAATTGCCTTCTCTGTAACTTGAAAATCCTTCAATCGTCTCTCTGACCCTTCGCGAGCAGTAATCTGTGACAAATTCGCATTTTTCTGCTGTGGTCAGGTGATGAAGAGCTGCCAGCTTTTCAAAGTGGCGTAGAAATGGGTGCACTTCTGCTGCCTCTCCTCTGAATAGCTTTGGGGCATTCTTTGTTCCTTCAACTGGCATATCCATTGCAGACCTACTACTGAATCCACTTATGGAAAACTGAGTATCTGATAATGGACTACGTTCATTCGGGGGATCACGATGATCCGTGTACATCCTGGTAACCTTTGGTAACAAGGCCTGACTTGGGTTCTTATCTGAATCTGCAATATCCAGGTTTGTCTCCAGATTTCGTTCTAATTGACTTTTGGGCTTATTGAATTTACTTCCACACCCCCTCGCGGTGGGCTCCAACTCTTTGTAAGGGGTTATTGACGTACGTGAGAGTTCCTGTCTGAGAATAAATTTCTAACACAAGAATTTGTTCACAAAAGGATTTATTTTTCAAGCAAGGGGTTCAGCAAAACTGAATTATAAGCAGCAAGAAATTTAAAAGCCTTCAATACTTCAATGTGCACCAAGCGTGACGGGTTTTCCTACTTTTCCGGTCAGAGGCTCAGCCGAGTCCGGAAATCCGAGATTTATTAAATATATAAGATTCAGGTACGTAGATTCCAAATGAATGTCAGGGATATTACTTGCTAACACTTGCGACTTCAATTCCTGGTCTTGTGAGAGTGCTCAACCTAGCCTACTGTCCTGTAGGGTCCTTGAGTCTTCCTGCCTGGGTCTGTACTTTCAGAGCACTTGTCTGAACAGTCAAACAGCCCAAGAAACTTCTTGTCTTCGAACTTAAACTTGCACTTTCCTTACGCCGCAATCTGCTGTCTTGCTACTGAGAATATTCTACTGCAGAGTACTCAACCTATCCTACTTTCCTTGTAGGGTCCTTGAGATGCTCTTCTTGGACTTGTACTACCAGAGCTCAGTCTGGTCAGGTGACAATCCAAGGTGAAATTCACACAGAAGGAGAGGGCACACAGATGTCTGGGGTGAAAGTGGATAAAAACTATATTGCTCTCAGGGGGGCAGTTTGGCCTGCTTTTATACCCTGAGGAAATGAAATTCCTGGAAATGACTCACTCTGACTCCCCCTGACTCATTTCTGGGTTGCCTTACTAATCCACCTCAAATCCTGACTAATCACGACTGATCATGATTATCCATGGTCAATCCTAATTGGTCCTGACTTGGCTTTTCTGAATTAGTGCTGACAAATCAGAGTTCATCTGAGGTCATCTGATCATGTCTTAGTCATGGAACATTCTAAACTATGTTACAAAAGTATCAAAACTACGAATTCAGTACAAAGTCTTCCTAACTAAGCTTATTTCTACACTAAATCTTTCAATTCTATTTATATCTCCTACTTTTCTCCTTATCTCCACATCTAGGCCTTGTCTAGATGGTCTGGGCTCATGATCTAGGTGGTCATGTGATTGATCTGGACCTGTCTGGGCTTGCAAAATGGGGTTACAACTGATAACACTCCAAATTTGAGGGTGTCTTTTGACAAGCCTGGGTCGTATTGAGTTTCTTGACAAGGGCTAGGCCATTCTGGAACTTAGCTAGAACATGTAGACTGGTCTGGACCTTGTCTAGGTCCTTCCATTGTAACTTCTCAAGTCATGTAGTTCCTTCTTATAATCATTCTTATGTAATGTCCTTAACAAAAGATGCATATTTTGACTTGAAATAATGTGAGCTGAGTGCTGATTGGTGGGAAAATGGATACATTGTCATGTGACCTAATTCTTCCATCCATGTCCCTCATAGATCAGTAGAAAGTCATCCATCAGTCTCGCATCTCCTGCTTGCAGCATGTTCTTCGGCAATTCGACTATATCGCTGTTCGGCTTCAACATTCCTCTGCGATGAGCAATGTTCCAAATGATCCATGCATCCAACCATTCAAACATGGCTAGAATGGAATAGGGAATGCCCACTGCAACTTCCTGGGTGCCTGTGTAATGCTCCACAGCAACAATGACTCGAGTCTCCTGAAATTGAAGGATGCGGGTGATTCGTCCTGTAAACTCGATGTTGGGTCCCAAAAGACGAAGGGGACCAGAAAAATAGATTGGGATAAGATGATCCTGGACTGGATCGAGGATGAGGATATGTTTACGAGTCTGTCGATGCACCCGATAGTAGGGAACCTGAGTATCACGAGGGTACGAAATTGCCTGCATGATGGTGATGGACAGGAACAAGAATGCCTGGGAACGGTTGAACAGAGTTGTGCTTTATTTATGAGTATAAGCACGTGACCACGTTCCCGATTTGATGTCCCATGTCATGTTACTTATTGATGACAGGATGTGCAAAATTGATGTTATTTTGCCATGTCCAGGTACCAAACACATTTGGTGCGTGACAGCGTGGCCCTCACCTCCTCGACGGGCGCGACCCTCATTTCCTCGACGCGCGTGGCCATGACCTCCTCCACGTGCATCGGCCGAATCGACGTGACCTCAGCCTTCATAGCACCGCCCGATGAGACTGGTACGTCCCTGACATATTCAACGCCTGATGGAGCAACCGCCATCACGGCATCCTGCGATATGTCCTGGCTGTGGGAAGCATTCGTTCCCGTGTCGATAGTCTGTCGAGTCTCGAGTACGCGAACTGCCTCAAATAACATCTTGTAAGGCAGCGTGGGATCGGGAAGGTCATCACCCGCAGCCCGTTTCTTCATCCTCCACCTTTTCCTTCATTCCCGCTTTCTATCTTCTGCACCAGGATCGGGATGATCAATATTTGCATCGAATTCGAGCGAAGTGAACCGACGATCGAGATCCCGGAATTCCACTTTGTTACCACTATCGGGAGTCCAACCAACCACCAACCAACAGGGAATACCTAGACGAACAAGACACCGGAGGGTCGAAACGTCACCGCGCTCCACCCAACAACCCAGGCATTGCTGGAGCTGCAGAGGGCGAGGAACCTGACCGGTGGCGAGCGCGACATGCAGATGGGTGCACCAAGAGAATGCGCGATACTCGAGAATACACTCCTGGATAATGGCAGCATTATTTCAGTGCTTTTCTAGGGTCATGGTGACAGATTCGAGGTTATACATGGCGTTCTGAACTTCGTACGTTTCATTCACGATTTGTTCGTTCCTATATTTCTCATAAAAACGAGCTTTCTCCACAGTGGAGCGATACATAGATAGCAGCGATGTGACGAAGGCAGGGAGAGGTCGACCACGGCGAGAAAAATAGTTTACAGTAGAGAAAGTGACGGTGTCTTCGAGAATCACGAAAGCGGGATCGACTTCAGGACCCTCCTGCTCGTACACGAACGCACGATGGGGCATGGACGGATCGAACTTCTGGGGGTGTATGGTCCAATCGTGAGGCCCCCACCTTCCATCAGCACACTGTGTATGACGACCCTGAGGAGGGGGGGATGGTATGTAGGGGGCATTGGGGGTAATCGCCCAATCGAAGCCGGCCATACGGCAGAATGATTCGATATGGCGTTCGTCAAAGTCGTCAGAAGTCGTCGATGGTTGGACGGTGGGAGGAAATTTGGCGACTTCTGCATATGCGGTTATTGTCTGCGATAGTGCTGAGGAAAATCAATATGAGAATAGAAATTACGAATCTGGCGGACGCACCAGACGACGAAGGCGGCATCGTGTATGCCACGGCACGGCCACTAAGATAAAGATCCCCGCAAACAGGAACACCACGATGCAACCAGAAGAGAGAGGATGCTCGCGCCAACGAGAAGATCGTTCCGGACGAGACCGACCTATCAAAAAAAAAAAAAAGAGAAATCCGCACCCAACGACTGCAAGGAGCCTTGTCCGTGTGAGAGCGACCACCGAGTGAGAAGAATGCACGCCCACACCACGGGAGAAAGCCTGTCCAGGCGATGACAATGACGACCAACGTTGAAGATTGTGCGCTGACCTCGCCAACACCGCTAAAGAGCGAAGAAGGCGACACCAGTTGTCAAACACCAGTCACCGCTAAACAGCAGTGATTGATGCCAGATGGTGGAGCGGGATATTGAAAGCAGAGCAGAGTAGTCGAGCACGATGTCCGAGTCGGTGGACAAGACAGGTGGGTATGTGGCCGTGTTTGGCCAGGCTACAAGTGCTGCACGTGCATTGGGAGCATAGACGCTGTGAGTCTAGACGCGCCGACGTGGGCGCTGGGCTGGCAAGTCATGTGATCTCGCGCGTCTCATTGATGAGACAAGTGCACGTGCATTGGGCGTTCGTCGGCATGAGCGCCTGGGTGCTAAGCTCACAAGTCTCGCACGTCTCATCGATGAGACGCGCAAACTCTCCCTCTCCCTTCCACTTCCACTTCCACTTCCACTTCCACTTCCACTTCTTCCACTTCCACTTCCACTTCCACTTCCACTTTCACTCTTCCCCTTATTCGGTGGTCGGGTGCGCAGTTCGCTCTTTAGCGGTCTGCCATTCGACTTCATTCCGCTGCATTATCTGCTCTTTAGCGGATTTTCTGTGGAGACTCGACGCTATGCTGAGGGACGCGATTGACATCGCCCTGAGTGCCGCTTTAGAGAACGCCTTCGCGAAGGAGAGTAGCGATGCAATGTCCATCATTTTGGTACGTCCCTCTTCGCACTGTCGAAATCCCGGATCTCAATTCCATTAGCATTACACGATACCTGCCCCTCCCCCATCCTTGACTCAGGTCAAAGCGAAGACTCCGCCCCCCTATGTACATGCTACGAAGAGCAGGTGGGTGCCCTGAATATCTCTTTCAGTCTTTCATTAATGTTGTTTATGAAGTCTGACCCAGTCGTCAAGACCATCGTCTACTAAGAAGAGTGAACGTGCAAGGGAAGCAGTGCGCAGACAGTCTAAGGCCCCCCATACGCTATGGCCACGCAAGAGTATCTCCGCATCCCAACCCCATCGTTCTTCAGCTTTGCGCGCAAGGGCTGCTGTATCTACCCCTTCGCGTAGCGACGGATCGTCGAATAGGGCCGATGTGCTCCAACCCCCCCGTTCTTCAGGTTCGCCCGCAAGGGCTCCTGTATCTACGCCTTCGCGTAGCGATGGACCATCGAAGAGAGCCGACGCGCTCCAACCCCCCCGTTCTTCAGGTTCGCCCGCAAGGGCTCCTGCGTCTACGTCTTCGAGCGCTGACGGACCTGCTCTCAGCGCTACGGACACAGTGTAAGCGGTATAGCACTCCATCCGCAGTGCTTTGCACCCTGACGATTCGTTCAGATATTTCATATACCCGTCCATTGGTACAGGTGGCGTATCTATTAGTGGTAAGGAGATGTCAATGCTGGAACCCGGACGCATGTTGAATGACAATCTCATTGAGTTCGGGTTGCGGTAAGTGCTACTGTGTTGTTCACCCGAACGGGCCTTGTCAACATGGATTTAGGTTGTGGCTGGAAGGCCTCAGGGCAGAAAAGCCGGAATTTGCGCAGTCTATTCACGTCTTTTCCCCTTTCTTCTTCTCTCATTTGAAGTAAGTATCAATATTTGTAGTTATTCATCATTTTCATTCTCTCGCAGTAGCACAGCTGGGAACCTCGTGGCCAGGAGGCATCTTGCGCGAGTCGATGTTTTTGCAAAATCATTTTTGATCGTACCCATTCATGACGCGTAAGTATTCTCGAGAAATCTTGCTCGTTATCTAAATTGCATTTGCAGGCAGAGAAAACACTGGTTCTTGGCAATCATCACCCGTCCTGGAAGTATTCTTGGAACTCGCCCGGATGGTTGTGATACGATCTTCAGTATTCACGGTGCACAGCGGATTGGGTGGTCAGGTTCTCCTGGAGATGTCGAGTCTGGTCAAACATCGACGATGCGTCCATGCGGTCCTGCGTAAGTGTCTTCTCTCAGATATAGATATCTTGCTTAATAAATTTTAGTGCCGCAATTCTCATTTTCGATTCACTTCGACCTTCCTCCCCGCCAGCCAAAAGTGTGCTGGAGGAAGCGCCAGAACTATTATCTCAGTTCTTGATAGCAGAGGCTCGCATGCTGCATGCAGAGGAACGCTTACGCTATCCAGTCAAACTGGATATCACGGTGAATAATTTGTCAATCGACCCTTGCATCATTGTTAACACCACCGTAGACTCCACAACAACCCTCTAGCTCCGTTGACTGTGGGATTTACCTCCTCCATTATGTTAATGTGTTCATGTCTGATCCAATCAAGTTCTTGAATTTTGCTTTCGTATGTTCTCATTTCTTTTACCCCATGTAAAATTCATGCAATTTCTTTTTGCAGGTTCCGAATCAATGCGCCTTAACTCACGATGATTGGAAAATGGATGATCTCCCCCGTCTGCGTTTGATCCTCAAGACGAAGGTTGTTACGCTCAATGCAGATTGGCAGCGCCAACGTGATGCATGATATGTATATAACATAAACACCATTTTCTATTCAATCTCTGCCTCGGTCTCAGCACCGTCAATCTCGGTGTCCTCCGTCTCATCACCGTCAATCTCGGTGTCCTCTTCATTTGCGCATCGATGGAAGTGAAACACACGCCGAGTCATCACATCCCCACATATGCATTGCACATAAATCATGTTGAATTGCCAACCGTGTACGCCTGGATCGCGTTTGTTATTGATTTTGGCGATCAGGTGGTCCAAGTTGATGCGACGGGGTACAGGCAAGCCTGGCCTTTGTGGGCGAGGTAGAGCTGTAACATCTGTTGACTTTGTGAGTAATGTCCTACATGTATTGTTTCTTGACTGACCCATTGTAGCACAGGAACGCTTCAACGATCTGTCACTCGCTCCGTAACGTGGCAGTGAGAATCTGTTATCCAGTTCGACCTCTGAATGATGCAATACAGGGGCCGGTCGCATGCTCTGAGGCTCTGTAGCCTTCGGTGAGTCGACGTTGTCTATATCTCATGATATGCGTACCTCTTATCGGATATCGCTCCGATTTCACATAGGGTCTGGTGTAAATTCTTTCGAGGTAAGCTGTCATCATTGTTGCTATCCGTTGTTAATGTTGCAAAATCGCATCAGATGTTACCTACCAACATATCCACATCGCCCCGCAGCACACATAGCTACATATTCGCCTGACCAAGGTCCGTCCATAGCAATCAATATGGCTGCCTCGATTATTTGACCTGCAAGTTCCGGCTTTAAATCAGGGCATAAACAACAAGGGCCTTGGAATAGGTTGGAATCCCGGTGCGCTCGCAATTCTGACGGTGTAATGCGCTGGTTATTTTCGTCGATAGGCCTGACGAACTTTGTCAGCATGAAACAACCAGTCGATGTGCGCTTGGGCTATACCAGAACCACGTATCTAGTCCACCTTTCTTCAGGACATAGTGTAAGACCTGATTTTGTTCGCTTCGGACGCGTGATAACAGTAGCTGGTGACGTGATGATGGACTAGGTTGCGGACCACGATCTCTCATGGTGAGAAGAGGTGGATAGTATGCAGTGAATAAGACAATGGCATCGTTTATATCTGCTCCTGTCTGCTGCGCAACTAACCGATGGCGATGAGATGACTCGGACTGACTTGTTACCCTCGTCCTGCGTTAATGATGCTATGTCTACCAGCCTGCTCTGGAGGCCAAGCCACAATGCTGGGGTGCATTTGGGCCTATCATCTGCTGGCTATTGATTCTTGTATGTCGGAGTTGGACACGAAGAGGTACTCCTTGCCCTCCGCTGGTCAAGCATGCCGGAGTGAAGCACACCAGAGTGCAGAAGCGCGTTGTACAAGTCACCGTGACCAGGGGGATACCACTTAGTCTTCTCGTCATTCACGCTCTTCGGGGCAGGCAGAAGTGTCTTCTTGTTGATACAAGGGTAGCGCGACTGGTTGAAAGTCGTGATATGTAGTTGTTGGTTCGCGTATTTCTTGATGACTCGGAGCGTATCCTCGTGAGTGTTGAAGGACGTCATCAGGATGAGGGGTACGTCGACACGGTGTGTCGTATGCAGATGTTCGATCTGGCGCACGGTGAGGTCCAGAAAGGTGATGTCGTCCTTGACCTCGAGAGCGCTCTTCGCACCAGCCTAACATATATCGTGCGTTTTCGAAACGTGTTCTTCGACGGTTTTCGCTCATCGGCTGTGGCTGCAGCAGATGTATCCAGCTACTCTTACGTGATTATTCATCAGTCAATCAATCGATTCACAGTGCCTACACATCATATCAAACATAGCGTCCCCACAAACTCGCACATCCCGTCGTAACGTACAGTGATACATCCAAGATTCATGCAAATCAACGAGATGCTCGAGGGCTAAGCCCCCACCTCCTTGACCTTCGCGGAAGGCAAGACGACATGCTCCGAGTTCTCCTGCGAAACATCTTGATTTATGCCCGCGCCATGATTCTTCATCTGCTGGAAACGAAGCAAAATCTACATAATATGAGTGGGAAGAAAGTGATGAGTGGTTTGGACCTACCTCCTGGGCCTCATGAATCATCTTCGATATCTCCAGGCTGGCGGCACTGTCATGCCGCGTGTCGAGCGGGCGAGGAGGAGGAATCATCAGCTCTTTCATGAGCGAGGTCCAGGCTGAGGTGTAATATTGTTAGAAATGTACATTCACAGTGCATGGTTGACTTACTGATTTCAATGTCAGACGTACCTTGAGACATATCGAGAGGATTGTAATGGTAAGAGGTGAAGTTGGGTGGGAAACATTTAATCCATCGGAGCATTTATATACGGGCAGCCAGCTTGCATGTGTGGGAAACATCTTGCACCTATTGTCGGGTTAGAAATATTCTTATAGCTGTACTGGCATTTAACGGCGAGTACCTGGGCCGAACAGGCTTCCCCTTTGAGCTCTGTTCAGCAAAAATTCGTAGGCAACAACTACGTGCAGCACCGAGTCCGAGTTAAGCCCTGCAGTAGTGTTGCCATGGCTTAGTCACACCTGTTTCAGCTTTTTAGATATTCTGACATGAGTTTTACAGATACTGACATGATCTTAATTGAAATTAATAGCTAAGATGTATATGTATTTGAATGTAACACCACCATTTGCATAATTATTTTGAATGTGTTTCAATTTCAGTTACATTGGTAAAAAAGCTGACTACAAAGTCGGACTTTGTAATCGGCTTTTTGGCCATATCTCCATCAATACAAGGTATAACATTTTGATATGTGGAAAGAGTATGTGCCTATATATAGGCTACAAAATGAGTGTAAGACCACTTTGATATCTAAAAAACTGCACAAGTTATGAGTCATATATCATTTAGGCCTGACTTAGCTGCAGCAACACTACCCTGCAGAAAATCCACTAAAGAGCAGATAATGCAGCGGAGTGAAGTCGAATGGCAGACCGCTAAAGAGCGAACTGCGCACCCACCACCGAGTAAGAGGAAGAGTTTAGCAGGAAGTGGAAGTGGAAGTGGAAGTGGAAGCAGAAGTGGAAGTGGAAGTGGGGACTGGCTCTACAAGCGCGCGTCCATGACACAGCATGACAAATGAACCGATCCGCCCGATTCGGACAGTAATCAATGAGACGCGCGAGATCACATGACTTGCCAGCCCAGCGCCCACGTCGGCGCGTCTAGACTCACAGCGTCTATGCTCCCAATGCACGTGCAGCACTTGTAGCCTGGCCAAACACGGCCACATACCCACCTGTCTTGTCCACCGACTCGGACATCGTGCTCGACTACTCTGCTCTGCTTTCAATATCCCGCTCCACCATCTGGCATCAATCACTGCTGTTTAGCGGTGACTGGTGTTTGACAACTGGTGTCGCCTTCTTCGCTCTTTAGCGGTGTTGGCGAGGTCAGCGCACAATCTTCAACGTTGGTCGTCATGTCATCGCCTGGACAGGCTTTCTCCCGTGGTGTGGGCGTGCATTCTTCTCACTCGGTGGTCGCTCTCGCACGGACAAGGCTCCTTGCGGTCGTTGGGTGCGGATTTCTCTCTTTTTTTTTTTTTGATAGGTCGGTCTCGTCCGGAACGATCTTCTCGTTGGCGCGAGCATCCTCTCTCTTCTGGTTGCATCGTGGTGTTCCTGTTGTGGGGATCTTTATCTTAGTGGCCGTGCCGTGGCATACACGATGCCACCTTCGTCGTCTGGTGCGTCCGCCAGATTCGCAACTCTGATCATGTCACTTACTTCTTTCAGTGATCGCTGAGCCATTCGCGCTGCCGCGACCACTTGCAGATCTTGGAGAGGTCTTAGCTGCTCGAAGACGACCTCTGCCCAATGAAGTCTTCTCCGAGTATGACTGTCTATGCGTTTCACCCTTTCCAGGAACAAACGGTCAACTCTATGTGTCTTCACCCAACATGGACTTCGTTCCCCGCGTCCCGATCCACGATCCCCTCATTCCAATACGACTGCATCTAGATGGGATGGCAGGGATTCATGAAGCATACAAGTGGCCCCAGGCGCATTTCGATCAAGAGCCACATGCGTGTTCTGTGCCTGCCAATCCCGCCATCTGCATGTTTGGGTGCAGTAATGCTGGTGATTTTCGCTCCTTTCCCCTTGGCGACGAGAACAACGATCTCCCATCATTCGAGGATGATGCCATCGCATGGTGTGGATTCAATAATTTCAAGTTCTGGGTCTCCGTTGACCTACCGGGCGAACTTGTTGGCAGTTTGTGTGCGTCGAAGTTAGGTCGAATGGAGAAAGCTTCCCTAGAAATATTAGAGATGGTGCGAACATTCCAGATTCCAGCCTTCTTGACTCCAAGTATGTTATTCGCGGCTTCGTTTTATGTTGATCATTGACTCCGTTGATTTCGAAGACGTACCTCAGACCGTGATGGATGCTCTTGTCAAGCAGTTCAGACATATCAAATGGCGCACTCAGTGCTTGCATCGCGTATACGATCGTCTTAAGAATATTCCCATGTCCTCTTTCGACACCGCAATGTGGTTCCGAGAATTTCAACGTATCCTATTGGATTTGCGCGGCATGGTCATCTATCGTAAGGTCGTTTGGCCTCGCCTCCTCGACGAAGACTTTCACAAACCTAGTCCTGTCCTACCCCTTCGAGGGGTCATCACTTTCAATCCAGACGTCCTTCATCAAATGTATCGTGTTGGCGTCCCGGTTTGGTATATCCATAAATCGTATACTCTGACCGACCGCACATGTATTGTGCGGGTTTGGGAATTCATTTCCGGAGGCATTGCTTTTTCCTCTTTGACTACTATGAATCACGATGGGCATGTTGCAGAAGCACCACTTCTCGTCGATGCTATGATCGACGAAGCTGGTCATGATGATCTAGCCACTCGTCTAGCGAAAGTCTCAATCTTGTCTCGACTGCTCCTTCGCCCTTTGAAACCGTATTCCGCTGCAGACGCAGGCGCATGCAGCTCCGGACGGCGTTATGGTATTCAGTGTGAGATTGCTGGACCTGATAATACAGCAGAACGACCTTCTGTACCGACCACAATAGATATTGTGGATCCTCAGCAAGCGAAGCGTCAGGTTCGTTGTGCAGAGAGATTGTACGGTACATCCTATGGTAGGTCGTGATATTTTTCATTCATGGGCGACGACGTCTCAGTTGTTATTTATTTTAGTTGATATCTCAGATGTGGACACTGTACAACCATCTCGCCCAATGTACGAAGCGGAGGCGACTCATGAAGTAGCCCCGGTGCATGACGAGGTCGAGTCGGCTCAAACAGAAGTGCGAGGATACGAATCCCCTGGTGCCGAGCAGACGGTACCAGTGCAGAAGCTCGAGGACGTACGTCAGAAGCCGAAAACGTCAAGGCAACTTGAAGCCGAGGCGAGGATGACGGAGGAGAAGGCCGCGAAGCATCGGAGAATAGAAGCCAACATTGCAGCGGATATGTCCCATCGCTCTAAACCGCCTGCTTGGCTTCCGCCGTATTCGCCAGGGTGGGAAACAGCATTGGAGGAATCACCACCGGTTGTGGAAGTACCTTGCACTTCCTTTGTTTTTGTGCTGCCTCCGATTTCCATTTTCTACGCCGATGCCAGCAACTTCTTCGCGGAGAATCTGCATAATTGGCTGCATATTCGAACGTGGTGCTTGCTGCAGATATACGATCCACCTGATGATCGGCTGGTGCTGATGATGAAGAGTCAATGGGCGATTGCTTTGCAGGGAGGGTATCATTACGTGAAGTATAAGGATTCCCATTTTAGGCCGCTATCCCCCGTCGCCGATATTGAACGTCTCCCACCGCGACCTTCGGTTAATACGTCGGGGTTCATGAATTCCGGAGATTCTTCCAAGAACGAGACGTCAGTTGAACTGGAAACCGGAGAGATAAAGGACAGCAGTCCTTCGCATCGGCACCGGAATGGCGAGAAGAAGAATTCTCGTTGTCAGCGACAGGCAGATAGTCGTCTCATTGATCGCGTTGACATCAATGTCTGCTTCGGTGTATATGCAGGCTTTCCCCCGTATGTCCGTGATACAATCGTCCGCTGGAACGATATGGACGTCACGTACGAGATGATCGCCTCCAGCAAGGATATTGCGGCGATGGTGGTATCGGAGCTCTCCATTCTCAACTTTTGCCTTGATCTACTCGATCTGGATCGTCAGATGCTACCCAATCTGTATATCGATCCCAATTCTGCAATGGAACGAGAAGACGCAATTTTTGAGATATGGGGTGGTGGTGGCTTCCAGACAATCGTTGATATTTCCTCCGGCTGCGAGCGGACAAAGGCGGTCATGCTTTTCGGAGAGATCATGCAAATTTGGTCTGGCGGCGATTCTCTGAAGTGCTTGGACACTTTCGCGGACCCTACAAAATGGGACTCATTCTTGGCGTTTGAAAAACGTGTCTATGCTTTCTTCATATCTCGTTTCGCACAGACCTTCCATCGGTATCCTTCAGTTCCGCGCGGAGTATCTTCTCCGTTGTAGTTAGCTCACGTATCATCATTTTCTGGCTCAAATGCCACTACTCTTTTGCTTGCGCCATTTGGTATTATTTGCTTCGGAATGTATCATGTATACGATTCATCTCTTTCAGTCTCGAAATTCGCGCTATTATATCGTGAACAGTTCATTGCATCAAGACCAAACTAGCATCGCTCATCGCGACATTCCAGATGTCGAGCTGCATGAAAGTGTGTGATGTGAGTTTCTGCTTCAATATGGTATTAATCAATGTTCTAATTCATACACAGCCATCGAAATTTGACATATCAGCAAAGTCGGCAATCCTTTTCATTTAAACTAAGACCTAAAATCTAAGCCTTATTTCTATACGCATTTCTTGACATTTTCTTTTATATTGACATTTTCTTACCGAATACTGAATTTGCTTTGCAGTGATGGAAATTTCGTGTGCCTCGCTGCGTATTTGCCGATGGCGATGATGCTTGATGACTCAGGTGTGTAGGGTCGTCCAATGAATGGCATCCTTGTATGCGATGGCAATGATTTTGTGACTCGACAGGATCAAACGTAGTATAAATACCTGGCAAGATTTTGTCCTTTGTACCCCACCATTTGATCGTGTTCAATGAGTGACGTTTCCGGGACTTTCGTTAAGCGACCCAGTGCCCTCGAGCGGGGACCACATAAAAAACAGTACATTCTATATTTTTTGTCTCTTGCTTCGTTTTTCTGAAATTTTGCTCTGGCAGCCGCATCTCTGACCCGCTTATCCATCATGGTCGACACTTTGGGCGCACAGTTCATGCTATGTGTAACGTCGGAGCACTCATTACGAACTGTATGGTTCGTCTCAGTGAGGACGAACCAGAGGAATGTTTGTCTGTTCAGTATGTTCCCTTTCATTTATAATCTTGATAGCGATAGTCTCTTATCTTCGGTAGAGAAACACGCGAGCAGCGTGTTTATATGGAACTACTAGCGCTTGTTCCCTTCTTGGAGCAACGTCTCATGACTGATTGCGACGAGAACGAGATGATGAGAATTGCTGATCTGGTATGTACCTTATTTCAATTTGTGAATGATTGAAATTGATGGTATGAAAGATCCAGCGAGGTGCTGCGAACGCAAGGGCTGACGACACGAAAAGCCTCAAGGATCCTATTTTAGATTGGATTGGCACACCAGGCGAGGCATTCGAACCTCCTCTTTCTCGTAACAGCAAGGTTAGTCGTGGTTATCAGCACGACGTTACTGGAGCTCTTCTTTGCCCGGCGGGTTTGGATTGGGAGAACCCGACGTGAGTGGATTACAGTGTTAGAGTCAATCTGTCTATTGACCCCGCTTAGAACTAAGAAGCAGTTGAAGAGCGGTGAAATGGCTGTTCCGGGTGATCAATGGCCGATCTTCCTCTATGCCGGCAAGTATAATCCAGAGGAACCGTGGGATGGATTGTTGAGGAGCAAACTCCTAGTTAAGGTACTGTTTTCAATCAGGCGATCCCTTCATTTCGAGCCGATGTAATTCGATTGCAGGCCTACAGATATATCTTCACGTCTCCCAGTTCTGTTGATGATGAGACGAAAGCTACTAGAGCTGGCAATGCTCGAATTCACGGCATGACGAAGGTAACTCCAGCCTCAATTGCCTATATCGCGACACAGGTAATTCTCATTTTTATGCAGCGTTCATAATTCATGTGTGTGTTAGGTCCGATTTGCGCTATCGTCTTCTCAAGTGTTTTCTAGAACGGACACAGCTACCGACTCGGAGCGATTCTATAACAGCATACTTAATGTCCTTACCGATGTTGAGGAAATTGAACAGATTAACGATCTGTTGGCTTGGTGGAACCGGTAAGCACCTTCCTTCCATCATACGGTGCTTCCTGCATTGAGATATCACAGACAGATATTTCCGGTTATGCGACAGGTCTTCAGGCACCGGCAAAGAACAGTGCGCTCGCTAGAATACTAGAGAAGCGTGCACAAAAGAAAGCTGCCATGGCTGTTGGGGTGCCTGGTCCAAGTCAAATTTAGGATTTGAATACTTTTTTTTTTCAGATGCGCAGTATGAAATACAAGTAATTGAATTGGTCGGCTCTCCTATCCCAGCCGTTTACTGGATACCTTAGCCCTATACCTACCGAGAGGGATACTGCACTCTCGCACAAACACCAGATGCCAGTGAACAGCGAGACTTATTTCATCATCCTCACTCATGTTTGATTATTGGCATAATAGGCCCTAACCGCCTTCCAACAGTATGAGGTTGACTTGCATCTTGCGGAATGTGCAAGCGAGCCACATACACTTGATGTTTTGGTTTCTTATGGCATTTGCACCGATCATTTAATTATAACTGTCATTTACCAGCTATGTCAGGAAACTCTCAGTCGCTCGCGCCATGCCAGAGAGATAGAGGATGTTACCATCCATGGTGCTTTTTCCAGCATCGACGTGGCCGATGAATATGATATTTATATGTTCTTTGACTGGGTACAACGCTCGATGGGACGTGATAGCATGACAACTAAGAATGTACCGTGCCCTATGGCTGAGAAGATGTGTCAATGCTCAGGAGCTGAGGTGAGAGGTATTTGTACAGAAGCAGGTAATTGATGCATGCATACATTGCGCAACTCTTTTTCTGACGACTCATAGGCATGTACGCGTTGCGTAAGCGCAGGCAGCGTGTTACACAAGATGTTGAGTTTGCGGTCGCGAAGGTTTGTGATTTTGCCGGCGCCTTACGTGAACTGTGATAAACTGAAGATGCTGGGCAGATTTGTGATTGCAAACTGAGAGTGAAGCGACGGACGGGAGGGATGGCTGCGTCCGCAGGCACCTGCATCGTATGCCGGACACAACTCTTTGCGAGCTCCTCCAATTACTATTTCCACCTGAAGTGTCGGACGACGTGTGTGGCTCCACGCGGGCCTCTAACTACGGGGGTTGTCGGTGCAGACGATTCAGCCGGAGTAGAGGATGGATGTCCCCCTCCCACAAGACGAGAATAGCCATGAAAGAAAAGTGAAAACAGACTGCACGAGATGACGCAGACGCGTGACAAGTTGAGTGGGAGTTATTAAGCGCTAATCTTGATGACCTAGCGCTAGGGTTAGGCTTACAAGCGCTAGCAGCTAACCGCCGGAATAGTCGGCGCTTAGTTGGGCTCGTCTGGCTCTTACCGCGGTCCTCAATATGCATCCTCAAGGCTTCACGTGCACGGTTAGTCATTTTGCATCTATCTATTTATTGAAGATTGTTATCAAAACATTGCAGATTGCCTCAAGAGTGTTATCCTACCAAGCTTGGAGTCCGAAGTCCCAGAGATGTTGACAGAGTTCGCCCTCATTCTCTCGACGCCATATTGTCCAACCGTGCTGCCTATCCGACTTCCCATGTCCATCTAGATGACACATAACCGAAGCTACGTGTTCTAAGTTCGTGGGAGAGATAGAAGGACAGGCAGGTTCATTGACTCGTCGAGTGCGACGCTGTAGCGGTAAGTCCTCCCAGGATCGATCATCGACGTTTGTTCTCATTACCTGCACGCAGAACCATCACGTTCTTATACACATACGGTGCGGCAAGATCCACGGCACCGAATATTCTTGAGAATATACTCGGAGATGCTGACCTGAGTACTTGGTACGTGGATCTTCTAGTCGTTGTTAGATGTATCGGCTTTGTGCAGGTGTATTCAGATCGGTGTGCCTATGCACTGGAAACATCATCGTCTTCACATTTTGTATGGTGCGTTCATATGCGATGATGTCAGGATCTGACTTAACGACCATTCTATGTAGCGAAGGGTGTGGAGACATTTAATTCCTTCGTCCACAGACTGCGCAGTGATTTTTGGCAAGATGCCTCCGCTGAAAAGGCTCAGGCACCTATTCCTACCGTCAACAACTGCACATATGACTGACAGCTCTCATTTTCACAGATTGATCACCGCGTGAGATCCACAGCTCGCGGAGCGCAGCTGGGTCGTCAGACAGCCGGCACGAGCGGGCAGCTGCAGCTCAGCGATTGTCAGGATGTCGGCCTGACTTCTCAACTCGCGCCCACATTCAGCTCCCCCAGCGCCCCCTAACACCCACAATGCGCTGATCCAGATCCCTCACATTAACCTTCATCAACAGGCTGTGGAAGCCTTCTACACCCGCCAGTGCGCCCCTGCACCTGTAGCAGATGTGTGTAATGTGGCGGAGTGCGCAGGAGTGTCGGGATGTGCGGGATGTGCGGGAGCACCACGAGCGCGTGGACACCGGCTTCAGCTGGTCCGGCTATCATTGACATGGGTGCACTCGGGGGCGGACGGTGCGCGAGTCGGCAGCGCGGTGCACCTGGCGGCGGTGCGCATCGTGTTGCTTTGCGCTCGCGATGGAGACGTGCTCAAGGTCAAAGCCTCGCTATCCGCATGCAAGTCTATCGAGAAAAAAGGTATCCGAATGCTTTTATTGACATTTGTACAAACACGCAGGACTGCATATCAGCAACCTACAAGCAGCGCCAACTCCTCATACAGCAGCAGCAAACTTCTTCCTCTTATCCACTCCGCACCTCATAGAGCGCCGTCCTTCTTCGCCGCGAACGCGAGAAGGTCGCACATGCGCTTCGAGTAAGCCACTCGTTATCGTACCACGCGACCAGCTTCACAAAGTTCTTGTTCAGCGCGATGCCCGCATCCACGTCAAAGATCGATGAGTTGTCGTTGCCAGTAAAGTCCCGTAGACACCACCTTCTCCTCAGTGTAGCCCATGATGCCCTTCATCGAGCCCTCAGACGCAGCCTTCACCGCAGCCTTGATCTCCTCGTAGCTCGCGCTCTTCTCGAGGCGCACGACAAGGTCAACCACGGAGACGTCAACGGTGGGCACTCGGAACGAGAGACTGCTTTAATTCAAGTCAGCGCGAGCGCCAAGGCGAGATAGCACCAATCTTACGTGAGCTTGCCGTTGAGGCTGGGGATGACCTTGCCGACGGCCTTGGCAGCACCGGTGGAAGACGGGATGATGTTGTTGCCAACGGCACGTCCACCGCGCCAGTCCTTGTGAGATGGACCGTCGACGGTGCGCTGGGTCGCGGTAGTGGCGTGAATGGCGGACATGAGACCCTCGACGATACCGAAGTTGTCGTTGATGATCTTGGCAAGAGGCGCCAAGCAGTTGGTGGTGCAGGAGGCGTTGGAGATCTGTATAACAACTGAGAGACATTACACACACGATGGAAGATAGGCACGCACGACAGTGTACTTGGAGTCGTAGACCTCAAGATTGACACCGCAGACGAAGTAGCCGGTCATGAGTCTGACGTCCTGCGGTGCGCGCGTGTACGAGATATCTAGAATAAGGAAGAGACAGGATAAGTGGCCTTCTGCACAGGCGACGGCGGTCGACGTACGAAGGTTGAGGAGGCGCGGGGCGTAGCTCCAGCGCGGTGCATCCACCGCGACGTTGACCACCTCCATATATTCCAGCACCCGATCGTGTCTTGCACCCTCTGACGTTCACGACAAGCAAAAATTCATTAATGTGAGGATGCTCATTAGACACTCAGAATTTCCCGCACAGAGCGTCCGACAGGCGCCGCGTCGACATTTCCCGCACCTTTACACCACAACCGCATCCTATCCAGGTAAGCAAATATTTGGCTGATTGTGATGTTGCTGACCACAGAATAGAATGTGCTGGTATAATTACCGTGTCTACAAGTGTGGAAGGGTCAACAGAACCCTCCAGAAGTGCGACAATCCCAGGGGCACTTTTTTTTGGCGTCGCTCCTACGGCCGGCTCGTTCCCGTTCAGCTCCCTTGCCGCCCTACAGGCTCAGTCAACCAGTGGCCCAACACTTGGTGCCCAAGCTGCTGGAGGAAGGCAAAAGAATACAGGAAGCCGAGCCACAATGGCTCTCGGACATGCTATTTTGGCATGGTAAGTGCGTCTTCTCTTCTCATTTTTCCTACTAATCACAATCATAGTGAGTTAGTAGATCATTTTCTTAGTGTCTGAAATATAATACTTCATTCGATGAGCTGTCGTTATACTACATTATATGAAAGACATGTCCAATCGGCGCCGCGTAGCATTCGCGGGTGGACATGAGTGGCATACGAGTTCGTCCTGGCTCGACAGTCTAGGGGACCAGCATGGACGGCGATTTCGTGCCAATACGACAGTACATCGTGCCTGACACACAAATACCTCTTCATGATCAACCTGTACAACTCGTTCGACGTCATCCCTGACCTGTTCGCGACATTATTCCTGGTAGCGGCCACCTCTGGGTACCATAACGTGTATGTCTACTCGTCGTTCCCGCATAGCTCTTTCTGCTTATTTTTTTCTCTCTCTGCACCCAGGTTCTTGTCTTTTTTTGTCGCTGTCGATTCTTCTCATTTTTTGGCTCCTTGTCGTTGCAAAAGAGCAGAAGCGTTCTTCAAATTCACTCGTGCCACGCACCCTGCTGCTCTATGCGCCCTCTCGCGTCCGCGTGCTCCACACGTCTCTCTGTGTCCACCCTCGCGCCCCTCGTGTCTGCTCTTCAGGACCGGCCACTCGCTCTCTCTTCTCGTTGCCGCTACTGCAACTCTGTCCACACTTGTATCGACGACCGGGCATGTCCGAGCGAACGCCGCCACCCCGTTCTCACTGCCCTCGTGCTCTGCCGCCATCCAGCCACACTACTCAACGTTCAACTGAGACATGCGCGGTGTCCGAGGCCGCACGCGTAGGCCACCTGAAGGATGTTGGGCGACGAGAGGGAAATAGGCATTTAGGTGAGTCCGTGGGACTAGTTAGTACGGTGCGCAAATGCGCGATTACATCTCCAGGGATGCGATTCGGGACAGTATAAGAGATGGTGTGCGGGATGGTGGTATGCGAGATTCGCCACGGGAGTATTCCCCACACGATTTCTCGACGTCAACTTTCCACAAGTCTTCACAACCCTCTACATATGCTGGCGATCGCCGGCCGACATTGACATCGAATTTGCCCACTGGAACCGGCTTCTCTTCCGTTATTGCACCCCGGATGGTCAACTCGCCACAGGCGATCGGCGTCGGAATAGGTGATAGCTGGTCGTCGAAGCCGGCCGCATTCTCGCCCCGCCGCTTCCCAATAGGCAGTCCGCCGAAGGAGGAGGCGGCTGCATCTCTTAACCAAACATCTCGCCCTTGATGCCAATTATGCCACTGCACGCTGAGACAATGTCATTATTTTGTCTCCATTTAATCCTCGGTGAATTAGATACAACAATTTTACCTCTTTCAACAGTACGTACAATATATTGACATGTACTGCAATTATGACACTGCATGCTGAGATAATGTCATTATTTTGTCTCCATTTAATCCTCGGTGAATTAGATACAACAATTTACCTCTTTCAACAGTACATACAATATATTGACATGTACTGCAATTATGACACTGCACGCTGAGACAATCTCATTATTTTTTGTCACTTTAATTCTTGGTCGGAGTGTTGTAAGTTTGTTCTTGTACGGTAAAGTCAAATAATTTATTATTATAACAACACATGCTTCGGGACCGCGATCAGTACCATCTATGTATATCGGCGTCTCCTAAATTTTCCGATGAACCACAAACATAGTAGGTATATACGAGATAGTGATGGTCGTTTAGTGTACATGATACGGTCATGCTGCGGCAGGTCTATAAGTTATGATATCCAGTACATGTCTCCAAGAAAGCATCGAAGTGCAACGCCCGACTTCAGACATGCTCCAATGCCCACAAGCATCTTTCTTCTAGGGTCAGCATTAGCATATGAAAGGTATTCAGATGATAATAATGCCATGCGAACCAAAAAATATTGCTGTCCTAGCTCACACCCTGACTCCGGACAGACCATGTTCGGCTTCTGATGGTGCAAGAATGCTAGCATGGCCTGAAGCCATTTCCTGTTCCCAGTCCAACAAGTCCTCGTGCCCGCTCTCTCCACCGACTCCCTGATCATCCAAGGAACCAGGATCGATTGCAGAGAATGAGAATTCGTGTTCCAGAGGGGCACCTAGAGGTTCGACGAAAGCCGCAAATTGGATAGAGCCAACAAACGACGGGCGACTGGAGTCTTCAGTGCCGCGCTTGGATGCGTCGACCTCGCGGAGGTTGAGCATGAACCGTGATATGATGATTGCTGTTATTCTGTATGATAACGGATATCAGCAGAAATGAAAATGAACAGCAATTAATTGCAGTTACTTACGGGTCGATGAAGGAGGCGATATACGAGGCTTCGTTCTGACAATGGTACACATGTCTCGTGAGTGAGTATCGGCAGGGATACGAGATGAATATACTTACAAATGTTTCTCCCAAATATACGAATATGATATCTGCAATGTTCAAGATCAATAAGGCTCTATGAGGTGCATGGTTGTTAAATAATATCATGCCTGTCTGGACTATTCGTAACCTACAAGAAGTATATTGTGCCTGATGCAGATGCATCAGGTCAGCACATATTATCGAGGCAAGAATTGATACTGACCATCCCTCAAGATCAATGTGTGCAATGGAGTTTGGAGAGTAGCCTCTGCGACGCCTCGACTTCTCCAGTATGTCTGGTGTACAGTCACTCCAAGAACAAGCATGTCCGTAGTGATTGTTGTCGCACGCTCTACATACCCAACTGTGAGTGTTGCATGAGCTGAGCACTTGAGCAGTGTGAGGCCAATAGTAATGCATACATCTATATGACACGCGGATTCAGTAAACAGGATGCATTGACATGGATGAATTTCACTGACGTGTTTGTGAGTGCCGGTGAGACCAAAATGACATTTGTGCAATTGACAGGAGGTGGAGCTACAATCACCACTTGCCGAACAGCGTCAAACTAGAAGCATGTGTCACACTTCAATTACATGCCAAGCTCGATGCAGAGGACTCGGCTCACCAGCACAATGCCGACAGGGACCAGCGACAGGGCTAATACCAATGAAGCAATGTCCCATCGACGACCAGACAATGCATACACTCGGAGACCCGAGAATGCTTCACAGAATACAAATGTCCAGTCAGAAGTGAAAATATCATATGATAAATGGGGACTCACCAGCCACAAGAAAAATGAAGACCAAATCCAAAGCTGTCGAGAACCAAATTAATGCGGAACAGCTCTGGAAATTTGAGTGAGCTAAGACAGTCTACAGTAATGGGACAGGAGCGGTACCATTGATGATAGTGGATATATTGACGGAAGGGCGAGAATATTCTGTAGAACAATAGGATATCTTGCCAGCAAGAATACTAAAGTGGCTGCTGAAAATGGACGCTTCCAGACCAGTTGATATTCACGATCAAATGTGATAAGATAGTCAAAGATGAGGAGAGCTGTGACAAATGGGAATGAGAAAATGATTCCAGATTGTAAGTGAACCACGGACCGGTTGTTGATACAGTGCAACATGTTGCGATGAAGCTACGTGATAGGATATATTAGATGAGGAAAGATTGCGGGGAGTATCACTCACACTTGCTGATCCTCTTCGGCGGTGATAGTGGATGACATGATACGAGGTAGTTTGAAAGACTTGGGATTGAATAATTTAGAGGAGACGGAGAGACCTGACTCTTATATCCACCCTCCAGGACAACATCACCGCACTGAGATATTCTCGCTGTCACGATCTGATTGACCGAGTCTATGCTGTGATATTTTCGGAGGCACAGTTTCATACAAAATGCAATTGAATTACATGAGCGGGCCACTCGAAGAGGGCGTAACAATGCAGAGCTCACCTCAGCACCGCATTCGAGCACTGGTGATAATGTTCACTCAAGACCCCAGCGTATCACGGTTGAGTCCCCGACAACACGAAGGGACATTTGAAGGTTCGCCGCGAGTGGTTGAGATAAGGCGACTGCGATGATATATCGCTTCATCAGGAAATGGGTTTATCTCCTCACGGTCCGTATGACACCGTATGGAGCCAAGGAGCGGATGAAGAGTCCCCCCAAATTGCGGAGATGACCGGATCCTCCCGGCGCTGCATGGAGATCGACGCCTCCATATGGAGCCAAAGGAGCCATTCCCACGGTCGCTCAAAACACGAAGGTAAGCTCTCACAAAGACATCTCTGTGTAATTGGTCTAATTTCAATACAATTCGAGTAGCTACTATGAGTGTGATGTATATTATCAATGTCTTATACTGAAATATACTCATTGCTGTGAGCTTGTACAGTGTTATTCAGTTCAGCTCATATGTGGTATTGATTGCTCTGAATAACTCAAAAAAAACTATGAGGCACCATACATCACAATTGAGAAGTGGTGTGGCACATTTTTGTTGCTTCACTGAATTCAAATAGAATATTTGTGTCTTGCTGTCTCTGCCTGTCTCCGCACGGAGAGTGCTATCTCAATTTGGCACCGAAAGAAAGTGGCGGAGATTGAATCTCCGCTCGGAGATATCCTGGTTTCCTGATGTTCCGAAAATATTGCAACACGCATCCACGGACCATGCTAGACATCAGTAAGATGAACAACGCAGAGAACAGCCTGATCGGCCATGACGTCTTCTCCGAACATAATACAACAGCACGGACTCAAGGTGCGCAAACGACGGTTGTAAATAGACAACCCATCGTCGAAAGGGGGGCATCAGAAGGAAGTCGAAGCAGAGGCTGCGTATCAACCACGGTAAGTTCGTTGTTTGCCAGATGAGATGGGAATAGAGCCAGTTGCGACCTCGATCTCGGTTGCACATTATCCGTCGAGCGATGTGCTGCGTCCACGGCGGAGTGCAACGATGCTCCGCCGTCACGCAACGACATCTATGCCAGCGATGAACAAAGTTCAACTCCGCATCATTGTTGTGCCGAACGTCATGGACTTCAGCCACTTGCAAACGCGCATCTGCAATATACAGTCGCCCGCGATCGCGCGTCATCATTGGGCCAGCTGCTAGAAGTGCGAGTGAACAGCAGGGACTGTCTCGGTCGCTCGTAGGAACGCGCGGAAGATGTGGAGCGTGTGTGTCGTCCCATACAAATAAGTTCCATCTGACTATAGCATTCTAAAGCACAGGTGGTTCCTTGGAGAAATCATTCATGTTGGCTGAGAGCTCTGAGAAGTCCAAAAACAGTGCGGGGATGAAATTATAACAATTTGAGCTTGCCGCAAACATTACATGGTCCTTCGGATGTTTGATATGTAGCTTATATCATTCGGCTTGGAACAGCAATTATGTGACAGACGTCTGCGCACGACTACGTCAGTCGGGGCGTAGAGTCCTGCAGGATTCAGCAACCGCTCATCGTTCGAAGCCCATGTGATTCACTCACATCGCACAATACGCGTACCATAGCAAACGCACTGTGGTGCTGAATATAGCGACAGCGATGCGTTCTGCAGTCCCCCGTCTGCAGGCCAGCTACTAGTCGGGGAAGACTGTGTGTCTTCGAGAAATTGCACAAAGAAATGGAGATGATGAGAACGGCGCGAACGCGCACGTCAATGGTCGGCTGAATATATGGTGACGACTGTGCGAGTAGGTGAGTGTAATCAGGTGGACTGTGAGGTGGCGCACAGACATTGGTCGGATGCGGATTTGTGAATGCAAGATGGCGCATGTTGAGAGGGCACGCGAGGGGACCATCTAGGACAGGGAACAAAGCCAAGCCAAGCCGCAGGGAGCTCAAAAGTGGCGTAGTAGTACATATATGTCCTCCGCTTGTTCACAGCGTGCGATCTAATTGGATCTGGTGTTATCTGGTATGCCACATACAATCCATCAGCAGGCTTGCGCATGAGAGGAATGACGTACGGATGGAACACAAACTCTAACGCCACAAGAACCTGGCGAAGTGGACAGCGAAGGGTTGTGTAGGAGGCATTGAGAGCGATAAGCAAGCAGGAAGCTGTGAGATAGCAGGATTGGAGGAGAGGGGACCCGGCGGAAGGAGGACGGCGGCTGATAATGTTCGCAGAAGAAATGGGATGAGTTTCTGTAGGCAGGAAGCCCGGTGTCGGGAAGACGGGAGCCTAGTCTAACGGGTCATAAGAGACTGGGAGTCCCGGCGAGGTCGACGCTCACGTTGGCTCGCGCTTGGCCCACTCAGGAGAATTCCGACCCATGTTCGTCGCCGCAACGTCCGTCGACTACGAGGGGTCCTCGGGCAAGCGACGGTGGACGGGCCTGCACGAATTGTCGGATGGGAAAGAACAGGTACGAAGAAGGGGTCTGTCTTCCCCTGTTGTCGCTGCCAGTTGAGCGGCACACCTTCCAGAGAAGAACAATGTGAAGGCCATGTCCAACTGAGTAAGTAGCCGTGGACTTGTCGCAGCACTCTTACTCACTGCTTCTATTTGCACTCAGACGACTCTAATGTCTGGAAGGACAACACTCTCACCCCATATTCGCTCATCCGGCTCACCGCCACCTTGCCGTTGTCACCATCACTGGATGCTAGGCATGCAATCCTCCCGAGCGCGCATTCTCTCCGTCGAACAGTCCTGAAACCAAGCTTAGAGCAAAAGCGAAGAACAGCATGTGAGAAGTAGCAAGTATGTATCACCAGGACAGTCCCAGGACAATCTCTGCAAGTTTCTGGCATTGAATCGGCGATCTTTGTGGCTGCGATCGATCTAACGCGCTCCACGTGGCCATAGGCGTCTACCAGAGACCAAGATTTGTCCGTCACTTATCCTGCTGCATCCTGTGCGGACTCGTTTGGCACATAGGCTCTGGGCTCTGCCGCGCACTTCTCGAAGGCTCAGCGCTCACTAGTCACTGGCCACCTGCTCCTAATCTCACAACCTGTCAAGACCACTTTTGCGACACCACGTTAAAACTGCCTTGCTTCCGATCGCGAGTCAAGCCCACTGGAGCCTTCAGCTGTCATCCTGCCGGGAACGTCTATACCAATCCATCAGGCAAACGGAGGACTAGCAGCCGTCCCAGGTAACGTCGTCGTGCTTGCCTTCTGTATGTACCTGAGCTTCGATCATCGGCGTGTTCATGCGTGTAAGCACCTTTCCCGGATACTGCTCGTGAGGAGCTGACGGGCGCTACAGAGACTGAATTATCACGCCAGCTCAGGTCTCCGGCGGCGGTATATCCTGGACGCTGAATCGTGGCTTAGATCCTCATTTTTCAGTGTTCTCTCTTGAGAAACTTCAAGTTCTGTTTTCCTCACGTGTCTTGGTTCTGCAAGTCGTCAACGCCCGTTGCACGGCTCTCTTTCGTACCTCTTGACGCACGCCCGCATGTTCCGGACATCCTACATTGTGCTCTCGCTCCCATGCAAAGCATCCTCTTCATGTATGCCAGCACTGTGGATCGACGACTCTTTCGACTAGTGCATACTCTGTATTTCCTGAGTCTACAGTCAGTGTTTTTGCACGCAAACTTATCCTATATGCTTCTAGTGCTTCAGTAAATCCTGTCACGATGGGCCTAGCCAGTGCCGTAGAGCCCATGAATGACCACAGGGTCTGATCGTAAAGCACCTCATCCGGGGTTTGGGAGGTGCATGCATGTCCTCACGAAACGCTTTTTAATTATCAAAAAATCCCTTTTAGCTTTCTCTACCTTATAGTAGACTGAGCTCATGTGTCATACACAAGACTTCACCTCTCGGCACATCGCGAACGAAATTTCCCGTTGGGTCTCGGATATGCGAGTCCATTCTCCGAAGTCAACGGTGACGGTGACCAAGTGGTACGTGTCTTCGCGTGGCTTGGGTGTTGAGAATGCCGTCCCAAGTTCAAACCCGTCCAATACACGTATAGAGGTGGGAATGAAATATGATCGCTCAGAATTGTCGCGTGCTCCGACAGACGGTACGTGGCTGAGACCTTCGCTAGGTGGGCGTACAGTCGCGTGAACGTTGATGGTTGTTTTATCTCTTTCCTTTGGCGATCCGGGATAGCGAATGTATTGTAGGTTACGATTAGCCATCGATAGAGAGCTGCATGTTTGTAAGAATGATCTCCGTCGATTATCTCATAGGCAGAACGACTTAGTCACATCCTCGCTCATGCATAGTACTTCTCAAACATCACATATAACTCTGAATTTACACATAAGAAAGCAATGAACAGCGACACCCGACACACTCCAATTCCTGCATGTGTCCTCCTTGAGACGAGCATCAGCGATTACGAGATATCAGGGAGAAACCAATGCCACACGGACGGAAAGACAACATCAAATGTCTTGATAACCTATTCGCTGAGTCTGGATGGACCGGGTTCGGCTTCGTTGGTCCCGAATACTAATCTGGCCTGCCATGATTTCCTCGTCGCGGTTCAACACATCCTCATGCTCGCACTCCCCACCGGCCCCCTGCTCGTCCAAGGAACCAGGATCGATTGCAGAGAACGAGAATTCGTGCTCCAGAGGGGCACCTATGGGTTCGACGAAAGCCGCAAATTGGATAGAGCCGACAAACGAGGAGCTACTTGGGTCTTCGGCGCCGCACTGGGATGCATCGACCTCGCGAAGATTGAGCATGAATCGTGATATGATAATTGCGGTTATTCTGTATGATAACAGATATCAGCAGAAACTAAAATGAAGAGTGATTAATCGCAGTTACTTACGGGCTGATGAACAGGTCGATATACGAGTCGTCCTCCTGATGATGGTACATGGGTCCTGTGAGTAGATATCGGCTGGGATGCGAGGTGAATATACTTACAAAAGCCTCTCCCAAATATATGAATATGATATCTGCAATGCTTACAATCAACAGGGCTCTATCCACATAGTTGTCAAACAACATCACGCCTGTCTTGACTATTGGTAACGTACAAGAAATATATCGTACCTGATGAAGCTGCATCAGGTCGGCACATATATTGAGAATGGAAAGAAAACTGACCATCCCGCAAGATCAAAGTGTGCAATGGAGTTCGGAGATTAGCCTCTGCGGTACCTCGACTTCTCCAGTAAGTCTGATGTACAGTCACTGCAAGAACCAGTACATCTGTAGTGATTGCTGTCGCACGCTCTACATACTCCACTGGGAGTATTGTGTGAGCTGAGCACTTGCGCAGTATGAGGCTGATAGCAATGCATACATCTATATGACATACGGATTCAGATGCAGTGACATGGAAGAACTTCACTAACATGATCAGGAGCTCCGGTGAGAACAAAATGACACTTGTGCAATTGATGGGAGGTGGAGCTACAGTCACCGCTCGCCTCACATTCACAAACTAGAAGCATATATCACACTTCAATTACATTCCCAGCGCAATGCAGGAGACAGGGCTCACCAGCGCAATGCCGACAGAGACAAGCGACAACGATGAACACACATGAAGCAATGTGCCATCGACGACCAGACAATGCATATGCTCGGAGACTTGAGAATGCTTCACACAATGCAAATGGCTAGTCAGAAATAAGAATATCATATGATCAATGGTGACTCACCGCCGACAAACAAATCAAAGGAGCAAGTCGAAGCTACCTGCAACCAAGCCAACGCGGAACAGCTCTGGAAATTTTGAGCCCGGTAAGACAGTCTGCAGAAATTAGACAAGAACTGTACCGTTGCTGATAGCGGATATATTGTTGGAAGGTTGAGAATATTCTCTAGAAGGATAGGGTATCTTGCTAGCAAAAATACTAAAGTGGCCGCCGAAAATGGACGCTTCCACACGAGTTGGTATTCACGATCAAACGTGATGAGATACTCATAGACCAGGAAAGCTGCGACAAATAGCAATGAAAAAATGACTCGAGACTGAAACGAACCACTGACCGGTTGCCGATACACCACAATATATTGCGGTGAAGCTGTGCGATAGGATATATTAGATGGTGGCATATTTTGGTGGGCATCACTCACACTTGCTGATCCTCTTCGGCGCTGGGAGTGGATGACATGATATGAGGTAGTTTGAAAGACTTGGGACTGAATGCTTTAGGAGAGACGAAGAGACCCAACTCTTATATCCACCTCGACGACAACATCACCGCGCTTACATCTTTCACTGTCACGATCTGATTGACCATATCTATGCTACGATATCTCTGGAGGCGCAGTTTCATCCAAAACAAATCAAATTGCATGAATGACTGACACGAAGAGGACATGACAATGCACAGAGCTCACCTCAGCACTGCCTTCAAGCACTGGCGATAATGCGCACTTAAGACGTCAGCGTATCATGGTTGAGTCTCCGACAATGTGAAGGGACATTTGAAGGTTTGCCGCGAATGATTGAGATTCAAAAAAGACTGTAATGATATATCACTTCCGAAAACATTGCAACACATATCGAAGAACCATGCTAGATATCTGTAAGATGAACAACGCAGAGAACAGCCTGATCGGTCACGATATCTTATCCGAACATGATACAACAGCACGGACTCAGGGTGCGCAAACGATGGTTGTAAATAGACAACCAATGGTCGAACGGGAACACAGGCTGTGTATCCACCACGGTAAGTTCGTTGTTTGCTAGATGAGATAGGGATAAAGCCAACGGCGACCGCGGTCGAGGTGGCACTGGCCAACACAGAATCATGCGTCGAGTGATGTGCTGCGTCCACGGGGGAGTGCAATGATGCTCCACCGTCACGCAACGACATATATTCTAGCGAAGAACAACGGTGCACCATTGTTGTACTGAACGGTGTAGAACTTCAGAAGACGGCTTTCAGCCACCCGCAAACGCGCATCTGCAAAATACAGTCGCCCGCAATCGTGCGTCATCAGTATGCCAGCTGCTGAAGTGAGAGTGAACAGCAGGGCCCGCAACGGTCGCTCGCAGGAACGCGCAGAAGATGTAGAGTGCGTCGTCCCATACAAACATAGTTCCATCTGACCGTAAGATTTCAAGGCACAGGTGGCTCCTCGGAGAAATCATTCACGCTGGCCTCGACCTGTGCAGGTAGTGCGGGGAAGATGATAGAATGATTTGGGCTTGCCGCGAACACTTTACATGGCCCTTCGGATGTTTTATACAATACTTTGATCATTCGACTTGGAACAGCAATTACGTGAGGGACGTCTTTGTACGACTAAGTCATTCGGGGCCTAGAGTTTAGCCAATGCTGCAGGATTGGTCAGGACGCCGCGACCGTTCATCGCTCGAAGCCCGCATGATTCACTCACATTGCACAATGCGAGTACACCAGCAAAGGCACTTCGGTGCTGAATATAGCGACATCGATGCAATCTGCCGTTCCCCGTCGGCAGGTCAGCTACTAGTCAGGGCAGAATACGTAGCTTCGAGAAATTGCACACAGAAGTGGAGATGATGAGAACGACGCGAGCGCGCACGCACCCAACACGGTCGGCTAAATATACGATGACGACTGTGTGAGTAGGTGAGTGTGATCAGGTGGACAGTGAGATGGCGTTGGTGAGAGCGTAGGGTGTGATAGCAGATACATTAGTCGAATATGGATTTGTGAATGAAAGATGGCGCATATTGAGGGAACGCGCGAGGGGACCGCCTAGGACGGGTAGAGTGCAGCCAAAGCCAAGCAAAGTCGAAAGGAGCTCAAAAGTGGCGTAGTAGTACATATATGTCCTCCGCTTGTTCACAGCGTGCGATCTAATTGGATCTGGTGTTATCTGGTATGCCACATGCAATCCATCAGCAGGCTTGTGCATGAGAAGAATGACGTACGGATGGAACACAAACTCTAACGCCACCCGAACCTGGCAAAGTGGATAGCGAAGGGTTGTGTAGGAGACATTGAAAGCGATAAGCAAGAAGGAGGAAGTGGTCAGGTGGTAGGATGGAAGAGAGGAGGAGACCCGGCGGGAGGAGGACGGTGGCTGACGATGTTCGTAGAAGAAATGGGAGGAATTTCCGTAAGCAGGAAGGCCGGTGCCGGGCGCCTAGTCTGGCGGGCCATAAGAGACTGGAGTCACGGCGAGGGCGACGCTCACGTTGGCTCACGCTTGGCCCACTCAGGAGAATTCCCGCCATTGTCGTCGCCAGTGTCGTCGCGAGCATGTCTCTGTCGCCCACAACATCCATCGACTACGACGGCCCCTCGGGCAAGCGACGACGGACAAGCTTCTCTGTGAACACGAGTGTCGGGATGAGATCCGACATGGGTTCGCAGCACGACGCGCCGGGCGGGCAGGCGGGCCCTGCAGCCGTCCAGCCTGCGCACATTCCGAAGCGGGGCGCACGCGCCTGCACGAACTGTCGGAAGGGAAAGAATAGGTGCGAAGGAGAGGTCCGTCTTCCCGTCATGTCGTCTGCCGCCGGTTCCCTCACCCGCCATCTTGCCTCTCTGGCCCGTCCCTCCGCCCGGCCCGGCTCAGGCTCCTTGTCGTCGCTGCCAGTTGAGCGGCACCCCTTGCATCTTTGAGAAGCCAGAGAAGAAAAATGTGCAGGTCATGTCCAACGCCAGCGTTGAGTGAGTAGCCGTTTGCTTGTTGCAGCGCAGCACTCTTGCTCACCACTTCCGTTCGCACTCAAGACGACTCTCACGCCTGGAGGGACAGTATCTGGTATGTATCCTCACCCTATCGTCGTTTTTCAGGCTGACTGCCACCCTTTCGTCGGTCGTCGCCGTCGTCGTCATCGACGTCGTCTCTAGGTCATGCAGAGCCAGATGATAGGCATGCAATCCTCCCTCGACCGCATCCTCTCTGCTGTACAGTCCCAAAACCAGGCATTGATCCAACATCCAGTCTATGCCACCAGCACTTCGCGCGATAGCCCCATCCTCCCACCCCCGCTGCCCTCTATACGCAGCCATGTCGACATGTACAACTCTCCAGGCGGTCAAGACGGGTCCTCGCGTCCCAGGTTCCCTCCTCTTCCAGGCTTTGCTCCCCCAGTATGTCCTCCTACTCTATTTGAAGCCGTGATCGACTCATTGCTACGTAGCCGCACAAGTATGCAACGTACGGCATCGTACCGAGCACTGCGCCCTCCTCAGACGACGAGTCCGAGGACACCCTCCCCCGCTCAACCCTCAACGCCCCAATCGAGGCGCTCCAGGGGCTCGCCAACGCTGCTGCGGAGGCTGCCGCCGCCCCGTCCAATTCCCCTCCCAGGCGAGTTACTCTGACATGTTGCGCCTGCTGACTGCTCACATGACCCGTCCAGAGTTAAGAAGCGCAAGCGCGCAGAGCCGACACCCCGCAATGCGTTCCCCCATGTCGTCGAGAAGGTGAGTTTGTCCTATCCGAGATTCTCTACACAATCACGGATTCGGCACAGGGTCTTGTCTCTGACGCAGAAGCCAGAGAGCTTTATCACATGTGAGCGAGTGCCCGTCGCGCCTTTCTCCTGACGTTCACCTTCGAGCCCAGCTTCTTCTCGGGATGCCACATCTTTATTCCAGTATTCGATCCTAGCTATGATACCTATGAGGCGCTCATGGAGCGCACGCCTTGGACGTTCGACGCGATCCTCGCTATCGCAGCCAAAATCCGCAGCGGGACAGGCCCGCTTATTCCCGCGTTCTATCGCTGTCTCGAGGAGGCGCAGGGCATCGCGCGCTCGTCGCTTTTCGGGCCCGTCGTGCGCAAGGAGGCAGTCCAAGGTATGTTTTTGTGTATACATGCGCCATATATGCTATGGGGCTGATGGGAGTTTGCGCGTGGGGTCTAGGAATGCTGTTGCTTGCCGCGTGGAGCACGAATGGATGGCTCCCGAGTGGACATGCGATGCGCATGGCGCTGGATTTAGGCCTGCACCGTGCGCTGGAGAAGCTAGCAGATGATGGCGGCAAGAAACGGAGTGAAGAAGAAGAAAGAAATCTCGGTGGGCATCGGACTCTCTCACACTGTCTAACTTCACGTCCCTCACACTGTATTCAATGTCACAGTTGTGTCCGCGCGGATCTGGCTATGTCTCTATTGGTTTGACCACCAGTACGTTGCTTTTCAATGACACCGTGCACACTCTGAATTTGGCAGCAGGATGAGCCTGGGTACCGGTCGTCCGATCGTCCTTCGTGACGAGAGCTCGATCAGACATTGTCGTATCCTGCTCTCGCACCCCATGGCGTCCCCCACGGACGTGCGCCTGGTCTCCCAGGTTGAACTGATCGCGCAAAAGAGTACGTGTGGCCGTCATCATGACTTCATCCCTTCCTGCTCATATGCTGGTGCAGCGCAAATCTATGAGACCCTCTCCCCGCTGAATGGTCAAGTGAATCATAATACGCTTGCGTTCATCCGGCGCGCCAACATCGCGCTCGACAAGTGGTTCGCGGACTGCGACGAGCTCCATCGTACGCACCTCATTGTTTCTCGTTACCGGTTGCCATGCAGATGCTAACGGCCTCTACAGGACAGACGATGGGCGAAGATGCGCTGACGCGCAAGATCCTGACAGGCGAACTACACTACGCCAAGTTGTGGCTCGTCTGCGTAGCGCTGCGCGGCGTGTCGTGGGACAAGATGCCATTCGAGCAGCGCGAGCTCGCGTTCCAGGCCAAGGACGCCGCGTCGAACTGCATCATGAATCTGCTCGACTCGCCCATTTACAGGTGCGCCCCGCCCCCCTCGCGTGCCGCGGACTCAGTGCTGAGAGATCGCACAGGGCGGCGCTGCGGTACGCCGTGCACGACAGCCTGGTCATGGCGGCTTTCTCCGGGCTCTTCCTGTTGAAGATGGCTAACCTGTTCCCCGCGGAGCTTGATCTCGGCGCGATCACCGTACAGGTCGAGCAGCTCGCAGAGTTGCTCTCTGACGTCGCTGCGGAACGGTGCGCCCCTCTCGCCCGTCTCCCTCCTCTTCGCGCGTGCGCTCACTTACATCCAGGTATGCGCTCACGCTGCGCATCATGCTCGCGAACCTGCGGCGCAAGATGGGTGGCGCCGAACGGGATGTCGCCGGGCGCGGAGCAGCCGATGATGCCGCCGCGCCGTCGTTCCCGACCCGAGGCATCATCTCGCCGCCCGCGTTCACCGTGGAGGAGCTCGGCACGTGGGCGGGCGACCGCGGGATGTTCAACCCGTCGTCGATCCCGCTGTGGCTGCAGGAACAGGTGTGTGCTCGTGCGCCCGCTCCTGGGTTGAGTGGCTTGCTCACGGATGCGTGTCCCATGTAGAGTTTGACGGATCTCGGGTTACCCGTGAATGGCTCGGACGGGATATTTTTGCAGATTGGGAATACGAATGGGTGGATGGGCGATTTTCCACAGATGCCGGAGGCGTGGTGAATGCGGTTAGGTTTGATTATAGTGAGTTGAGGTATTGTGGGACTCGGACGGCGTTGTTGCACTACTGTTCCTGTGCTAGTGGTCGCACGTGGCGCATTGTATATCTGTTGCTGATGATGTGTGGTTTGTTTGTTTGTTTTATATCATGCGCGTTGGATGTGCAATGATTTTGTACTTGACTGCGAGGAGATCGCATGTTTGCAGAGGGCGGGTTCTGGCGTTGTTCACTTGCGCCGTTCGTACGAGCGCGACCGTTGTACTCCTTGTTCTGCAGATAGCCATGGGGGACGGGTTGCGTTTGCATCTCGACGGAGTACTGTGGCAGGAGTCGTCGAGATGCTGCCAGATCCGACGTGATCGATATAATATCTGTAGATCAAAATGATCGGTTTGAATGTACTGTACTTGTACCGCGGCGGTGACCTGCCAGTGGGAGTAGTACTCGGTTGTCAACAGTCGTGCGCAACACGAAGTGCATGCTTTGGCATTCACGTTATACGAAGAGAGGGAGCACCTCAGGCGGCAACTCGTAGATCTGTGGCAACTGCGCTGGCATGACTAAATTCGTGCGGTCCTACGCTATCGCAGTACGTTCGTAATTTTGTAATTTGACTGCCGTGCTACTGGATATCTTTTCTAGTCCAATCTTACTGATTGATCTTCATGACCTGGTGCGCATGCATTGACACAGGGTTCGCCAGATCTGGTAGGATAGACAGTTACTGATATCCTGCCAGTGGTACCCATGGAATCCGCTCATCTTGATGATTGTTGTTTTGAATGCGACTGTTCCTTCCTGGTCTCATTACATTGGTGCGTATCAAGTTCACGCGTTTAAACGAGGTTATGCGGAGGACAGCGAGGATATCTCAGTGCGGTGATGTTATCCTTGAGGGTGGATATAACAGTAAGAGCTCTCCATCTGAGTCCATCTCTCCTAAAGCATTGCCCTAAGTCTCTCAAACTAAGTACCTCATATCATGTCGTCTGCCATCAGCGCAGAAGAGGATCAGCAACTGTGGGTGGTGCCCACTGCAATCTTTCCTCATCTGATATATCCTGTTGTACAGTTTCATCGAAATATGTTGCTTTGCATCGGCAACCGGTCAGCAATTCACTCAGGATCTCCATTCATTTTCTCATTCACATTCATCGCAGCTCTCCTAGTCTATGAGTATCTAATCACGTTTGATCGTGAATATCAACTCGTCTGGAAACGACCATTTTCGGCGGCCACCCTCCTGTTCTTGCTCGCAAGATACTCTACCTTTCTAGTGAATATTCTTGACCTTCCGACTATATATCCACTCTCAAAAAGGGTACAGATCTTACCCTAAATTTGCTAGAGATTGTCTTAGTTCACTTAAAATTCCCAGAGTTGTTCCGTATTGAGCTGGTTGACGACAGCTTTGGAGCTGCTTTTCATTTTTATTGTGGCCGGTGAGTGCCCGTTGACCCCATGATATCCTCTCTTACGACTGGTCGGTGTTATTTCCGCGCAGCATTCTCAAGTCTCCGAGCGTATGCGTTGTCTGGTCGTCGATGGCAGGTTGGTTCATTGGCATTCACCCTGTCGCTGGTCCGCTTCGGCATTGAACTGGTGAGCCCTGTCCTCTGCATTGAGCTTGATGTGTAATTAAAGCGTGACACATGCTCCTAGTTTGGGTATGTGCAGGAAGTAGTGATTGTAGCTCCACCTCCCATCAATTGCACAACAGTCTTTCTGCCCTCACCAGAGCTCATACACATGTCAGTGAAATTCACACATGTTACTGTGTCTCATCGGCTGAATCCGTGCGTCATATAGATGTATGTATTGCCATCAGACTCATACTGCCCAAGCGCTCCGCTCACGCCGTGATACTCCCAGTGGCATATGTAGAGCGTGCAACGACAATCACTGCAGACCTAATTGTGCTTGCAGTAACTGTACACCAGACATACTGGAGAAGTCGAGGTGCCGCAGAGGCTAATCTCCGAACACCGTTGCACACTTTGATGTTGAGGGATGGTCAGTACTTATTCCTGCCTCGATATATGTGCCGACCTGATGCAGTTCCATCAGGTACAATATATTTCTTGTAGGTAACCGATAGTCGATATAACGCTGATGTTATTTTAACACCCGTGCACCTCATAGAGTCTTGTTGATCTTGAACATTGGAGATATTATACTGATATATTTGGGAGAAACCTTTGTAAGTAGATTCGTCTCGCGTCGGTGCTAATATTCACTTGCGGGACCTCCGTACCATCATCAGGAAGGCTCCTCATATATCGCCTTGTTCGTCGACCCGTAAGTAACATCAATTAATTACTATTCATTTTTGTTTCTGTTGATATCCGTCATCGTACAGAATCACGGCAATCATCATATCACGGTTTATGCTCAACCTCCGTGAGGTCGAAGCATCGCAATGCGGCTCAGAAGATCCGAGTCGCCCATCATCTGTCGGCTCTCTCCAGTTTGCGGCTTTCATCGAACCCCTCGGTGCTCCTCTAGAGCACGATTTCTCGTTCTCTGCGATCGATCCCGCTTCCTTGGATGACCAGCAAGACGATGAAGAGAGCTGGCACGAGGGTGTAATCAATATCGATGACGAAGTGGCGTCAGATGACGCTAGCGTTGTGTCGTGGCCCATTCCATCCATCCAGGAGTAAGCTATCGGACTGAGGTATACTTTCGGTACGTTTATCCTCTTCCTCGTCGACGTCGAATGTATGCTGACGCTGATTTGTCCATACTAGAATTGGAGCGCGTTGAGGTTGGTTGCGATCTTGGACTACGATGGATGTCGTAATTTATACGTGCCTGCTGCTCCATGATATGGAACTACGTGAATCCAGAGTGATCCTATTTCTGACTTGTGAGGATCATTTCTGGACGAAGAGGTGGCTCAGTCATTCAGCTGAATGGTAGAGAACACTGAATAAGGTCACATTTAACACGAATTTTGGAGGTAGGCCTATAGTGAATCACGAAAAAAGAAACACGCATCAATGTTGGCGCCGATGCTGTTATACCAGATGCCAACTCCACTCTCCACCAACTCTCAGAGACTGACAGCAGGCAGAGTATACCGGGGTGAGATCGTGCGCTGAAGCACGAGCCAAAAGCGAAATGTACGTATTGCAAGTATGAGATACACCGCGGCCGAACCCTGGTCGGACTCGACAGCGTGCTGGCGAGGAATGTCTAGAATGGCTGCGCAAACACACAAAGTACGTTAGCATCCCCCGTAGATGTCGACAGCAAGCTGAGACTGTAATAAGTACGCACGAGATGAGACGGTGGTCAGCCGTTGTATGTACACCACATTTGCGGATTGGGAACACGAATGGGCGGATGGGCAATTTTCCGCAGATGCCCGAGGCGTGATGAATGCATTTATTCATAGTACTTCTGAGTTGAGATGCAGTTGGGAACCGGGCGGTGCTGTCGCGCCACCGTTCATGAGTTGGTGGTCGCACGGGGCACGATATATATTTGGTGCTGCTACCGTGCGGCTTGTTTGTTTTCATATCGTAGCTGTTGGACGTTTAACGGTTTTGTACGCGACTGCGGGGTTCATGTATTTTCAGAGGGGCGGATGGTGACCTGGGTGAGCAAGCCGTCGCGCACAAGTGAGATCGCGATAATTCGGCAGTGTCAAGAGCGGCGGATTCCGTTCGCATGATGGCGTGATCTCAAGTGATCGGTTTCGAAGGTTCGCTGCAAAAATTCAAATGAGGTGTCAGACAAGCTAGCATTCGTGGATCACTTGTGTACAAACCCGGTCTATGTGAGTTCAACGAATTCTGGATTTGAGGCCGCGATATTTGTTCGGTTCGAGCGATGTCGTCTCCCCGCAAGGCTCGTCGATGCGCCCTAGAACTAGAGTGCGTTTGTTCATTGCAATCTTAGAATGCTGGAGATGCAGCACTTTACAACGACCTTCCACTGTATAGTCTCTTGTACAGAACTATGCAAATCCGGAGTATCACGGTTGTCTACATTTTGGGATCGTCCAACTTGTGCGGGTGAGGAAGTGACCGCGTCGTTCGATGGATGAGAGAACGATGACCAAATGATCTTTGATTCATATTTTGTATGTATCATTTTTGACATGTCAACTGAATCAAGACGAGCAAAAAGACGAATACCAATGTTTGCAACGCCAGATGCCCGTCCAACGACCCGACTTGACAGCCTGACAGAGCATACCACAACCATCATGCGTGATGTCATGCACGAGAAGTTAGCTGGAATATAAGATACTATGAATATAAGACACACCATAGTCAAACACTGGTCGTCGTTCACCGTCTAGAGCACTGGCGAGGGCCACCATGGGTGAATGCTCAGATACGGAAAATGGATCAGTATCCGGTATAGATATTGACTACAGGCTTAGCATGTAGTGAGCACGCACAAGACGAGATAGTCGTCAATATACAGTGGTTGTGCGCACGCAGAGGGTGCCGCGCGCGGTATGAGATATCTGAAGATCAGGCGCGATCACAAAGATGCCTCGAACGTGCTGAGGCCTGGCGACGGACATGAAACACAAGCTGTGCAATCGCAGGTGACGACTAGTGCCGGACATCTGACGTGATGTTGCGCCATGGCATCAGAAATTACTGTATTGGTAGGATGGCAGTGTACGGGTACGTACCGTAGTATGCGCAAGCGGCTGCGTCTTCAGACGACGAGCACGATGATGGCACTAACTAGCAGGGACTCCGAGAAGCTTCTCTAGCACGACGAGGCCTGCCGCTGCGTATTCAGCACTTTTCTAGTTCGACCTTGGATGACCGCGTACTCGTAGGTGCAAAACTCGTATTCCGGCGGAAGCATACATCAGGCCGAAATGCTTCGGTTTTGCATATGTAGTCGATAAGAGGCACTGAAGAGGGGATCTGGAGCACAACAGTAGAATGTGAGCCAGTCGGAGACGTGCAACCGCGCATGCTTATGGTACGGCCGGTACTAGCATAAGGGATAGAAAGGTGAGGCTATAAGCAAGGGGCTGGCCACTCCAAAAACAAGAGAGCGATAACTAAGAGCAGGACAGCGTGTATCTGAGAGACATGATGCATGACCGCTGAGTCCTGACAACAGAAGATGCAGTAGCCCCGGGACTCGGATGCTCTTTCAAAGCTGTCCGTAGGACTGAGCGGCAAACAAAATCGACACACGAAGGATGTCGAGAAGCAATAATATTTGAGCGAGAGGGAAGAGAGAAGAGCTGGAGCGGCCACGCTGCTACGCTACGGAAGCGCATGGCATCACGTGGAGCATTCACGATCTCGATGGCCATGACCGCCCAGCACTGCTGCGATGTGGAACAGTCCCATTTAGCGACTTAACCACTCACCGTGGCTGATGCACAGGCTGTGCCTCAGGTTGCACAGGCGTATGTGTTCACCCATGGTTGGGTTGTCCATCTGCAACCGTAGTCATGCACCTCCCCCGGCCGTCTCAGTGTCATATCGACTATGAACAACAGAACATACTGTGGTTGGCCAGATCGTTGTTCATCTTGCTGATGTCCAGGATGGTTCGTATGATACGGTATTCTCGTGTATATACCGGTTCTTTATGGGTGCGGTGAAATCTACTCGTCTCAATTCCTCATGCATACGACGAACTTTGATTGTTTCCTCGGATCCTTGGGGACCCGATATATGCAGGCATCTTTAGTGAACACTATCACCAATGTTTGGATATGGAGCCACGGCTACTGAGACGAATTGCTCCAAGCTATCCTACTTAATTTGCTGTCTCGATACATTGGTACGTCTTGTTCCAGCATTTCGTTCTTGTAGTCGAATGGTGCGGGGATATCATAGTACAGACATGATCAATCAGATCATGATTTCTACACACAGCGAGGCTCAGTGCAGTGATGTGATGTCGTCCTCGAGGGTGGATATAAGAATTAGGTCTCTTCGTCTCTCCCCAAGCATTCAATCTCAAGTCTTTCGAACTACCTCATATCATGTCATTCACTATCACCGCCGAAGAGGATCAGCAACTGTGGGTAATGTTCACCACAATATTTCCTCATTTAATGCTATATCCTATCGCACAGATTCATCGGAATCTGTTGTGGTGTATCGGCGACCGGTCGGTGGTTCACTTAAGATCTCCAGTCATTTCTCACTCCCATTCATCACAGCTCTCCTGGTCTATGAGTATCTAATCACGTTTGATCGTGAATATCAACTCGTCTGGAAGCGTCAATTTTCGGCGGCCACCTTAATATTTTTGCTAGCAAGATATCCTATTATTCTAGTGAATATTCTCCAGCTTCCTACGATACATCCATTGTCAACAAGGGTACAGTTCTCATCCTATTATTGGAGACTGTCTTAGCTTACTTAAACTTTCCAGAGTTGTTCTGCATTGAATTGGTTGCTGACAGCTTTGGGTTTGCTCTTCGTTTTGCTTGTTGCCGGTGAGTCCCGGTTGGTCATATGATATTCTCACCTCTAACTGACCATTCATGTTCTATAAAGCATTCTCAAGTCTCCGAGTGTATGCATTGTCTGGTCGTCGATGGCAAATTACTGCATTGGTATCTATCTTATCACTGGTCCCCATCGGCATTGGACTGGTGAGCCCTTCCCTCTGCATTGAGCTTGGCGTGTAATTCAAGTGCCGCACATACATCCAGTTTCTGGATGTGCAGCAAGTAGTGGTTGTAGCTCCACCTCCCATCAATTGTGGAAAAGCCTATTCCAGCTCACCGGAGCTCGTAAACACGTCAGTGAAGTTCGTCCATGTCACTGCATTTTATAGACTGAACACATGTATCATATAGATGTATGCATTGCTATCGGCCTCATACTATTCAAGTGCTCAGCTCACATTACACTGTCAGTGATGTATGTAGCTCGTGCGACAGCACTCACTGTGGATATACTTGCACTTGCCGTAACTATACACCAGACATACTGGAGAAGTCGAGGTGCCGCAGAGGCTAATCTCAGAACTCCGTTGCACACTTTGATCTTGAGGGATGGTCAGTATCAATTCCTGCCTCGATATATGTGCTGACCTGATCAAACTCCGTCAGGCACGATATACTTTTTGTAGGTTACGAATAGTCAAGAAAGGCATGATGTTATTTTGACAACCATGCACCTCATAGAGCCTTGTTGATCTTGAACATTGCAGATATCATATTCGTATATTTGGGAGAAGATTTCGTACGTAGATTTGTCTCGCATCCGTCTCGATATTCACTCACGGGACCTATGTATCGTTATCAGCGTGCTGTCTCGGATATCGGCGAGTTCATCGATCCGTAAGTAACCGCAATTGATCTTTTTTTTCATTTGGGTCTCTTTTGATATCTGTTATCGTACAGAATAACATCAATCATCATTTCACGGTTCATGCTCAATCTCCGTGAAATAAATACGCCCGTCAACAGCAGCGAAGACCCAAGTCAATCATCGTCGGCTCGCTCGATCCGCTTAACAACCTTCATTGAACCTTTCGGTGCACCTCTCGACCACGAGTTCTCGTTCGCTTCCATGGATCCTAATGTCGCGGACGATGAAGAAGCGGACCAAGGGACCGGGGACGAGAACGCGCTGCGCAGGGACGAGGAAGTGGTATCGGGCCTGGCCAGCATTCCTGAGTTGTCTGAATTCAGCTCAGTGGTAGAGAATAATGTATAATAAGATCACATGGAATCCGAATTTTGTAGGTAGCTAGGTCGATATTGACTCACGTAGTACAACCTGTCCATCACCCCGCGAAAAGAACACGTATCAATGTTAGCGATGTTGTTGTGCCAGACGCCAATGACACTCTCTGCCAACTCCTAGAGACCGATAGTAGGCAGAGTATACCAGTGTGAGACCATGCGCTGAAGCACGAGCCAAAAGTAAGATGTACATTTTGCAGGTATGAGATACACTGCGGTCGAATCCTGGTCGTCATTCACGGACTCGACAGCACTGGCGAGCGACACCTAGAATGGGTCCGTAAAAAAAACAAAAAGTGCGTCAACGTCCCTCGTAGATGTTGACTACAACCTGAGGGTGTAATAAACACGTACAAGATGAGATGATGGTCAGCCGTTACATACACAAAGAGGGCGCTGCATTTGGAGATTGGGAACACGAATGGGTGGCTGGGCAATTTTCCGCAGACGCCGGAGGGGTGATGAATGCAGTTATTCATAGTACTTGTGAGTTGAGATGCAAGTTGGGAACCGGACGGCGCTGTTCATGCGTTGGTGGTCGCACGTGGCATGTTATATATCTGCGCTGCTAGCGTGCAGCAGAAAGCTTGTCTGTGTTTTATCTCGTGGCCGTTGGACGTTTAATGAGTTTGTACGTGACTGAGAGGAGACCATGCATTTGCAGAGGGCTGGATGGTGACCTGGATGAGCAAGCCCGGCGTCAGCAGTTCATATACATCTGACCTCATTCATTTGTGCCGCTCACACGAGTGCGATGACAGTGATATCTGGTAGTAGCCATGAGCTGCGGATTCGGTTCGCATGGCAGCGTGATCTGAAATATTTTTATTGATCAAAGTAATTCGTTATGAAGGTGCCCTGAAAAAAATTCAAATGAGATGTCAGACCAAGTTCGCATTCGCGGATCAAGAAAGTTCGAACCCGTCTATCTACAGTCAACAAGTCCTGGGTCCGAGACGGCTGTTCGGTTCATGCGATGCCGCCTTTCCTGAAGGCTCACCGATGCCGCGCTAGAAACCAAGCGCGTTTGATCGTTACAATCTTAGAATACTGTAGATGCAGCACTTTACGACGACCTTCTACCGTATGGTCTCTCGTACAGAACTTTGCAAATGCAGTGTCACAGTCATTTACCTTTTGGGATCATTCAATTTGTGCAGGTGAGGAAGTGGCCGATGGATGAGAGAACGATGAACAAATAATCTTTGATTCATATCTCGTATGTAGATACGTCTGTTTGGAATCACCTGTGACATGTCCACTGAACTAAGAAGAACAAAAAGACGAATACCAATATTTGCAACGCCAGATGCCCGTCCAACGACCGACTTGACAGCCCGATAGAGCATACCACAACCATGGTGCATGATGTCATACACGAAGAGTTACCTGGAAGATAAGATACTACGAATGTAACACACACCGTAGTCAAACCATGGTCGTCGTTCACCGTCTAGAGCACTGGCGAGGGCCACCATGGGTGAATGCTCAGATACGGAAAATGGATCAGTATTCGGTAATAGATATTGATATTGACTGCAAGCTTTGCAGTGAGCACGCACAAGACGAAAAAGTAGTTGTGCGCACGCAGAGGCTGCCGCGCATGGTATGAGATCTGGAGATCAAGCGCGAGCACGAGGATGCCTCGAACATGCTGAGACCCGGCGACGTACATGAAGCGCAAGCTGTGCAATCGTAGTGGACGACTAGTGCTGGATATCTCATGTGACGTTGCGCCATGGAATCAGAAATCTGTATTGGTAGTGATGGCAGTGTACGGGTACGTACCGTGGTCAGTAATATGCGCAAGCGGCTGCGTCTTCAGATGACGAGCGTGATGATTTTGGCACTAACTAGCAGGGACTCCGAGAAGCTTCTCTAACATGACGAGGTTTGCCACTGCGTATTCAGCACTTTTCCGGTTCGAGCTTGGATGACCACGTACTCGTAGGTGCAGAATTCGTATTCCGTATACATCAGGCCGACATGCTTCGGTTTGGCATATGTAATCAAGAAGAGGAGTTGAAGAGGGGATGTGGAGTGCAGTAGAGTGTGAGCCAGGCAGAGACGTGCAAACCGCGCGTGCTTGTGGTATGCCGGGTAGTAGCATAAGGGATCGATAGGTCAGGCTGTGAGCATGGGACTGGATATTTCAACAGCAAGACAGGGATAGCCAAGGGCATGACAGTGCGGATCTGAGGGACATGGGCGACTGAGTTCTGACGATAAACCATCAAGTACGCCCGGGATCGGGATGGACTTTCAAAGCTGCCCCAACACAAGGATGGTACGCTTGAAGGACGAGTAAAATGTGATCCGTGGCCGCCGTGGAGGACATCGAGAACGTAACAATACTCGAGCCAGAAGGAAGAGCTGCAACAGGGGGGCGCGTGTTGCCACGTGGAACGTGATAGCCGCCAATAAGCGCCCATGGTGGCGCGACGCTGATGCACAGCCTGTGCCTCAGGTTGTTCCGGTTGGGTTGCCCATCTATAACCGCAGTCATGCATTTTTCCATATCGACTACAAACGGCGGAAGATATTGTGGTTGGCCCTGAGATTGTTTTTCATCTTGTTGATGTCCAGGATGGTAGCCGCGGCTCCACATTCAACACTGGTGACAATGTTCATTTAAGACGCCGGCATGCCATTATCATAATTAGCTCCCGAAGGATGCAAGGAAACAATCAAAAGTTCGCCGTATGCATGAAGAATTGAGATGAGCAGATGCATAAGGGTAACTGGTACACACACGAGAATACGGTATCATACGAACTGAGGTGGGCATTGCTCCAGGTTATCTTACTTGATTCGTTGTCTCAATATAGGTAGATATAAGAGAATGATCTCTCTATCTCTGCTAAACATTTCAGTCCCAATTCTTTCAAACTACCTCATATAATGTCATCTATCAGCATCGAAGAGGATCACCAACTGTAAGTGATGCCCGCCGCGATATTTCCCCATCTAATATATCCTATCGCATAGCTTCATTGCAACATGTTGCACTGTATCGGTAACCGGTCAGTGGTTCACTTACAGTCTCAAGCCATTATCACATTCCAATTCGTCACAGCGCTCCTGGTTTACGAGTACCTCATCACGTTTGATCGTGAATATCAACTCGTCTGGAAGCGTCCATTTTCGGCGGCCACCTTGGTGTTTCTGCTGGCAAGATACCCCATTCTTCTATCAAATATTTTCGAACTGCCAACTATATACCCACTGTCAACACAGGTACAGTTCTTGTTCTATTACTGTAGACTGACTTAGCTCACTCAAAATTTGCAGAGCTGTTCTGCATTGATTTGGTTGCAGACAGCTTTTGATTTACTCTTCATTTCGATTGTGCCCGGTGAGTCCCCATTGGTGATATGATATTCTTACTTCTGACTCGCCATCTGTATTCTGTGAAGCATTTTCAAGTCTCCGAGTGTATGCGTTGTCTGGTCGCCGATGGCACATTGCATCATTGGTATTCATTCTGTCACTGGTCCCTGTTGGCATTGCACTGGTGAGTCCTCTCTTCTGCATTGAGGTTGGCATGTAATCGACGTGTGACATATGCTTCTAGTTTACGGATATACGGCAAGTGGTGATTGTAGCTCCACCTCCCATCAATTGCACAAATAGCATTATGTTCTCACCGGAGCTCACAAATATGTCAGTGAAATTTGTTGATGTCACTGCATCTTGTCGACTGAATCCGTGTCTCGTATAGATGTATGCATTACTATTGGCCTCACACGGCTCAAGTGCTCACTCACGCAATACTCCCAGTAACGTGTGTCTTGCGTGCGACAACAATCACTGCGGATGTCCTTGTTCTTGCGGTAACTGCATACCAGACGTACTGGAGAAGCCGAGGTGCCGCAAACGCTACTCTCCGAACTCCGTTGCACACTTTAATCTTGAGGGATGGTTAGTATCGATTCCTGCCTTGATATATGCGCCAACCTGATGAAACTCCATCAGGCACCACATATTTCTTGTAGGTTACAAATAGTCAAGACAGACCAGATGTCATTTTAACAACTATGCACCTCATAGAGCCTTGTTGATGTTGAACATTGCAGATGTTGTATTCCTATACTTGGAACAAACTTTTGTAGGTATATGTGTCTCGAATTCCCACCTATACTCACTCACGGGACCTACGTGCTATCATCAGCAATCATTCTCGTATATCAACGAGTTCATCGACCAGTCAGTAACTGTAATTAATTGCTCTTCATCATGGTGTCTGTTAATATCCGTAATCATACAGAATAACAGCAATTCTCATTTCACGGTTCATGCTCAATCTCCGCGAAATAAATGCGCCCGTCAACAACAGCGAAGATTTAAGTCAGTCATCGTCGGCTCACTCGATCCGCTTAACAACCTTCATTGACCCTTTCGGTGAACCTCTGGACCACGAGCTCGAGTTTCCTTCCATGGATCCTAATGACCTGGACAATGAAGAAATAGACCAAGCGAGAGGGGGCGAGAACGCGCTGCGCCGCGGCGAGGAAGTGGTGTCGGGTCAGGCGAGCATTTCTGGGTTGTTTGAAGTCAGCTCAGTGGTAGAGAACAATGTATAAGATCATCCTGAACCCGGATTTTGTAGGTCGATATTAAATCACGTAGTATGACCTGTCCATCACACCGATAAAAGAACACGCGTCAATGTTGGCGCTATTATGCCAGACGCCAGTGACACTCTCCGCCAACTCCCAGAGAGCGACAGCAGGCAGAGTATACCGGGGGAGATCGTGCACTGAAGCATGAGCTAACAGTAAAGTGTACGTATTGCAAGTATGAGAACACTGCGGCCGAATCTGATCGTCGTTCACGGACTCGACCGTAGTACTGGCGACAAACACCTAGAATGGGTCCGCAAACACAAAAGGCACGGCAGTGTCCCTCGATAGCAAGCTTAGGGTGTAATGAGTACGCACGAGATGGGACCGTGGTAAGCCGTCGCATACACGAATGAGCGGATGAGCGATTTTCCGCAGATGCCGGAGGCGTGAACGCAGTTGATTATAGTCCTTGTGAGTTGAGATGCAAACTGTTGTGGGAACCGAACGGTGCTGTCACGCACCGCCCGCGAGTTGGTGGTTTTGTACTTTACCGCGAGGAGATCGCGTATTTGCGGAGGGCCGGATGGTGACCTGGGTGAGCAAGCCGTCGCGCACGAGTGAGATCGCAGTAACTATTCGGCAATAGCCAAGAGCGGCGGATGCGGTGTGTACGTTATTGACCACTTTGTCACCATGGAGCTTTGAATTGGTCGATAGATATCTATGGATTAAAGTGATCGGTTTTGAATACAACAATTCAAATGAGGTGTCAGACCGAGTACGAACCCGTTCCATCTGAGTTCAACGAGTCTTGGATCTGTCGGGACTGCGATATTTGTTCGGTTCGTGCGATGTCGCCTTTCGTGCAATGCTCGTTGATACTGTGCTAGATATGGAGTGCGCTTGTTGGTTGCAATCTTGGAATGCTAGAGATGCAGCACTTCATAATGACCTTCCACCATATGGTCTCTTGCACAGAACTACGCAAATCCAGTGTCACGGTCGTTTACATTTTAGGATCGTTCAACTTGTGCCGGTGAGGAAGTGGCCGCATCGTTCGATGGATGAGAGGACAACGAACAAATGATCCTTGATTCATATCTCGTATGAAGATGTATCCGTTTGGAGTCACCTGTGATATGTTCACTGAATTAAGACCAACAAAAAGACAGATACCAATATTCGCAACGCCGGACGCCCTCCCCAACGACCCGACTGAACAGCCTGAAAAGTATACCACAACCATCGTGCGTGATATCGTACATGAAGAGTTAGCCAAAAGATAAGATGCTACGAACGTGGGACACACCGCAGTCAAACCCTGGATCTAGAACACTGGCGAGAAGCACCATGAGTGGATGGTCAGATATATAAAAGGATCCGTGTATCCAGCATAGATATTGACTGCAAGCTCAGCATGCAGTGAATGCGCACAAGACGAGACACTCATCAATATACAATGGTTATGCGTACGCAGAGGGTGCAGCGCGCGGTATGAACTCTGATGATCAGGCGTGAGCACGAGGACGCTTCGAACACGCTGGGAGGTGGCGACAGACATGAAACGCAAGCTGTGCGATCACAGTGGATGACCAGTGCCGGACATCTGACATGATGTTGCGTCATGGCATAAGAAATCACTGTATTGGTAGTGGTACATACCATGGTTAGTAATATGCTCAAGCGGCTGCGTCTTCAGACGACGAGCGTGATGATAGCACTAACTAGCGAGAACTCCGAGAAGCCTCTCTAGCACGACGAGGTTTGCCGCTGCGTATTCAGCACTTTCTGGTCCGACCTGGGATGACTGCGTAATCGTAGGTGCAAAACTCGTATTCCAGCGGTAGCATACATCGGGCGAAAATGCTTCGTTTTGCAGATGTAGTCAATAAGAGGGGTTGAAGAGATTTGGAGCGCAGTAGAGTATCAGCCAGACAGAGACGTGCAAACCGCGCATGCTTACAGTACGGCAGGCAGCAGCATAGAGAATCGGTAGGTCAGGCTTTAAGCACGGAACTGGGCACTTCAACAGCAAAAGGGCGACAGCCAAAAGCACGACAGTACTTGCGGATCGGAGACTCTGACATGGCGCGGCTGAGTAGCCTGCGCGTGTTGCCACGTGGAGCGTGCACGATCATCAAAATCTCGATGGCCGTGGCCGCCCAGCACTGGTGCGATGTGGAACAGTCTATGTATTTGCACGCTTTGGGCACACATGAATAATATTGTAGTAAGCAACACAACGTGCATGTAAGCACTGTCTCGAGCGACTCTATGGGCGAAGGCCCGGCAGGCGGACCTCCCGACCCCGAGCTCCGAGACGCCCAGAACTCTATCCCAAGAAGAAGAATCAGCGAGCGGCGACTCCCCGCTTCTAAAGTAGGAGTAAACCATGACGCGTCAGCGAAGCTGATTCCCCTTCTCAAGATAGGAAGTGGTTGTGACGCACCTGGCTGGCTCACCGCACTGGGGGCATTGCATACCGTATAAACGACTCGTGCACCTCCGGCGTCGCTTGCATGTACGGGGCAAGGATTTCGGCGTGCTGGCGCAAGTATAAGGTGAACGTATCGCTGGCCCAACGGTCCTTCGACTTGACGACGTCGAACGGTACTCCTCGCAGCAGGTATTCGAGCGTTCCGCCGATCCTCAAGCCATGGCCTTGCAACGTCTGTAGGCCGGCTTTCTGAGCTGCCTTCCCGAGGGAGGCTGTAAAGGCATGCTTCATTAGCGGCCTGAAGCTTCCTTTGTACTTGTACCCAAAAAGCGGGTCTGTCAAAGCTGGGTCGTTTACTGTGAAGTGGTTCGTGATGGCCGCAAGCGGATCTGCCAGCCCATCTTGTCGCGCCCAAAAAACGTCTTCGCCTTCGGGTGCGGCTTTGGTCCGAGGGAGGCGGAAGACTGTCTGTGTCAGCCCATTGCGGTCCTCCACTTCTCTCATATGCTGGTGCGACACGTGGATTTCAGCGCTGAATGCTGATAAGTTTGGGACGGTGAACTCTCCGAGCCTCGCTACTGCCCAGAAAGTGGTCGTCGCGCATGCCCAGACAGCCGCATCTCTTGGCTCGGACAGGACTAGCTGTGCTCGTAGGGCAACTAGAATCTCAGTTGTGAAAGGGAGCCGCTTCTTCCACGAAGAGGACCAGCAACTGTGAGTAATGTTCACTACAATATTTCCTCATTTAATGCTATATCCTATCGCACAGATTCATCGGAATCTGTTGTGGTGTATCGGCAACCGGTCGGTGGTTCACTTATGATCTCCAGTCATTTTCTCATTCACATTCGTCGCAGCTCTCCTGGTATATGAGTACCTCATCACATTTGATCGCGAATATCAGCTGGTCTGGACGCGTCCATTTTCGGCGGCCACCTTAATATTTTTGCTAGCAAGATATCCTATTATTCTAATGAATATTCTCCAGCTTCCTACGATATATCCGTTGTCAACAAGGGTATAGTTCTCATCCTATTATTGGAGACTGTCTTAGCCGACTTAAACTTCCCAGAGTTGTTCCGCGTTGAGCTGGTTGACGACAGCTTTGGAGCTGCTTTTTATTTTGCCTGCGGCTGGTGAGTGTGTATTGATCATATGATATTCATACTTCTGACTGGCCGTTTGTATGATGTCAAGCATTCTCAAGTCTCCGAGCATACGCATTGTCTGGCCGTCGATGGCAAATTGCTTCGTTGGTATTCATCCTGTTACTGGTCTCCGTCGGCGTTACACTGGTGAGCCCTGTCCTCTGCATTGAGCTTGGCATGTAATTAAAATGCGACACATGCTTCTAGTTTCTGAATGTGCGGCAACCGGCGGTTATAGCTCCGCCTCCCATCAATTGCGTAAATGTTGATTTGTTCTCACCGGAGCTCACAAACATGTCAGTGAAATTCGTCCATGTCGCTGCATCTTGTCGACTGAATCAGTGGGTCATATAGATGTATGCATTGCTATCGGCCCCATGCTGTTCAAGTGTTCAGCTCACGTAATACTCGCAGTGATGTATGTAGCGCGTGCGACAGCAATCACTGCGGACGCACTTGTTCTTGCAATAACTGTACATCAGACATACTGGAGAAGTCGAGGCGTCGCAGAGGCTACTCTCCGAACTCCATTGCACACTTTGCTTTTGCGGGACGGTCAGTTTTCGTTCCATTATCAATGTATGCACCAACCTAATGCAGCTCTATCAGGCACAATATATTTCTTGTAGGTTACCAATAGTTGATTCTAGACCTGATGTTATTTGACCACAATGCCGGATAGAGCCTTGTTAATTATCAATGTGGTAGATATCATATTGATATATTTGGGAGAAACTTTTCTAAGTAGATTTGTCTTGCATTCCTGCCGATACTCACTCGAGGGGCCTATGTATCGTCAGGAATCTTTCTCATATATCACCGTGTTTATCGACCCGTCAGCAACTATAATAATAAATCGCCCTTCATCTTAGCTTCTGCTGATATCCGCTATCGCACAGGATAACGGCAATTATCATCTCCCGATTCATGCTCAATCTCCGTGAAATAAATACGCCCGTCAACAGCAGCGAAGATCCAAGTCAGTCCTCGTCGGCTCGCTCGATCCGCTTAACAACCTTCATTGAACCTTTCGGTGCATCTCTGGACCACGAGTTCGAGTTCTCTTCCATAGATCCTATTGACGTGGACGACGACGAAGGAGACCAAGCGACAGGGGGGGAGAACGCGCTGCGCAGCGACGAGGAGATGGGGTCACACCAGGCCAGCATTCCTGAGTTGTCTGAAGTCAGCTCAGTGGTAGAGCATAATGCGTAAGATTACACTGAATCCAATTTTGTAGGTAGTTAGGTCGATATGGAATCACGTAGTACGACCTGTCCATCACCCCGAGAAAAGGACACGCGTCAATGTTGGCGATGCTGTTATGCCAGACGCCAATGACATGCTGCCAACTCCCAGAGAGCAGGCTGAGTATACCGGGTTGAGATCGTGCGCTGAAGCACGAGCCAAAAGTGAGGGGTGCGTATTGCAAGTATGGTATACACCGCGGTCGAACCCCGGTCGTCGTCCACGGACTCGACAGCGCCGGCGAAAAACATCTAGAAGGGGTCCGCAAATACAAAAGGGACGGCAATGTCCCTCAACAGCAAGCTTAGGGTGCAATGAATACGCACGAGTCAGGCGTTGCATACACGAAGAGAACACTGCATTTGCAGGTTCGGAACACGAATGGGTGCATGGGCGGTGTTCCGCAGATGCCGGAGGCGCGGTGAATACAGGTATTCATACTACTTGTAGGTTGAGATGCGAGCTAGGAACCGAGAGGCCCTGTCGCGCCACCGTCCGTGAGTTGGTGGTCGCATCCGGCGCGGTGTATACCTGCTTCTGCTAGCGTACAGCTTGATTACTTTTATATCGTGGACGTCGGACGTTTAATGATTTTTGTACGTGACCGAAGGAGATCGCGTATTTGCAGCGGGCCAGACGTTGCCCTGGGTGAGCGAGCCGTTAGGAGTTCATGTACATCTGACCTCATTCGGGTCGCTTGCACCAGTGCGATGGCAGTGATGATTCGGCAGTAACCAAGACCGGCGGATTCGTTGTGCACGTTGTTGACCACTTTGTCACGATGGCATAACTTCGAAATGATCAATAGATATCTGTAGACCAAAGTGATCGGGTTTGAATACAACAATTCAAATAAGGTGTCAGACTGAGTACGAACTAGGTCCATCTGAGTTCAACGAGTCTTGGATCCGTCGAGACTGCGATATTTGTTCGGTTCGCGCGCTGTCGTCTTCGCGCAGGGCTCGTCGATGCTGCGCTAGAAATGGAGTGCGTTTGGTCGTTGTAACCTTGGAATACTGCAGATGCTGTAGATATATCCGTTTGGAATCGCCTGTGACATGTTCGCTGCATCAAGACGAGTAAAGAGACGAATACAAATATTCGCATCGCCAGACGCCCGTCCAATGATCGGACTTAACAGCCTGACAAAACATACTATGACTATCGTGCGTGATATCATAGATGAAGCGTGAGCCGAAAGATAAAAGAATGTAAGATACACCGCAGGTCATTCATGGTCTAGAACACCGGCGAGGAGCACCATGAGTGGATGCTCAGATATGGAAAATGGATCAGTATCCAGCACAAATATTGCCTGCAAGCTCAATGCAATGAAGACGCACAAGCCGAGACAGTCGTCAATACACAGCGGCTGTGCGCACACACGGGTTGCCGCGCATAGTATGAGATCTGAGGATCAGGGGCGGGCACAAGGATGGCTCGAACACGCTGGGGAGCGGCGACAGACGTGAAGCACAAGCCGTGCGATCGGTGGACGACCAGTGCCGAACATCTGACATGACGTTGCGTCACGGTATAACAAATCGCTATATTGCTAGCGACGTTATTGTATGGGTACGGATCCGTCGTTAGGAATATAGGCAAGAGATTCTTTCTTCAAACGACGAACGTGACGTGATAGCACTGACCAGCGGGGACTCCAAGCAGCCTCTAGCACGGCCAGGCTTCTCAGTACGCATTCAGCACTTCTCGGATTTGACCTTGGATGACTGTGTAGTCATAGTGCGAAACTCGTATACCAGGGGTAGCGTACGTCAGGCAGAAACGCTTCGGTTTTGCATATGTATTCAATAACAGGCGTCGAAGAGGGGATGTGGAGCGCAGGAGGGTATGAGCCTGCCAGAGGCACACAAACTGCGCGTGCTTGCGGTACGGCCAGCAGTAGCATAAGGGATCGATAGGTCAGGCTGTAAGCACGAGACTGGCTACTTCGACAGCAAGGGAGGGATAGCCAAGAGCACGACTGTGAGATATGGCGGCTGAGTCCTGACAATAAAAGATGAAGTAGGCGCGGGACCGGGATGCTCTTTCAAAGCTGCGCCAACACAAGTATGGTACGCTTGAAGCAAGCTTGAAGGGCAAACACGTCGAGAACGCTACGGGCGTGTTGCCACATGGAACACCCGTCTCTTCTAAAATCTCGATAGCCGCCCATAGGCTCGAACCTCGTAAGAGAGGCCAATGGGAGGTGAAGTCATAGTCTCGTAACCAGCCGTTATAGTGGTAGTTGTGCACGGCGGCTGCGCCACCGGAAGAGTCCGGCGCAGAGCCAATCGGACATCGAAAAACCCCAGCACAACTACCACCTATAACGTCTGGTGACTTTGGTATAGGCGGGGGTGGTATGGTCACGCTTTGTGACCGACCGCGTCAGATTGCTCTCAACAACACTCGATATAGGCTGTGTATGCATGGCCAAATGCCATGAAATTTAACCGAGTGATCACCCTATGAGTTAGAAGGGCCAAGAGATCTCTCTGACCCAGTCAAACATATCAAAAGTACCTCGGTCTCTGTACAGCCAATGCTTAGTCAGCATCCACCAATGTACGAGAGTAAGTACTGGGATGATAACAAATTATGACGAGATGAGCCAGAATCTGTCTCAGACCAATATAATTGACTAAAATATGGGTAGACAATTTTTTTCATGAATATTAAGAGCCAATTCGTAGAGTACATGACATGCGGCCGTGCGCGACGCGACGCGTAGAGCGCGTCTTAGGGCACGTGAATGTGACCATACCACCCCCGCCTATACCAAATTCACCAGACGTTCTCTCCCTCTCTGTGCTGGTGTTTTTCGATGTCCGATTGGGGGTCCGAAGGGAGAGAACGGCTGGTTCCGAGACTAGTGAAGTCAATAGGGAGAGAAGACGTGATATTAGAACTCCGCGCGAATACTGTACATTACAGACCAACTCGGCGCGTCACAGGTCACAAGGACGCTCGACGCGCCGGATTTTGGCGTAGTCACAGGTCACAAGCGGCTCCGCCGGCAGTGGCGCCGCATGTCACCTCTGCCCAATTTTCCGCGCCTGCGGCGCGACAATGTCCCCGCCGTTTTTCGCCGGCGGTCACACATCCCAAGCGGTCGCGCCGCGGCGCCGGATTGGGTGCCATGGGTCACAGGTCACACCCGGCGCCGAGTTGGTCTGTAATGTACAGTAGTAGATGATGCAGACGATGCTGTATACACAATCATTGACAGAAAATACGGCGAGAAAAATTTCTAGTGAGTTCAGAATAGCTTGCAGGTGGGCTTCTTCGAATTTATTTTACTGAGGTTGTCATCGCCGTTCTTGCAGACAGTCGGGTGCGGCATTCTCCGTTCCCACGGTGGACATCCTATTGGCCTCTCTTGCGAGGTTCGAGCCTCTGTAGAAGGAACGACTTCTTCTTCTTATACTAGAGGCTCGTCAGCGAGCCTAAGCTGCCTAGTGGTGCGACCGTTAACAACTCACCGTGGCTGATGCACAGGCTTGGCACAGGCTGTGCCTTAGGTTATTCCGGTATATGCGTTCATTCATCTTTGGGTTGCCCATCTACAGCCGCAGTCGCGCACCTTTCCCTCTTGTCATATCAACTACAAACAGCGGAAGATTGTTCAGGATAGTTTGTATGATACGCTCGGCGTTCTCGTGTATGTACCCGTTACCCTGATGCATCTGGTACAATCCGCTCATTTCAGTTCCTCATGTGTACGGGGAACTTTTGATTGTTTCCTCATATCCTTGGGGAGCTGATTATGATATATGGTATGCTGGCGTCTTACGTGAACATTGTCACCAGTACTTTGAATGTGGAGCCGCGGCTACTGAGGCGGACATTGCTCCAAGTTATCTTACTTGATTCGTTGTCTCGGTGCATTGTACGTCCTGTTGCCGCATTCCATTGGGTCAGATGGCGCGGAAATGTCACAGTGCAGATACGAATTAATCAGATCGTGAACGCAAGGATATTTCGGTGTGGTGATGTTGTCCTCGAAGGTAGATATAAGAGCATGATCTTCCCTTCTCTGCTGAATATTTCAGTCCCAAGTCTTTCATATACCTCATATCATGTCATTTGTCAGCATCGAAGAGGATCAGCAACTGTGAGTGATGCCCGCCGCATTATTTCCCCGTCTAATATATTCTATCGCATAGCTTCATCCAAACATGTTGTAATGTATCGGCAACATGTAAGTGATTCATTACAGTCTCGAGTCGTTTTACCATTTCCATTCATCGCAGCTCTCCTGGTCTGTGAATATCTAATCACGTTTGATCGGGAATATCGACTCGTCTGGAAGCGTCCATTTTCGGTGGCCACCTTAGTATTTTTGCTAGCAAGATACCCACTTCTTCTAGTGAATATTCTCATTCTTCCAACCATATATCCGCTGTCAACAAGGGTATATCTCTCATCTCACTACTGTAGACTGTGGTTGCCCACTCATAATTCCCAGTGTTGTTCCGTGTTGAGTTGGTTGACGATATCTTTGACTTTCACCTTTGCTTTTCCTGTGGCCGGTGAGTCCCCATTTGTCATATGATATCCCTACTTCTGACGTTCTGACTGGTCATTTTATTCTGTGTAGCATTCTCAAGTCTCCGAGCATATGCCTTGTCTGGTCGTCGATGGCAAATTCCTTCATTGGTATTCGTCTTGTCACTGGTTCGCGTCGGCATCTCACTGGTTCGCCTTGACATCTGCATTGAGCTTGACGTGTAACTGAAGTGCGACGCATGTTTCTAGTATGGAAGTGTGCAGCAAGTAGTGGTTGTAGCCCCATCTCCCGTCAATTGCACAACTATCAGTTTGGTCTCACCAGAGCTCACAAACATGTCAGTGAAATTCATCCGTGTCATTGCAGTTCGTCTACTGATTCCGCATACCATATAGATGTATGTAGTGCCGGCCTCATACTGCTCAAGTGCTCAGCTCACATAATACTCGCAGTGGCGTATATAGCGCGTGCGGTAACGATCACTGCGGACATGCTTCTTCTTGTGGTAACTGTACACCAGACGTACTGGAGAAGTCGAGGTGCTACAGAGGCTAATCTCCGGACTCCATTGCACACTTTGATCTTGAGGGATGGTCAGTATCGATTCCTGCTTTGATATGTGCACCGATCTAATTCACCTTCACTAGGTACAATATACTTCTTGTAAGTTACACAAGAGTTGAAATAGGTCTGATGTTATTTAACAACCATGCACCTCATAGAGCCTTGTTGGTCTTGAACATTGCGGATATCATATTCATATATTTGGGAGAAACCTTTGTACGTGGATTTGTCTCGCATCCCTGCTGATATTCACTCGTGGGACCTACGTACCATCATCAGGAATCCTCTCCATATATCGCCTGGTTCATCGATCCGTAAGTTACCGCAATTAATTGCTCTTCATTTTGGTTTCTTTTGATATCCGTGATCGTACAGAATAACAGCAATCATCATTTCGCGGTTCATGCTCAATCTCCGCCAAATAAGTACGCCCGTCAACAGCAGTGAAGGTCCAAGTCAGTCCTCGTCGGCTCTGTCGATCCGCTTAACAACCTTCATTGAACCTTTCGGCGCACCTCTGGACCACGAATTCTCGTTCTCTTCCATGGACTCTCCTAATGACTTGGACGATGAAGAAGCTGACCAAGCGACCGAGGACGAGAACACGCTGCGCGGCGGCGAGGAAGTGGTGTCAGGCCTGGCCACCATTCCTGAGTTGTCTGAAGTCAACTCAGTGGTAGACAATAATGTATAAGATTATGCTAAACCCGGATTTTGTAGGTAGTTAGGTCGATATTGAATCACGTAGTACGGCCTGTCCATCACCCCGAGAAAAGAACACGCGCCAATGTTGGCGACGCTGTTATACCAGACGCCAATGACACACACCGCCAACTCCCAGAGAGTGACAGCAGGCAGAGTATACCGGGGTGAGATCGTGCACTGAAGCGATATTGCAAATATGAGATACACAGCGGTCGAACCCCGGTCATCGTTCACGGGCTCGACGGCGCTGGAAAAAAACATCTCGAATGGGTCCGCAAACACAAAAGGCGTGGCGGCGTCCAGCCAGACTCAGGGAATAGGCTATCAAGACATTTGACATTTTCTTTCGGTTCGTGTGGCATTGCTTCCTCACCAATACCTCGTATTTGCTGATATTCATCTGAAGGACTCAGACACATGCAGAAATTGGAGTGCGTCGGGTGTCGCTGTTCATTGCTTTCTTGTCCGCAAATCCAGAGCGTCGCGCTGTCTGATGTTTGCGAAGTATTATTTATGAGCGAGGACGTGACTAAGGCGTTCTGGTTGTGAATTACAGCAGAGATGACCGACGGAGACCTTTGTTACAGGCATACAGCTCTGTATTGATCATCACCTACAATACATTACCATCCCGGGCTGGCGGGAGAAAGAGATAGAACAAGCATCAACGTTCGCGCCACTAATACTGTACGCGCACCAAGCGAAGGTCTCAGCCAGCTACTGTCTTTCGCAGCGCGCGAGAATTCTTCACACTACATTCGTTCCTACCTCTATACGTGTATCGGACTTCAAACTTGGGACGGCATTCTCGATACCCAAACTATGCGAAGACACGTACTACTTGGTCACCATCGCCACTGACCCTGGAGAATGAAGCTGCACATCCGAGGACCCAACAGGAGATCTCGTTCGTGATGTGCCGAGCTACAAGGTGATGCCTTGCGAATGGCAGGAGCTCGTTGTTAATTTCCATCTGCAATAGGGTCTAGCCAGAGAATGTGGAAGGGAATTTCTGGTAACATAAAAGCTGTTCGTGAGGATATGCATGCATGTTACCATCGTGGCACTTACCTCCCAAACTCCAAATGAGAGGCATTGCGAACAGACCATGTCGTGATTCATGGGCTCCATTGACAGGATTTGTTGGAGTACTAGAAGCATATACTATAAGTTTGCGTCTCCTGTTGAAAGACTGACTCAGGAAACACGGAGTATGCACTAGTCGAAAGAGTCGTCGATCCAAAGTGCTGGCATACATAAGAGGATGTTATGCCTGGGGAGCGAGAGCAGGGCACATAACGTAGAACGTCCGGAACACGCTGGCGTGTGTCAAGAGATACGAACGAGAGCTGTGCGACGGCCGTTGACGAAAAACCAAGACACGTGAGGAAAACAAAGAAATGAGCATCGAAAGAGATTGAAGTTTCTCAAGAGAAAATCCTGGAAAAATGAGGATCTAAGCCACGAGTCAGACGCTGTGCATCAGGGATACGCTGCGGCCAGAGATCGCTGAGCTGGCGTAACAATTCACACTCTGCAGCGCCCGTCAGCTCCTCACGAGAAGTATCCGGGAAAGGTGCTTACATAAGTGCACACAATGATGGCGTCGACGAGCGGAGCTCAAGAACGTCCAGAAGGCTCCAAGCACGACAAGGTTAACGGCACAGCCGCATAGTCCTCCGTTTGCCGCTCAAGGATTGGTATAGTAGACGTTCCCGAGCAGGATGATAGGCTTGAAGCAGGGGCGCGGTGTCACAAATCTGGTCTCGACATAGGAGCAAGGCGCCAGTGAGCCTACGAGGACCGTGCGGCAGAGGCTATGTGAGAAACAAGTATGCATACCGCAAGATCGGTAAACGGACAAGTCTTGAGCCTTGGTCTCTGGTAGACGCGTATGGCCACGTGGAGCGCGTTAGATCGATCGCAGCTAAGTACAAAGATCGCCATCTCCGACTCACTGCCAGAGACTAGCAGCTAGACTGTCCTGGTCATACATACTTGGTACTTCTCACATGATGTTCTTCGCTGTCCACCTTTCTCTAAGCTCGGTTTCGGGAGTGGACGCGGAGAGAATGCGCGCGAGGGGAGGATTGATGTCTGGCTCTGTATGACCTGAGTGATGGTGACGACAACAAGGTGGCGGTCAGCCGGAAGAGCGAATATGGGGTGAGGGTGCTTATCCTTCTAGACGTGAGAGTTGTCTGAGTGCGAATGGAAGCAGTGAGTAAGAGTCTTGCGCGGCGACAAGCGGATGGCTACTTACTCGACGCTGGCGTTGGACATGATCTGCACATTTTTTTTTCTAGAAAAGTTGCCACTCAACTGACAGTGACGACAAGGGACAACGGACCCCTCCTATTAATTACGTACTGGTTCTTTCCCTTCCCACAATTCGTTCAGGCCCGTCCGCCATCCGCCGTCATTTGCCCGAGGAGCCGTCATACTCGATGGATGTTGCGGGTGACAAAGACTCCATGCTGGCGACGAGCATGGGCTATAATTTTCCTGAGTGAGCCAAGCGTGACCGTCGCCCTTGCTTATCGCTCTCGATCCCTCCTACACAACCCGTCGCTGTCCACTTCACCAGGTTCGGGTGGCGTTAGAGTTTGTATTGCATCTGTATGTCATTCCTCTCATGCGCAAGCCTGCTGATGGATTGCATGTGGCATACCAGATAACACCAGATCCAACTAGATCCCACGCTGTGAACAAGTGGAGGATATATATGTAGCCGACAACCTCGGAGCTCCCTTCGGCTTTATTTGGCTTTGGTTGCACTCTTCCCCATCCTAGGCTAATCCCCCCTTGTGCGTTCTCTCAACACATGCCATCTTGCACTTCGAAAATCCACCTCGTACCAATGTCTATGCTATCGCTCCCTATGCTCTCATCAACGCCATCTCACAGTCCATCTAATTACACTCACCTACTCACACAGTCGTCATCGTATATTTAGCCGACCGTGTTGGGTGCGTGCGCGCTCGCGTCGTTCTCATCATCTCCACTTCTGTGTGCAGTTTCTCGAAGCTACGTATTCTGCCCTGACTAGTAGCTGACCTGCGCGACGGGGAACAGAGATTGCATTGATGTTTATATTCAGCACTGAAGTGCCTTTGCTGGTGTACTCTCATTGTGCAATGTGAGTGGATCACGCGGGCTTCCAGTGATGAACGATCACTGCATCCTGACCAATTCTGCCGCACTCGCTAAACTCTAGGCCCCGACTGACTCAGTCGTACAAAGATGTCCCTCACGTAATTACTGTTCCAAGTCGAATGATCAAAGCTACGTACAAAACATCCGAAGGGCCATGTAAAGTGTTCGCGGCAAGCTCAAATCATTCTATCTTCTTCCCCGCACTGCCTGCAGAGGTCTCGGCCAGCGTGAATGATTTCTCCGAGGAGCCACCTGTGCCTTGACATCTTACGGTCAGATGGAACTATGTTTGTATGGGACGACGCACGCGCTCTACGTCTTCCGCGCGTTCCGGCGGGCGACCGTGACGGTCCCTGCTGTTCTCGGCCTTCACCATTGCAATCGCTGTAGCACAAATGGGACGACTGGCAACTATCATGTGGACCCGTCCGACGTACACTTTCTTGTGCGCAAGAGAGCTTATCAATAGCTTTCGCAGCGTCAAACAATTGCCCCTCAAGCTTGGTCAATTCGAACCGAGCCCGTTGGAGCTCCTCGTCCTCGTCAGGTATCCCGCGCCGAATAAGGCTGAAGCCAGACGAGGCTTTCCGCCGGGTGTTCGGCGTTTGGCTGATAACCAAAGTCGCTCTCAATAAAGGAGCGCAGTTTTTCCTCGTATAATAGAATAGGATCTCACTCGCACTTCTAGCCGCTGGCCCAATGATGACGTACGATTGCGGGCGACTGTATTTTGCAGATGCGCGTTTTCGGGTGGCTGAAATCCATCATCTGAATTTCTACGCTGTTCGGTACAACATGCAGAGTTGAACTTTGTTCTTCGCTTGTATATATGTTGTTGCGTGACAGTGGAGCATCGTTGCACTCCGCCGTGGACGCAGCACATCGCTTGACGCATGATTCTGTTGGTCAATGCCAGCTCGGCTGCGGTCGCCACTGGCTATATTCCTATCTCATCTGGCAAGCTAAGTAAAATTGGAGTTTTCCTGATGTAGCGAGTTAACCACTTCCCGTGGCCGCTGCACAGGCCATGCCTCAGGTTGTTCCGGCGTATGCGTTCATCCATCGCGGTTGTCCATCTACAACAGCAGTCGTGTACCTTCCCGGCCATCTTGTCGTATCAGCTACGAACAGCGGAAGATATTGTGGTTGACCAGATTGTCGCTCATCTTGCTGATGTCGAGGATGGTTCGTATGATCCGGTATTCTCGTATACGTACCGGGTATCTTTATGCATCCAGTGAAATTCACTCGTCTCAATTACCCATACATACGGCGAACTTTTGATCGTTTACTCGCATCCTTGGGGACCTAATGGTGATATGCTAGCGTCATTAGTGAACACTATCACCAGTGTTTGAATGTGGACCCGCGGCTACTGAGGCGAGAATTGCTGCAAGTTATCTTACTTGATTCGTTGTCTCGGTACATTGGTACGTCCTGTTCCAGCATTTCGTTCATGTCAGATAGATAAAAGAGCATGATTTCTCCATCGCTGCCAAACCATCTCTTTCGGACTACCTCATATCATGTCGTCTGCTGTCAGCGCCGAAGAGGACCAGCAAGTGTGAGTGATCCTTGCCGCAATATTCTCTCATCTAATATATGCTATCGCACAGCTTCATTACAATATGTTGTAGTGTATCGGTAACCGGTCAGTGGTTCACTTATGGTCTCAAGCCATTATCACATTCCAATTCGTCACAGCTCTCCTGGTCTACGAGTACCTCATCACGTTTGATCATGAATATCGACTTGTCTGGAAACATCGATTTTCGGCGGCCACCTTAATATTTTTGCTGGCGAGGTATCCGATTCTTATAGAGAGTATTCTCAACGTTCCAACCATATATCCTCTGTCAACACAGGTACAGTTCTTGTTCTATTACTGTAGACTGACTTAGCTCACTCAATTTGCAGAGCTGTTCTGCATTGATTTGGTTGCAGACAGCTTTTGATTTATTCTTCATTTTGCTTGTGGTCGGTGAGTCCCCATTGGTGATATGATATTCTTACTTCTGACTCACCATATGTATTCTGTGAAGCATTCTCAAGTCTCCGAGTGTATGCGTTATCTGGTCGTAGATGGCGAATTGCGTCATCGGTATTCATCCTGTCACTGGTCCCTGTCGGCATTGCACTGGTGAGCCCTGTCCTCTGCATTGAGGTTGGCATGTAATTGACGTGTGACATATGCTTCTAGTTTACGGATATCCGGCAAGTAGCGATTGTAGCTCCACCTCCCATCAATTGTACAAATGTCAGTTTGGCTTCACCGGAGCTCGCAAACATGTCAGTGAAATTCGTCTATATCGCTGCATCTGGCCCACTGAATCAGAGTGTCATATAGATGTATGTATTGCTATCGGCCTCATACTGCTCAGCTCACGTAATACTCGCAGTGGCATATGTAGCGCGTGCGACAATAGTGACCGCGGATGTCCTTGTTCTTGCGGTAACTGTATACCAGACGTACTGGAGAAGCCGAGGTGCCGTAAAGGCTACTCTCCGAACTCCGTTGTACACTTTAATCTTGAGGGATGGTCAGTATCGATTCCTGCCCCGATATATGTACCGACCTGATGAAACTCCGACATCAGGTACAATATACTTCTTGTAGGTTGCGAATAGTCAAGAAGGCCTGATGTTATTTTAACAGCCATGTGCCTCATAGAGCCTTGTTGATCATCAACATTGCAGATGTTGTATTGCTTTACTTGGGAGAAACTTTTGTAGGTATATGTGTCTCGAATTCCCGCCCATACTCACTCACGGGACATACGTGCTATCATCAGGAATCTCTCTCGTATATCAACGAGTTCATCAACCCGTCAGTAACTGTAATGATTGCTCTTCATCATGGTGTCTGTTAATATCTGTGATCATACAGAACAACAGCAATTCTCATTTCACGGTTCATGCTCAATCTCCGCGAAATAAATGCGCCCGTCAACGGCAGCGAAGATACAAGTCAGTCATCGTCGGCTTGGTCGATCCGCTTAACAACCTTCATTGGCCCTTTCGGTGAACCTCTGGACCACGAGCTCGAGTTTCCTTCCATGGATCCTAATGACCTGGACAATGAAGAAACAGACCAAGCGACAGGGGGCGAGAATGCGCTGCGCCGCGGCGAGGAAGTGGTGTCGGGTCAGGCGAGCATTTCTGGGTTGTCTGAAGTCAGCTCAGTGGTAGAGAACAATGTATAAGATCATCCTAAACCCGAATTTTGTAGGTCGATATTAAATCACGTAGTATAACCTATCCATCACACCGATAAAAGAACACGCGTCAATGTTGGCGCTATTATGCCAGACGCCAGTGACACTCTCCGCAAACTCCCAGAGAGCGACAGCAGGCAGAGTATACCGGGGGGAGATCGTGCACTGAAGCATGAGCTAACAGTAAAGTGTACGTATTGCAAGTATGAGAACACTGCGGCCGAATCTGATCGTCGTTCACGGACTCGACCGTAGTACTGGCGACAAACACCTAGAATGGGTCCGCAAACACAAAAGGCACGGCAGTATCCCTCGATAGCAAGCTTAGGGTGTAATGAGTACGCACGAGATGGGACCGTGGTAAGCCGTCGCATACACGAATGAGCAGCGATTTTCCGCAGATGCCGGAGGCGTGAACGCAGTTGATTATAGTCCTTGTGAGTTGAGATGCAAACTGTTGTGGGAACCGAACGGTGCTGTCACGCACCGCCCGCGAGTTGGTGGTTTTGTACTTTACCGCGAGGAGATCGCGTATTTGCGGAGGGCCGGATGGTGACCTGGGTGAGCAAGCCGTCGCGCACGAGTGAGATCGCAGTAACGATTCGGCAATAGCCAAGAGCGGCGGATGCGGTGTGTACGTTATTGACCACTTTGTCACCATGGAGCTTTGAATTGGTCGATAGATATCTATGGATTAAAGTGATCGGTTTTGAATACAACAATTCAAATGAGGTGTCAGACCGAGTACGAACCCGTTCCATCTGAGTTCAACGAGCCTTGGATCCGTCGGGACTGCGATACTTGTTCAGTTCGTGCGATGTCGCCTTTCCCGCAAGGATGCTGCCCAAGAACTGGCATGTGTTCGTTCAATGCAATCTTAGAATACTGTAGATGCAGCACATGATAACGCCCTTCTACCGTATGGTCTCTTGTGCAGAACTATGCAAATCCAGAGTGTCAATGTTGTTTACCGTTTGGGATCGTTCAACTTGTGCGGGTGAGGAAGTGGCCGCGTCGTGCGATGGATGGGGAGAATGATGAACAAATAATCTTCGATTCATATCTCGTATGTAGATATGTCCGTTTGGAATTACCTGTGACATGTTCACTGAATCAAGAGGGCTAAAAATACAGATATCAATATTGGCAGCACTAGACGCCCGTCTAATGACCCGACTTAACAGCCCGACAAAGCATACCACAATCATCCTGCGTGATATCATACACGAAGCGTCAGCCGAAATACGAATGTAACACACACCACAGTCAAACCCTGGTCGTCATTCATGGTATGAAGCACTGGCAAGGAGCACCATGAGTGGATGCTCAGATATGGAAAGCGGATCAGTATCAGGTATAGATATTGACTGCAAGCTTAGCATGCAGTGAACGCGAGACAGTCGTCAATATACAATGGTTATGCGTACGCAGAAGGCGCAGCATGCGGTATGAACTCCGATGATCAGGCGTGAGCACGAGGCTGCCTCGAACACGCTGGGGAGTAGCGACAGACACGAAACGCAAGATGTGCAATCGCAGTGGATGACCAGTGCCGGACATCTGACGTGACGTTGCGTCATGGCATAAGAAATCGCCATATTGGTAGCAATGGCAAAGGGATATGGGTACGTACCTGTCGTTAGCAATATGCGGAAGATGGCTGCATAAAACGACGAACGTGATGATAGCACTGACCAGCGGCGGTTCCAAGCAGCTTCTCCAGCACGACGAGGTTTGCCAGGGTTTGCCTATGCGCATTCAGCACTTTTCGGAATCGACCTTGGATAACTGCGTACTCGTAGGTGCGAAACTCGTATTCCAGCAGTAGCATATATCAGCCCAAATGCTTCAGTTTTGCATATGTAGTCAAGCAGAGGTGTTGAAGAAGGGATGTGGAGCGCAGGAGTATGAGCCAGACAGATTCGTGTAAACCGCGCGTGCTTACAGTACGCCCAGCAGTAGTATACGAGATCGAAAAGTGCGGCTGGAAGCACGGGACTGGCTACTTCAATAGCAAGAGGGCAATAGCCAAGAGCACGGCAACGCAGATCTGAGGGACATGGCGGCTGAGTGCTGACTTAATAGGCCATGAAGTAGGCCCGGGACCGCGACCTAGTGCTCTATCAAAGCTGCCCCAACACAAGCATGGTACGCTTGATCAAATGGCAGGCAAAATTTGACCCATGAGGGACGTCGAGATGCAATAATATTCGAGCGAGAGCGAAGAGCGACTCGGAAGAGCTGCAGCAGCCTGCCTGCTACGCTACGGAAGCCCGCGAGTGGTGCCACGTGAAGCACGATCATCTAAAATCTCGATGCATGGCCGCCCACTGCTGGCACGGCAGACGTGAGAGGATATTGAGACTCCGCATATTCGATAACTATACGAATGCATATTGTGACCTGCCAGTAACAATATGGGGCTAGCGCAAATGTTGAAGTAGGTTCACAATAACCTCATTGTATCATCACTGTCCGCTTAGTTACCAAAAGAATCTTGAATTTTTGGAGTGAATTTTCAGAAACAATATGCTTGTTACTAATGTACGCATCAAATCTTGCATATGAGCCACCTCTTTTGTGGCGTAAAACTTGACCCATTGTGCAAAATATGCAGTCGCAGCATACGTAAAGACACACTCCGGATATATTTGCTCTGCATGTGACATAAGGAAATGCTTTATGATAATTCTGAGTAATTAAAAATATTTTCGTATGCGATACATTCTAATTGGCATTCAAGATGTGCGTCGAACATATATGTAGCGGTCCACTCAGCGGCCCGCTTAGTGGCCCACTCAGCGGCCCGTCCGGCGTCCGAGGAGCCCGTTGAGCACAGAGACGAGTCACGGGTACGGGCGTGCAGTGCGGTGTGGGCGCAAGCATAGAGTGTGGACGGAGGCAGCTGCGGGCATGGGGCACAGGGGTGCAGTGTGGGGCGTGGGCACATACGATGGTGCGTGCGGAGTGTGAGTGTGGATGAGTCGCGCGGGCATGGGTACAGGCACGAGCACAGGCATGCGGTGCAGTGCAGTGCGAACGCAGACGTGGAGTGCGAACGGATCATATAGTTCAGACATCATACATCATCCAGACACTGTTACATATGTACGCTTCAAGGTCTTACAGCAGCATGAACGAGATATGGAGGCGACGACAACGGAAGGCGGCGAGCGGCGATGAGATATTGAAAGATGACACGAGCCGGGGAGGAGGGAGGGGGGGGAACCTCAACATATCACACTCCCTTGACCCTTCAACTTCTCGATGAGTGCTTCTCTCAGCTGCCATCGAAGTTTTCAATGGGGAATCAATTAAATGATTAAATAACACATACCGATACAAGCATGAGGTGCTCCTCCTCGAGGGGGTCAGGGCGCTTAGGAGCAGGGCCCAATGGCTTCGAGATCTTTGACAACAATTCATTCAGCGAACGAATGACTATACAAGATATTAGTAAGGTGTTGAAAAGGGAGGCTTTACTTTACTTACACATCTCGCTCTGAGCGTTAGAAATTTCCTGGTCTTTGGGAGACATGATGGGTTTACAGGGGAAAGACGCGATGAATGAAAACAAGAGGCAGTCATGTAGTTATATAGTTGGTCAGCACCATCTGATCTCCGATGCATCTTGTCGGAGATATGCTAAGCATATGACTTTGCCGAGATCCCGATCCCTGAAAAGTAAAACTTGCCAAGATCCGATGTAAAAGGCTCCGCGGGCACGACCGCAATTTAGAACATCATCTGCTGCGAGAACACGTCAATTGGGAGAAGAACGGGCGAAGACGATTGAACACGTACCCAATGTGTTCAATAAGGGCGCGACGGGGTTTTGAGAATCGGCCGTGAGACCTTTTCAGTTAAAAACGGGGCGAAGGTCATGGAACACGTACCGCGACGGCGTTTTGAGAATATGAATACTATCGCGAGAACACGTCAATGAGAGAAGAACGGGCGAAGACAATTGACCACGTACACTGTATTCGACAAGGTCACGCCGGTGTTTTGAGAATACCATCTGCCGCGAGAACACGTCAATTGGGAAAAGAACGGGCGAAGACGATTGAACACGTACCCCAATGTGTTCAATAAGGGCGCGACGGGGTTTTGAGAATCGGCCGTGAGACCTTTTCAGTTAAAAACGGGGCGAAGGTCATGGAACATGTACCGCGACGGCGTTTTGAGAATATGAATACTTATCGCGAGAACACGTCAATTGAGAGAAGAACGGGCGAAGATCATGGAACACATACTCAAGGGGGCAACGGCATTTTGAGAATATATCTGCCGTGAGAACACGTCAATTGAGAGAACGGGCGAAGACAATTGACCGCGTACCAATGTATTCGACAAGGGCACGACGGCGTTTTGAGAATGCTATCTGCCGCGAGACCACGTCAATTGAGAGAATGGGCGAAGACGATCGAACACATACTCAAGGGGGCAACGGCATTTTGAGAACATATCTGCCGCGAGAACACGTCAATTGAGAGAACGGGCGAAGACAATTGACCACGTACCAATGTATTCCGACAAGGGCACGACGGTGTCTTGAGAATACTATTTGCCGCGAGACCTTTTCACAGCTGAGAGAACAGGGCGAAGACAAATTGAGCACGTACACCATATAAAAGACGACGGCATCGAGCTCGTTAACTTCAGCGCCTCAACGCTATCTAGTTCCACCTACAATCTGTTAGTGCGCCCTCGATTTCTGAAACTAAAACTAAAACAATTACTCACCATTATATATAGCAATATGGATCGTGTACCCGACAGGCTCGAGCGCCGCCGAGCGTACCTAGAGGAAATCGAGCGACTCACCGCCATCGTCGGCGGCAGAGCCGGCCACATCAACGTGGAGGACGCAAACGACAACCTCCTCGCTGACGTGGCGCTTCATATGAAAATAACAGTAAGTAGATGTGTTCGAATTACAGAGTGGTGCTTAAATACTCACCTTTTTTTGCCTTGCAGACCCGGTCGTCACTCAAATGAACACGATTATCTTCGCGCTGGTCGGTGTGATTCAGAAGCTCCGCTTCGAGCTCGAGGCGCTGGACTACCGAACGCAATGCTTACACGAGCTGACAACGTTGATGCTCTCTTATGAGCTGGGGGAAATTCGAGAAATAATCGGGTTATTTCTGGGACTCCAGCGGTGAAGCATAATTACAATATGTATACTACGGTGTCCGCGTAACACATTTCGCCGAGGGGTTTTCGCCGAGGGGTTCAAACGAGACCTGTGAATATTGAATGAGTGCAAATCAACTAACACTACATCGAACACCGCACCTTTTCAGAAAGAGGGTTCAGCAGCACGAAACAACACAGGAAATAATAGGCGGCATATTTACCATGATGGTGGTGCTGTTGAGGGTAGCGGTAGGGATTGACATGAGAAGACGGACATCGCAGGTTGTAATGATCTCCTGGAAGAGCTGAGTGGGATGGGAATATTGGAAGAATAGGAACCAGACCTAACGTAACGTTAGTAACAAACAAGCGGTGTTCAACTGATTCGACTTACGATTAAACCGATTATGAGCACTATAATGCTCTGGGTGAAACGGTAGCGACAGGTGGTGGACTTCGGCACAGGACGAAATGTCGCAGAAGAGGGTGCCGCAGTATCTTCAATGTGAAGTTAGCAGAAACTACCAAAGATATTAAATGGGGGAACTCACCCTCTCGCAAAGTCAGACGGGAAAATGCGTTACAAATGTTGGTGATCTTGGATGGGGGAAATACCGTGGGCGAATCATTACTGGAATCAGCTTCTTGAACATCTCCGCGGGCACGAAGGCGTGGTTGATGCTGCATGGAGCATCGAGGACAGACACAGGTAATGATCGACATATCTGTATTAATTAATTCAGCCAACGCCGACACTATCAAGTACACTGACAACACACCTGCAGGTGTTCAACACCAGCGTTACTTATATTCTGAGTCGTTAAGTCAGTGTTCAACACTGAAGCACGATAAAAGGAATGACTGACTCGAAGCAAAGCATATCCATTTCATGTATTTAAGCAGAAGACAAAGGCCAAAAAGCACTAGACTAAATCCATGACGGATGGTGGCGGAACGACTAACTACGATTGGCCTGTAATTTTCCTACGCAAAACAATTAGAATAATCTGAAGCTTGTGGATACCTGCGCTAAGCAAATCGAGAACCAGAAAGAGGTGTTCGTTAAGAATAGTCACGGCCGTAGCAGTCGCAATAACAATAAAAACAATGTGGCGTCGGTGGAGCTCCGTAGCAGATTTCTCGTGGACTATGGCATCGTTCCGATCGGCAGGTGGCTGACAACCTCGAGGTCAGCTCTGCTCGCAAGAGCAACTAATGGACTCACCGTCGACCACACTTTGATGTCGGTCGAACCCAAACCCGATGATCCTGTGACCACCGACAAAGTCTGGCTACCGCGAAGTTGCCTTCGACAATGTCAATACGAATGATTCAGATGAAAACAAAAAAAAATACTTACCGCGACAACTTGAACTAGTGCACCAGCTGCAGTGTAGATGTCAATGACGGTATTACAATTAAAAGAATCAACACTTACGGGGACCATGCGTCAACGATGCAATCAGATGCCCATTGCGCCGATCGTAGACTCTCGCGAAGCCATCATCGCCGCCACTTACAATCCATCTGCTCCGTGATCCTGTGGTAACCACTTGCATCGGGTAGTTCTGTGATATTGGGTATGGAAAAGTCTGCACACGTTCTAAAGATGGGAAACTGTAATGGTCAAGTCCATCGAGCAGATTCGACACGATCAACGATGTCTCGTCCTCACTCAGAATGGCGTGACCGCTGTCGAAACAAATTCAGATCATTTGAAACAAATATCAGAAACAGCCGCTCACATTCGAGTGGGTATCTCCTTAGCCCACTTCAACGCCCATGGTTCTATGCTGTAACACATTCTATAGCTGGATTAGCGTAGCAACATCATAAAAACCCGATGCTTACATTTCATGGGACTCCAGGTAGAATATAGCGATGCTAGCACCTTTGTCGCAAAAACATATATTCGTTGTAATATATTGACTCCGTGGTCCTTTGCAATTTCAGTAAGAGAGCCTGCGTTAATCAACTAGTGAGCACCTTAATAAAATGTTTATTAATGTTACGTACCCCCGCTATGAGACAATTTCCACACTCCCGGAATCCCGCCTCCTACAGTGGCAACTCTGTTATGAACAGGATCATATGATATGTCCTCAACAGTGCTATCGTGTGCGACTACGATTGACTTGAACTTAAAAGCAGCCTTAAACAGCTTCATCAGCGAAATATAGTGCGACCATACGAAGGTACGTACGTTAAGGTCGACGCGTTGATATATGTGCAGTGATCCATCGGCACAGCCGAAGATAAAACTCATACCACCGCAATTTTCCGTACCCATCCAATGTACGATACTCACCGGTCCGTTGAACAAGCACTTAACTTCTTGCATCTTCTCGTAAGTAGTGAGGTTCCATATGACCACCAGGGCATCATCACCTACGGAAGTTTATCAGTGATCTAACTGAAAGGTTAAAAAAGAAACGTACGCACCACCACTCAACAAAACGGAGCCATCTGGACTGATTGCCAGAGAATTTAAACTCCTCGTATGACGACTTAACGTCTTCTCTAGTTTAAACTACGGAACAAATGCGACTGAACCCCTGAAATTTGCTGCCTGAAGAGCGTGGCACGCACCGTTGTTGGGATAGATTCCGTCATAGCTGCTGCTGAAAGGACCAGCTGTGAGTGCATTTCATGTCGTTTTAGTAGCGTGGATGACACAATAATGCATGTTCGTGAGCGCACCTAAACAAATACGTAGCAAGATAATAAAAATTCAATGTTGCGTCGTCATCGGAACATACAACGCTGGACGACGTACTGAAGACAATTAGGACAGGAACAATCCTCCCAGTCAATGAGGGTTACTGGAGCTAACCAAGTTAGTTGCCTATATTCCGTGCCACTTAAAAAAAGGACAAGCTTGAATGCGGAACAATTGACTTTCAGAGTGCCTAGATACGGTATTGTACCATATACAATCAGCACACCCTTCACCGCTCGGTCTGAACCAGTACCTAAATAGTTAGTGACACCAATCGAACTCATGTGGTGATTAAAAGAGCGCGTAAGAAAGAAAACAAACTAAAAAAATTAATATTAACAATCTAATGTAATTGATTAACAGTCTCATAATATCAATGTATCTAAGTACAACGATCTAACTACAACGATGGAAAGAGTGGAAAGGACGAGCAAGAGCGTAGGCGCCGCACATATAGTCCCCAGAGATGACCGCCTGCCCTAAAATACATCACGTGATCTCCCAAAAAGTTCAGCCACTCCTGCCGTTCACTCCCACGCCATCCAGCCAAGCGCCGATCGCTATTAATTGGCAAGTGGCTGAGCGGCCGATAGGTGGCGCTCAAGGAGCACGTGAGCACGTGATGAACTTAGGGCAAGCCGTTCATCTCAGGACTATATAGGTGGCGCCTATGCTCTTGGTCTTGCTTTTCGCGCTTTCCATCTTCGTTTATACAATTCATTTGTAACACCGATGAGTTATTAGATTAGATTAGGCAGTTCTTTAATCCCGCGCGTGTGCTTTTCTCTTTAGACGCGGTACTCCGCTTCCGCCGTGGTTTGTCGGGTTGACCTTGAGGATGCGGTAGTCTAGATTTTGCTTCGTTCCCGTGTCTTGTAGAAAGTCCATTGGACTCGATGCCAGAACCCGTGTCCGCAGGAACAGAATAACGAACTGTTTCCGCGGGAACAGAATAACGAACTTGTCCGCGGAACAGAATAACGAACGGTGTACGGAAAGTATTTCAACTTGTCTGATCACCCACTTGAAATACGTCTTTCGTCTTTCTCCCAATGTTGTCCATGTCTTCAGCAAAAGCTCAGCACCTTGTCAACGTCCTTCAAGTCGCCATCGGGATGGTCCGTGACAACCCCCACCTTGTCGATTCCGCTCACATTGCATTCGCTTCCGGAGTTGCCTGGGTCGATAGCATGTCTGATGGTATGTCGTGATGAATTCTTTTACCGGTGTTACACTGATCTTTCGCACATTAGAATTGGATCATCGCTTCGCTGGACATACGCAAGACCTTGAGCTTGTCCGGTAAGTCAATGCCTTTACCGTATATATACATATATAATATAACTCTCTTTCAGCGACGAGCCTGAAGGGCTAGGGAGGCGGGGTAACGCTACTGTCTCCACCGCGGGGAGAGCTATTCGAAGCGCATCCATCTCTGTGATTGATGTGGACGAGTTGGAATATCCTGATGTCGAAGGAGATGAGCTCGCGGACGTCCAGGTATGTAGCCTTTTGAACAGGTAAAGTAATGATGTTAATTATGTCTCCACGTTTTCGCAGGATACCCAGGACGTTGCCGAGGAGAGCGCTATCTCTGTGCTTCATGTGGATGAGGTGGAATCCTCTGATGTCGAAAGAGACGAGCTCGCGGACGTCCAGGTATGTAGCCCTTCGACCAAATAAAGTAACGATGTTTATTCTGTCTCGATATTCTCGCAGGATACCCAGCCGAAGAAGGAATGGGATATCGAGGATGTTGCCGAACACCTGGAAGGATTGTCATTTGCTAGTTCTCCCGATGTGGAGGACGAAGCAAAAAACGCATGGTCAAGGCTTGTGCACGTTTGGAAGAAGTACGAGCAATCTAGGGGTTCCGAGTCACGTGTAAGTTGATTTAACTACGTATGTTTGGAACTGACCTGAACTGCTTCAGGTTGGTCGGTTGGGTGCTGTGAGCAGGCCCATCGCGATCTACAATTGGATGCAGAATCATCGCCCAGCAGGAACGCCGGAGGAGGTAGAAGCCGACCCAGATTTTGGTAAGAATTGGTTGGAATGGTGGACCGCTATCAATCCCGAGTGGAGACGCAAGGATGGGGTCCTAACTTCGGATAAGGCAAGTGAGCTGGCTGAGTGGAAGCAACTGGACAAGCGTGGCCCGAGCGGGATCGTCCTTACGCTGTATACGTTATCTTGGTGGGCTCCTCAAGGCGGGGAAGATAAAGACACTCTGTGGTTGTCCTGCGTCGAGGACGTCAGAGAGGTGGTCGATGATATGCTGAATTTGCGCACCTCCGACTCTGTCCAGACTTCCGCGAATGGGTGAGTATCTCTAGTGCTGTGTGATGTGATGTTCAGCTAATCCAAATTTGACATTGTAGGTTGAAGAAGCGAAGGGCCTCTGACGCTGGGGCTCGCAAACGGTACGTCGTTTCTTTTTTACCAGGTGTTGACTAACAGTAATATACTAATAATTATAGTGTCAAGCATAATTGAACATTGTCGTCAGCTAGGTTCTGGTGTCATGCGAACTTGTTACGGATTAGTCGAGTGTTTTTTGTAATTACGACGTCCTAACTTCGCTATATATTGTAAGATGATTGTGGAACAATTGAAACGTGCTAGCCAAGCTCCACGCCGAGCAAACCAAATTTCTGACGGCCAAAACAATAGCCACTGGTTGACATTTGTCCGCTCCGCTCCGCATGAGTGTACTTTAACTCTACTGTTCGGTTGCAGGACTTACACGAACATGGACAGCTCTCAATGCCACCCACAACCTTCGTTTCAGCTTGTGAATTCCAAGGTATTTAGTCCCTCCGCCATCAGGTTTGTCGTCGAGTCAATCCCTGCATAGGTTTCTGGCAGTAGATATCGTGGAAATGCTCCATTTTCAGGTACTGTTTGCCGGAATGAACAGTGCGTTGTAAGTGCTGACGTTTATCTGTGCGGCATGAACTGATACTGTCCCATTAGAATCCTTCTGCGTCCTTACTCGATCTTCCCCCAGAGCTCCTTATGCAAATATGCGTGAACCTGAGCAAGGACAGCACCTTCGCACTGTCATCAGTGTGCCGCGCTCTCCACTACTTCGCCCTTCCCTTCTATTTTAAACTCGTCGACTTCTGCATACCTCTGGAAAGGCCGGTCCCTTGTATCTATCACTAAATCCGGTTTCCATATGCTGGACATCTGGCGCCGATGTCTGTTTTACAGACCTCCCTCAGCGTTACTTTGCTGGCTCTCCGACTCAGTCGAAGATGCAGTGACTCAAATAGAGTGCCTGAGGCAATTTCTTCAGTTGTCGTCGTGGGACCAGCTGAATCTGATCATTTATTTTGCTAATATTGTTGGTGTTGAAAAAATCCTCTCGAATCTCATGGTCACGGCTCGGACCGTCGCCTCTCGTCTCCAAGTTTATTCTCTCTGTTCCAGCAAGCCAAGTCTAGCTGGCCTCCGCGCGATTTCACACACACATCTTCCCTCATCTCTCACTGTGCTCAACCTCGCCACTCCTATCTTATTTTCTCAGCCATTTTTAGCTTGGACCATCCAAACCATCAACAGCTCTCCGCTTAAAGAGTTATTGCTTCGTAGTATCGGGCTCTCAGCATTTCAGTGGTCACACCTACTTCCTCGCATCGGTGTTCCTCGGTTACAATCTCTCGAAGTGGATGGCGGGATGACATTAAACTCACTTTTTCTGTTCCTATATCGACATGCTGAACTACGCCAGCTTCGTGTCGGTGTCTGGGCTGGCCGACTTCGCTCACCAACTATACATTGTCCCACACTCTCTCACCTGTCCTCCCTGAGCGGTCCCGTGTCATATATCACCCACTTTCTCCATCCGCCACCACTTGGTCTTACCCAGCTCACAATCTTACCAAGCGACAACTTCCTTCCTTTCGCCGATGTGCATTTGCAGCTGGCTGCATGCCTGCACTGTGGCAACTTTCCATTACCATCCCATTCTTTCATGTTCAATTTCTCAGTTGCTGTTGTGGTCAAATACCACTACAGGAACTGTTCTGTCTTACATTAACTGCCGATTCCTCAGGAGGGGTAGGTTGCTTCTGTGAAGAATTTCTGGTAAGCAACAAGGTTTATCATATGGTGCTGATTTGAATTGATGGAATATGACGAATGCAGGATATTTTACCATCGTGGATCTCTATTCATCCATCTCTATCCGCTCTCAGCTTGTTGGAGGATGAGGGTCCCGATCGGCGGCCTCTAGTTTTGACCTTGCGCAGTCATTGCCCGCGAGTCAGATCGATAACCGTTGTCAGTGGAACTGTTGCGTTGGAATGGACAAACTCGGAGTAGTCAAGTTCCGTGATTTATTTGCCTAGATTACAATTTAGCTACTTGTACATAATGTCCGACAGCACCTCCGCCCATTCCGCACTCCCCGCTCCCGCACTCGCGCTCGTCTTGTCCTGCTTCCTATGTAGTACACTGCATTGAATGTACTATAAATAGGATATATCTTTTAGTCTCCCCGAACATGTAAATAATTCGAGACGCACCAGACCAATTCCACGGTGCGAGAGAGCGTAAGGTGCTCTTGCATGCTACAGCCCGGGCAGACAGGGGGCGCATAACAAATAACACCGAGCAAATGCACGCCACATGCGGTTGACGTCGTGAGACATGGGCCACGCAGAATGTGGGGTAGAGGCATCCGAAAGATGTCTCAGAAGCAAATCACCCATGCATATTCTTTCATGTTCTGCATCGGATCATGGAAAAAGGCCGTTCACGCATCATGATTGAAGGATTCGAGGACTAAATTAATATATATCGTACAGATTGTTAGTTGCTTTGCTAGTGCTACAGTGTTGTATCAGAACGAAAGTGTATATTACTCTTCTTTTGGTCAGCGTCCGTCCGCTCCCTGGACTCCCTAGCCGCCCCTCAGTCCATCTCCTCAACTTCGATGTACTCCGGGTCATAGTCGATCCATGCTGTCCACGGTCGCCTCGTGGTTAGGAATGATCATCAAGCGGTTATGTGGGCCATCGAAGCGGACATGAATCGTCTCGCCCTCGCGAATGCGCTCGGAGAGGATCATGACTGAAAGCGGGTTGAGCAGCTCGCTCTGGATGGCGCGGTTTAGCGGCCGCGCGCCGTACGTCGGTGAGTAGCCAATCGACACAAGGTACTGCTTTGCCGCGTCGTCAAGGTCGAGCGCCATCTTGCGCTCCGCGATACGCTCCTGTACCTCCTTGATACGGAGATCGACGATCTTGAGGACGTTTTCCACGCGACAACGTACACTAAAGTGAAGAATTCTTCAGCACACAGTTCCTAGTGACGAAGGAAACCCACAAGATACTCACGAAGATGACGATCTCGTCGATACGGTTGATGAACTCCGCGCCAAGATTGCTCGTCATGATGATGACCGTGTTCTTGAAGTCGACCACGCGTTGGAGCGACATCAACAGTCGGTCAGTTGGTCGCCACGTCGCTGTCAGTGCACAGGCAGGTTGTTGACCTCACCAGGATCGTGAGCTGCAGAGGCAGTGGAGAGCCGGATCGCGCATAGTCAATTTGATACGCACCGAAGTACCCCTCGGTGCGCTGGCCGCATCCCTGACTGACTGTACTCACATCTTTGTGTTCTTGGTCCGCCCTTCCTGCCCGACGACCATGATGCATGTCAGCAACCCGGCGTTCGAGCACGCGGCCACTGCGCCAGCCGGCCATTCCAGTGGAATCAGCAAGTTGCAGAACAAGGCCTCGTAAGATTTCGTAACCTAAGAGACAATGATGAATATAAGAGCCATAAAGGAACAAGGCCAACAATTAAGTATAAGTGTGATATCCGGCCTCCCACGACACACAACACCCACTTCAATGGCACCCAAACAGATGCAGCATTGTTACTGTAAAACATATCGCTGCAGTGGGAGCCTTATCACATACAATGAACTCCGGAAGCACCAGAGAGCAGACAAAAGCACGGTTAGCACTCGTTAATGATTTTATTGACCATATTTACACTGAAATGCCAATAGGAGTATCAGGATACTGTCGACCAGATTAATAGACAAATTTTCGATCTTACCTTAAGACATGATGGCGTCCCGCTGATGCAAGGCAGCACGATGTGGGGACACCGTGGAGGCCACAATGCCTCTGTTCCTACTTCCGTTCCTGCATCCATTCCCCTTCCCGACATACCTACAACTCCACCCCCTTCATATCCACCTGATACTTCGAATCGCGTGGAGTGCAAGTCGTACGAAGATTTATACCTATGGGACGTGGAGATCGCATTGCGCATTGAAGCAGTGGCGAAAATGTTCAAACAGGGCATTGCGACAGCCGTTGGGAGTACAGAATCGCAACATGCCATCAACAGTCTGAGTGCTCAGCTACAGTGGTTCAGGACCACTTACCATTTTCTATCCATCACCCAGCCTTCGTCCAGCGACGACTCTGCGACTGTGTTGAAGTCCGCGATGCTTGAAACTCTGTTGACAGAGATTAGTCATATCGAGAAATGTGTGTGGCGATTGGAAGGAAGTTCGGTCAGCAAAACAAGCATAGCAGCGACGTATGACACCGGTACGTTCCAACGAAGATTAAATGATGATGTACTTACAATTATCGCCCAGCTAAATATTTCCATCACCCATTTCAAACCACAAGTCCCCTGCTCCTTGTAGCCGTATTCATCGCTCTCGTCTTGAATATCCTGGGACATGTATCGCGACCGTCATGCAATCTCGTCCTTCGGATGTTGAAGATTCTGCTGCAAAGTATATTCGAGGAGAAAGGTGGCCCTACACAGGCCGAAAGTAGGATCTTACTCAATTTCCCCCGTGATATTCGATCAGTACGCAAGGCCTTCGACATCGAGCCAACCGTAACAATATGGGCTGCTTGTCCTAAATGCTCGTATACGTATGAGCCACAGGAAAATGGAAATATTTCCACCTACCCTGCATGCTGTACCCACTGCGCGTTCCCAGATAAACCACCTTGCGGAGCACGTTTGACGACGAGACATGTGCTGAACGGTGAAAGTGTACGCGTTCCTATTCGGCCGTATCCCGTCCAGGATTTCAACGAATTTGTTGGAGCCTTCTTATCTAGACCTGGGATTGAAGACGCCGTAAGGCGTGGAGGCACGATCGCCTTGCGCGGTACTGCTAGCAGTGATCTTCACGACATTTGTGATGGCTCTGCATTGCGCGAAATCACAGGGCCCAATGGTAGACCTTTCATGGAGTGTCCTGCAGAGGAAGTCAGACTGTTCTGGACACTATCAGCGGATTGGTTCAATCCGTATCTTAACAAAATCGCGGGGAAATCGGTGTCTACCGGTTCAATTGTAATGACCTGTCCCCTCTTGTCCCCTAGCCTGCAATACCAAGCGGAGAACATCTACTTGGCAGCGATCACTCCTGGCCCGAGAGAACCATCACTCGACGAGGTCAATTACTTTCTGAACCCGGTGGTCAGGAAACTCATACCTGCATGGAAAGACGGTGTGTGGTATAACAGGACTCACAATCATCCTCGGGGACGACTCGCTAGGTCTGCTCTAGCATGTGTTGTGACAGATCTTCCGGGCGCTCGAAAGATCACTGGAATGGCGGGGCACAGTGCGAAACTGTTCTGTTCGTTGTGCAAGCTGACGAAGGACAATATCAACAACATCGACTATTGGACATGGGAGCGGCAGGATTACAGGGCTACCGGGACTGGACTTACCAGCATCGTAGAGGCGGCAACTCAGTGGAAGAATGCACCATCGAAGAGGAGAAGGAAGCAAATCTTTGCCCAGTATGGCGTGCGCTATTCGGTGTTAATGGAGCTAGAATACTTCGACTTTCACAAAATATGTTGTTGTCGACGTTATGCACAACATGTTCCTCGGCTTAGCCAAATTTCATGTCAGGAAGGTCCTGGGTATGGATCTCCCTCAAAATGACGTTGTCGAGGACGAACTGGCACTGACCTCGTCGACAACCCGACAAATGGCTCACGCACGCAGAATTCTGGCATCCGATCCCACGGCGAAAAAGTTGACAAGCATCACAAAAATTGCATTGCGACTGCTTTGTCGCGAGAGGAAAGTCGACTCTGCCGCCTGGACAAAAACGAAAGAGACGAAGAAAAAGGTGTTAATCGCTGCATTGTTGGTAAGAGCGTCATACCTGGTGTGTATTCCTCCACTGAGTGTGTCAACAAGGGCTCTCTGCAGTCGAACGGAGATGCAACAAGAGCAAGTTTGAAGGAAAGTAATACAATTGAGAACCCTCGCCTGCCGACCGACTGGAAACGATTTTGATCGGAGAGCGCTGGTGGATGAATGTGTTGTCGCCATGCAAACAAACAATACGACAGCCGACTGGAGTCTTACCAGGAAGGATATTAAGCAGATACAACAGGATATTGCGTGTACGACACGCCCTACAACTCACACTCCGCCGCCTTCAAGAATCGGATCCAAAGGCCAGGGCAAACTGAAGGCCGATGAATGGAGATCTCTCTTGGAATTTGATCTGCCCGTAACACTTGTCAGTCTTTGGTGCAAAAGCCGATGTCGAGGAGAAACTCCACAGACGATACGTTACCAGAATCAAGTCGAAAGCACGATGCATCTAGCAATAAGCATGCGTTGGGGAACCTCGCATCGGACATCACACAAGCACAAACTCCAGTACCTGCACACAATGCACGATTATCTTCGAGATCTGCGGAAACTACTTCCAAATGAAAACTTACTTCGAATCACCATAACGCTCTCCACATTGCCGAATTCTTCTTGCGCTTTGGACCAGTACATGGATGGTGGATGTTCCCATTTGAACGAATTATAGGGATCCTGCAGCAAGTAAACACCAACCGAAAATTGGGTAAGTGACCCTATGTGCAATCGTAAACTGATACTCAACTTGGTCACGAACAGGTCAGCTGGAAGTGACTATGCTCCAGACATTCTGCGCCGCTGCTAATATCAAAGCATTTCTCAAACGTGCCAATTGTCCCAGTGCCCTTCAGAAATGTGCTTCTATCATTGAAGAGTGTTACCACGAGGATGCACGTGGCACTCTGATAACCGACATACATACCTTGGGTCACAGCATTTTCACCGAATCCACTACGGAACGTGTTGATTGGAACAAGCTGACACCTTGGATTGCGAGTTCATCAACTATATGACCACCAACGCAGATGCTCTCACCATGGAAGTTACGGGTTGGGCCTTAAGAGGGCAGGGATTCCTTCATGACCGATATGTGCTTCGGGGTACCCATACGCCAACTACAAGATATGCGAAAAAAACAGCATAATCTTTTTCCAGTCCGCTCGCGATGGACCCCTCGTCCCTGGTATAGTTCGGCAGATCTTCTCCATGCTCTCAGGAGACAACTCGACACACCACACACTGAACAGAAGGTTCACTATTTCTTTGCCGTACACAGATACCTCCCTCCCTCCGAAACTGACCCATTCGAGAAATACGATGACTTCGGAGCTCGTCTTTGGTCGGACAAACTCGCCGACGAAGTTAATATCATCCCAGACAATCGCCAAATTTGTCACGGTCTGCGCCGACGGTGGAATGGTAACCACTTCATTCTGAAACCACTGAATCGGGTGAATGCTCTACTTATATTCAATTGACTAAGCAGACTTACCTCTTTTGCCAGGATTTCTGAATCGAAGGGCGCACTGAAATGCGTTCCATCATACTACGATGATTGTTGATCGTGCAGGAATCTCAGTAAATCGACGGGTAATATGTACACACAAATATAATTACATCGGCCATTAAAGAGTTTTTTCACACCTATTCGAAATATCAACAACCGGGCGAGTCCCATCAAATGAGAAGTACGTACCAGCGACGGAATCTTCATCGCGCACAATGGATTCAAACGATGCTTCTCTCGAGCTGAAAGGCTCCTGAGCCAATGATTCTCGTAGAAGTTGATAGGCAATCCTTGTACGGGCAAACGAGACGAATCAGTCCTCAAAGAGGCACAATCCGCTGTAAGACTTGTTGCCCCGCTTTGGAAACAACTGCGTCCCGAAAGGCACATCATATGATTCAACCGCTTTCCACATCAGTGCAAGCTCCGGGTTGAGCCAACGTATTGCCACTCGACGCACTCGTTTACCTCGTGATTGAGTCAAACCCTCAGTCTCAGTTTCGTCCGAGCTCATCCCTCCAACTTGAAGAAGCCTATGGATTTCCTTGATGGCGCCCCATTGTTCCGGATCCTGGGGCTGACACCGTTCGATAATCACGGCTCGTTGATTATACGTCTCCTGGGCCGTCAACGACATCATCACGGCTATTAAGACAAACTCACCCCATGTCGTCTTACAGTTCTTCTGGCCTTTACCGCCTTCTCGATTTCCTACTCGAAACTTCGGCGGGTCTCGCAATTGCAGGACATAAATGTCACGAGTACGTTGCAGTTTTTGGGTACATGTCTTCACCATCCTGTCCATGGACATCGCGACAGAGTCGTATTCGATAGGGGGGTGCTTGTCGGATTTGATCTCATCAAGGAATTCGGCGGTCAAAAGAAAAATGACTTCTCTGTTCCAAGATGAACTAGAGGAGATCTCCAGTCCACCAGAGGAGCAGCGATATGGGCCCTGCACCATCTCCACATGCGAAGGCTGCGACCAGACCAGATGGAGGAAGGGGAGAAGGAAGATTCTTCTCATGGAGTACACCCTTCCCGCGCAAGTATATTCGAAACTTCTCCTATCGATTGAAGCTGTAAGACATGCATTACATGTATCAAAGCAGCGGCACTTACATTAAATAAGTTATGATGTTGACCTCCGGCACGCAATTTCAGAACTTGTCGTTTCGGGAACGCGGAGCTAGTCGGTGACTCTCTTCGTCAGCCTCATAGCCATCGAGGTGTCACCGTGACGATTCGCCTGAGCCGCTATCCCACGCTCAATACCACGAGCTACAGCCTCTTCCACAAGTGCCATAATATGAGCAAAAACTGCCGTCTATGTACGATGCACAATGAGTCTTGTCTTAATAACAAAAGCGATCACTTGCCGGAAGATCCGCTGGATGCAATGTCACTGCCGCAGGTGAATCTTCATGAATAGACGACCCTATCCACCTATTAATGTCGGAACAGCGGCAATAGCAATGTCTACTCACTTTCAGCATCACGAAGCGCCAATTCTGTATAAAACGGTGAGCATCCCAAGTGAGTTCATTAAGCATCCTCACCTGGATAAAGGATTGCCTCAATCTCGTCCTGCATACTCTCGTCCTGCATGCTCTCGTCCTGATCTCCTCGCTGGATGGCCGGGGAGTCCGCCTGTTATCACGTTAGAAAGTAAGATAAATTTGCAAAATAGCATCACTTACAACATAGTCGATCCAGCCATCCCCGTCATCTCGCCGCATGCCACTATTATTAATGTGGTGACTATCGCTTGGTAAAGCCATAGTGACTACCTGAATGTACTCACTTAAATAGGATGCGACGAAGACAGTTCCACGACCGATGGTGGCGGCTGTCGGGTCCCACAAATAGCAGGTCTGAACCTACCAAAAAACAATTGACAGTACCTATACGTACGAGTATACAATAACGTACCTTGCCACTCGATCTGAAGCCACCTAGTTAACAAACAAAAAAACAATTAGCGTCACAACAAAAATCCGATACGGCACGTACTTTTTTTTTTTTTTTTCCATCCATTTTACGTCCGTTGGGGCAAAGCCCTATGTCGGACGGCCTGTATAAACAGCTGAAGCAATAGAGTGTGCCCTCCTCCTACTCCGCATCGCATGTGTGCCCTGTCCATGTGCCTCAAACCTCCTTTCTCCGACGGCACGTACTTACCTTTAACAAGCTCTCCGTTCCCGTATTGAACGTAATTATATTATATTCCTTCCGGTGTGACTTTAAAAGAGCGTGCACACACAAGTAAGAAAGTAAGAAAATCTCTATGTACCACATCTAATACTCAAATGAGATCATTTAATAGCTTATACGCACGCGCAAGTAACCAAAAATCTAATCTATGTAATCTCATTCTGGCGCAGAAGAAGTGGGGAAAGGAAAAGAAAGCGTGTAGGGCCGCCGATATAGTCCAGCGAAATGACGGCCTGCCCTAAATCATCACGTGCAGTCTCATCCACTTGAGTCACGAGCAATACCACTCAGCTTATAGACGCCTCGGGCGTGTATGTGCACGTGATTGACGGTCTGCCCTGAAGTGCTGCGAGTATATATGATCTCCTTCTGTGCTTCTGTTTCCTTCGTTTGCTCCTCCCTCTAACGACCTCGTTATTGTTGCTTTTACTTTATTATCTTTATTATCATCAGAGTAGTCTAGTTATAGTAATGAATAATTTGACATTAGTAGACTAATATGGTCAACGGTAAGTTCACCAAGATTAACCCGCTTGAGACGAACTATAAGCCGCCACTCGAGTCAGACATATGGGATAAGTACGTGATAGTAAATCCGCTAATGAAGGCGACAATATTAATTTTCAAAGATCTAGACACGTTCGCTCCCTTCGCTGGCTCGAATATTAGTAGGTTTCTAATGTCGGGTAGGAAGCCTGTTCGAATGAGTGAATTTTCTATTTCGTCGCGAGTATATTCACATACTCACTATGATGCCCAGGTGGCCGTCTTTGATCATGTCTTCCATGTCGGCCGCCTCCAAATATCCAGGAGTATATTCGTAAAAGGGTCGATGATTCTTAGGGTCGATAACCTAGTTGTCGCGCCGAGGTGATGTGTCTTGTTATTGTGAAATCGTTAACACCCACTTTGCATCCTTTTGACAGGCCAAATGCTGTGGCGATCGCATGGAGATCAACGTTGTCGGAAGGACCTATGGTATGTTCGATTTCTCTCATTGGTCTCCAATCTCTGAGCCCCGCATATATAGCGCAATTCGGATCGACTTTGCTTTCGTGCGCTCCTTTGCCAACCACTCAGTCGTATGCGCTGAGTGGGTGGTGGTCCTTCCTCTGCCGGCAGTTCTTCGTCAACAACAGAGACTGGATCCTTTTTTTCTTCACCCCTCTAGCCGCAGGGGGGGCAAGGTGAGTCGTAATCGCTTAACCGCAATGTCGTTCTGTGTGATAATCGAAGATGATAAGGCATTATGTGGAGGCGGAGGAATGCAGATAGTGAGTCGCGGTCGCTTCACGGATGCCTCATGCTCTTCGTTGTCGCTAATTGAGACCCTGCGCTTTTTTACGATGCCTCGTAGGCTCCTCGACATTTGTGTCTGCTCCTTTTGAGCACTAAATAGTGTGAGTTGAATATATTCATATTCATTTCAAGACTGTTGCTTACGCAGATAGTAGTACGTTCACGTAGTCAATTTTTTCGGGATATGCTGTCTTTTTCCTGTAGCCGTGCGTTCAAACCACGTAAATCACACAATTCCCTCAGAACGGAAACATTGAGTTTTTGCAAGTGTGAACGGCGCAGTCCTCCATCCTGTAATGCTGGCTCAGGTTGTGTGCGGCCAAATCCGTCACGCTTTGCATTTTCGAACCGTTGGTTAGGTGTTGGGTTTTCATCCGGTGAGCCTAAAATGCATTTGTCAGAGTCCTCGTTATCAACATGAACATTTAACTCACCGCTTGGCACAGGGTCTTCAAATAATCTGCCTTGGGGATCCTTCCGGGTCCTTTGTTGCTTCGAATTACCTGAGGCCACGTTCTGCACAGTTCGCGCAACTTTATGGCACCGTATCGATTGCAAGGCTTCTCTATCGAATTCTGTATACCGAGGATCTCATCTGTGTCTCTAGGTTGGGGAGGCATCTGGAAAGGCACGATTGCTACGATCATCATATTTAAGGTACATTTCGTATTTCTGTTCCTCAACAGCGCGGCACACAATAGTCATATTTATTCGTTTTATTGTGATGCGGAATTGTTTCTTAGTTGTCAAGGTAGCACAATCAGCTGTTGGAGTTGATTGTGAGAGCGTAAATAAAAGCACGAGGTGAGTTCAAGTTATTCAACACCGCTGCTCGAAATTCTCAATGGTATCCAACAGATCACGCCGCATTCAACGACACTATCACCCTCTTACTCTCCGGTCTCGTTTTAGTCCTGAACGATTGTATACGCCTCCTCCTTCAACAGTGCGAACATTGTTTGGAGCAGAAGACATTCGCTGTGTAAACCCCTTCCCTCCACTCTCTGGCTTCGGATCCCGCTATTGGCAACAGAGCGAAAGTAGGATCCAGAAGCCAAGTGGAGAAGTCACTCGCCTCAGCCAGAAGGTTACAATCTTCCGAAATGTACTGGGATGGGAATGTGATCTCTACGATGAAGTGCAGGTTGCTCAGATTGTATTATGCCTTTTTATTCTAACTCGCTTTTGTGCAGAGTACGTTACACCGCCTCGCTGCTGAACACCTCAACCTCGATAGCACCTTCCAAAGCAAAATGCTAAAAATGTGGAAACCGTCTTTACTCTCTGCGCGCCAGGCATGTTTATACTTGATTGTTCTTATAATATATCAGGTCGCAACTCAATATCCCATCTTGAAAAATTATGTCGACAATTGGGCGACAGCTGACTTTCTGTGGATGTTTTTGAAAAATAGCGCCCACCGAAGCAGAGTCTCGAAGAAGACTTAGGTGAGTGCATTTGCCGGTCGAAAGACCCTTCTAACGAATTTTCTAGGCCCTGAGCCGCTCGGTGCTATGTGAAAATTGTACTATATCAGGTTATGTAATCATGTACATTCGCGCGACCGTGTGTTCGAATTGAAGTCACGTGTTTGCCGTGAGTGCATTAAATGCATGGAGGGAGAGCCTGAAGTGCGCGGATTCAGCACACATACATAAGAGTAAGAAATGGGAAGAGTAAGTAATCTGAGATTATCCTTTAACAAGGTTTTAAATTGAATATGTATCTAGCTTGATCCCTCGCGTTTCCTCGACGTTGAAGCTGAGGTTGTTGACGATGATGACGAGCAGAGCTCTGATGAAGAAGACAAGGAAGACGTAAGCGCTTAGATTGTTGGCTGCTTTGGAGATGCTAATAATGTTTATAATAGGTTTTATAGACGACGAAGGAGAGACGACGTCGGAACAAGGGGGGCATCCAAGTCTGCTTCCGTTGGATGGACTTGTGAAGGCAACGAAAGGAAGAGTTGGAGCTATCGCCCAAGGATTAACTGCGAGGTATGCCCCACATATACCGAAGAATACGTCAATTTGGACGACATTCCGCAACAATTTCTCCTTCCAACATCCTCGGACCCCACACTTTGGGTGGTTCACGTCGAAGTAAGTGCTGCACTTGCGTGGTTTCAGTGCACTCACAAGTTTCGATAGATGGGAAGGGAGGAGGATGCATCTTACAGCTGTGCACACAGTTGTTTGACTTGGAACTGTCTCTAACGACCTAATATCCGCCTTCATGAACCCTCGCTTTCCAGGTCAAGTATACCTCGAAGGTTCATCTCTGCGCTATGCGCAGCTCCGTGCATTCATTCCTACTTTCTATATTCGTCGCGATTACTCGGTAGTGGAGGTGGAAGAACGAACACGTCTGTTGCATGTTGGATCTGATGAGGATTTCGACATTAAGAAGGCCCAATGGGTTCGCATTCGTAAAGGACCTTACAAGTCTGACATTGCCTTCCTTGTCGACACAGTGGGTTATATGGCCAAGCTGAATGTCGTTCCCCGCGTCGTGATGGAAAGGGCTTTGGGCGCCCATCGTCCCCCACCCAAGCTCTTCGATCCTGTGATAGTAGGGGCGACCTATGGCAGTTCCTCGGTAATTCAAAAGGATCAAACTTACAAGTTCAAAGGGCGAACCTTTAACAAGTTCGGCCTTGAAGAGCTCATCATCCCAATCACGGATATTCAAGATTCTCGTCCGGTTATCACTCTCGCTGAAATTATAGGTTTCTTCGAGGCCAGCCCCAAAAACGAGTTAAACATCGATATTGCGGAAACTGCCAGGATCCTGAATCAGGACTCTCTCCGAACACTTTCGTTTGGAGACCGGGTACGCGTGACTCATGGCGAGCAGCAAGGACTCTTTGGATACTTCCATGGTTTTGAGGAGACCAGCGCACTTGTGCAGGTCGAGCATAATGATGTCGTGGACGGTATGCTTATCCCGACGGCACAGTTACAGCGTTACTTCAAGCTCGGCGACTCGGTGAAAGTCCGCTCCGGTCAATACAAAGATCGCAGCGGTATGATTTCGAGGTTAGATGGGCTGTTCGTTTACATCGTTGAGAGGGGCACGGACGAACATGTAAGCCTTGATTGCTGACTACGAGTAAAAAATGTGGCTGATGTTTCCGTGCTTAGCTTCAGGTCCTCGCTGCAAATCTGGATTTCTGCGTGCCAGACTTTGCGTTGGTTGCGCAACCTTCTTCAAGCACTTCGGTGGATGGTCTGTCGCGTCGGGATCCTAAGGATCCCATTGTCGGCCGATCAGTCCACGTTTCCAACGGACCACTCAAAGGGCAGCGCGGTATCGTCAAGAGCGTTCGCGACTCTACTGTTGAGTTGGAAGTGACCTCCCAACTCATCGTGCATGGGAGTGGTACACAGTTGGTGCAGCGAGAGGATCTACTGTTGGTCCAGTACGTGTACTTTAACTTGTTGAAGACAGCTCACTTAAATCTCCTTTTTAGCCGCAGGGGCCGTCTTCGGCCGCTCTCATGGGTCCTATCTACAGAAGATCTCGACTTTTCGATGAATTCCACAGTCATCCCTCCTGTAAGGGCATCGACACCTATTCCCGAGGTCACTGCGACGTCGTCAACCTCAGGCACCGAGAGCAGTGCGCTCAGTCCTGCATGGAACCCGTTAACGTCAAACCTAGAGCCGAATCCTCCAGAGCTGAGTCCTCCAGGGCAGAGTATCTCAGAGAGCTCAATCGGTGCTAACGGCAAGTAGCTGGTACTTCATTTAACTGTTATTGAATTTTTGCCCCAGGCCCGATGAATGATCATTGGCTCTTTGTGGAGATTCTTCGCCCTACTTTGGGGAAGAATGCTATCATGTTCACGTTATCTGGTACCAACGGAAACGATAGGTTCATGGATGGTGCGTATGAAGGTCAGACTGTGCGCACTGTCCCTGGTATGCCTCTGGATCCAAATGCGGGCACCTGCCTCGTTCAACTACTAACGAAGGCTGGTACCCGAATTCACGCGCCTGTCCGTTTCCTGTCGGAGATGCCACCATTGCGCGGTGACCGCGCAATGATTATTGCTGGTGATCGCGTTGGTGACGTTGTGAATGTCAGGCAAATCATGGATGGCGAAGCACAAGTGGCGCATAGCAATCAGAGGAAGGTGACGAAGATTGAGACTCGTTTCCTTGTGAAGGTGTCCGGCCGATAGTATGATATCTACTTAACGTGTATGCAACGATTTCGAGATATACGTGGTTATGAGTGACCAAAAATGTGCTTCAATGAAGATGTAATCCCTAGCTCCCTTGATTATCCTAGAGGGGCATTAAGTGGGCCGCTGAGGGGGCCGCTGAGGGGCGCTGAGTGGACCGCTACATATATGTTCGACGCACATCTTGAATGCCAATTAGAATGTATCGCACACGAAAATATTTTTAATTACTCAGAATTATCATAAAGCATTTCCTTATGTCACATGCAGAGCAAATATATCCGGAGTGTGTCTTTACGTATGCTGCGACTGCATATTTTGCACAATGGGTCAAGTTTTACGCCACAAAAAGAGGTGGCTCATATGCAAGATTTGATGCGTACATTAGTAACAAGCATATTGTTTCTGAAAATTCACTCCAAAAATTCAAGATTCTTTTGGTAACTAAGCGGACAGTGATGATACAATGAGGTTATTGTGAACCTACTTCAACATTTGCGCTAGCCCCATATTGTTACTGGCAGGTCACAATATGCATTCGTATAGTTATCGAATATGCGGAGTCTCAATATCCTCTCACGTCTGCCGTGTGGTGCGGTGGGGAACAGTCCCGTTTAGCGAGTCAACAACCCACCGTGGCTGATGCACAGCCTGTGCCTCAGGTTGTTCCGGCGTATGCGTCCATCCATGGTCCGGTTATCCAACTACAACCGCAGTCATGCACCTAGCTTGGCCATCTTGTCATATCGACTACGCAGATTGCTGATGTCCAGGATGTTCGTATGGTACGTTACTCTCGTGTATTTTCCGGGTCTTTATGCGTCCGGTGAAACCTACTCATCTCAGTTCCTCATGCATACGACGAACTTTGATTGCTTCCTCGCATCCTCGGGGACCCGATGATATTCTGGCGTTGTTCCGGCGTCTTCAGTGAACACTGTCACCAATGTTTGGATGTGGAACCACGGCTACTGAGACGATTTACTCCAAGTTATTTGATTTGTTGTCTCGTGTTCCAGCGTTTCGTTCTTGTAGTCGAACGGCGCGGGGATATCATAGCACAGATGCGATCAATTAGATCATATTTTTTACGCACAGCGAGGCTCAGTGCAGCGCCGTGATGTCGTCCTCAATGGTGGATATAAGAGTTGGACCTCTCCGACTCTCCCCAAGCATTCAATCTTAAGTCTTTCAAACTACCTCGTCATGTCATCTGGTGTCGACGCAGAAGAGGATCAGCAACTGTGAGTCATGCTCACCACAATCTTTCCTCATCTAATATATGCTATCGCATAGCTTCATTGCAATATGTTGTAATGCATCTGCACCCGGTCAGTGCAAGTTCAGTTATAATCGCAAGCCATTTTCACATTCCAATTCGTCGCAGCTCTCCTGGTCTATGAGTATCTAATCACGTTTGACCGTGAATATCAACTCGTCTGGAAGCGTCCATTTTCGGCAGCCACTTTAGTCTTTTTGCTGGCAAGATATCCCGTTCTTCTAGTGAACATTCTCAACATTCCAACCATATATCAACTGTCAACAAGGGTATAGTTCTTGTCTTATTCCTGTAGACTGTTTTAACCACTCAAAATTTGCAGAGCTGCTCCGCATTGGTGTGGTTGAATACAGCTTTAGAGTTTCTCTTCGTTTTGCTTGTGGCCGGTGAGTCTCCATTGGCTATGTGATCCTCCTACTTCTAACTGACCATCTGTATTTTCTAAAGCATTCTCAGGTCTCCGAGCGTATGCGTTGTCTGGTCGTCGATGGCACATTGCTTCGTTCGTATTCATCCTGTCACTGGTTTTCGTCGGCACTACACTGGTGAGCCCTGTCCTCTGCATTGAGTTTGCCATGTAACTGAAGTATAACACATCCTTTTTTTAGTTTGTGGATGTGCAGCAAGTAGTGATTGTAGCTGCACCTCCCATCAATTGCACAGTAGTCTCTTTGGTCTCACTGGAGCTCACAAACATGCCAGTGAAATTCGTTGATGTCACTGCATCTTGTCGACTGAATCCTTATGTCGTATAGATGTATGCATTGCTATCGGCATCGTACTCCTCAAGAGCTCAGCTCATGTAATACTCGCAGTGACGTCCGTAGCGCGTGCGACGACAATCACTGCGGATATACTTGTGCTTGTTGTAACTGTACACCAGACATACTGGAGAAGTCAAGGTGCTGCAGAGGCTACTCTCCGAACTCCATTGCACGCTTTAATCTTGAGGGATGGTCAGTATCGATTCCTGCCTCGCTTTGCGCACCGACCTAATGCACCTCATCAGGTACAGTATACTTCTTGTAAGTCACGAATAGTCAAGGCAGCCCTGATGTTATTTTAACAACCATACATACATCTCATAGAGCCTTGTTGATCTTGAACATTGCAGATATCATATTCGTATATTTGGGAGAAACCTTTGTAAGTACATTCGTCTCGCATCCCTGCCGATACTCACTCACGAGACATATGTACCATCATCAGGACGATGCCTCGTATATCAGCACATTCATCGATCCGTCAGTAACCGCGATTAATTGCGCCTTATTTAATTTCTATTAATATCCGTTATCATACAGAGTAACGGCGATTATCATTTCACGGTTCATGCTCAATCTCCACGAAATAAATGCGCCCGTCAACAACAGCGAAGATTCAAGTCAGTCATCGTCGGCTCGCTCGATCCACTTAACAACCTTCATTGAACCTTTCGGCGCACCTCTGGACCACGAGTTCTCGTTCTCTTCCGTGGATCCTAATGATTTGTGCGATGAAGCAGACCAAGCGACCGAGGGGGGAACGCGCTGCGCAGCGACGAGGAAGTGGTGTCGGGCCAGGCGAGCATTCCGGGGTTGTCTGAAGTCAGCGCAGTCGTAGATAATAATGTATGAGATCACACTGAACCTGAATCTTGTAGGTAGTTAGGTCGGTATTGAATCATGTCACCCGAGAAATGAACACACGTCAAGTTTGGCGATGCTGTTATGCCAGATGCCAGTGACGCTCTCTGTCAACTGCCAGAGAGCAACAGCAGGCAGAGTATACCGGGGTGAGATCGTGCGCTGAAGCACGAGCCAAAAGTGGGTCGTACGTATTGCGAGTATCAGACACACCACTATCGAACCCTGATCATTGTCCACGGACTCGACAGCGCTGGCGAAAAACATCTAGAAGGGGTCCGCAAACACAAAAAGCGCGTTAGCGTCCCTCGTATATGTTCACAGCAAGCTGAGGCTGTAATGAGTATGCACGAGATGAGACGGTGGTCAGCTGCTGTATGCACGAAGAGGGCACTGCACTTGCAGATTGAGAAGACAAATGAGCGCATGGGCGATTTTCCGCAGGTGCCAGAGGCGTGATGAGTGTAGTTGTTTGTGAGTGGAGATGCAAGTTGGGGACCGAACGGTGCTCTCGCGCCACCATTCATGAGTTGGTGGTCGCATGTGGCGCGGTGTATATCTGCTTCTGCTAGCGTACAGCTTGTTTGCTTTTATATCGTGGCCATTTGACGTTTGATGATTTTGTACGTGACTGCGAGGATACCAAGTGTTTGCGGAGGGCCGGATGGTGACCTGGGTGAGCAACCGTCAGGAGTTCGTGTACATCTCACCTCATTCGCATTTGTGCCGCTTGCACGAGTGCGATGGGATAATTTGGCAATAGTCAAGAGCGGCGGATTCGGTGTGCACGTTGTTGACCACTTTGTCAAGATGTATAACTCTGAAACGATCGATAGATATTTGTAGACTAAAGTGATCGGTTTTGAAGGAGGTATCAGACCAAGTAAGCATTCGCGGATCAATAAAGTTCGAACTTCGATCGAACTCATCCATCTGAAGTCAACGAGCCCTGGGTCTGAGACTGCGATGTTTATTCAGTTCCTGCGATGTCGTCTTCCCGCATGGCTCGTCTTCCCGCATGGCTCGTCGATGCTGCACTAGAAATAGAGTGCGTTTGTTCGTTGCAATCTTGAAATACGGTAGATACAGCACTTCATCACGACCTTCCACCGTACGGTCTCTTGTACAGAACTATGAATCCGGAATGTCACGATTGTTTACCTTGTGGGATCGTTCAACTTGTGCGGGTGAGGAAATGGCAGCGTCGTTCAATGGATGAGAGGACGATGAAAAAATTATTTCATATCTTGTGTGTAGATACGTTCGTTTGGGATCACCTGTAACATGTTCACTGAATTAACACAAGTAAAAAGATGAATACCAATATTCGCAACGCCAGACGCCCGCCCAACGACCTGTCCTGACAGCCTGACAGAGCATACTACAACCACCGTGCGGGATATCACATGAAGCGTTAGCCGGAAGATAAGATGCTACGAATGTAACCCATACCGCAGTCAAACCCTGGTCGTCGTTCACGGTCTAGATTACTGGCGAGGACCACCATGAATGTATGCTCAGATTGGAAAACGGATCAGTATCCGGCATAGATATTGACCGCAAGCTTAGCACGTAGTGAGCACGCACAAGACGAGACAATCGTCAATATACAGCGGTTATGCTCACGCAGAGGGTGCCGCGCGCGATATGAGATCTGAGGGTCTAGCGCGAGCATGAGGATGCCTCGAACATGCTGAAGCCCGGCGACAGACATGAAACACAAGCTGTGCGATCGCAGTGGACGACTAGTGCCAGACATCTGACGTGAGGTTGCGTCATGGCATAAGCAATCGCTATAATGGTAGTGATCGTATTGTATGGGTACATACCCGTCGTTAGCAATATGCGCAAGATGTTGCTCCTTCACACGATGAACGTGGTGATAACGCTGACCAGCGCGGGTTCCGAGCTTCTCTAGCGAGATTTGCCAGTGCGCATTCAATACCGCCCGGACACCGAATGACTGCGTACCCGTAGGTACGAAACTCGTATTCCAGCGGTAGCATACATCAGGCGAAAATGCTTTCGGTTTTGCAGATGTAGTCAACAAGAGGCATTGATGAAGAGATTTGGAGCGCCGCAGAGAATGAGCCGGCCAAAGACGTGCAAACCGCGCATACTTACAGTACGGCCGGTAGTAGCATAAAGGATCGAAAAGCGAGGCTTTAAGCATGGGACTAGTCACTTCGACAGTAAGATAGGGATAACCAAAAGCATGCGAGAAAATTCAACCCGTGGAGGACGTCGAGAACGAAGTCTGCGCGTGTTGCCACGTGGAGCGTACTACACGATCATCAAAAATCTCGATGGCCATGGCCGCAGTATGTACTGGTGCGATGCGGAGGTAGAACAGTCCCATTTAACGAGTCAACAACTCGCCGTGGCTGATGCACAGTCTGTGCCTGAGGTTGTTCCGGCGTATGCATTCATCCATGGTCGGGTTGTCCATCTACAACTGCAGTCGCGCACCTACCCCGGCCATCTTGTCGTATCGACTACGAACACCCGAGGATATTGCGGTCGGCCACTTGTTGTTCATCTTGCTAATATGCAGGACGTTTCGTATGATACGGCGTTCTTGTGTATGTACCGGGTACCTTCATGCACCCGCCGTTGAAATTCACTCGCCGTTGAAATTCACTCGCCGTTGAAATTCACTCACCTCAATTCCTCACATATACGGTGAACTTTTGATTGTTTCCTCACATGCTTGGGGACTCAACCATATCGATCTGCTAACGCCTTGCGTGAACATCGTCATCAGTGTTTGAATGTAGGGCCGCGGCTACTGAGACGAGCGTTGCTCCGAGCTATCCGGCTTGATTTGTTGTCTGAGGTCTCGATACATTGGTATGTCTTGTTCCAGCATTTTGTTCTTGTAGTCGAATACTTAGTGCGGAGATATCATAGGACAGATACGATCAATCAGATCATTATTTTACGCACAGCGAGGCTCAGTGCAGTGATGTGATGTCGTCCTCGAGGGTGGATATAAGAGTTGGGTCTCTGTCTCTCCCCAAGCATTCAGTCCCAAGTCTTTCATATACCTCATATCATGTCATCTATCAGCATCGAAGAGGATCAGCAACTGTGCGTGATTCCCACCGGAACATTTCCTCATCTAATATATCCTATCGCAAAGCTTCATCCAAACATGTTGCGCTGTATCGGCAAACAGTCAGTGGTTCACTTACGATCTCCAGTCATTATCCATTCATGTTCGCCACAGCTCTCCTGGTCTATGAGTACCTCATCACGTTTGATCGTGAATATCAGCTCGTCTGGAAGCATCCATTTTCGGTGGCTACCTTAGTTTTCCTGCTAGCAAGATATCCCATTCTTCTAGAGAATATTCCCATCATCCCAACAATATATCCGCTATCAACAAGGGTACATTTCTCGTCTTATTTCTGGAGACTGTCTCAGCCCACTCAAATTTCCAGAGCTGTCCTGCGTTCGTTTGGTTGTCGCTAGCTTCTGATTTGCTCTTCCTTTTGCTTGTGGCCGGTGAGTCCCCATTGGTCGTATGATATTCTCACTTCTGACTGGTCATCTGTATTACGTGAAGCATTCTCAAGTCTCCGAGTGTATGCGTTGTCTGGTCGTCGATGGAGCATTTCTTCATTGGTATTAATCCTGTCACTGGTCCCAGTCGGCATTAACCTGGTGAGCCCTGTCCTCTGCATTCAGCTTAGCACGTAATTAAAATGCGACACATGCTTCTAGTTTACGAATGTGAGGCAAGTAGCGATTGTAGCTCCCCTCCGATCAATTGTACAACAGCATCCTTGGTATCACTGGAGCTCACGAATATGTCAGTGAAATTCCTCTGTGCTACTGTATCTTGTCGACTGAATTCATATAGATGTATGCATTGCTATTGGCCTCGTACTGCTCAAGCGCTCATCTCATGCAATACTTCCAGTGACGTATGTAGCGCGTGCGACAACAATCACTGTGGATGTACTTGTGCTTGCAGTAACTGTACACCAGACATATTGGAGGAATCGAGGTGCCGCAGAGGCTAACCTCCGAACTCCATTGCACACTTTGATCTTGAGGAATGGTCAGTATCGATTCCTTCCTCGATATATGCGCAGACCTGATGACACTCCATCAGGTACGATATACTTCTTGTGAGTTAGGAATAGCCAAGACAGGCCTGATGTTATTTTAATAACCATGTGCCTCATAGAGCCTTATTGATCTTGAACATTGCAGATATCATATTGATATATTTGGGAGAAACGTTTGTAAGTAGATTCGTCTTGCATCCTTGCCGATATTCACTCACGGGGACCACGCACTATGATCAGGAAGATACCCCGTATATCGACCAGTTCATCGATCCGTAAGTAACTGCGATTAATCACTCTTCATTTTGGCCTCTTTTGATATGGGTTATCGCACAGAATAACGGCGATTATCATTTCACGGTTCATGCTCAATCTCCGCGAAATAAATGCGCCCGTCAACAGCAGCGAAGACCCAAGTCAATCATCGTCGGCTCGCTCGATCCGCTTAACAACCTTCATTGAACCTTTCGGCGCACCTCTGGACCACGAATTCTCGTTCTCTTCCATAGACCCTCCTAATGACTCGGACGATGAAGAAGCTGACCAAGCAACCGGGGGTGAGAACATGCTGCGCGGCGGCGAGGAAGTGGTGACGGGCCTGGCCAGTATTCCTGAGTTGTCTGAATTCAGCTCAGTGGTAGAGAATAACGTATAAGATCACACTGAACCCGAATTTTGTAGGTAGATAGGTCGATATTGAATCATGTAGTACGACCTGTTCCATCACCCCGAGAAAAGAACACGCGTCAATGTTGGCGATGCTGTTATACCAGACGCCAACGAAACTCTCTGCCACCCCCAAGAGAGCGACAGCAGGTAGAGTACACTGGGGTGAGATCGTGCACTGAAGCGGTATTGCAAACATGAGATACACAGCGGCCGAACCCTGGTCATCGTTCACGGATTCGACAGCGCTCTCAAGCAACATATAAATTGGGTCCGCAAACACGAAAAGTGCGTTAGCGTCCCTTGTAGATGTTGACAGCAAGCTGAGGCTGTAATGAGTATGTACGAGATGAGATGGTGGTCAGCTGCTGTATGCGCAAAGATGGCACTGCACTGGCAGATTGAGAACACGAATGGGTGGATAGGCGATTTCCCGCAGGTGCTAGAGACGGACGTGTTGGACACAATTATTCATAGTGCTTGTGAGTTGAAACGCAAGTTGGCAATCGGACGGCGCTGTAGGGCTACTGTCTATGAGTTGGTGGTCGCGCGTGGCGCGTTGTATATCTGCTGATGCTAGCGTGCAGCAGCCAGCTTGTTTGCTTTCTATATCACAGCCGTTGGAAGTCTAACGGTCTGTACGTGACCGCGAGGAGATCACAGTATATGCGGGGGGTCGGATGGTGACCTAGGTGAGCAAGCCGTCGCGCACGAGGGAGATCGCAATGATAATTCGGCAGTAACCAAGAGCGGCGGATGCGGTGTGCACATTGTTGACCACTTTGTCACGATGGCGTAGCTTTGAAATGATCGATAGATATCTGTAGATCAAAGTGATCGGTTTCGAATGCAAAGATTCAAATGAGGTGTCAGAGTACGAACGTTCCGGTGTATCTGAATTCAACGACTCTTGGATCCCACACTGCTATATTTGTTTAGTTCGTGCGATGTCGCCTTTCCCGCAAGGCCCGTCGATGCTGCGCTGGAACCGGAGTGCGTTTGTTCGTTGCAACCCTGCAATACTAGTACTGTAGCTGCAGCACTTCATATTAACCTTCCACCGTATGGTCTCTTGTATATATATGCAAATCCAGAGTGTCACGGTTATTGGCCATTTGCGATCGTTCAACTTGTGCGGGTGAGGAAGTGGCTGCGTCACTCGATGCATGAGAGAACGATACACAAATGGTCTTTGATTCATATCTCCTATATAGATACGTCGGTTTGGAGTCACCTGTGATACGTTCACTGAATTCAGACGAGCAAAAAGACGACGAATACCAATATTCACAACGCCAGACGCCCGTTTAGCGACCCGACTGAACAGCCGGACAGAGCGTACTACCACAACCATCGTGCGTGATATCATACACGAGAGTTAGCGGGAAGATAACATGCTACGAATGTACGACACACCGCAGTCAAACCTAGTCGTCGTTCACGGTCTAGAGCACCAGCGAGGGACACTATGAGTGGATGCTCAGATAAGGAAAATGGATCAGTATCCGGCATAGATATTGACTACAAGCTTAGCATGCAGTGAACGCGCACAAGATGAGACAGTCATCAATATACAGTGGTTGTGCGCGCATAGGAGGTCCCGCGCGTATGAGATCTGAGAATCAGGCGCGAGCACGATGGCGTCTCGAACACGCTGGGGAGCGGCGACAGAAATGAACGGCAAGCAATGTGCTCGCAGTGGAGGACTAGTGCCAGACATCTGACGTGACGTTGTGTCATGGCGTAAGAAATCACTATATTGGTAGCGATGGTATTGTATGGGTACGTACCTGTTGTTGGCAATATGCGCAAGATGTTGTTTCTTCACACGATGAAAGTGATGATAGCACTGACCAGCGGGGGCTCGGAGCAGCTTCAGGACGAGGTTTGCCGGTGCGCATTTAATACCAGCTGGACCCCGAATGACTGGGTACCCGTAGGTATGAAACTCATATTCCAGCGGTACTAGCACATATCGAGCGAAAATGCTTCGGTTTTGCACATAAGAGGCGTTGAAGAGTAGATTTGGAGTGCAGTAGAGTATGAGCCAGACAGAGACATGCAAACCGCGCATGCTTACGGTACGGCCGGCACCAGCATAAAGGATTAATAGGTCAGGCTTTAAGCACGGGAGTGGGCACTTCAACAGCAAGAGAGCGGCGATAGCGAAGAGCACGACAGTGCGGATCTGCGGCTGAATCCTGACGACAATAAAAGATGAAGCACGCCGCCGGCCGGTGCTCTTTCAAAGCTGCCCCAATATAAGTATGGTAAGCTTGAAGGGCAGGCAAAATTCGACCCGTGGAGGACGTCGAGAACGCGAGCGAGCTAGGGAAGAGCTGCTACACTCTGCAAGACAGCCGGCGCGTGTTGCCACGTGGAGCGTGCATGATCATCAAAATCTCGATGGCCATGGCCGCCCAGCACTATTAATAGTACTGATGCGATGTGGAACAGTCCCAAATTTAGCTGATGGCCACAGGCTGTACCCCAGGTCGTTCCAGCGTATGCGTCCATCCATGGTCGGGCTGTCCATCCACAACCGCAGTCATGCACATATCCAGGCCATCTGGTCATATCGACTACGAATAGCGGAGGATATTGTGGTTGGCCAGATTATTGTTCATCTTGCTGATGTCCAGGATGGTTCGTATGACACGGTACTCTCGTGTATTTACCGGGTCTTTATGAGTCCGGTGAAATCACGAACACAGCGACTTTTGATCGTTTCCTCACATCCTTTGGGATCCGATGATATGCTGGCGTCTTTAGTGAACACTGTCCCCAGTATTTGGATTTGGAACCGCGTCTACTGAGGTGAGCATTGCTCCAAGTTATCCTACTTGATTCGTTGTCTCCGTACATCAGTCCGTCCTGTTCCAGTTCAATCAAATGGTGCGGGAATATCATAACACATGTACGATCAATCAGATCATGATTTTTACGCACAGCAAGGATATCTCAGCGCGATGATGCTGTCTTAGAGGACGGTAATAAGAGCAGGATCCTTTAAAGCATCGAGTCCCAAGTCTTTCGGACTACCTCATATCATGTCATCCGCTACCAATCAAAAGCCGGAGGATCAGCAGCTGTGAGTGATGCGGCACCACCATCGTTCCTCATCTAATATATCCTACACAGCTTCAGCAGCATATTGTTGTGGTGTATCGACAGCCGGTCAGTTGTTCACTTTACAATCTCGAGTCATTTTCTCATTCCCATTCATCGCAGCTCTCCTGGTCTATGAGTATCTTATCACGTTTGATCATGAATATCAATTCGTCTGGAATCGTCCATTTTCGGCAGCGACTTTAGTATTTTTGCTGGCACGATATCCTACCCTCCTAGTGCATATTCTCGGCCTTCCAACAATATATCCGCTATCAACAACGGTATAGTTCTCGTCCTATTGCTGGAGACTGTCTTAGCCCACTCAAATGCCCAGAGCTGTTGTGTGTTGGTTTGGTTGCCGCTAGTTTTGAATTTGTTCTTCGTTTTGCTTGTGACCGGTGAATCCCCATCGGTCATATGATATTCTCACTTCTGACTGACCATTTGTATTCTGTAAAGCATTCTCAACTCTCCGAGTATATGCGTTGTCTGGTCGTCGATGGCAAATTACTTTATTGGTATGGATCCTATCATTGGTCCCCGTCGGCATTACATTGGTGAGCCCTGTCCTCCGCATTGAGCTTGGGGTATAATTAAGGTGAAATTCGTGCTTTTAGTTTCTGTATGTGCATCGAGTGCTGGTTGTAGCTCCACCTCCCATCAATTGCACCACTGTCAATGTGGTCTCACCGGAGCTCACAAACACGTCAGTGACATTCGTCCGTGTCGCTGCATCTTGTCGACTGAATCAGTAGATCATATAGATGTATGCATTGCCATCGGCCCCATACTGTTCAAGTATTCAACTCACATAATGTTCGCAGTGACGTATGTATCGCGTGCAACGACAATCACTGCGGACATCCTTGTTCTTGTGGTAACTATCCACCAGACATACTGGAGAAGTCGAGGTGTCACCGAGGCTAACCTCCGGACACCATTGCACACTTTGATCTTGAGGAATGGTCAGTATCGATTGCTTGCCTCGATATGTGCACTGACCTGATACGTCTCCATCAGGTACAATATATTTCTTGTAGGTTACGAATAGTAAAGACAGGCGTGATGTTATTTTAATAACCATGCACCTCATAGAGCCTTATTGATCTTGAACATTGCAGATATAATACTCGTATATTTGGGAGAAGCTTTTGTACGTAACTTTGTTGAGCATCCCTCTTGATACTCGCTCACGAGACCTATGTACCGTCATCAGGAATCCTTCTCATATATCGCCGTCTTCATCAACCCGTAAGTAACCGCGATTGATCTCCTTTCATCTTGGTTTCTGTTGATATCTGTTATCGCACAGAATAACGGCGATTATCATTTCACGGTTCATGCTCAATCTCCGCGAAATAAATGCGCCCGTCAACGGCAGCGAAGATCCAAGTCAGTCATCGTCGGCTCGATCGATCCGCTTAACAACATTTATTGAACCTTTCGGTGCCCCTCTGGACCACGAGTTCTCGTTCTCTTCCATGGCTCCTAATCATTTGGATGATGAAGAAGCGGACCAAGCGACGGGGGGCGAGAACGCGCTGCGCGGTGGCGAGGAAATGGCGTCAGGCCGGGCCAGCATTCCTGGGTTGTCTGAAGTCAGCAGAGAATAATGTATAAGATCACACTGAACCCGGATTTTGTAGATAGATAGGTCGATATTGAATCACGTAGTACGACCCCGAGAAAAGAACACGTATTAATGTTAGCGATGTTGTTGTGCCAGACGCCAATGACACTCTCTGCCAATTCCCAGAGACCGATAGCAAGCAGAGTATACCACGTGAGATCGTGCGCTGAAGCACGAGCCAAAATAAGGTGTACGTATTGCAAGTATGAGATACACCGTGATCGGATCCTGGTGGTCATTCACGGACTCAAAAACGCTGGCAGAAAACATCTAGAAGGGGTCCGCAAACATAAATCAGCGAACATAAAAAGCGCGTACCTCGTAGATATTGTCAGCAAGCTTAGGGTGTAATGAATACATACGAGATGAGACTGATCAACCGTTGCATACATGAAGAGGGCACTGCACTTGCAAATTTGGCACACGAAGGGGTCGATGGGGAATTATGCGCAGATACGGGAGGTGTGATGAATGCGGTTATTTATAGTGCTTGTGAGTTAAGATCCGAGTTGGGAACCGTATTACAATCGTTTGCAGGTGACCAACAGAGTTGTCTGGCGTGCGACTTTTTGCTGATGGCCCTGTCGCGCCATCGTTCATGAGTTGGTGGTCGCATGTGGCGCGGTGTATATCTGCTTCTGCTAGCGTACAGCTTATTTAGTTTTATATCGTGTTCATTTGACGTTTGATGGTTTTTGTATGTGAACTGCAAGGATATCAAGTATTTGCGGAGGGCCGGATGGTGATTCAGCAAGCCGTCAGGAGTTCGTGTACAACTCACCTCATTCACATTTGTGCCGCTTGCACGAGTGCGATGGGATAATTTAGCAATAGCCAAGAGCGGCGGATTCGGTGTCCACGTTTTGACCACTTTGTCAAGATGTATAACTCTGAAACGATCGATAGATATTTGTAGACCAAAGTGATCGGTTTTGAAGGAGGTACCAGATCAAGTTCGCATTCGCGGATCAATTAAGTTCGAACTCGTCCATCTGAAGTCAACGAGTCCGGGGTCCGAGACTGCGATGTTTGTTCAGTTCCTGCGATGTCGTCTTCCCGCAAGGCTCGTCGATGCTGCACTAGAAATAGAGTGCGTTTGTTCGTTGCAATCTTGGAATACGGTAGATACAGCACTTCATAACAACCTTCCACCGTACGGTCTCTTGCACAGAACTATGCGAATCCGGAATGTCACGATTGTTTACCTGGTGGGATCGTTCAACTTGTGCGGGTGAGGAAATGGCAGCGTCGTTCAATGGATGAGAGGACGATGAAAAATATTATTTCATATCTTGTGTGTAGATACGTTCGTTTGGGATCACCTGTAACATGTTCACTGAATTAACACAAGTAAAAAGATGAATACCAATATTCGCAACGCCAGACGCCCGCCCAACGACCCGTCCTGACAGCCTGACAGAGCATACTACAACCACCGTGCGGGATATCACACGAAGCGTTAGCCGGAAGATAAGATGCTACGAATGTAACCCATACCGCAGTCAAACCCTGGTCGTCGTTCACGGTCTAGATTACTGGCGAGGAGCACCATGAATGTATGCTCAGATTGGAAAACGGATCAGTATCCGGCATAGATATTGACCGCAAGCTTAGCACGTAGTGAGCACGCACAAGACGAGACAATCGTCAATATACAGCGGTTATGCTCACGCAGAGGGTGCCGCGCGCGATATGAGATCTGAGGGTCTAGCGCGAGCATGAGGATGCCTCGAACATGCTGAAGCCCGGCGACAGACATGAAACACAAGCTGTGCGATCGCAGTGGACGACTAGTGCCAGACATCTGACGTGAGGTTGCGTCATGGCATAAGCAATCGCTATAATGGTAGTGATCATATTGTATGGGTACATACCCGTCGTTAGCAATATGCGCAAGATGTTGCTCCTTCACACGATGAACGTGGTGATAACGCTGACCAGCGCGGGTTCCGAGCAGCTTCTCTAGCGAGATTTGCCAGTGCGCATTCAATACCGCCCGGACACCGAATGACTGCGTACCCGTGGGTACTAAACTCGTATTCTAGCGGTAGCATACATCAGGCGAAAATGCTTTCGGTTTTGCAGATGTAGTCAACAAGAGACATTGATGAAGAGATTTGGAGCGCCGCAGAGAATGAGCCGGCCAAAGACGTGCAAACCGCGCATACTTACAGTACGGCCGGTAGTAGCATAAAGGATCGAAAAGCGAGGCTTTAAGCATGGGACTAGTCACTTCGACAGTAAGATAGGGATAGCCAAAAGCATGACAGTGCGGATCTGAGAGACATGGTGGCTGAATACTGAGTCCTGACAATAAACCATGAAGTTGGCCCGCGACTGAGGTGCTCGTTCAATGCTGCCCCAACGAAAGGATGATATTGCTTGAAGGACGAGAAAATTCAACCCGGGCAGGACGTCGAGAACGTAACTTGAATATTCGAGCGACGAGCGAGGCGTGTTGCCACGTGGAACGCGCACGATCATCTAAAATCTCGATAGCCGCCCACTGGTGCCTATTTACAGCGTAAATAATTCCGTGAAATCGCTCGAATTTTTTTTTGCTTGCCCGACCAAACATAGCGGATTAACAACTCACTATGGCCGGCTGCACAGCTCATGCGCCTCAGGAAGTTGTTCTAGCGTATGCGTTCGTCATCGGGGTGTCCATCTACAACTACAGTCGTGCACCTTCCCCGGCCATCCTTTTCATATCGAACAGCGGAAGATATTGTGGTTGATCAGATTGTTGTTCATCTTGCTGATGTCCAGCATGGTTCGTATTATCTGGTATTCTCGTGTATGTTCCGGGTATCTTTATGCATCCGGTGAAATCCACTGGTCTCAATTCCTCATGCATGCGGCGAACTTGTGATCGTTCATCTCATCCTTGCTCCTGAGGCGAGCATTGCAAGGTCCTACCTGATTCGTTGACACTGATACATCCTGTTCCAACGTTCCGTTTGTGTAATTATATCGTGCGGGAATATCATCAATCAGATCCTGGTTTTTACGCACAACAAGGATATCTCAGTACCATGATGTTGCCCTCGAGGGTGGATATAAGAGGTGCGTCTCTCCATCTCTCCTAAAGCATCGAGTCCCAAGTCTTTCAAACTACCTCACATCATGTCATCTACTGTTAGCACCGAAGAGGACCAGCAACTGTGAGTGATGCCCACTGCATTATTTCCTCATTTAATATATCCTATCGCATAGCTTCATTGCAACATGTTGCACTGTATCGGCAAACGGTTAGTGGTTCATTACAGTCTTAAGCTATTTCCTCATTCCGGTTCGTCGCAGCTCTCCTGGTCTACGAATACCTGATCACGGTTGATCGTGAATATCAACTCGTCTGGAAGCGTCCATTTTCGGCGGCCACCTTAGTGTTTTTGCTAGCAAGATACCCTCTTCTTCTTGAAAATATTCTCCTTCTTCCAAGTATATATCCGATGTCGACAAGGGTACGGTTATTGTCTCATTACTGTAGGCTGTCTTTGCTTACTCAAAATTTCTAGAGCTGTTCCGCATTGGTTTGGTTGTCGACAGCTTTGGATCTGTCTTTCGGTTTGCTTGTGGCCAGTGAGGCCCCATTTGTCATGTGATATTTTCACTTCTAACTGGCCATCTGTATCTATGAAGTATTCTCAAGTCTCCGAGTGTATGCGTTGTCTGGTCGTCGATGGCAAATTGCATCATTGGTATTCATCCTGTCACTGGTTCGCGTCGGCTTTGAACTGGTGAGTTCTGTCCTCTGTATCGAGCTTGGCATGTAACTGAAGTGTAACCCATATATTTAGTTTGGGTGTGTGCAGCAAGTGGTGGTTGTAGCCCTACCTCCCATCAATTGCACCAGTGTCAGTTTACTCTCACCGGAACTCCCAAATATGTCAGTGAAAATCGTCCATATCAATGTATCTTGTCGACTGAATCCGTGTGTCATGTAGATGTATGCATTGCTATCGACTCCATACTGCTCAAGTGCTCAGCTCACGCAATACTCGCAGTGGCGTATGTACAGCGTGCGACAACAATCACTGCGGACGTGCTTATTCTTGCAGTGACTGTATACCAGATGTACTGGAGAAGTCGAGGTGCTGCAGGGACTACTCTCCGAACTCCATTGCACACTTTGATCCTGAGGGATGGTCAGTATCGATTTCTGTTTCAATATGTGCAACGACCTAATCCACCTTCATCAGGTACAATATACTTCTTGTAAGTTACCGATAGTGAGACAGGCCTGCCGTTATTTGACAACTATGTGCCTGATAGAGCCTTGTTGATCATCAACATTGCAGACATTGTATTCCTATACTTGGGAGAAACTTTTGTGGGTAGATATATCTCGAATTCCTCTCGATACTCACTCACTGGACCTATATACCAACATCAGGAAGATGTCTCATATAGCACCGCGTTTATCGACCCGTCAGTGGCCGCGATTAATTGCTCCCCATTTTGGTTTCTATTGATATCCGTTATCGTACAGAATAACAACAATCATCATTTCAAGGTTCATGCTCAATCTCCGTGAAATAAGTACGCCCGTCAGCAGCAGCGAAGATCCAAGCCAGTCATTGTCGGCTAGCGGCTCGATCCGCCTAACAACGTTCATTGAACCTTTCGGTGCACCTCTGGACCACGAGTTCTCGTTCCCTTCCATGGATTTGAATGATGAAGAAGCAGACCAAGCGACCGGGGGCGAGAACGCGCTGCGCAGCGACGAGGAAATGGTGTCGGGCCTGGCCAGTATTCCCGAGTTGTCTGAAGCCGAACCCGGTCCATTCGTCTAGGTAAGCTGGGATATTTGTTGTTCGACTGGTGTAATATTGTCTTTGTTGTCAACATCCAATAGATACTGATGCGCATTTCGTTCGTCCTAGAATTGGAGTGTGCTGTTGTTCATCGTGATTTTGGAATACTATAGATGCCGTAATTCGTAGAGGCCTGCCGCATCGTCATCGTGTATACAGAACTATGTACGTTCAGGACGGTAGAAGGATGGACAAATAATTTTGAACCCCGATACTGTACGTAGCTCAGCACCAACGACCCAACACCAAATCCTGGAAAGGCACATTTGCGATGCATCATGCCTGACGCAGCTGCAGCGCCGCCTTCAAGTATTTTATTATTTTTACCACAGCGCGCTCACCGCTCCGTACTTTGAAGGGTAGAAGGGAGCAGCTGCAAGTATCGAGGCTCGTGACGGCGTTTGCCAGGATTCACAACCGGAGCTTGACAAGGTTGTTCGATTCGTGTGGCGGTGGCATTAATTCCTGCAACTTTCTCTGTTATTTAATGCCTCGTTAGTAGTAAGTACCTGAACAAAGGTTGCGAAGTGCTTACGAACACGATTACGACCGACGAGCGAGAAGTTGGAGGACCACAATTAAAGATCCGAGCGGCTTCTCGAGTGCGGTGTTTATGAAGAGGTCGACATCTGGCAGTTAGCTCTCTCCGGGCGTGCACATATCACATACCGCTATCAAGGAGCTCAGACTGCCGACCAGCGATAACACAATTAGATGTCTTCACGCTGAAGGCTGTCAAGACTCAACAGCTCTATTCCACACAATACCCGCAATCGTCATTCTCAACACGCGTGCAATACGGAATACATATGAATGAACCCTTAGAAACCTTCAGCAAGCGCTTGCAGAATGCCTCACTCGTCCTCCTCATCACTGTCTTGTTCCTGCAAGAACTGACAGGCGGCGTAAGTACATAAAATTGCCAGCCGGAACGAAAAACAGCTCACTTTGACGAGGGGCTGCGTCGCCTGGGAAATGCTGCCTGCCCTGCGGCTTCGAGCCCTTCTGGTGCCAATATATGATAGCCTGATCAGAGATACAATCCTTGTTATACAGAACCTACAACCATCGTCAGCATGCCGATGTCGTTTCCGCAATTCACAACACACGCACCTTCAAAATTTGCGGGAAAGCTTTAATTATACGCGTGTCTTCATAGCAATACACTTGCACGATGTTGATGAGGGCCACCTCGGTCTTGGCTCCGTTGCAGAATGGTTGGATGACATCAGCGAAGGCCTGTCGTAAACCGCTCGTCAGTGAGAGTACTGCAATATGCAACGGAGGTTCGGACGCACCCCTATCTCGCGAAGTGCAAGAGCCTCATTCTGGTCTTGACGGGCACTCCATTCGACAGAGGCGATCAGGCCCTGCCAAATGCACTGCACGAGCTCAACGTCCGGGAGCGGCTGCTCCTCCTGTCTGCTCTTGATTGCTGCCACGATCTACCCCATGTCACGGTTTCAATGTATTGCTCGGGCTGGTCAAAAGAGAAAACCTACGTCGTCATATGAGTCGCCGCGTTCGAGCATCTCCCGCAGGGCCTTAATGATACCGTCCTTGAGGGACGCAAACTGCCGCTTCGTCCACCAATCGGCGACCTGCGGCAGACCCTCCTTGCGGAAGTGCTCCTCAAGGGCTTTATCGTCGCGCTTGTTCGCAGGAAAGAACGCGGAGAGGTCCTTAATTCCGCCACGCTTGAGAGCACCCGCAAGATGGTCCATCGTCTGGTCGACCAGATACGCACGGAAGATCAGGGTGATGACGGTCGCGGAGACGTCTGGAAAGACGGGGAAGGGTGAGCATCGAATGTTCGGAAGCAAGAAAGAGCTTGAGGTCACCATTCTTGATGAGATGGTCTTTGGTCAGACTCTGGAGACAGCTGGTACTGGCGAGGCCTTGGGAGAGGATCAGGCCAGTAGCAACGGCCAATTTCTCTCTGCGAACGTCAGACCAGCGGTTGATGTACTGTAAAAGGCTGGGAAGAGAAGTTTGCTCCAGGGGTCTCTGGAGGTACTTGTATCTTTTCGGGTATCGGTGGTGAGCGACAGCATGAGGAGGAAACAGCATGGAGACTCACCTTCTGATCAGCTTATTGAGCACCTCGATGTACTGCTTCACGTCAGCCACCTCGACGGGCTCCTTGGCATGGAAGATCGAGAATGGCGACGGAGGAGCGCCATCGTCGAGGTAGCTGCCGCCGGGCTGGAGAAGACCACAACAAGGAGGATCTCGAAGAGGGCGTCTGCATACTTGAGGAATTCGAGGGTTGAACCGGCCTGAACTAGTTTGTTGGTAAATGCGTCGAAGTCGTTGGCGGGAACGGTTTCGAGATGTTTGTAGAGCTGGTCTCTGAAGACTAGGTGACGCGATGAGGACAGGGTGATGGGTGGTGTGATGGCAGCCTACCAGATGGTTCGTGCTTGGCGTGAGCCTTTACGGCACCTTTCCTGGCTTTGATACGGACCCCCTGCAACGAAGGCTTTGAAGCAGCTGATTGCTGAGACATCCACAGGTTTCGACGATATCGAAAAGTGTGGAAGAGAACGAAGAGGTGTAGATACTACAATCGTCCTTTCCAATCTAGGTAGACTCTTCGCTCTTTGCCGGTTCGGACGTTTCCATTTTGGGCATGCATTACCTAACACCGAGAGGCAAGTGCAAGCCTAGGTGCAGAAAACAATGCATTGACTTCTCCGAATATTAATACGACCTCTTCGAGTGTGCATAGAAGGCCTGTATGCTCTAGCTGCACGTATATACGTATATAAAGACATCTAAAACAGGATGGCAACGGCGTTGTTCATGGAGACAAAGGAGGAAGCACGGCACGTGCGTATGACGCGCTCAAAGCTACTCCATCCCTCCGTCGTCTCTTTCCTCTTCGCATTCATCCACATTTTCGTCCCAGCTCAACACCCATCACAACAATTCGCACTCTTAGCTCATGTCTCCTGTAGCGATCGCCGATGCCCTCGGTACGTCTTCGCCTAGTGCCACACTGCCTGCGGACTAACCCATATCGCACACAGCTGCGTTGCCTCCCTCAGAGTCAGTGTTTCTCTAGAGACTATTCCATATAACCCTCGATATCTCTCGCTTGGATATTTTATCCTCCAGCGTCGTGGATATCCATGCTCAAATCGCTTCTATATGGATACTGCGCTTTGAATGGTTACCATTGCATGGTCGCTCCTCCACCAGCCGCGCCACAGTCTCTTCCCTACCCTATCGGCCACATCACATATTGGTCGGAAGGAGGACGATTGAATTGCGGTGCTGTTGTAGGAGAGGAGCGGGTCATCCTTCCCATCTGCGCTCGCGTGAGCTCTTGTCTATCACCACCATTGGTGTGGCAGCTGTCAGATGGTGCCCCGCAGATCGGATGATGCCTCCGGCTCCTGCCTCTCCTGATGTTGGAAGAGATTTTGTACGTTCTGCAGCCCAGTTTCCAGAGTTGCTCGAAGCGTATGACAGTATTCGGATGACTAGGTGTATTGCTAAGCGAGACGATATCTTTCCTTACAATCTCTTCATTGCTCGATTGGGCATTTCCACATCTGACTTGTGCTCGCTGTTCACAGTAGCTCCTCTAGCACGAATGTCGTACCAACAATACCTCCCCACATCTCCTTCAAATGTGCCGTGACTGATTCCAAAGGACCCCGGCGGTTCATGGAAGACGCACATTCCATAGTTGTTCCATTTGGCGGCATCCGTGGGCAGGGCTTCTTTGCGATCTTTGACGGTCATGCTGGAAAGCAGGCCGCAGAATGGTGTGGACAGAATTTCGCTTCGGTACGCCCCTTACCTTGTTCCGCAACTTGATGATGCGCCAACATATGCCACAGTATCTCCTTCAAGAGCTACGGAAAGACAGCTCAGGGAACATCCCAGATGTTCTCAACGCAACCTTCCACAGCGTCGACAATAGTCTTTCCAAATTGTCAGAAGAATCCGACGGCAAAATGCATTCCGGTTGTACTGCAGTCACCGCGTTCCTCCGTATAGAGGATGCAGACGGCAAACAGTCGTTCCTCCCTTCCGATTTCGATCCCTCTGCATATACGCCATCTAACGTGGAGGAGAACCCAGACAGTACAAGCGACAGCGTGGACGATACTTCAAAACAAAAGAGGAGTAGTGCAAGTAAAATTAAGGACGCGATCAAGAGCTTTGGTAGTGCTTCCATCTCTGGCTCATCCAGTCCTGATACCCAACAAGAGCGGACACCATCGCCATCAGAGGACAGTGGTTTCATACCTCCCGCATCTGTACGCCGAGTCTTGTACTGCGCGAACGCAGGGGATGCGCGTGGTGTATTGTGCCGCGCTGGAAGGGCCGTGCGGTTGACGTACGACCACAAGGGCTCCGATAAGCAAGAAGCCAAGCGGATTATGGACGCGGGCGGGTTCGTGATGAGCGGCCGCGTGAACGGAGTGCTCGCGGTAACGCGCAGTCTCGGGGACTCGTCTATGAAGGAGTTTGTTGTCGGTGCACCGTACACAACTGAGACAGAGTTGAATGAAGAGGACGAGTTTTTAATTCTGGCGTGCGACGGGGTGCGTGTGGTTTTCCAGCTTTTCCATATTCGTATATGCTGAATTGTGTGTTGTATTCAGCTATGGGACGTCGTCGACGATCAAGCCGCAGTCGAGCTCGTACGCTCGATTGCCAACCCTCGAAAAGCAGCGGAGGAGCTGCTAGACCATGCGTATCGCAACTATTCGTCGGACAACGTCACTGTTCTTGTCGTGCGCTTCCGGAACCCGCCGGACAGTGTACGTGCAACTTGACGGTTGCTCTCCCAAAGCCTTTCAGTGTTTCGCGGGTGTGTCCCTATCAAATGCAGTATTTGTCCCAAGTTACTTATCAACCTCGATGCAGGCTCTGTTGGTCTTGCTTCTAGGCTTGGGATTTGTGCAGCCCCATTTTTCCTCTATCCACTTCGTCTTCACTCCTCTGGTAATTGTTGATTCGTATGATATTCATCGAGTACGCTGTGCACACGATACCTGTTTTCGAGCTCTTTCTGCCTCTGTCTGCATATCCTTGGGCTCTCAATCATACAGTTAATTACGTATCAGAATTGAACAATTGTAGCAGTATAGTGACCAGGTATACGTATAATATTTGCACATACTCACATACTGTATGTACCGCGTCGAAAGCCTTGTAATAAAGCCAGTACAAACATCTTTTCTTGGGAGCATCATTTGTTCGGAACATATCCATTTTAGGCAACGTTCCCTATGATCGGATTCCGGAAAGATACGCGATATCTAGTACAAAGCTTCGTTTTACACTATCCTGCGTATGTACAGATTATCATTAAGAACATAACATTCGTTCGCCGCTGCGTAGGCACCGCTTTGATGCACCTGATATCCTTTTTCGTCGGCCTCGGCGGTGCATTGCTTCATGGTACATGCCACTACCGGCTGGGCGCCCACTGTGTACATAAATCTGCATCACAATCGTTACCTTCATACCATCGCTCCCTCATAGGTTCCGCGACTGTCCCGCGCTCCCAATCCCCAGGCATCTTTACGAATCCAGCGACTTTGAGGAAAGTAGAGCGAGCGCAGAATGTCCGCCTGGAAGCCAAATGAATACCAGCCGGTATACGAACCGGGACCCACCCCGAACTACGCCACGCCTTACGTGCCGCCACCCGCCGCGGGCCAAGACTACGGTGGGAACGGTACCATGACCAGAAGTCGCCCTTCGAGGGCGACCGCTTCAAGCCCAAGAAGCGGATAAATGACCCGATATTCCTCATTCTCTTCATCGCGCAGGTGCGTGCTGACCTTGTCTATGCGGCTGGAACATTTCTGGTGGTTAACGTTAGCGAATCCCGCTACAGCATGCGGGGTTCGCTGTTCTGTCGGTCATTGTCATCTCCAAATGGGTGACTACTGGGGGACTTGGCGGTGGGATTGGGGGCGGAAACACCGGCAACGCCGTCACGCTGAACAAGTGAGTGTCGTGCTCCGTATGCCTCGTCTTCGATGCTGCAAGCTGACGTTAGGCGGTATTCAGCCACACTGTGATCCTGCTACTGCTTGTCGCTGCAGCGGGGCTGGTGCTTTCAACGGTGTACCTCCTCCTCATTCGTGCCTTCACGAAGGCCATTATGCACATCACACTCGTGCTTTCCATCTTGCTCAATATGTGCGTGTTTCGCGAGTTTGTCTTCGTGAGGCACTCAAACTTACATATGGATTAGCGGGATCTGCGTGTATTATTGGATAACGAAGTACTACTGTACGTGAAGTAATCACAAGAATTTGTATATTGCTCACAGCTTGACGTTTTGTACCTCAGCCGGCGCGATTATATTCACAGTCATTGCGCTGTTCTCTGTGTTGGCATACTTCGGGTACCGGTCGCGCATACCTCTTGCATCGCTCCTCCTTCAGGTGGTCATGGATGTCGCCAAACACCACAAAAGTGTTTATGTGGTGGCGTTCCTCGCACTGATTTTGCAAACGGCCTTCAGCGCGTAAGCACGAGGCGCATATATGCACCCAAGATCAACGTTAATGTGCTCCTTCCCTTCTAGATGGTACACGTTCACTGTCATCGCTACGTAAGCTTCGGTGGAACGTCTTGTCAATTTGATGATTAAATGTGTTGCAGATACGCGAGATATACCCCCGGCAATCCGTGTTAGTACTCTTGATTTTTCATCCCAGATGTCTTCTGACTGGACAAAAAACCCATCAGCATGCGGAACGGGCTCTTCTTGCTCTTCCGCAAAGGTGGCAGGTCTGATTGTTTATGAGACATTCTCCTTCCTATGGACATCGCAAGTTATTGGCAACGTTGCCCTTGCTACACTTTCCGGGGGTCCGTTTGGGAGTACGTCATCCACACTATAACCTCTCAAGATGCTTTCGACTGAATGACTGACCGGCAGGTTGGTATTACTTCGGGCCTCGCGAACAGGGAATGATGGTAAGCATGCGGCTGATGTGGTGTCCAATCCTCTCTCACACAGAGAATAGCCTCCTCACCCCACGCTATCGGCATTTGTTCGTGCCTCTACGCTTTCCCTTGGTTCGATTGCGTTTGGCTCCCTTATCGTTACGCTCCTCGAGCTTCTCAGAATGATACTGAATGCCGCGCGAAATAGCGCCAACGCTGATGGACATCGTAGGTCTCTTGATGATATTTTATTAATACGAATACTGATTATATACATAGCCATCGAGGCATGCCTGGCGATGTGTGCAGAATGTTTCGTCGGTTGCATAGAAGCCGCGGTGCAATATTTCAATAGATACGCATATATTGAGATTTGTGCGAACCAAATTCTGATATTTACTGTGCGATGCAAGCTAACTGGCGTACCTTAGCTTTGTATGGAAAGTCCTATCTGAAAGCTGCGAGAGATACTTGGCATCTGTTCACAGACCGGGGTATCGACGCCATCGTCAACGATTCTCTTGTAGGGATGAGTGGGTCATAGTTACTTATGCGACGTGTCTGTTTTCATGACATCTCGAATAGCTCTTACCTGGGGAGCCTACTGCATCGGGCTTCTCTGCTCTCTATTCGGATACCTATACCTACGCTGTGAGTGTTGTTGCCATTCCAGCCAGCGTCTTGTTCACTGAGAGCGGTTTGGCAGTGACACATCCTTCATATAACATCGACGGGCAGTACACCGCTCCCGTTCTACTATTTGCTTTTCTCATCGGGCTGCAATGCTGTAAGCACTCTCAGCGCAGTCGTACACTGAGCCTTGCTGACATTACCTTTCCTTAGCACTGACGCTCTCTTCTGCGATTGAAGCCGGAGTCTCGACTATGTAAGTGAATTACCCTCGTGTGCACACACCATCATGCTGATTATCCGCCGTGAAAGATTCGTCGGCCTCGGTGAGGATCCTCAAGTCTTAGCCATCCGTGCGCCAGAGCTTTTCGGGGCAAGTCGTTTTCCTGGTTATCATCTTTCAAGGCTAAATTTCGTTTGCCCAGTTAATTGCATCAACATACCCGCAGGTCGTTCAAGGTGTTCCGAGAGTGTAAAATATATCCACGTTACTATTAGCATACACGAGACTTGGCATGCACGTTCTCTACGATGATTTTGTAGACGATTCCCTTCTTTAAAGCGTACGGGTAATATATTCTTTGTCTGCCAAGATATTTTTGTCCACATGCATTCTGCCCCTTTTTTTTCTTTATCATCCAAAAAGGAATACCTTTCTAAATTGAGAGGAAGGGGAAAAAATACTGTCCCAGGGAGGATTCGAGCCTCCGTCTTCACGGTATTGTGTAACCACAACGTGATGATCTAACCACTAATCGACAAGGACCTTGAACTGTAGGAGAATTTAATTAATATATTGTGCCTTTTCGAATATTTGCGCAGCAAGCGGACTAGGGTCTACTAGGGTGCGGACATGGTTCTTCATTGACCAACATCTTCCACTTAAAATGAGGAAGACGTCTTATGTTATCGCCTTTTTTGCGGTCCTCGGAACGTTGCTTCTGGTGAGCGGACTATAGCTAGTCGAGGACGCACTCATCTGAGTGTGCTACACAGAACGTTGCCTCCATAAGGCGTCCCGACTGGTTCGCCCATGATAATCTTCCTCCGGCACACATAACTAATGCTCTGTTCGTTGAAGGCTCATTGTGAAGAACCCAGAGATCTTTCATTCGAAAGTAACCGTTCAGTATGGTCTCCTGGAGCGCTGTGAACGACAAGTCGTAGAGATTCCCAACCCCAGCGGCGGGCGACTGGCGTATACCGACTACCAGTGTCGTCCGTTCCCCAATCGTACCGTGGATGGCTGTGAGAAGGAGAACAAAACATTCTGCATGACCTGGAGCACCGCAAGCTACCTGAGCGAACTTGGTGCTGGGTTCGCAATTGTGGCATGCCTTGCCTTGGTCTTCGGCGTCACTACGCACTCTAGGAGGAGGCGCATTTGGAAGTCCGTGTCGGTCTTGGTTGCTCTGCATGGTATGTATTACCTTGGATATCCTACAGGTTAACATATTTACGTGGAGTTTGCAGTTGCGTCCCAGATCGCTGCGTTCGCAGTTGTGACGGATCTCTACCGCAACTCTCGATTCCCGACGTTCGAACGCGCCCGTCCCGGTAAGTTTCTAATTTTTTGCTCGAGTTCGTTAACCGATGGAATCTTGTTCAGGTTTGGCTTATGTTCTCAATGCAGTCTCATGGGTCCTTGGCACCTTAGTGACCTTTGGTGTAATTACGACTGGAATATCTGCCAGCAGAGGTCATAGGTGGGCGGCAGGTAACAGGGCCTACCGGCCCATTGAGGGTCCGTCTTAATACTTTCTTGGACGTCCCCGGAGAACGACCTATGGCAAATGATGTTTTCCGCTCAATGCCCCGTCGGCATTTGTCACTTTTTAACAGTTGTAATACCCGTGTATAACAGGTCTCATCCCATTCATACATTTGTGTCTTCAATTTTCTCTTATATACTCTGTAGTCGTACATATTGACCAAGATCTCTTCACTGCTTTATCGCAGTGCAACTGTCGTTCAGTCTGTCAGTAAACCTCTTCCGGGTAATCCACCTGGTCGTAAAGCCTGAGAGTCTCGTTCCAATCTCTCTTTCTCCTCCGACGGACGGAGAAGTATTTTGTTTTGCTCGCCCACTTCCCTCTGACCCTCCCTTTCTCCTTTCCCCCGCTTTCAGCAAAGTACTTCTCCGGACTATCCGGCAACCCCAAGGTATGAACGGCAAGGTCCAACACACGGGCGTAGAGGTCCTCGCGGACTGTCCGCACCTTCTGCAGCCATGCTGGACCAGCCCATAGAAGGCGGATGAGAGTAGCAAAGGCTCGGAATGCGGAGACGGCGTCTTCCGTCCATCGAAGGGACATCCACATCGCCACTGGGACGAGCACTGCGGTTATGGCGGCTACGGGAAGGGTAAGCAGCATCGAACCCAGCCAGATGCACACGCCAGAAATGAACCCATAGATCAGTTTATACTGCGCGATCTCGTCCCATGTATCCCAAATAGGCCCCGTACGTTTGAACTGATGCACCGCAATGAAGGTCGTGATGAATACGGGGAGCCAGAGGAGGAGGCCCGGGATTGAGATGGAGAAGAGGAAGATAGCCCAGCTGAGGCGCACGAACATCCTATAGATGATGATACGTCGACGCAGCGGCCTGCGTATTCGGTCGTCTTTAATGCCCCACCGAGCCAATTCATCCTGATACGCCTGCGACAACGGATTGATGAGCACGGAGGTGTACCTTAGGATGTACGATGATTTGCTTTACCTTTAAATCACTCCCAAGTTTCACGATTTTCTCGTCTTCCACCAACGCCTGCACGCTCGGACCTGCTTCCCCATCACTGATATTCTCAGCACGAGGAGCATCTGCCAACTTGAACGCCTCCAAGAACACCCGTACCACTCGTACATAGTCACCGAGGCTCATGGTGGTGCCCAAAGGCGCATAGATACCGGCGGCGAGTTTAGCGTTGCGGATCAACTTCCATGATGGCGCATCAAGAGTTCCGGAGCTGATCTGTTGGTGCATCTTTGCGGTCAACGCTCTTATTTCGCTATAATCTACAGGACCCAACAGTTCTGGATTGTCCTAGGTGCGGGTTGGTAAATAATACGAGCATCATTTGAAAGAGAATATATACCTTGGGTCGAAATTTCGTGGGTGGATGGAATGTTACCAGAACGTCGGAACGAAAGTGCTGGCGGTGCCTAGTCAGGAATCGTATCAGCACAATACGCATGTAAATTGAGCAGTCACCTTACATGTAAGTTATGGAGCACGTCAATACCGATATTTCGAAGTCGGGGTTATCACGATTTCGAGAGAGCACATCCGACACGAGACGGGCCACTGCAGATGGTAATCAGTATTTGCTGGAATTACTGAATATGGCGGCGAACCTCCCGTCTTTAGCGGTGCGATTGTAGGATGATATCTACTCATGCCCTCCGGAAACAGACAGACAGCATCTCCGAGCTCCAAAGCCTAGATATATTACGGTAATTAGAACATGGGATAGCGATATGCAATGCATGCGGACATTACCTCTATAAGATGAAGCATTACTGCGGAATTGTCCACCTGTCCATTGCCGAAGTCTTTGCGTCGCTTCAGCGGAACTGTGCCAGCTGACTCTATGAGCCAGCTTGTGAATGTTCTCTTCCCGAATTGAGTTGATTTCGCAGTGAGTCTCAGCAGATTTCGCCTCTAAAGAACCACATAAGTAGATGCAAGTAGGAACTAAATTGATCGTACTCTAGACGGAATAGACGTCACAAGGAGACTACGAATCAACTGAGCAACGTAGATGGTTGGAGAGAAATAAGTACTCACAGCGCATCGGTCAGTGAATTGCTATGGTTCGCGCAGACAATACTAGGTATACGTCTCAGTGAGGTAGGTCGTTCCATACTCAAGCAGTCAAAAGACGATACCAGGGCTCTCCCCTTTGGGGAATAAAGTGGGCATTTTCAACAACAATCGTTCCATAGAAGATCTTCAAGACGAACTTGAAGAGAAGTCTGTATTACTTTTGCCTTAGAACTGTACAATTATGGACGGTTTGTCTAGCAGACGAAGACATACCGTATAAAGAGATACGACCAAGGCGTCGGGATCCTCCCGGCATCGTGGGCACCCCTCAAGCTGTCCAAACGGTGCAGGTTATTGAACGAGTACTACGATGAGCAGGCGTAGTGATAGTACTGCGCCGCACTACTTCCGCAACGCGTGTCACGACGCGTATGATCACGTGCTGGGCGTCTGCAATAAATTTCGCGTATATGGTGTTCAGCATCGTGCACGACGGCAGTCAACGCAGTGACAGGCTCGTTTTTGTGGTCCGAATTTTTCACCGGCCGTGCCATACCTTGCGATTATGGCTGAAAATCTTGAGCAGGCTCTGTCTAAAATTCGACCGCATACTTCCTCTTCCCTTCCCCACCAAAAGGCACCCGCTAATCTGCTAAATGCTCTGGAGTCTACCTTTCGCGAGCAAATCACAGATACATCGTCAACCGCTTACTTCGCTGCACTGTTGACTACGCTTGATGGCGCACTACAGACTGCGCAAGCGTCCGGACCTTCGATGGGTGATGGCGATATTCTTCCAGCTGTTCTCTACCTCCTGGCTATAGTCGCGCCTTATGTTCCTCATGCAGTCATACAATCCAACCTCACCACTGTCTTATCCTTGACTGCTCCTCTTTTTCCTGCGCTGGTTATGCATGCGCCTCCCCTGCGATCGCAGCTGAGTTTGTACAGCGCCATACTTCAAGCTCTCGAACGTCCCCAACTCGAAACTCAGGGTCTCCGCCAGTCTTTCGTGTCTATTCTCCAACTATGTGTAGATCCACGACCGAAGGTACGGAAAAAGGCGGCCGAACTGGTCAAGGAAGTACTTGCATCACCTCCTCCCCCACTGTTGAGACACCCGTACGCTGAAAGGGTTGCGGAATTCGTCAAGGCTTCTCTGGATGAGGTTAATGCTGGCGGGCTTCCTAAGTTCAAAGGAAAGAAGGTGGAAGCTGAGGGTTCGGAAACAGCCATTCATCTTCTAGCGTTTCTCCGTCCAGTATTACCTACTCTTCCCCCAACTGTGAGTTTATCTGCATACATCAATATTCATGATATAAATTCAAGTTCTGTAGTCCCTGCCATCAATAACAGCATCGCTCCTGCTTCTCCCTCGCCTAGGTAACCCATACCTAGCCCAAAGTGCATACTCTATCCTCGCCGAACTACTCGCAATCTCGGTTGATGATCCTGCGAACGACGTACATGCACAGCTCCCAGACCTCATCAAGGCTGTGCTATCCTCCTCGCCGTCCAAAGTAGATGCGGCGCTGGCGCCTGCTTGGGCAGGTGTGCTAGGGAATGCGATGCTTGCGTATCATGCGACGGATGCAGATGCGTGTGATGAAGAGCTTAGCAAGGTGTGGAAAGCCATCTGGTCTCTCCTCGAGTCGTCGGATGCCGCCACAAGAAAGGCTGCTGCACAGACACTCGACTCATTGTCTCGGTGTTTCAGCTCAATTCTCATCACTACTGCAGTCAACGAGCAAAATGCAGTTGACCCCAAGTCCAAGATTGGCAAAATCATCGCACAAACCACCAAAGCCCTGGATTCACTATCATATGCTCGCTCAGTCCCTGATCTACTTTCTGTGGTGTCCTCGTTGATCGAGAATTTAAGATTTCGTGGAGGATCAAGAAATTCCCCGACAGCTGCGGAATCATTGCTCCTACCTATGGTCGTGAAGGTCGCAGACTTGAGGATTCAAAAGAATTTTGAATATAAAGAGGCGGCTGATGCTACCCTTGGCACCGCCATGCGTGTCCTTGGACCCGAAGTTCTTCTCCATGCGCTGCCATTGAACATAGAGACCGTCGATAGGTAATTGCAATGCGACCTATGTGTGTTCTACTCTCACATCTGAGTTTCTAGACAAGCAGGACTCGAACCACGCGCTTTCTTACTCCCTCTACTCGTTCAACCTCATCCGTCACCGTTGGGACATTTCGTGTCGTACTTCGTGCCTCTGACAGAGCGCATGTTCGATCTGCAGTCGACAGCGGAAGCTGAAGGACGACAATCCGAAGCAAAGGTTTGGAGTGTATTAGTCAAGCAGATTTGGACAGGTCTACCGGCCTATTGCTGGGGTACTCCTGATCTCAAGCAGGTATGATTATCATCCGGCTATCATATTTTCTAAGCATAATACCTCACATATGCTGATCATTACCAGGCGCTGACTCCACAGCTCTCCCAGCTATTTTCCCAGCTCCTGTACAATCAGGCCGAGCTTCGTCCCGCCATTCTGAAAGCTCTCAAAATCATGGTGGAATCAAATGTCGCACTTGCATCAGGAGACATTGCAAGGCTGCCAGAGGGAGTGCGAGCGGATGCGATATCTACTGAACTAGCGGCTGAGAATGTAGCTTTCTTGCGCTCTCAGGCTGAAAGCTGGCTTGCAGTATTATTCAACGTGTTCAGCAGCATAGGCAGGGATAGCCAGGGGATGGTAGGAGACGTTATCAGCGCATGGGTTGCTGTCGCTGCCGAACAAGTGAGTTTGATGTTCCGTGTCCGCACCTGCATGTTTCATTTATTTCGTGATATAGGAAGTTACGAAAGCCTACCACAAGCTGGCGGAACTGTTCAAGCAAAATCTTGTAAAAGTACAAACGTCCTCATTCTCCAACGGTCCGAACAGTCCTGGAAGCGTTACTGCGGTGACTCAGGATCTTCTTTTACTTGTTCTTCCGCACTTGTCCTCAGCCGACGCCTCTGCGCTCTTCAGCTTGTACTTGGGAAGCGACGTTTTGGAGAGCAAAGACAACGGCGTGCAGAAGCGGGGTTACAAGATCCTGGCTAAGCTAGTTGAGAGCGGGAAAGTGGCTGTCGATGCGGAATCCGTCATACAGAAGCTGGAGAAGCTGCTTGATGGGTTGTTAGCAGCGGCGAAGAAGGTATTTGTGATTGCATCTCAGATTGAGCCATTTGACGAACGCCCTGCAGGATCGACTTCACTTGCTGAGCGTGCTTGTTCCCCTGATTCCCCCGACCTCGCTTCATCTCATGCCGTCCATCATCCCGGAAGCGGTGCTGGGAACAAAAGAGCCCTCTGAGAAGGCCCGAAATGCTGCCTTCGATCTTATTGTAGCCATGGGAAGGAAAATGGCGGAAGGCGGTGTGGTCAAGCGACAGATGCTTGAGGGCATGGATGAAGATGGTGCTGAGGAAGGTTCGCGATTTTTCTTCTGTCGCTGATTGTGCCTTTTGCTAATTCCCTATGGAGCCACTGGTAGCATCGAGGAATACATGACCATGGTGGCTGGAGGACTGGCTGGAGCAAGTCCTCATATGATCAGTGCGACCGTCACGGCCATTTCACGCCTGGTCTTCGAATTCAAAGGTTAGTTGCTATAGTGACTTTTCGTGGTGGCGGTTCACTGAATTTATATTTAGATTCAATATCCCCGCAAATGAATACTGAGATCTTCGCCACACTGCTCGTCTTCGTCTCGTCTGCGAATAGAGAAATTGTCAAGTCCGTATTGGGCTTCATCAAACTTGCAATACACACCATGCCTGCCGAGCTGTTACGTCCTCATCTGAAGGAACTTGTTCCTGCGCTACTGAAGTGGTCTCACGACCACAAAAATCACTTCAAAGCGAAGGTCCGCCACATCTTCGAGCGTATGATTCGTAGGTTTGGCTGGGAGGACGTTTACTCTTGCGCAGGAGAAGAGGAAGCTGGAAAGGTCCTACTGAACATCAAAAAGCGCAAGGACCGGGCCAAGAGAAGAAAGGCTAACCCCGCTGATGAGGATGAAGGCGAGGTATTGGCCCTAGTGATCTCATTTATCGGCAGATGCTCATAAAGATCTTATAGGCGCCACGGGCCAAACGTGCAGCTGGGGATGCATTCGAAGACGTGCTGTATGGAAGTGAGAGCGAGATTGACGACAGCGATGAGGAACAAGCCCCCGTCCGAAACGCCCCTCCCTCCAAGCGTAAAGGAAAGGACGCTGGGGCACGACTCCGTGTGGATGACGATGAACCCATGGATCTTCTTGAAGGCGCTGCGTCTCGCGTCACAAGTATGTGGAAGCATATGCTGTGCTAATTTGAGCTCATGGTGTCAATAACGCAACAGGTGCAAATACTGGTAAACGTCGCAAGCCAGGAGAAGATGCTGCGCGGTTCAAGGCAGACGAGGAGACTGGCAGGATGATCATTGACGAAGAAGATGCTTCCGATAACGGCGGCGTCGACAACGTTGCTGGCGCTGCGTATCGCGAAAATTTGACGTCAGCTGATGGTTTCACCCGCGGGCCGAATGGGCGGATCAAGTTCAACAAGGATACTAAGAAGCGAAGACGTGAGAACGAGGATGCGGATGAGGATGTGGAGATGGCAGATGCAGTCGCCCATCCTTCAGGCAAGAAGCAGAAGAAGCGCGCGGAGGTCAAGTTTGGACATGAGTTTAAAGCGAAAGTAAGAATGATCGTTTTGGAAAGCGTTATTTTCTCATCTATTTGCCTACAGAAAGCTGGAGGAGACATTAAAAAGAATGGTGTGGATCCCTACGCTTACATGCCCCTATCACAAGCAGCGAAAAAGCAAAATCGTGGTGGTCGTACTGGTATTGCAGGAAAGCGGTAGAAACGGTGCGGGGGGGGGGGGCCTAGCTTTACGCATCACATGCTCTATAGAACCGTGATTTCTCTCTCTATTGTCACTACCTCGTTGCACTTCTTGCTTTTCTTCCACAGAATCTAAGGTCGTCCCAAGATAATCACGAAACTTCGATGTGCGCGTCTCTGTGAGTGAGAGGCGGTCTTATGCGGGCGAAAGTGTATGCATCACGAAACTTTTGCGGCATGCATATGCCGTGTTCCTGTGGACGGAACCTCTGCCCGACAGTCCCATACTGCGGGAATAATGGCCCGCTTTTGTTGAGGACCTTCCATATTCTGGAGCATGTGAGCCGACTCATTCTGATGGGAGGCCTCCATTGGAGAGGCGCAGAATCTGGCACTGGGGTTATGTGAACTATTATAGGTTGAAGCTCATCCGAGTAGTTACTCAGCTTCCCACATAAAGGCGCTTCGAAGTGAGATAGCTTTCCCCGTCCGCCCATTGCGTTCTTACTGTCTCATCAAACTCGATGAGTTTCCCAGGTTTCGGGTGCTATTTGGTGTGTTAGCTCCTGCTCATGTTTTACCAAAATTAACCTTCTCCAGTGGCGGCGGTATTGGAGGGCTATGTCTAGCTGTTGCATTGTCGAAATACCCAGATATACAAGTGGACCTTTACGAGGCAGCGGAACGATTCAAGGAGATTGGGGCAGGTGTTATGATATGGGAGAGAACGTGGAAGATTCTCTCCCTTCTTGGCATGGCCTCCGATTTCTCTCGGATTGCGCACGCACCTCCAGATGGTTCCCTTGGTGTGTCACATCTTTGTGCTCCCTGCACGCTAGATGTAACGGGCCATTGCTAGGTGTTGGGTTTGATTATCGAAAGTCTGATCAGCCTATGGAAGGGTTCCGGTTCTACCTCTTCCAATTGCCATGTAAGAACGCCCGTCGGTCCCGGACATCCTTTAACCACATGCACATCGCTAGATGGTTGTATATGCTTTCACCGCGCACATTTTCTAGACGTGCTGGTAGAGCATCTTCCGGACGGCGTAGCGAACTTTGGAAAGCGTCTGATATCTTACTCGCGCAACGGACCCCACAACTCAGTTGTGCTTCAATTCGCTGATGGTGCTACTGCCGCATGCGACATTCTTGTGGGCTGTGATGGAATTAAATCTACCGTTCGCAAACAACTATTAGAGGAGAAGGCCAGGGACGGCCATCCGGAGCTATTGGGCCTAATCGACCCAGTATGGACGGGAACATATGCCTATCGAGGGCTTATAGAAGCAGAACGTCTGATCGCAGCAGATGGTAGGGAAACCGAACGATTCAGACACCTATGATGGTGCGCTATTCACATATAAGTCCATGTGCTACCATTCTGACGGTCTATCCAGTATTGTGGCAAGAACAAGGTATGTGTTCTCCTTCGATAAAATAATCATACTGACAGTGACCACTAGCACATTGTCAGCTATTCGATCTCAAGGGGCAGTGTCGTGAACGTAGTGGCATTAGTTTCCCAGCCCGAGAAGCGTGGACACCCATTCACAGATCCCTGGGTCGTTGAATGTACGACAAGCGAAGTCTTGGATTGTTACGCAGGATGGGAGCCGGAAGTGGAAGAATTGCTGAAGGTTCGTCGTCTGATTATCAGTGAAGCATTCCATCAATCGTTCAAGTTATTTTTCTTCCTTGTAGCATATGAAGAATCCTATGCGGTGGGCGATCCATGAGCTGCGTCCTCTCCCACTATACGTTGCAAATAACATAGCGCTTCTCGGAGACGCTGTGAGTCTGAAGCGTACTCTCGCAGAATCGTGCGTCTGATCTGTGTATCAGGCTCATGCTATGGCGCCACATCAGGGCGCAGGAGCGGGTCAGGCTATAGAGGTAAGACTACAATATTGAGACCGCCGGGTCAATAACATCACTTTGGTGTATAGGATGCGTTTGTTCTGGCTCATCTTCTTGGCGACCCGACCACAAGCCGCTCCGACATTCCGGTCGCTCTGTTGGCCTACCAGTATATCCGTCTCCCGTTAGCCAGCCACGTGCAGAAAGAGTCTTATATGTCGGGGATGATGTACGAGTTTAGCGGTGCTTATGGTCATGACCTTCCGCGTGTTGGCCCACTCATCGGAAGACAGTGGAATTGGCTGTGGAGGACAACGCCAGAAGGCGAATTGGAGAGGGCGAAAGATTATATGCATCAAATCTTTTCTGCGCCAAGACAATGCAAATTGTGAAGCTGGTTGCGAATAATTCTATAATTCATTTCAATTGATTACCCACTTCATGTATAAAAATTATGTACCACGTATCCCTGGTAGTATATCGGTTCAGTACACGCGCCTGTCATCCCGTGATGTGCGCGCGAAAGCGGGGTTCGACTCCCCGCCAGGGAGTTTTTTAATCCATTTCATCAAGTATTATGTTCTACATACACGTTCAACTCGACTAAGAAGGTCATTGAAATCCTGCAGGACTTCAATGACCCAGCTCAATTACCGCAGTACCACCGTAACGATTCGACATGCTTACAAAAATTCTGGCGAAGGCGGACGAGTAATATTGAGGGTAAAGTAATTCTTATGACAAGAACTCTAGATGTAAAGGTGGGAGGAGCTTGGCAGCGCCACATAACTTATCTTGCATAAGGGCATCGTACAGAGTTGCATATTTATTGTTTGAGCTTCTCGACAAGTTGCGGGACAACCTCGAATAAGTCCGCAACCAGTCCTACATCCGCGACCTGGAAGATAGGCGCATCGGGATCCTAGAATCGACGAGGTCAGCCTAATAACTGCCGAACCAAAACGCCAAAACTGGCCTTGTTCACAGCAACAATGAGTTTTGAATCCTTCATTCCCGCAAGAGTTGAATAGCACCAGAGATGCCAAGCGCAATGTACAATTCCGGCGCGACAACCTTGCCCGTCTGTCCAACCTGTAGAGAGTTGTCGGCGTATCCTGCATCCACAGCAGCTCGGGATGCGCCGATGGCAGCACCGAGTACATCTGCAAGAGGCTCAAGAGTAGCCTTGAACGTTTCTGCATTCTTCAGAGCACGTCCACCTGACACCACCCGGCTGGCGACTCCAAGGTCGGGACGATCAGACTTGGTGAGGTCAGTCTTGATATGCTGTGTCGGGGAGTCTACAACTTCCACCGGGTCAAGGGTCTTCTCCTCGACCTGAGCCCCATCCTCAGGCGCGCTCGCCTTGAATGCGGTGGATCGGACGGTGAAGAACTTGACCGGGATGGAGGACGGAGCGCGCACAGTCGCGATGGCGTTTCCAGCGTAAATGGGGCGGGTGAACGTGGTAGCATTGAAGAACTGTCATGCTCTATGGAAGTCACGTCGGAGACCGCGGGGAGATCGAGTTTCGCTGCAACGCGAGGAAGCAGAGACTTCGCGGACGACGAATGCGCAGATACAACATGTGTATAAGGCGAGTTATCTGAAAGAAGTCGTTCGAGAAGGGGCGAAACGACCTCTGGGACCGGCGAGGCATACTGTGAAGAAGTGGAGTGGAGCACAGTCGTGAGGCCCTTTAGTCTGCCACGCGGGAGTCAACGGATATGAAAGTCGCATTCCCGAGAACAGACCCACTTCTTAGCTTTCTCTACCACGCTCTGCACCTGCGTTGAATCTCCAACCACGAGGCCAGTGACTTGCCCTCCCGCTGCTGAGCTGCCGTGAGCGCTGAAAGTGAGCCCGAATCGATGATTCCTTCACGATGCTCGAGGAAAACCAATGCATGGGGTCCAGGGACGGTTGCATACTGCCTGAGCAACGGCCTGCATAGCGCGAAAGGGCGTATCCGCAACATTGTGGTGGTCCAGTTCAAAGGCAGGATGACCCCACAAAGCCGGGGAAGGTTATATGCCCAATTCACGTGCCCCGCGTTCCATCTCATTTCCGTCACTTAACCTCCACCTCTCCATCCACCCGTCCGACTCGCATTATGGATGACCGTCTCCAATATAGCTTGGTCTCATACACATTATCACATCCTGCCTCTCATCACTGACGTCTGCATCTGCGATATGGCTTTAATTGACGCGTTGAACCGATACTTATTCGGCAACCACTCTTGCAAAATTGGACGGGACATGGCATTTGTTATTGCAACTGACGTCGGCTTTCGTCTTCGAAAATGAAGACCGCTAGTAACTCGTGAGACACTGATGGTCCACTGAACCACCGCTAGACAGCCTGGTGCTCCACACCGATAACTCTAAGCTCTGGCTGCCTCCTGGTTTCCTGGCACGCAGATTGCGACCAAGTTGCCTCGTGAATGAAGCTTACATCGTTTTCAGGGACCTTGGTGTTCTTTAGCTCACCCATGCCACGCTGAAAGTTCCAGCTCTTATTACGACTTGTTCATCAGGTTCGATGCTTCCCTTGCTCTGATAGATTTCAGCATGTACTGCTGCGGGATCAATAGGGTCTGGATTGGTTAAACCCCCTGCCCCATGCAGCGTTCATAATCTCGATCTGGTATCCCACCTAGCGCTGGTATATCTTATAAACATGCGCCCACAATCAAGTTAGCCCCAGCGTTGTCGCCCTACAACCTCTCGATATGTCATCTCCCCCGCCTTGTCGATTCCACACGACACGCGGTGGCTGCAACCGAGGTCGCAGCTGCCGTTTCTGCACGGTGATACTAGTGGATCATCTCAAAGACCAGCTTCCCTTGTTATCGGACCCAGTGGTCGCGGAACCTCTCGTACGGAAGGTTCTAATGCGCCCCCAGGTGTCTGCAGCTTTTTCTGGAAAACAGGAAATTGTGTTCGAGGATTTCAGTGCCGCTATAAACACCAGGCTAATCCTGCAGTCGACAAAGTAGACTCCAAGACGCAGGCACCCGCGATGCGCGCGATTGCGCCTTTCCTCACGACGGAAGCACTGGCTCGAGTTTCGGGCGCAGGAACCGATGGCTACTTCTCGGATCTTTCTTCTTTGAGCCCGTCAGAAGTTCACAACAACTTAAAGACATACTTGTATGATAATTTCAGATTCAGAACTGCACAAAACGTGTACGCGTTCCTGGCACTCATTGGCAATGCGAACTCTGGAAACGTGAAATGGGTGAGCACGCATGATCCGATTTTAAAATTCAGGTCTCAGTAAATGGTCACAGGCTCCGGAGGATGGTCAGGTATGTCGCCATATTGGTTTCTATGAACCATGCTGATGTAGCATCACGAAGCTTTTGCTATCCGCAATTGGCACGGTGAGTGTGTTTACATTTCCGGATTGCCCGCTCGATCTTCATTCTATGCCTTTCGGTGTAGGGGAACGGTATTCTACGCCTGAACGACATCATTGCGTGGAGTGAAGTGTCTATCAGTCCCAGCAACAAATTGGTTTTGTCGTTTCAACGGGGCTATCTACCTTTGTTACGCGTATGTTTTGATTTAATCGGTTTCGAATCCAGCTGACTCTCGTGTGCAGTATCTTTCCTCTGATTTCGTCGTAAAAAGTATCACAAGTCAGGTCGTAAAGCACGTCTATTTTTGGGTGCCGTCTTAACTATCTATTCTCATGCTGTCGTCCCTTAGCGCTCTATACACACTCGTTATGCATAACTTTGATCACTTCACCGAAGTCATTGAAAAGTGTATCGCGGACGCGTTTACTTCACGTAAATCCTTCAAAGATCCCTCGATTCCTCCTCCGCCAGCACGGAACCACTAGGCAGTCAGGTTTTTGCATCGCTTGCGAAAGTCTTATTCGAGTGAGTCTTAGTTAATGTCCTAAAATCTCATTGAGCATTATGTCTCGCCATCCAGGTATTTGACACGGTTCAAGAATGCTGTCGCAACGCATCCTTCTCTACACCAGTTTGTTCTTAATTTCCGTGAATGGTCGGAGACATGGATCGCAGGAGTATCGTCAACTCCTGCAACGTTTCATGATCCCTTGGCAGACGCCTCTGTGCAAGCTCGCGATTTCATTATCCAACGTCTTAGGGCACAGATCGAGCAACTCGAGCAACTCGTCGCTATTGTTGAGCGCAAACACAGGGAAGTGGAGCGTGCACAGGGTAGGATACGCGAGGTGTCAGTTAATACAACGACCACCGCGCAAGAGGGTATTCTTGCGGCACTAGAGAATGGGTACGAGGGACCAGGCAACCTTCGCCCTCAAGGTCCGCGTCATGACAATGACTTCGCGGACATCGCGAACATCCGCATCGCCCCAACTCACGACGAACTTGCATCGAGACATGATCCATTCCTACCTGCTAATATCTTTGGCGCGCCGCATCCGCTTTTTGCGGACAGTATGGAACGACTTCTAGATATTCAGTTCAGATTGTTGAGAGAAGAGTTGACGTAAGATGACTTCTCTTGGTGCACAGTCTCTCATTAACATTCTATGATAGTGCCTCCCTTCGCACGTCCACTCAGCTCGTAGTGGAAGATCTTCAGGAGAAGCGAAGAGCTACAAGACTCGATGATTTGATGAAGAAAGGTGGCGGCAAATATCGTGGCCATGTCGCAGGTCAAGACACCATCATGTTCAATGTCTATACCAATGTGGACTTCTCCCCCTTCACTCCGGACCGTCGAGGACTCTCGGTTGGAGTTTCTCTTGATGCGCCGCCTGGACGCGCCCGCTCAAACCAGTCTAGGGCCCGCATCGCGTTCTGGGAAAGTATGAGTAGCAAACGGTTGATGCAGGGCGGTCTGGTTGCCTTGATTTGGCATCAAGGGGAAGCATTGATGTCCATCTTGGAACGATTGCGAGCTCGCTGCGCGACTTGACGGCATCTGCCGGTAACAACAGCGACAGAATAGCAATTCGTGTGTCGTTTTTCGATCCGGAGGTGCAGTTGCGTATCCTACAAGAACTCAGGCTCCCGAAGCATGAACGCCGGGGAGTCAGACTCATGGTGGAGGCGACGGTAATGTTCGAGTCTGTCCGGCCGTTCTTGGAGGCACTGCGCATGGAACCGGAGAGTGTACCTTTTAGCAGATATCTCGTCCTTCGTCCTCCCGACTTTCTGAAGACAGTCCAGATCTCCCCCCGGCATATGCACTGCTCCCATCGTTCACGTTCGAGCTTTCTTCCTTGTTCCCGCCCGAGGCGGGGATAGACAATCTCAAGTTGTCAGTGCAGGACCCACAATCGGTCGAGGCTGCACGCGATGCTTTGAGAAAGAACAGTCGTTTAGACCCGAGCCAGGCTGACTCGGTGATAGAAGCGCTGACGAGAGAACTGGTCCTCATTCAGGGGTAAGCTCTTTACATGATTCACAGCTGACCTGTCATTGACACAGTCCTTAGACCGCCGGGCACTGGAAAGGTACGCAGAGTGTACAGCGTAATTCCGGGTATGCTGACTCTTATGGTATGCAGAGCTATACTGGTGTTGAACTACTACGTGTTCTACTGGCAAATGGTGCAGGCCCGGTATTGATGATCGCATTCACCAACCATGCTCTAGATCACATGCTTCGCTCTGTGCTCGATGCGAACATCACGAGGAAGATTGTTCGCCTCGGATCACGCTCTGCGGACGAGAGGATTGCGGAATTCTCGCTCGAGAATGTGGAAAAGGTTATTGGGAAGTCGCGTTTGGATCGTGCTTTTTCTGCCGAATATCGTGCTCTGCGAGATGTGGAGGAGGAGATCACTCGATTTATGCAGGAGTCCCTCAAGACCGGTGTCGATTCTGAACAGATCAGGCAGTATCTGCGGTTCCAATCTCCCACACATTTTGAGTCTTTGAGCTGTCCGCCTCGCTGGATTCAAACGTTGTATTCTCTGTCTGCGTCTGACAGAGACAACGGCGCATGGCAGCGCGTTCCTGGTCGCGGGGGAAGGTAGATACCTCGGACGACTCGTCACTCTATGCTTACTGGAGAACTGGTCAAGATCTAGAGTTTGTGCAGAGCGCCTTGTACTCCTTCACACATCCAGATCCCCCTCCAGCCGTCATTCAGCAGCCTGTATTGAATAGATACGAGGTTCTAGCGCCTTCAAGCCAGCGTGCATCCGCCGAACCACAGGCAGATTCCGAAGAATCCAGCGAAGACGACGACGACGACGACGACGACGAGGCCTGGGATATCGCACCTGAAGAAGCGTGGGAGCTCGCGCCAATAGACCCAGATACCATCGAAGATGATTCCATGGAGTCGGAAATAGAGGTCGAATATTTAGAGTCAATTGCTCCAAGTAATGCTCCCCCGGACACAGGTCCACCGTCACCCGAAGCGATTAAACCTACTGATTTCGCCGATATCGAGGAATTCTTCCACACATTTGGTTGCGCAGAGATCCCGCGAATCCCCTCGTCTCAACGACCGAGCTCTGAGCTGCTAGAGGAAGACGATATTTGGACAATGTCGCTGCGAGAGCGAGAACAGTTGCATCGGCTGTGGACGGACGAAGTGCGGGTGTCATTGCAAGCAACGAGAACCGATGAATTTCAGCGTCTCCGCGACAGACATACAACTGCGCTCCGGAACCATAATGAAGGCAAGGATGAAGTGAGTCTTTAAGCCCTTTGATCGCTATGAATCTTATATGTCGCTTCCCTGTGTTACTTAGATTAGACGACAGATGCTTCGCAACGTTGATATCATCGGTTGTACAACGACTGGTAATTACTTCGTCAAATAATCTGCGTTGGTTTCCACGACTCACAAATTTCCAGGTGCCGCAAAATTGACTGCACTTCTGAAGGTGAGATTAGTCCCGTTTTTCACGATTACGTGTGCTTATATCTCGCGATCTGAATAGGGTATTGGACCTCGCGTAATGCTCGTTGAAGAGGCTGGCCAAGTCTTAGAGGCGCATGTATTAGGAAGTCTTGTACCCAGCATACAACATCTGATCCTTATAGGAGACCCCCTACAATTGCGACCAACGCTCAACAACTACTGTGAGTAACAAACACCGCCATGTCTGGCACCCGATATTTACCCGCCCGCATTTGATTTAATGATCATCAGCACTGTCAATGGACCATAGACGAGGTCGCATGCTGTTCAAGTTCGACATGTCGCTGATGGAACGTCTTGCTACATCGGGATTACCGATGTCACAGATCAATGTTCAGCGTAGGATGAGGCCGGAAATTGCGGACCTCGTCAGGTGCGTCTCCATGAATGAGAAATCAAACAGACTCACATAGACCTGCGCTATCAGGAATACCTTGTATCCGAAGCTGGAGGACCACGATCTTGTGAAGGTCTACCCATCTGTGAAAGGAATGGCTAAGAACGTCTTCTTCATGACCCACAATCACAAGGAGAACGGAGGTGAAGACGATTTCGTGAGCAAATACAACACATTCGAGGTATGGAGCTATTTCTTTAAAAAATTCGTAATGATTCACGAGTGCGGCTAGGTGGAAATGATCAAGGACCTTGTTCTATATCTACTGCGGTAAATGTGTGGTTTGCTTGGATGGCATGAAGTTTGATTGATCATTGTGGGTTTTCTCTTCAGACAAGGCTCGTACTCGGCCGAAGGTGATATTGTTGTCTTGTGTGCATATTTGGGTCAGCTCTCCAAACTACGGGATGTTTTGTCAAATGAAGTAGCCGTCGTCATCGATGAGCGTGATCAGGCGGAGTTGAATGAAAGAGATGCTGAAAGAGAGGACGTGGACGCATCAATGTCGACAGTGGAACATGTCAAAGTCTCAAGAAGAGTAAGCCATCTATGTACTCCCACATCTGCCACTTAACTGAGATACCGCAGGTCCTCCTGCGAACTATTGACAATTATCAAGGAGAAGAAGCCAAGGTAAATTGTCTTGCTTTGCAAACAGACGTCCATTCTGACGTTTGTGTTCATAATCAAATTCAAGATCATCATATTATCCCTTGTAAGAAATGCTGGAGGTTCTGAGGAGGACGATGCAGTATACGGACATTCATCAAATGTCCGCCCCAATATTGGCTTCCTCAAAGTGAGCGACTTCGGCGTACCCTTATGTTCTTCTCTGATCGATATAACATCCATTTGCAGTCTGAGAATCGGACGAATGGTCAGTGGTTACGTTATTGGCGTTGTACGTGGCTCATTTTGAGCTTGCAGTGGCGCTGTCTCGGGCACGCGAGGGTCTCTACATCCTTGGAAACGCGACGAATTTGGCTTCAAGAAGTTCAATGTGGCGCACGGTTCTTGAGGAACTAGGCAAGGAGGAATGTCTTGGTGATGCATTTCCCGTGATTTGTCAACGGCATCCGAACAACGTGGAAGAAGTATCAAGACCTGGACAGTTACCTATGATTGCACCTGACGGTGGGTGCCAGCTTGAATATCGCCGGGCGGTGGCTCATTTCAGAACAAGGCGGTTGTCTCTTGCAGTGCGATATGAGGTTGAATTGTGGGCATCTCTGCCCGTACAAGGTGAGCATCTAATGCAGTCTTTTTACACTATCTCATATATACTGTAATTCAAGTGTCATTCGGATGATCCGAAACATCTCGCTGTGGCATGTGTGCAGCGCTGCACGAGACTCTGTCCCCGCGGTCATCCTTGCGCCAAACCATGTGCCGATCCTTGTGGGAAATGTCTCACTCCTGTTTCGAATGTGGAGTTGCCCTGTGGACACGTCAAAAGTACAGTATATTGGTGAGTTCTGGAAAATGTTCTCATGTTCGACCACACTGAGGTATATATTGCGCTCAGTTACCAACTGGATGACTTGTCCGAGGTATCTTGTTCCATTGTTGTGACAAGGCGTCTGCCGCAATGTGAACACGATGCGTCGATGATGTGCTCAGACGACCCCGCTCGGTTCATATGTAGGGTGGTGTGCAATGGCGTAATGTCGTGTTGTGGTCGGAGCTGCAAGGCACAGTGTCACCAATGTCGACAGTTGAACACTACCGCCCAGCCCGATGACGAGGAAGTAGCCCAACATCCGGTGGAACGACTCGAACACCTGGTTCATCCTTGCGAGAGATCGCTGTTCTGTGGGCATCGATGCGGTAAACCCTGTTCTAAAGACCACGAATGTGTTACGGTGTGCAAGGGGCCCTGCCGCCAAGTTTGTCGACATGCTAGTTGCAGAAACTATTGCTCCACGCCTTGTGCACCCTGTCAGGAACCGTGTACTTGGTGAGTCGTATAATCGGCTTACGAGCTTATCTCATGGCATCTTCAGGCGGTGTTCACACTACACATGTCCCGTTCCTTGCGGCGCGGTAAGTCTGCTTTCAGTTATGGTATCCGTGTTTATGTTCTCAATAATTTCCGCAGGTATGCGCACGTCTCCCGTGTGATAAACGCTGTGAGCGCACGCTGGCATGTGGTCACAGATGTCCTTCAGGTATGCATTGAAAGTCAAATGAACTACTAGTATTAATTGTTCGCGGTCATCAGTTTGTGGCGAAGACTGCATCATCCAAATATGTCCCCTCTGTGCTCCCGAAGAGGTTCAGAACAGCGTCGTTGACCTAATCCTGCAGCGGACCCTCGCCGATATCGATCCAGACAGCGATGCTTTGGACGAAATTATCATCACGCTTCCAAACTGTCGGCACGTCTTCACCGTGGAGACCCTCGATGGACATTGCGAGATGACTGAATATTACAAATGCGATAGTTCGGACGGCAAATGGCTTGGTCTCGAGGCGCCTCCAGTTGGGTTCAAGAATCCGCCTGCATGTCCCACCTGCCGATCAGCCATCACGTCTCCACGGTATGGGCGTATCTTCAAGCGCGCAGACCTCGACATTCTGGAGAACAACGTTGCATTTTACATGTCGCAGTCGCTGAAGACGGTGTACGATAAGATCGACTTGGTGTCGAAGGCCGACCTCGAGAATCGCTTAGCAGCAGATGCCATAAACCTTTCTGTTGCAGCTCTGAAGTCGTCAGTAAAGGAACTCAAGGCGAAGCAAAAGAGCAAAAACGCGATCCTGAACGCGACGCGAGTGTCGCCCGTAGCAGTCCAGGACCTTGATCTATCGAACCAACGTCTCCACGGACTGCCTGCTTCGGAGGCGAAGGCCTTCAAAAGGGTGCTAAACAGATTACTTGCCGCGTACAGTGACACGGTCGTGATTGCGCGCACTCGCTCAGCCCACTCGCATGCTTGGGAGGCGTCTTTCGCTTATCTTTACCAGAAGGAGATGGACGATGCTGCATCGGATCCTGCGCGGGCGCCGAGGAATCCCCACGAGCATGCAATGCGCATGGCCAGATTGAAGGTGGGACAACCCCAGCCCCGCGCTGACAAGCGGTTCTTGGTCGAAGCGTTCTGGACGACAATCACGATTCGCCTGACGCTCGCAGATTTTGCAGGGAAATGGCTAGAGGCTCTCGCGAAACGCGCCAAATATCCTCCGGAGAATCGGCGCATGTGGGCCACGTACATTTCTTTTGCTGCGGTCTTGTGCCGTAGACGCCCGCATCGCCTATGGGATCACAGAGGAATCGGAGTCCCACCGTCAGAAAGCTCGCACTTCGCTCCTTCTCATGCGAGTCGAGCTGGAGCAGTTCCGTTTCAACGTCACGATGGACGCGCCAGAATGGGAACACGGGGGAGGGCCGTAACAACCTTGCTGATAGCGCGAAGTCCAAATCTGCGGAGGCGTCGAAGTACGCGGCAGGTGTAATTGCCGCACATCAACAGGCTAGACGTGTGAGACAAACTCCGGGGGAAGAGGACTGGCTCACAACGGATTTCTCCCGTCCGGCGAAGGTAATATTGGACGAATGGCGTGCACTTGAGCGCTCGCTGCGCTCGGATACGTTTTATGAACCTGTTTCGCTGGAGGAGCTGACCGAAATTGTCAAAGGACTGAACTTCTGTGAGTTATTTCAGTTATACTGCTAACGAGCCAGTTGACCGATTTCGTCACGATAGCTCACACAGGGCACTTTTACAAGTGTCCCAATGGACACGTATTTGTGATAACGGAGGTATTTGTATACTTCTGACAGCGCGGCACAATACTAACCTTCCTATAAAGTGTGGCGGGGCGAATGAGCGGTCGATCTGTCGTGAGTGCGGAGAACCGATCGGAGGGACAGGGCACAGCCTCCTTCCTACGAATACTCGTGCGACCGAGCTAGAAGAGATTGCCCGAGCACAGGGCTCTCACAGAAGCCCGTGGGCTTGGGGAGTATAATCAGTGTGTTAACATGGCGTCTTCGTGTCTGTTCAATATGTTGTGAATGAAATGTTTTGCATTTGCTTCCGATCAGGATATGCAGGATCAATGTACATCGCAACGTACTACTCCTGGTCAAGGAGGCACTATGTACCTGGCTGTCTAAAGAGAAAGGTCCGGCCACAACTTGTCCCACCAAGTCGCACGTCATGTCAAAATATCTCGGACCTGAAAACCGAAGGCGCCTCAGCCAGCGCAGCGTTGACCCAGCGACCCAGCAATCCCGACATCCACATTAAACGCATTCGCACTCGAACCTCGGACTGACTAGTGGTAATACTTAAGACGAACTTTTTGCAGTCAGAAGATCGTTCGGACCTAGTGGCCCGTGGGAAACGCGACACTACGTGATCGTGTCGCGGTCGCCTCCAGCAGCCTCCAGAGTCCAGGGACCAGCAGCCAGCTGGCACGGACGTCGGATTCGGACACTAGGCGACATTGCCGTGTCTTTACCGGTTGGTCACCCAGCGTTGATTCCATCACCGAGGTTATGGCGTGTTGAGGATATCCCCAAACAGTGTCCTACTGCCCCAAGCATCAAATTTGGTTGGCGTGCCAGGTCATCTCCTGTGGTTACGGTGTCAGCAGGTGCCAGGCGTAGACGTATTTCGGAAGAATTCGGCTGCGTACCTGTCGCCTTACAAATGACGACGCTCATATATCTGTCCTCCTCCATCTGTGGTCCGAATATACAGGTATTTATGGAAGCAGTGTCATGGTGCAGCATGGTGAACCTCGATGCATTACCGTTCCTTGCTGTCCTCCAGCGCCAGCTGTACTGTCGCACCTTTGGGTATATTAATTACATTCTCGTTGTGCATTCCTGCCTGTCTGGGGATTCCACAAGTGCAATTAGGGTTTACAACACTTATCGGGAGAGAGATTAACTTCCTGGGCATCATCAAGCAAGATTTCTTCGGTGGTGAGTGAATAAATTGCATCATAACGACAAGCTTCTAGAGATCTGATTGTAACAGGCATACCATTCGCTGAGGCCCCCATTGGCCAACGTAGATTTTCACCACCAGTATTTAGGCCCAGTCTCGACCTACCGGTGTTCAATGCCAGTGAATTTGGTGCACCATGCCCTCAACAATCGGTGGGTGGTACATTATTGAACATCCATCAAGCTCGTGGTAATCATATGCATTGCGTAGGTAACTAATTTTACGGACGACTGCTTGACGGTCAACATACTTCGACCTACTGGAATACACGAGGTTCCTCTTCCTGTAATGGTCTGGATATACGGCGGCGGTTTTAGCGGTATGTCATTTCCCATGACAGTATGGTATACGTTCTCATCAGGATCCGTGTTACAGGGGGGTTTGCTGCTGAGAGGAATGCAAGCGCTCTTGTGATGCAAAGCGTTCTTCGAGTATATTGTTCGTCAGGAAAATTAATCATCTCACTCAATATCTTGCTTACAACAGGGAACACCGATCATCTACGTTAACTTCAACTATCGAACAGGCCCGTTTGGTTTCCCTCAGGGAGTCGAAGCTGCCTCGAGAGGAGCTCTGAATTTGGGTCTAAAGGATCAGCTAACGGCTTTGGAGTGGATCCAAAGAAATATCGCCTCCTTTGGCGGAGACCCTGAGAAGGTATCATCGTTGAATTTGTTGTTTATGCTCTTCTAGCCTTATATATAAATTTAGGTCACCCTATTCGGACAAAGTGCTGGAGCTATTTCAATTACAGACCTCTTCCTGCACTCGGGATTAGAGAAGTTGATCCGAGCAGCGGTTTGCACTCTCTTAATGTTCAGGCCGATGCGATCATCTGAATATTTCCATAGATTATAGAATCAGGATCTCCTGCGAGCACGAACATATTCAATGCTAGTCGACGTGAGCAGGAGTGGCAACATTTTGTGTCGGCGACTCCGCAGTGTGCCGGCGCCAGTGCCAATAACACGTTCGATTGCTTGCGGCAAACCAACATCAGCACCTTGATGAATGCTTATGCAATCACGACATCTGAGACGTCTGAAATTATTCCGTTCTCCCCAGTAATGGATGGCCCGGACGGGCTGATACCAGACCTTCCGTCAAGACTTCTCGCTGCGGGAAAGTTTGCCCGCATCCCTCTCATAGCAGGGACTAACCTCGATGAAGGTTGAGATTGCTTTCCGTATACTGAATTGCATTACATGCTCATTCACTTGCCAGGTACTTCGTTCGTCGTGCCCAGGGATGTTACATCTGAGGCTCAGATTAGCGAGTTCATCATTCTCGAAGATGCTCCATTCAATAATGGATCTGTCCCGAACGGTTTAAATGAGACCATCAACGTGCTCCTAGAGCTGTATCCTGACGACCCCGCTCTCGGCTGTCCATTTGGTACAGGCAACGACACCTTTGGATTAAGCAGCGAGTATAAGCAAGTAGCTGCTATAGCAGGCGACGTAATCTTTCATGCGCTTAGAAGACAATGGACGCAAACAATGAGCAAATTTGGAGTAAAAGTGTTCAGTTATCTTTTCACTGACCCTCAAGCAGTGACTGATCCTAGTCTGGGAGGTCCGTTCCCGTGCTTTTCCGCGGTGAAGATCTGGCTGATGTTTTTATAGTGACTCATGCAGTAGAGATACCATATGTTTACGGCTCTCCTTTCATCAATGGGCCCATGCCCGCCAGTAACCTCAGTCTGGCGATGATGGACTATTGGATCTCCTTTGCGGTCAGCCTGGATCCCAATGACGGTCGCGGAAGTTCTCGTAAGATCTACTGAGATCGTTAAGGTTTAAGTATCGCTCTGACCTTCACAATCTGCCAGGGCTGCATTGGCTCCAGTACAAACCAGACAGACAGGTATTTTTATACGACCTCTTTTGTAGCAACGTGATGACGATTTCTGCTAGGTTCTCCTACAATTAAACGGCCAGAACACTACGCACATTCCGGACAATTTTCGTTCGCAGCAGATCTCCTTCATCAACGCGCATCCCGAAGCGTTGGACCACTGACGTTTGCTATTTTCCCTTCGGCACAAAGCAGTGGCTTGCTATTTTGGTTCCATGTTGCGTAATTCCGGTAGTCGCTCTGGCCGGAGCGTTTTGATCAAGGTCGCTTGTCCTGGAACAGATCTCATATGATTGTGGAGTGACGGAGCCTGCTGATTGACATACTGAGCTTGTAGTTCCCATGCAGCATGCTTACATGAGTATGGTTATAACCTCCTTTGTTACCGCGCCGCCAAGAACCAGTCGGTCACGACTCCCCGCGGTGTGGTAAATTTTCGGTCAAATGGAGTGTTCCGAGGATAGCATGCTGCTCGTCGTGAGTATCTCGCCGTTCGGCATTCAATACCTCGAGTCATGACGGAAATTCTTCTGCCTTCATGTAGTTATTTTGGCGCGCATGAGAGCCTTATAAGTCGGTGACTGGAGGGCTGTAAAGTTCTCGACCTCCAGACCTTTGCTGATGATGCGTTTCAGTGGGCTCAGTCTGATCTGCTCGCTTGTCTCTATCTGTCTGGCTACTCCTGAAGTGCAGCTCGATGGAACGACGCTAGTTGGCACAAGTATTGACGCATTTGACCTTGTAGAACAAGAATTCTTCGGGGGTAAAAGAAACATTGACTCGTGCTGAAATGTCACTTGTTGCTCATCGGCGATTATATGCACAATTCTTCAGGAATACCGTTCGCGGAAGCGCCCGTTGGAGCCTTACGATTTGCACCTCCCGTTCCCAAGTCAAGCCTAAATGTGACTTCTTTTGATGCGAGCGAATTTGGAGCGCCTTGTCCTCAGCTCGGGGTACGAGTCCTACAATGTCCGATGATATGATATACTGAAATTGTTGAACTCTACAGTCGCCCCTCAATGTAAGTGAGGATTGCTTGACCATCAATGTGCTACGTCCCGCCGGATTATCAGTTGGCTCTGCGCTGCCGGTAATGGCATTCATTTACGGAGGAGGATTTGCAGGTATGGATATAGCGAGGTCGTTGATCAGGTCATCTTAAAGTTCTTTCAGAGGGAAACACCTCCGTGTACAATGCGACTGTCCTCATCGGGCAGAGCGTTGCCCGGGTACGATTGTCTCTCGTTCACCCATATGATGCGTATGAATTTGGACGTGTTGCTGCAGGGAACTCCGGTTATCTACGTCAACTTCAACTACCGACTCGGACCGTTCGGATTCCCACAAGGAGACGAATCAGCATCTCGTGGTGCTCTTAATTTAGGACTGAAGGATCAGATAGCGGCGCTGGAGTGGATTCAGACTAACATAGGCACGTTCGGGGGAGACCCATCGAAGGCATGTTATATATAACAACGATTGACAAAGCACATTGATAGGTTCTTGCTGATATAGGTTACCGTATTCGGTGAAAGTGCTGGCGCAATTTCAATTGCCCTACTTTTCTTGAATTCTGGACTGGAGCATCTCGCTCGAGCGGCGGTACGTCTAGCGTTAGTATCGAGATTACTTCGGTCTTATTGGATTTCTACAAGATACTGGAGTCCGGCTCTCAGAGTTCTACTCCAGCCTTCAATGCAAGTCAACGCGAATTTGAGTGGCAAAATTTCGTGGCAGCCACTCCGGAATGTAATGGAACAAGTTCATCCTCCACTTTTGATTGTCTCCGTCAAGCCAACATCAGTACCTTGTTAACTGCGTATACAATTGCTGCGAGCGAGTCCCCTGAAGAGTTTCCATTTGTGCCGGTGATAGACGGTCCTGGAGGCATCGTTCCAGATCTCCCTTCCAACCTCCTCGCTACGGGTCACTTCTCCCGAATCCCATTCATTGCGGGAACTAATCTAGATGAAGGCTTGTTACAATCGCTTTAGTGAAGAACGATGAAATACTAATATTCTTATCAGGTACATCGTTTGTCCCGACCGATGTCGCCACAGATGAGGAGGTCCGCGACCTCATCATCTCATCTGCATTTCCAACGATCACGGGACAAGCCCCGCCAGATCTCACTATTGCAGCAGATATTCTCTTGAAATTGTACCCTGATAATCCTGCCTTGGGGTCGCCGTTTGGTACAGGGAATGATACCTTCGGTTTGAGTAGCGAGTTCAAGCGCAGCGCTGCTATTGCGGGAGATCTCTTTTTCCATGCCCTCCGAAGAGCATGGACACAGGCCGCTAGTAAAGTTGGAGTGAAGACCTACGCATACCTGTTCACAGACCCTCAGGCGGTACCTGCAGGAGAACCATTCCTCGGAGGTATGTGATATACTGTTGAATATGCTTTGTTCTGAATCCTACGCATAAACCTTCAGTAACACATGCCACTGAGCTGTTCTACGTTTACGGGGCCCCTACTGTCTTCGGCCCTGCTCCTGCGAACGTCCTCAGTTTAGCGATGATGGACTATTGGATTTCGTTTGCCGTCAATTTGGACCCCAATGACGGTTACGGAAGTCCTCGTAAGATGGTGCTCAGCAATAATCTCCGTGCTTCGTGCTGAGTGATGCCTGATTCTTCAACAGGGCCAACGTGGCAGCAGTACACTCCTTCGAACGAGGTAGGGAAGCAGCACTGGCTCGACTATCGCATTTTGGATTTAACACATTCTCAACAGGTCATCTTACAATTGACTGGACAAAATTCTACTGTTATACCAGACGACTATCGCGCGATACAGATCGCCGCCATTAACGCTGTGCCTAGCGTGTTCAGCCACTGAAACTCTGTCCATTGGCGGGCTTTCACTAGGTGGCAACGGGCGATGCGATGTAAGTAGTCACGGAAAGTGGGTGAATCATGTCGTAGGAATGTGTATTCGAGGCTCTTGAGCTCCGGATGCACAATGAATGGAGGTTTGAATTTGGTCCACGCTTGAATGACTTTGACTTGGAACTATCGCAGTCTGACGGTTCGCGTCGCAAGGACTCTGGATTTGTCAGTCATTTCATGGTTGTCTGCAGAAGTGCTTGAAGCTCCCAGTCAGGCTTGCGGTAGCAATTCTCCTGGCAACAGGCGATCCTTTAAAGATGACCATATTTCGAAGGGGTTTCATTTCTCCCTCCCGACCATTGCTGAAAACTCTTTTCAAATGTTTACAACGGTGCATTTGATCGGCGTACTTATTACTACACGAGCGGAAGTCTTACAAAAGGTGATTGAAAACGTCGGGTTTCGTTTTAAGAACGGAGATATTCGTGAATCGTAATCACTTTGGCGGAAATGTGGGGCGCTAACGAAGAAATGTTTTCACGTGGGACATAGACGCGATCGGCAAAAGCCTTTCCGAGCCTCCGGCGTAATTACGCAGCGACTCCGAAACGGAATAGCACAAGTCCTGCAAGCGCTGCTCTGACCGTCCAGTGACTCCAGTCCATCTACACCCCAACCTCTGCACTCATCAGCGTATTAACCGTTCTTTCCAGTCGAAATGTCTCTTCAAGGTCTTATCTCTGGAGCAGAATGTGCCGTACCGTTCAACCCTCTCTCGCAAGTCTTGAAGCATACAGAGGGAGATCGTAGTTTGCAACAGGTTGGCTACGTCCTTGAGTGTGCAGAAATTGTACTGAATGATTGAATCAGGATAGGATTGCTGGTCCTTCATCCGCAAGGGTGCGTTTCGTGAATTATCTCGCATGTTAAATCAACTAATTAACCTCTGACGGTAGCTCCATCATCTTCCGACGACCTCTTCTGCTCCCGGAACCGAGCGCGATATCGCGCTTGCACGCCAATTTTTTGACATGACCTCGCAGCGCTCTGCTGCTCCCTCTGCGTTCTCCGCTCCACGTCAGCTACCTCCACCAGAAGCGGCAAAAATGATGGGCACAATGGGGTCTAATCTAAATGCAGCGTGGGCCGAGATGCTGGAAGGGCAGTCGAATCGCATGAGGCATAGTGAACCTAGTTCCTCTGCATGGACGTCGCAGTTCGATGGTGGCGCACAGCTCTCGGGCCCCGGACCATCCTTGCAGCAGCAGAATATACATCAGCAGTCTGAATGTACGTATTAGTATCTTCGTCGTGCATTTAGTGCACTTACATTGTGCACCGCAGTCGGGCAGATGCCGTTCATGGCTAATACGTCATACTCTGGAGGAATGTCGTATGGGCCGGCAGCGTACAACATGAGCATGTCGCCGGGATTTGCCCAAATGACAGAGAACGGCAAGGGGAAGGGCAAGGAGATCGATTTTGAAGCGGCGTTCGCTCAGGTCACTGCGTCCTTGTCTGCTGATCAAGTTGAAGACTCCAGGACAGCTCGCCTCGCCAGTATCGAAGATGCCTTGCGCAACACGACTTTAGAAGACGCCCAGAAAGACAAAGATAATTTGGAGCTCGGTACTGATTTCGAGAAGTGCGTATCGTGCCTCGCAATTTGTTGATTCCCTTATTTATTGCGGACGTTAACATTGTAGAGTCTGGGATAACCTCCAGCAGTCCGAAATTCCCCCTCCTAAAGAGGATATGGCCAAGTGGGAAGCTCAATTTAACCAGATGATGTCTGCGGAGCGTGACGATCTGGACTACGATTATGGCGGCATGATGAAATCCGCATGGGAAGACGGCCTCAATGAATACGATATCCTGCAAGACCAGGCAATTCAGTTCGACGACAATGGGTTGCCCATACTGGGGGAATACGTCTTTGGTACATCATCTGGTCTTATTCCCTCCAAATATTGGTCCTAATGAAGTCGTGTAGAGAAGGACAACAGGTATCTGGACCCTTCAGCGTCCACGCGTTCTGCCCTCCAGGATGCAAAGGATCTACTGGCACAAAATGGATCTCTGTCGGAAGCTGCGTTACTGCTGGAGGCAGCCATTCAGAAAGGTGAGCTAGGGGAGGGTGGCTATGAGGCATGGATACTGCTGGGAGAGACCAGAAGCATGGACGAGCGTGAGGCTGCAGCTATGCGCGCCCTCACAGAAGGCGTCAAGAGAGCAGAGCAAGCCGGCGCTGCGGGCGAAGGCATGCTAGTAAGTCCACGATTTATTTGGTCATCTTTCTGGCTGACCCACTTTCGTCCAGTCACTTGCTATCTCGTTCACAAACGAATCTCTGGAGAGAGCGTCACATGCTATGCTTCTGCGCTGGCTGCAGGCCCGGTTTCCTTCTGTTGAGATCCCCGAGAAGGCGTGGCAGTCGCTGTCGAACTCGGCTTGGCACTCGCATGACCAGGTCACGGAGGTGTACCTCAAGCTCGCGCGCGAGCAGTACAGTCGCGGAGAGGTCGACCCCGATGTGCAAATCGGCCTTGGGGTGCTGTTCTACACGAACAGCGACTTCAGCCGTGCAAAGGACTGCTTTGAGGCCGCTTTGAGGATACGGCCCAAGGCAAGATACTCATGTTACCACGTCGTACTTGATCACGCTGAACAGTCTTCTAGGATTACTTGCTTTGGAACAGACTGGGCTCTTCGCTCTCCAATGGCAACAACCCGGAGGAGGCCCTCGGTGCATACCGTGAAGCCCTCCATTTACGACCGACGTATACTCGCGCGATATACAACGTGGGCGTAGCTTGTGCGTTTCTCATTCTTCTTTATACATGTCGACTTTCTAAATGCTAATTACATAACGCTGTAGGCCTGAATATCGGCGCACATAAAGAGGCTGCTGAGCACTTCCTGAGTGCGCTGGCTATGCAGGAGTCCTCGGGCGGTGAGAAGAGCGACCAGTTGTGGATCACTCTTCGTCGTGCCTTCCTAGCCATGGTACGTCCTTCCCTTTTAGTGTGTTGTTTGCAACCATTCGATATTCGCAATTCAGAGCCGACCCGACCTCGCGGACCAGGCGAAGTCCACAGCAAATGTGGAAGATTTCCGTAGAGAGGGGTTTGACTTTTAGACCGATGGCGTTGTGTAGTATGTACAATGTAAAGCTACGTTTCAATGCTTTATTCTTGTTGTGTCTTCAAACGTTAGAAGGGGCTTCGTAGCTCGCGTAACCCCTTCATTGAAATGCTTGAGCGTTCATTGTCAGACCTGTTTCGACGAATATCACCACACTCTATGTTAACTGGTCAAATTGTTCTATCTCACGGCGACTCGCGCGCATCGCTGCCCTCTGATATTTATATCGACTTTCCTCTGATTTGTATTTGGCACTGAGACCAGCCAATGAAAATGCAGAGATATGGAATGTGGTACCGAGAGGACGGCGGGAAAGCAGAAATGAATGGCGTGCTGGATATCGATTTGACGCGAGTTGGTATACGTCGGTCCGTCAAATTCCGCAAGAGGAAGATCGTCTAGATCATGTTTGGGTCATGTTACTCTCCGAGTATTTCTGAAAAGATGTCCGCCAAAAATACAACGGCCCAATACTCTTCTTCTTTCACTGCCACGATGTCTGCAAACGCAGGAGATGTCGAAGATGTTCGCTCTTTCCGTTATCCTGTCCGACCTGTCATGTACTGAGGATGCTTTGGCAGTCATACCTTGCCCAAGGCCTCGGGCTCGAGCAATGTGGTACTCAACAAATATTCAGGCCAATTGACTCAGAACAAAGTATGCTCATCCTCGATGCAAGAGGTCGATATGCTGATCCGCCGGTTTCGTAGATGCGTGGAGGTGCCCAAGCTATGCGTACGTGCTAGTCGAGGCGCGTGTCAGTCTGGATTACGATACGATGCTTGTATATAGTCTACGCTGTGGGTTTGACTGAGGAGGACATGAGCAAGCCTCAGGTGCGCACGTCTCGAAAGCAGTCGTAACCGGAAAGCTCATGATGGCTTTGCCCAGATCGGTATCTCCCCCATATGGTGGGAAGGTGAGTTTTGCAGTGAACCATTGATGTGTGCGAAGTAGCTGATTATCTTCCAGGCAACCCTTGTAACTCGCATTTGGTCAGTCAAATCTGTGTCGTTTCCGCCATTCTGTCTTACCCCGCGCCTATAGTTGGATCTCGCATTTAAGATCAAGGAGGGTTGCAAACAGGAAGGATTGGTCGGCCTGACATTCAATACCATCGGCGTTAGGTGTGTTCTTCGTTGGTTTTAGGATATCTAATGCTGACCTATAACAGTGATGCCATTACTATGGGCACTGAGGGTGAGTTGTTACGATGCAGACTTTGTTCGCGTATACTGAATGACGATGAATGAAGGCATGAGATATTCGTACGTAATTCATTCTCCGTGAAGTCAATCTATACTCAACCCGAAATTCGCTTCAGGTTGCCGAGTCGCGACATTATTGCGGATTCCATTGAAGCGGTGCGTAATTATATTCGTTGTACGATCGGGTTGTACTAATTTTATTCAGGTTACGCTTGTGAGGGCTTTTACATGCGCTTCACTCCTGTGAGATTTGACTGTTTTGCAAGGCACAACATTACGATGGCAACATCTCCGTGCCAGGGTACGCAGATCGCTTTGATCGCAACATCTTTTCAAATTCTAACATCCCATGTCCCTCTAGATGCGACAAGAATATGCCCGGCTGTGTCATCGCAGCTGCCCGCCACAATCGACCCACTGTCATCGTCTACGGCGGTACGATCCAGCCCGGTGTGCGGACTGTCGACTGCCCCGCCCTGGGACACCACAAAGGCGACAACATGACCGCCGCTGATGCCTTCGAGTCTTACGGCAAGTCCGTTCCTCCATGTCGTCGTTCATGCGATACTGACGGATATCTCGCAGGTGCATTTGCCGTTGGCAAAATCGACGAGGAACAGCGCCTGGATGTCGTCCGCCATGCATGCCCCGGACCCGGTGCCTGCGGCGGGATGTTTACGTTCGTCCCATTTATCCTCCCGTTTTAATGCCCTTTATCTGATGAATTTATAGCGCAAACACCATGTCGAGTGCGCTCGAGGTGCTGGGAATGTCGCTGCCCTACTCTTCTAGCATCCCGGCAACGTATCCCGGTACGAACACGATGGCCCATATATACACGGGCAATGAACTGAGCTATGAGCAGAAAAGGTACAGGAGTGCTACAAGGCTGCCAAGTATCTGAAGAAGCTGCTTGAGCTCGATCTTAAGCCTAAGTGCGAGCATGATTTATAAAGCGGTTGAAGTTCTATATTGACCGGAGTTTGCAGGGACATCATGACCCGCGGGTCTTTCTTGAACGCCATTGCCATTGTGAACGTCCTTGGAGGATCTACGAATTCGGTGAGATTGTCCACGTGAATAGCTTGTGTTAATGCAGCCCAATCTCACACCATCTCGCAGGTGCTCCATTTGTTGGCGATGGCCCGAGCCGCGGACGTCGAGCTCAACATCGACGACTTCCAGAAGGTAGCCGACAGGACACCTTATCTCGCAGACCTCAAGTATTCGTCATTATCTCTTCGTCACAAGCGCAGTGTATCTGACGTTGCGCTACAGGCCCTCCGGCAAGTACGTTATGGAGGACCTGCACAAAGTCGGCGGCATCCCCGCGCTGGTCAAGTACCTGCTGAAGAACACCGACCTCATCGACGGCAGCCAGATCACCGTCACCGGCAAGACGCTGGCGGAGAATGTCGCGGATGCGCCAGACCTGGACTTCGAGAAGCAGGACGTTGTCCGCTCACTCTCCAACCCCATCAAGCAGGTGAGGGTGTTGCCGCGACCGACATGAGTGGGTGTAGATACTGAACTGCTGATGTAGACTGGCCATCTTACCATCCTGCGCGGAAACCTGGCTCCCGAGACTGCGGTCGCGAAGCTAACTGGGAAGGAGGGATTGCGATTCGAGGTGCGTCGCCGGCGGTTACTACAGACGTTCGATCCCTTACAATCATGTTCCAGGGTGTGGCGAGGTGCTTCGACACGTACGTTTTCCACGCGCTATTATCATATTTCTATGCTGACCAGATGTGAACAGTCTTGCGCCCTTCTATACTGCGCTCGAGGCTGGCGAGATCAAGCCCGGCACCGTGGTCATCTTCCGGTACCAGGGCCCCAAGGGTGCCCCCGGTATGCCAGAGGTCGGTATATGCGCAGTAGTAGAATGAAAAGACCACGCTGAATGCCACTTCTCCAGATGCTTGGCCCCACTGGCGCTCTCATGGGTGCCGGCTTGGGTGGCAAGACTGCTTTGATCACCGATGGTCGGTTCTCCGGCGCCTCTCGCGGCTTTATCATCGGTAAGCCCGTGTTGCGTACCATAAGTGGCATTGAATATTCACTGTTATTACAGGTCATGTCGTGCCCGAGGCATTTGTGGGCGGGCCCATTGCGCTCGTCAAAGATGGCGACAAGATCGTCATCGACTCAGCGAGTAGGGCCATCAACTGGCTCGTCGACGAGGCGGAGCAAGCGAAGCGCAAGGCAGAATGGGAGGCGCAAGGCAAGCGCGAGTTCAGGGAGAAGAGGGGTGTGCTTTTCCGCTACGCTCGGGATGTCGCTGTGAGTGGTTTTTGCTTGCCATTAACCCACTTTGCTAACTCGATGTACCATCTAGCCCGCAAACGTTGGCGCGTACTGCGACTGAGCGTGTATATGGATTTAAAGCAGATACGCCGGTGTACGAGAGATCTTGGGTTACATTAACAAAACAAACTTGTATCCGTGTGTTAGTAGGGTCACAATGCAGTTCTAGGTCGTCAAGATCCTAGCTGTGAGTGGTATATTATGGGTTGCCTCCCCATGAATCTGGATGAGATATTAGTTAGAGAACAGCTGAGGGAAAGTATGCTTACTCTATAAATTAAGCCAAGCTGTACAAGAAGTATGCGCATTTAAATATGCGGGGGGTCCGTTAGCGTGGACAATGACGGCCCCACAACCTGGGATAATCGCGGTGGAGCAGAGTTAGAATGTGTAAGGGGTTGCACAGAGGGCCCCGATGGTGAGACCTCCCTTTCCTCGTCGATATGGGCGATAGGTACGGTCTTCGCATGCCGCCGCTCATCTCCATGGGAGACCCTTGGTTCGTCCACGAATACATTCTCCCCAGGGGATAACTGTCCTTTGATGATTGCCGGATCTGGGGTATGATGAAGGCTTCGACCTCCTTTGGCGAATCGAGCAGTTGTCGGTGGCTTCTGAACCCTGCGGCGTGCGCGCGTTTCGACGTCCGGACTCGCCTGAAGATGTAGACTATGAGCCCGATGATCCATGCGACGCCAACGATGCCGCCTGATATGGCGCCGGAAAGAATGGGAGTTAATGCTCTATGGCTGAATGCAAATGTCTGTGAGGGAGGCCGCAACAATTGCGAAAACGCCTGACTGACCCGTGCAACGATGCTTCCGCAGATTGGGAAGCTGATTCCGCATCCATGGCCGTAAATGTGGGCATACCTGTTAACGTTTGATCTGGGATGACTATCAGAAGACACGAAGAAGACGCCTTGCGTTGTCGTGAAATTACTCGAAATTTAGACTCCTGAAACTCCTCGACCTCAGGGAGTGTGGTGAATGCGGCAGCGAGTTCCCAAAGAGCGAAATCAACGTCGACGACAACGACAGTGGACTGGAATATGGGGAGAGGGTGAGGAGCGAGTGTATGCTGCCATGCAGACTTTGGTACTCTCATGCGGTCATGATGGATCCTCGTCAAGTGGCCTGACCGCCGCGCGCCAACTCAACGCAAACTCAACGTGTCTGTCCCGAACTCGTCATCGTCGCGGCAGGATCACGTTGGTACATCTTTTCTTTCTAATGCGGGACTTAGAGAACCTATACGATGTTTCAAGGACATTTGGTGTGCGTGCCCGCGATGACGGAGCGACCCTTTGAAGAAGGTTGATTTGTGCCCTTGCTTGTCAAGGGTTCTTGCCAGGGCTTATTCGTGGGAACCATTTGACCATTCTGTATTGTGATTGGTCACAACCTATCATTACCGTATAAGAGTAATGTCATATCATATTCTATTTTATTTATTCACTTGAGGTAATTAAGGTAATTGAACCCAAGCAAGGGTTCAGCCGACGACAGTCGGCACTTCCAAGTTGAGAAGTCTCTCTCCAATATAGGCGCTCTACACCTTCCGCGCATTCCCCACTGCCTCTCACTGCTACGAGCCGACACAGTGATGACGCACCATCGCGGGCGACTGTGTCTTGCAGATGTGCATTTTCGGGTGGTCAAAGTCCGCCATCTGCAGTTATACGACGTTCGGTACAACAATTGACGCAGAATTAAACTTTGCTGTTCTTCGCCGGTATATGTGTTGTTGCGTGACGGCGGAGAATCGCACAACTCTCTCTTGGACACAGCGCATCGCTCGATGCATGATTACATGTTGGCCAATGCCACCTCAACAGCGGTCCACCACCGGCTTTATCCTTATCTCTTCTGACCGTAGTTGATACGCAGCCGGTGCTTCGACTTCCTTCATTTGTGCACCTTGAGTCCATGCTGTTGTATCATATTCCCAGAAGATGTCGCGGCCAATCAAGCTGTTCTCTGCATTGTCCATCTTACTGATGTCTAGCATGGTTCACAGGGCCGCGTTGCAATTTATTCGGAAGTGAGATATCATTGCAGTCATCTCAACTGCTCATGGTGAACCCTCAAATGTTCCTTCGCATACTCAGCCATGATACGTCGACGTCTTAAGTGAACTTTATCAGCAGTGTTTGAATGCGGAGTGGCGGTGCTGAGATGAACTCTTCGCATTGGTACGTCTTCTTCCGTTGGACCATTCATGTAATATAATAGTGATTTGTACGAAACGACGCCTCATAACGCAGCACGGATACGATCAATCAGACCACAACAACTAAAAGGTGAAGGCAGTAATGTCGTCCTCAAATGTGGATATAAGAGCATGATCTCGCAATCCTTGCTAAACCATTGAGTCCTTGGCAAGTCATTCGGACTACCTAGTACAATGTCGTCCTCTGTCAGCACCGAAGAGGATCAGCAACTGTGGGTAATGCTCACCGCGACCTTTTCTTATCTAATGTATGTTATTGCACAGCTTCATCGGAATATGTTGTAGTATATCGGCAACCGGTCAGTGGTTCACTTATGATCTCGAATCATTTCCTCATTCCTATTTGTCGCAGCTTTCCTGGCTTATGAATACCTTGTTCGTGAATATCAACACGTGTGGAAGCGTCCATTTTCGGCGGCCACCTTAGTATTCTTGCTAGCAAGATATCCGATTATTCTAGCATATAATTTTGACCTTCCAACGATATATCTACTGTCAACAAGGGTACATTTCTCGTCCTATTACTGTAAGCTGTCTTAACCCACTCAAAACCAGAGCTGTTCCGCGTTCACTTGGTTGCCGATAGCTTTGGAGCTATGCTTCAATTTCCTCGTACCTGGTGAATTCCCAATGGTTATATGATGTTCTCGCTTCTGACTCGCCATTTGTGTTCTGTGAAGCATTCTCGGGTCTCCGAGTGTATGCGTTGTCTGGTCGGAGATGGCCAATTGCTTCATTGGTATTCATACTGTCACTGGTCCCCGTCGATATTGCACTAGTGAGTCCTGCTCTCTGCATTGAGCTCAGCAAGAATTAAAGTGCGACACATGCTTCTAGTTTGCGAATATGCGGCAAGTAGTGGTTGTAGCTCCACCGCCCATCAATTGTGCAAAAGCCTATTTGGTCTCTTCAAAGCTCGCAAACATGTCAGTGAAATTCATTCATGTCAGTACTGTCCCTGATGTCATATAGATGTATGTGATACTATCGGCATCATGCTGCTCAATTGCTCAGCTCTTGTAAAACTCGCAGTGACGTATGTACTCGTTCTTGCAGTAACCGTATACCAAACGTCGTGGAGAAGACGAGGTGCCGCAGAGGCTAATCTGCGGACTCCATTGCACACTTTGATCTTGAGGGATGGTGAGTATTGATTCCCACCTCAATATGTGCACCGACTTAATGCACCTCCATCAGGTACAATATACTTCTTGTGAGTTGCGAATAATTAAGACGGGTCTGATGTTATCTTAACAATCATGCACCTCATAGAGTCTTGTTGATCTTGAACATTACAGATATCGTGCTGATATATTTGGGAGAAACTCTTGTAAGTAGATTTATGTCTCGCATCCTTGCCGATACTCACTCACGAGGACCACGCACCATCATCAGGGATCCTACTCGTATATCAGCCAGTTCATCGACCCGTCAGTAACCGCGATTAATTTCTGTTCATTTTGGTTTCCGTTGATATCCGTTATCATACAGAATAGCGGCAGTTATCATATCACGGTTCATGCTCAACCTCCGCGAGGTCGATGTATCCCAGCGCGGCACAGAAGATCCAAGTCGCCCATCGTTTGTCGGCTCAATCCAGCTTTCGGCTTTCATCGAGCCACTAGGTGCCCCTCTGGAGCACGAATTATCGTTCTCTGCGATCGATGCTGGTTCCTTGAACAAGCAAGGAGCCGGTGCAGAGTGCGACCACGAGGACGTGCTGGTTCATGACGAGGAAATGATTTCAGGCCAGATCAGTATTCGTGGGTCCCCTAAAGCCGAACCTGGTCCGTCCGAAGTCAGGGTATGAGCTATTACCACACATTATTTCAGTTCGTGTGACATTGCTTTCTTATCTGCATGCGCTGATGCTGACCCCCGAAGAAAGACGATGTTGGAATTGGAGTTCGTCTGGCAATGCCTTTGATACTTTCTTGAATGTGGCAATCCTGAGACGGTTGATCGGGGCCGTTATAAATCCGCTAGCAGATCTGTACTAATAGTACTCTCATTGCCGCTGCCGGTCCGCCTCCTAGTGTCATGAGCGGCACCAAGCAGGTCTTGGTTGTGCACGTAGCGATGATTGTGAGGCCGGTCTCGTGCATAACAACAAAATATCTTCGTCAACGTAGTCCTCTGTCTATGTGGGTGAACAAACCTAGGCTCCGCACGCAGCAGCGAATGGTGAGCAAGCTACCTCGTTTGAAGAGAATGAGCGCTCATGAGTTCGACACTCAACGCTACGGTCATAGAAGTCTGCAGGCCTGACTCGATTCGAACGGCGGTCACCAATATGCCTAGACAGTAGAGCTTGAATTTGCTTCCATCGGCGCTCAAGCTTAAGCGACGGAGGCTGAAGTTGGGCTTACAATGAATGAACTGACGGGACGGTAAGCAACACAGAAAGTTTGACGTTCTATCTCGGAGGGACCACTTGCTGGCATTTAGTTCCTTCTTGGAACGCATTGCTGAGCTGGTGATCGCGTGGCAAGCCCTCTCGAGGACCTCGGCTCGCTTAACAAGAATTCAGTGGTACGGGACTTCAGTGGTTCCGTCACTGCTTTGTTGCACCTCAGGTTGATGATACTATCAATCTCAGTTTGGAAGTTGAGTGAGTGCTTTCAAACATCGCTGACCGTCCACTTGTCTAAGCAGGATGAAAATGTGAATCCAGTATGGCATCAAGACAGCTTCTATTCCCGTTTACTTCCCTTTGGCGCCGTTGTTGCAAGTTGAATGGAATTTGGGTGTCAAAGGCTGACCACTGCGAAAACTGCACAGGTATCGTTAGAAGGATCAGCATGGTGAGTTTATTGCGGCATCAGGGTGACTTGTCTGTGCGACGATCTCATATGACCGATCATGTGCGGATCATAGTTAGGAAGCGATATTGCGTACGTCTTCGTATCTCGCATTACTGAACTGGTGGATGTTAATAATATTGACACTCGGATGCTCCAAGCCTCCGCTACAGCATCAATGTCGCAGTGCGCTAGTTCGAACACTTCTGCGAAGGTCGACTGGCCACATGATGCAGGATTACGCTGCTTGAACAGACCGCATACTACAGGACCGATACTCTCGCCGAAATAGTGTCTTCTCTCGTATTGCACTATGGTACGAGACAGACTCCACTAATACGTGGCCTCACGCTCCTTCGTTCTGGCATAAAAGGATGTATGCTAAGAGCCAAACCTCCCAGACGATTGCCCCCGTCTTTCTGTCAGTCCTCGTTCCTCTGAATCGCTATCCTGCTACACACTCTAGAGATGCAGCTGTCGTTTAAATTCTTCAAGTCGGTTTTGCTTGCAATAACCATCGCATCGCGATCGTTCGCGGCACCGTGGTTGAACAGCTCAAACATTGTCACTCCCCAGATCCGGGACACCGGCATGGATATCGAAAGTTTCTACCCGGAGTCAACGTTTGAGGTGAGCGCTGTGCTTCCTTTGAACTCGTTGCCCCTAATCACTTCATGACTGATGTTTTCAGACTTTCGGCGACGGAATAGACCACCCTATGTCGAAGCGCGATGATTTCGACCTTGAAGCCGCTGCGAAGGCATTCATCCAGTCTCGCCTGAACGTGGACTCAGACACAGTCGCGTTCAGATCTGGTTTCTCCAGCGACGTTGCGAAGCATGCCTTCATTAAACAACAAATCGTGAGTTATTACATTTTGTCGATGATCATCCAACAAACGATTTGCTGCGCAGAATGGTATACCTATCGCCAATGCAGTCGCCAACGTTGCTTTCAACAACGACAAGGTAGTTTCATTTGGGTCCTCATTCGTGAAACCGAGTACGCTCCCAATTCTCCATCGAAGATTTTAGTCGCTTACGGACAGTGAACTTGTAGCGTCAATTCCTTCAATCACGCCCTCTATTTCTGTCGATGATGCGATCTCCAAAGCCGAGAGCGCTCTCTCAGGCAAATTCAACGATCATCCGCCAACCATTGAGTTCATTGCCAAACAAGACGGCTCTGTCGCGCTCGCTCACGTTGTTCAAGTTCAGAACAATGACGTTGGAGTTTGGTTTGAGGCATTCGTCGATGCACACACCGGTGATATCGTGCATATAACCAATTTTGTTGCCAAGGCCGCCGTAAGTAACATCTGGCTCTCTCACTGCATCCACCTTATATCGGTTGATGGACATTGGATACTGGATACGCACAGTATCTTGCCATTCCTATCACAAATGCTAACCCGTTTGGAGGCTTCCAAGTCCTGAATAATCCCCAGGACTACAGTGCCTCGCCTTACGGCTGGCACAACACTGGAACCGGGGAAACATTCGATACATCGTACGTTTACTTATCTCTAGTTTTAACTCTTTAAATGACGGGGTGTTTGACAGTGGGAACAATGCGATTGCATATAAGGGGATCCAATCATCCACAGCAATACAATCATCCAGTTACCAAAACTTCACCTACGTGCAAGACCCGAATCAGGATCCAACTGTGGCAGTCAACTTGAACGCTGCTATTACCAATGCATTCTACGTCACCAACACTCTCCATGATATTTCCTATAAATATGGCTTCACGGAAGCCGCTTTCAATTTCCAGAACAACAACTTTGACAGGGGCGGCGCTAGAAACGACCGCGTGTTGATTGCGGTGCAGAATCCCGGTACCAATAATGTGAGATCTCAAATCATCTATAATGTGAACTTTGAAGCAGAATACATGATAATTGTGAAGCTTTCTTCGCAACACCACCGGAGTAAGTGGATTCCGTTCGGTTTTGCAATTCAGCCATCTGAATATTCCCTTTTACTAGTGGGCAGTCAGGATATATGCGTACGTTTTACTCCGATTTCAGGCCACCGAAAATAACAAATATATATACAGAACTGCTGTTGTGGACATACACGCAGCCATCGCGAGACGTCTCTTTCGAGAACGACATTGTTACTCATGAATTCACACATGGAATCAGCAACCGACTTATCGGTGGCGGCACTGGACAGTGAGTTAATCACCAGCGATCTGAGTGATATCAATGTGCATGATCATTTTAGATGTCTGCAGATAGCAGAGGCTTTGGGATTGGGCGAGGGATGGTCGGATGCTATGGCCGAGTCCGTCGTCTCCTCGATATATGCCCTTTCCAATGATTCACAGTGTGTCCCAGGTGGACGAGCCACACCAGCGCTGCAGTTCCGGACTATGTTATTGGCGCATATGTCACCAATAATCCTGCTGGGATTAGAAGATATCCGTATTCTACTTCGGCGTAAGCATGTCCTCAGCAGTTTTCATCAATATCCTGTATGCTGATGAGATATTTAGGACAACGAACCCGTTGAGGTATGTAATCCGTGTTGCATTTGTATTTTAGGGACGTATTTTGCTCATTCAATCCATCAGATATTCAAGCTTGCAACTTTCGACCGAGCCGCATGGTTTGTTTGACCATTTCCCTGGTGTGACTGAAGTGACTGAACTTCCATCTATCAGCCATTGGCGAAGTTTGGGCAAACATGTTGCATAACGTATATGCTAGGCTTGTTGCAGTTAACGGGTTCTCACAGGATGCCCATACTAACCCTACGTATGGCACAGTAATGTCTGAACAGAAATCGGAAGCTGACACGTCGTCTGTCAGATCCGCTGGCGGAAACACTGTCTTCCTCCACCTATTCATCGATTCGATGTCTTTGATGCCTTGCAACCCTACGTGTGAGTCAAGTCTATCATCACTCTTCAGACTACCTTGACGAACATGGTGTTCAGTCTTGGCTGCCCGTAATACGTGGATCCAAGCTGATATCAATCGTTATGGTGGGAGGAACTATTGCCTCCTTTGGAACGCGTTTGCAAGCCGCGGCCTTGGGTTGTATGCGGCTAATCATCAAGACGATTTCACTGTCCCTCTGGGGTGCTGAGCGGAAGACATATTATAGTGAGATTCTTACTCACTCGGAGTTTGGGGCTATGTGTATCCTTAAACCACGTACGCGCGCTCTTGTAACGGTTGATGATTCAGAATATGTTCATCTTGTGTCTACTATCATTCCGTACGGAATCATCACTGTGGCGGTGTCCACAGACGCCACCAAGATGTTCGGTAAGCGCTGTTCCAATCACCAGACTACGCCGTCGCTAGACTTGCGCTGGTTCAGCGGTGCTGTACGGCGTTCGGAAAATGCCAACATCGCCTTTTGATACTGGAACGCCACAGCCCATGATCAAAACGGCACTGCCCCACCCCTATATTCACAAACTGTCAAGATGATCATATATAATTCCATGCTCTTGATTCCATACCTACATTATCAGCATCTCCCTTTTTTTCATTGACAGTCATGTCCTATTCCCAGACGCCTCAAATGCCAGGCTATCCTGGAGCTGCAACTTATCCCGGCATGTCTGCGCCCCCGCCTCCCGGTGGACAATACCCGCCTCAAGCTCACGGAAGTCCAATGCCTCCCATTCCCGCGTACCCTCCCGTCCCTGGCCCACCAGCCATAGGCGGTGCCACCAACATTCCGACTAACGGCGTCTGCGAAGGCGCTCAATACCGCATCGACCACAGAGACAGCAACAGTATGCTCTACGTAAGACTACAGCCAGAGTACGAGCTGAAGGCCAAACCTGGCTCCATGGTTGCCATGGATGCATCTGTGCGAATCAAAGGAAAAGTGAGTAACTCTATTCATGGGCGTCGGTCAGAGACTTACCTGGGTGTCACAGCTGAAATTCAGGTTAGCGTCTTCTACTTCGATGAGGGAACACATGTAGTAACTTTAGTAACTTACTCGCAACAGCATGAAGAAGATGTTCACTGGAGCAGAGGTAGGAAGCTGACATACGTCGTGCGACTGATGCTGATGTGTGCGTGATAGATGTCCGAATCTATCTTCACCGGTCCCGGTGAAGTGATGATCGCACCCGAGGTTTGGGGTGATATCGTTCCGCTCCAACTTGATGGCCAGACTGCCTGGTGCATCGGGAAGGATGCGTTCCTGGCTGCTACGCGAGGCATAACTCGGACCACCAAGAGTCAAGGCATAGGCAAAGCTTTATGTGCGCCTCACATGTTAGTTCACTGTAACCATGGCTGAGCTACCTTTTTGCAGTCTCTGGTGAAGGTTTGTTCGTATACCATGCGACCGGAACGGGCGTCATATTCCTGACAAGCTTGGGTGCAATCGTATCCCGGACTCTACAGCCCGGAGAGCAATGGATCGGTGAGCGAAGGCTCCATATCAACTGAAGTGTCCGACTCACCCTTGACACCCTCCAGTTGATAATGGGCACCTTGTTGCTTGGACAGCACAATACAAGGTGGAGCGCATTGATGCGGGAGGCTTCCTCTCCGGATCCCACACCGATGAAGGACTGGTCTGCCGGTAAGTGTCATATACGCCCTCGACCATTTGCTAGTTTTGAAGATTCATATGCTCCTTTAGATTCACCGGTCCTGGTATTGTCTACATTCAAACGAGAAATCCGGAGACTTTGGGTAATTGGATTGCTCACCAAGTCCCAGAAAATCGGGGATCTTGATGACTCCATATATGCGAAATATGTTCGACATGAAATGATAGACTGTCCCCGAATGTACCGAATTCAAAACAAATGTAAATACATACAGTAGCGACGCACCTCGTAGGGAACCAACGGTATCATAGCCTGTTGGGATACATGAGTCGGAAAGCCTAGTCTCTCCATACACACAAAACAATACAGAAAAACGCACAGTACATCTTTCGCCCTCGCATCTGGAACATATATTTTTTTTGGCGGATTCAACAGTAGCCCTTCAAGTTTTAACAGCCACGGTTACGTTGACAAGAAGGCGAGGGCCGCCAGTGAATGGGTTTTTACACATAATCAAAGTTCGACAATCCGCAATTGGACGTTCGTTTACGAGCGCGCGCATATACACGGTACGTACTCTGATGTCGACAGACTAATCTGTTAAGTCTGAGCATTCCGCGGTGGAAAGAACCTTGTCGATGCACAGTTGGTCTGTAGGCCAACACTGTATTCCAGAATCATTTGTTTCCGCTGCCTTTATCGCCGACTGGACCATGTACAAGGACCATAGTGCGTACTGGTCAATGGAAATATTTGGGCGAGCGGATGCATATCATCCGTCATTTTCCTCCTGATATGATCCCGAATTGCATCCCAAACGTTGATGTAATCGTTATACTATGAACTACCATCTACCATCTGCTCCAAAGGATATACGCGACGTTCAACATATTTCAGTTGAGAAGCTGCAAACTGACGTACGAATAGTGCGAAGAGGCCAAAGCTCTCGTGAATGACAACCTCCGACATCTATTCCTCTTCATGCGATATATCCTCCACTTGTAACTCATGTATGCTCTCCAGCCCTACACCCCTCAAGATCTTCCCCACGCCCTCCTTCTTTACTGCCTCCAGCTCACGCTCGCTCTTCACGAGCAGCAGCCCTGCGAAGCCAAGCGCGTTCACGCTAAGGTCCTCGCCCGTTTCCTGCAAAACGTGCGTCTCTTGCCTGCGCGGAATGAGGTGCATATGCTGGAGCGTGAGTACGACGTTGTACGAGGGCGAGCCCGCGGGGTAGCCGTCGTCGTGGCGGATCGTCGAGATGGCGAGGTCGAGCAGTGTGAGGAACGCGTGCGAGAGTGTGCGCTCGAGCTCGCTTGGGGACGCGGAGGCGAGCATTGTAGGCAGCCGCCGGATATGGTTGGCGTACGGCAGGGTTGTGAGTGAGAACGGCCGATCTGGGAATGATGCGGGTGAATATGTCCGCTGTGCAGGCGGTCGCGACGGTGCTTACCGGGTACTTCCAGATTTGCGGCTCTGGCGAGTCTCTCGACTGGAGGGCCGTCGTCCTCAACCGGGATCAGTTGTAGGTGTTTGTGTGGCTGACTCGCTCCGCTTAAGTCACCGCCTGTGTGATGTGAGCGTCATAAAGGTCGGAGGACATTGGGGATCGTACAATTGTAGAAAGCGAAGAACTGTCTTCCTGTCTTCTGTGCGGCGAAAAGGAGGGAATACGTCTGGACCAGATCGGGAGGAAGCAAGGGTGACGTTTGCGATTGGTAGTCTGCAAAGAGGGTATATGCGTCTGATTGAGATACCTGATGATCAATAATAGCTCCAAATACAAAACCTTTCGTTACCACAAGGATATGGTGCGGCACTACGGAATATTTGTTGAACTGTCCTCGACAAAAGCGAGACATGAACGAGAGCGAAAGTGAAGAGAACAAAGCATTCAATCTTCGCCCGTCCCCTCACTGTCTCGACCGAACGAACCAGTATACATATTCATTTCCGCCCTCTCCTCTCCGCGCACACGGCAGCAAGTTTGGGATGTACGGTGGCGCGAACGGGTCTTCCTTCGCCTTCGCGGCTGCCTCTGCTGCCTCTTCTGCGTCCTCCTCGCTAAAATGCGGTGTCGGGAGGCGCGGCTTGCTCTGTAACGCGGGACAGAGTCGGATCTGAAACTGTGCACACGCATATCAACGATCACACGTCAGGGTCTGACACAGGGTTTGGCATACCTCTACACCGTGTTCGACGTGGCCGTGCACCGTCGATGGAAAGAAAAACAGGTCCCCAGATTGGAGGGCCCTGTCAAACCCCGCCGAGAGTTTCGAGATGATTTCCGAGTGTGCAGTCATGGTGCTGGATTGTCCAAAAAGCCAGGCGTGGGTATTGAAGAGCTTCACGAAACTACAGAACCAAAGAATATAGAATCTACCACAAGTGCTGAAGACCGCAGATAGTAACGTTCACGAGACAGAAGTGCCGAATGGTAGTGGCTAGAGGCAAAAAATCATGGGGCAGCAGATTGCGCGAGAACGTGACCTTGAACGCGATCGAAAATTCAGATTTAGACGCAGATCGATAGCTGTCGCTAATAACTAGAACTCATTGTATTTGAGAACCAGCAACGAAGCATAATAGACCGCAAAGCTGAGCTCTGAGCGGTGGAATACAGGAGAGTATCGCATTCTATCGCAAGTACAACAAGAACAGCAAATCAAAGATAAGCTAGAGTGCAGCAGAAGGAGAAGATGAGTGACGACGCCATTCACGCGGGTGTCAGGAGCTCCAGGAGGGATGAGGACAGCTGTGCATGCAAGTTAGGAAACAGTGAATGACAGAAAGAATGGTGTAAAGTGATTGGAAGCAGCAAGATGATCCCAGCCCATCTGCCGAGAGGCGTCTCCTTAATTATGGTACCATACGGTCGTCAGGCCCTTCCGCCCCGTCCTCTGTTGTTCTTCGCCTCCTCCATCTTCTCTCCTAGCACCTGTGCTCGCACGTAGCACATGGCGGCAACTATAGACCACAAGGCCCCGTTCGTTCCCTGCAGGTTTCATTCGCGATGAATATGATATTCGTGTGAGAAGATTGGCATATATACCTGATAGAATAGTACAGCGAGGAATGCTTGCAGCAATAGCACTACTATTCTAAGCGGAAAGCTTCGATGAATTGCAGTGCCCTTCAAAAACGGTGCCGGGTACTCGAGCGCAATGAAGCCGAATCCGAGAACCATGCTGAAAATCGGAATAACCGGCGCTTTCACGATGAGTGTTACGAAGATAGAGTCGCTGTTGGCAGGCCTTGGAACAAAAAGCGATGGTCAAGGATTATAAAATAGTGATATAGCATGTACTCACTGTACACCGCCAGGATTGCGGACTATGCCATTCACGAAATCCCAGAAAAACTTGCGGAAGTATAGGGCAAAGAATGAAGCCCACACCGTATCTTATGACGACGCAAAACGATATCAACACTGACCAACTGCTAGCTCTTCACGGTCAAGACTCACAGACGGTGGCTGACAGGGAGACATAACGAGAGTACTCGTGCCAGATCAATTTGCCCATTTTGCGAAAGTTATCAGATAACTGGGTAAAAATCGGGGTTGCAAGGAGACGAGTGCTGCGCTGCTCAAGAAGGTCGCGGAACAGGACAGAATGGCAAAGCTTAAGAAAACCGGTGGTCCAGCGAGCACAGCTCGACCAAGGAAGAAAGAGACGGAGTGAAAGGAAGAATGAGAAGAGTAAACGCAAGCTGGCAGCGATGGGCAACGAAGAACAGCTGTCCAGAGCTCTTATGCCACCCAACACCCTCGGCGCTACGCCACCCGTCGCGAAGACAGTCATTGTCACGCCCTGTCACGCGTGCCTTGGAAACATCATGGCCTTCTACAGGTCCCGGGCCACGTTTAGACCATTCTCAATTGAAGACACGCGACTCGAGGACACCTATCCGCGCGGGACCTTGGAGGTGATGTCTACGCTATACGAGGGATTTTTGGAAGTCGGATGTGTCTTCCATCGAAGGCTGACATGCGTCACGACAGACTGAATCGAGAATTGATATTGATGCGTGATGTTCTGGTCATCGCATTCGATTATGCATAAGTAGATCGAGAGTCCAGTCCATCCGAGTATTCGATATACACCAGCGATAAACCAACGACGGTCAAATGATGCCATCAATCTGGCCGAGCTCTGATTCTTCAACGAGACATGTACATTCTAGTCGTAATTAGTCGTAACAGTTCATGACTTTCGACAGTACCGCCGGGTCGTCACACGTTCACATGCAACTCCGGTGCCCGACTAGACCGGTCGGCAGAGATGGCGGGCTGTGTGGCACGTAACGGTCACCAACATGAACATAGAGGAGAGAAGGAAATACTCACGTTCACTGAATACCGATACAAGCTAGCAATATCGGAGGCATCGTCATTCATCGTCGCCGAACTGTACCGGCTATCACGGAGTGCTACAGCTGGCAATGACTTTGGCATATCCGCTTTGAACGGCACTTCTTGGCCCGTGAGAGTGGCAACCGAATCATAAGATGATTGGGACCAGCGGGACCTGCCTTTGCTTCCATCGAAGAAATCGGACTCGAGTTCGGGCAGCTGCATAGGCAGAATAGGTGATATCATCTGCTTCTTGGCTTTCTGCAGCTTGGCTCTGCGCCTCCTGCAGAAAAAGACAAGGAGGAGTGCCAGCATGATGAGAGCGACAAGGACGACCACAACGATCCCGATCAACATGCCCGTCGGCGCGCGCAACTGCCTGGTGGTAGGGAAGCAGACCTGGATTGCGTCAGGCTGGTAAGTGTTGGAGAAGCCGGAAACACGTACTGATCGCCAGACTGATTATTCTGCGAAGTATCTGTGCTGCTCGGGGCGGTCGACGTGCCCACAGCAGAACTTGAACCGCTAACGGCAGCGGGCAACGAAGTGCCATCGACGGCGAGATTGGTCGGAGTGGCAGCTAACATGGAAACAGCAGTCATGCTACTACTCGTACTGCCATTGATGAACGAGGCCCTGCGTCAGACTCAGTCCAGTGCCATTGTAAGAAATCAGTAGGTCACATACGCATCTGGTTGGTTCTGAGTCTCATATATCAGAGAATCGATGTCGATGGGACCCGTTCCGCCACTCATTAAAACAGCTGTATGTTCACCCATACTCAAGCCAGAGGTGCCGCCGAGAAGCTGTCCAAAGATAGGACTGGGAGCCGATGCATTAGCATACGTAGTCGGGTCGTCATCGACCACGAGAACGTAAGAGCCGTAGTGAGGTCGGCGAGCACCAAAGAACCAAACGCCAGTACCGTTGAACGTGAGTTTGGCCGTAGCACCGCTCAAGGACGTCGTATGGAAGGATGCTTCTGAATATGACTTGGCCAAGGAGTCGTCAACCGGAGTATCGTTCCAGGCATTAGAAGGGGCATAAGTAAATAAAGGAGAGCTGTCGTCCACTGAGAGAGCATGATGAGCACACAATATCTGAAAGCTGTCTCCAGACCTATGCACTCGTAGGAACATCTGCAAGTGACGTCACAACGACCTCCCGCAGAATACCTTTCATTCCCTCAACGTGGGATCTCCACGTACTATGATCTGAAGACAGCTGGAACCAATGGAGACACACTCACGCGAAACGTTAAAAAGAGCCATCAAGGCCAGACGCTAGATAGCGGAAGATATAAAAAAAAAGGGACTAGCCCTAGAGAGAAAATAACACGAGATGGAGAGGGTTGGCTTAGAGTCGCAAGTAGAGAACAAGACATTCCGTAGATATCAGGCCAGCAAAGCGCCACGGCAGTAACATTTAGCAGTACAACTCGCAACACCGGAGCAATCTGCACCGCCAGCAGGGGTAGCGCACTAGTGAAACGTTTCATGTAAGAGTTCATTTGTTTGATTCGGACAAAAGAAAGCACTGAACCAATGAGCCCTGGCGATTAGATCCGAAAGGTAGCTGTCCAGAAGAGTCCTCGCGAGCCAAAGTCCTGAGGCCTGAGGCCTGTGTCCTGAAACTCTGAAAGCCTGTAAGTAGACGGGAAAGAACATCAAAGTGTCACGGGTTGCCGCCCACGTCACGCAAGACCATCCCATGTCACAGGCATCTTGGTCACGTTAGTAGCTGACCTTTCCTGCGGCACATACGATATATCTTCTCTGGGGAAAGGCATTATTGGCGAATGTAAGAAGATGTCGGATTTTCTCTGAGAGGTCTTTTCATATTTTCATTTTTTTCAAAGGCAGACTTCTCTTTCTGTCGAAAGGCTTATAGCACGTTACGTAAGCTTCTTCAAACATGGGAGCAAGACGGCATCTACTGGTTTGGACGTCGACTGGACTCCTGAAGGAGCATCTATTCTTCTTCCACAACTATCCTCCTTGATCTTGTTGTCGGCTAAAGATGCCGCCTGCAAAGAGCAAGCCAACCAAATCTGTTCTTTCTTCAGCTCGTGATCTTGTGACCGTCGGGCCCAGGGATGTAACTGCAAAATCGCAGAGTGGACGCGATGCAACTCGTCAAAGACAACTTACAGATCGTGCGCTAGTCCTCCGCAATGGCAAATATGGTGCTCGTGGGACTGGAGAGCTCATGGCAATGGGCAAAATGAGCGGAAGGGAGAAACTGGAACTGTTGGCTGGTGAGTGCGTACCTTGCTTTTTGACCATTCAAAGCTCAATATTTCAAAGAGGATCTTATAGATCGCACTAAGACGGCTGTAGGAGTTCCTTTCAGGCTCGAGATATGTATGAAAATAGCTGACTCGCAACTGAGTGGTAAGTGTGTATGCGTATTCGATAGAATTGACTGAAGACATTGTGGACTATGAAGCTGGTTTGGACGAGATTAGTGACTTGCAGGATCACGAAATGTTCTATGACAGGATAGTAGCAGAGATCAGAGCGCGGAATCCTTCTGTGCCGGGGAGGAATGCTGCAGATCCATTGCGAGATGCAAATAAAGTGGCGTCTATCGTTGCAAGCAGGTACGACCGCTCCTCCCAGACTGAATCTGATTACATGGCTGCACAACTGTCTCTTTCTTCACACCGCGTTGTAGAATCCACAATCCTACTTGATGGCCTCTGCTTGGAGGCTCGTCGGTGATACCCTCCGCGATCTGGGAGATGACGGTCTCGAGGATTCCACCGTTCGCCGTCAGTTGGAGGGAGATGCGAGTATGAGATCCCGCTATCTCGTGTTGTACGACATTGTCAACGTGCTTGCCGAGGCTGTTCAAACGAAATTCGCTCTCCTCGCAACTACAGCTCGTACGTCATCTATTTCATTGAACAGAGACTGTATATTTACATACATACGCATAATTAGCTCATTATGCTCAGTACTTCAGAAAAAACGAGCTTACCGCGCAGGATCAACCCGAGTATATCTTCGATTGGGGAGGGCTAAAGCAAATTCACAAGTCATTCTTAGATTCTATCATTGTAGAGCTCTGTCTCCCGCAATCCGGGATTCCAAGGCATATCTTATGCCAGATTTTGGGTGAAGCTATAGAAGAATGTCCTCGTGATGCTAAGCGGTTCTCTCAAGAAGTTTGGAATGCAGTCGGTGACCTCTCGGTAGGTATCATGAAGTCCTCCTCCTCGCTGGAAGGACTCCGCGAGACCACAGGATAATGCTCATCCGGTATCGACTTATCGACAATTCTTTACAGGTGATTGTGCAACTCCAGGAAATTCTCGAAAGTCCTTTACTGTTCCCCAAGGCCAGGAGTGGAAGGAAGTTCCTCGCGAAATGCCTGAAGAGTTTGAGGATTGGAATGACGAGCAGATCCTCTCAGAGGAGGCTTCGAAGAGCTATGCGAACTTCAAGCAAGTTATATACCCTCTAGATCGCACAAGGAAGAAGAACGTCCTCGATGACATGTGGAAGATCGTTAATCAGGTGAATTGGACTTTTTAATCAAATTCCAGCTACATCTCATACCCGTCCCCTCCAGAATTACGAAGCCGTTTGTGGTCAAGACATCGACAATTTGTGGCAGTTGAGTGACATCCGACAACTAGGCCCGCAATGGCATGCTCGGTACATCGAAGGCTCTAGTCTCAATGCCGACGACCAATCTGCGCTCGTGCCAGTCAAAGGCAAGAACAAGGGTTCCACGAGCGGCCGGCCGGCTGGCAAATTGCTTGCGATTAGGAATGGCGACGAGAGTGACGACTCCATGCCGTCGCTCCGGAGCGTATCCGACTACTCTGACGGAGAAGATGATGAAAGTAGTTACTTCGACTCCGAGGAGGATAAAGATGACGATTCCGATGAGGACGAGGCGGAAAGCGAGTACGATACGGACGAGGAGGACACGATGCGAGATCTCCTCAGAGAGGCTATGGATGCTGCTATGGCTTCGCCTGATTTCTTCGACCCATCGAGTGCTGCCCCTGACTTCGATGCTCTAGCTGAGGAGCGGAGGGGCAATCCATTCTTGAAGTTACTGGGTTCTCTCAGAGGTACGTATTGAGCAGATGTAACACATCCTCTACCTGGTCATTTAAAGACTGTCTCCTTAGGTCGCATGTTCTCTTCGAATCCTAATTTGAAGACGACCTCACGGACCGTACCTCGTCATCCGCCCACGACCACGACAAAGAAGCCCCTTCCTGCTAAACCGAGGTTAGTTCCAGTCATTCCACGCAAAGCCCCAGCTCCAGGAACTCCCAGTAAGATCAATATTCATCTATTCGAAGTGATTTAATGACTCATACTTGTATTGGTCCCGGCGGCAGTTCCAAAGAGCCACAAGACGACGGTCGAGGCTGTCGAGGATGAGGATGAGATTGCCGCGGCGGCGAAAAAGAAGAAAAAGAAGCCAAAGAAAAAGAAAAAGAAACCATCTGTTTCCGAGGCTGATGGGCCAACGTTGAACTCACAAATTTCTCCAGAAATACCCAGCACTCCTCAGCCTGCTCCTGAAGCTCCCGTTCAAAATCAAACTACCCCTGCTACGCCGTTGGCGAAGAAGGGCTCGAACAATGTCCCTCAGTCACCCAGCAAGCCCAAGGCTGCTACTGAGTCCCTACGTAGCGTCCAGTCAACCTCAGCGCCATCATGGGCATCGACAACGTCTCTTCCCCTCCCGCAGACGGCTCAGTCTGCTCACAAGTATGTGCAATCAGAAGGTCTGGATAAGGCCAGCAAGACGAAAGTCAAATCCAGACCTGGTCACGCCACTCTCGTTGCGATCCCGGAAAAAAGGAGTATCTTCAGCAAATTTTCGAAGAAAACGCGCGACCAGGCGGAGGAAGAGCCTAAAGAGAAGGGCAACAAACATAGTTTCTTCTCGAGACTCACTAAGAAAACCACGACATACATGCATCAGTTGCTGCATACCTCTGCGGATGAAACGAAAGGCCTTGCGCCGATGAAGTGGGAGAACTTCTTAAAGGTAAGCAAGGTGCATTTGGATGATCCTGCAACTGATATTTCTGAAGGTCATGCGCGAGATGGGCTTTACATACGAGCCTGGCACCGCTGGATCTAGTGTCAGGTTTGATCCTCCAGATCCTCGAGATGTGGTGAGTAGTGTTATCACCATCACCATGCTCATGTCTGCTCATTCTGTCGGTACCGTCAGTCTATCATGTTCCATAAACGTGAGTAATCTCCAGTTACCGGTAGAATTTGGTCTTCATGAGTATATAACACTTGCAGCTCACCCTGACCCGACAATTCATCCTGTGATGCTAAAGGATTTTGCCAAGAAGTTGAAGAGGACATATGGCTGGTCGGAGGAAGATTTCTACAAGGCATCGCAGTAATTTTCTCTCTGAGCACGCACTGTAGCCTTCGAGCGTGTAGATACTGTACTTGCTATATATTCGAGCTCCGATGCTGTGAGAGTCTCACACTCGCGAGTCCTTCATTCACCGCGACAGATCTATGGCTGCTCGACCTCCTCCTGCACGTCCCCATATCGGTTTGAACCCATCCACTCGTTTCTCGTCGTATTCAACAAACGAGTGGGCGGAGGACGATGCCTGGGACAGTGCCTCCGACTCAGAGTCCCAAGGTCCATCCGAGTGGAAACGCTCCTCGAATGCACGTCCGTCCACGTCCACTACTGCCCCGAAACCTGTGCCCAGACCCGCGCTGAACAACTCGTCAACTACGCTTGCGTTTTCCTACACTCATGTCCATGCTCCAAGCCCGAGCTCTTACTCTCCCAGACTGGACCATCCGAGCAAGAACGGCTGGACTATCGTTAGGAAATCCGTCGACCGACATAGCATGGAGGGCCATGACACAGCGAAGCCTGTCGATGCTCCCGTGTATGAGGACGTAGAGGGTGACATGGTTGTCGGTGACTTCGAGCCTGAGGTCGAAGAACAACGAGCCATCTTAACCGGGAAGCCGAGACATGAACATGGTATCTTGAGGGAAGATGTGGACGAGATCGTGAATGGTACGCCAGAGCAGATCGTATATTCTCATTGACATCTCATCCAACGCTCAGATCCTTTATATCTCGTTCGCCATCGTGCTACGAAGCGTTCCAGCAGATCGCAGCCCGCGGGAGACATGCTCGACTCTGACGTGCAAGAGAAGCTCATACGCGAGCAATCTATTCGGACGAATCGATGGAAGAAGTTCATTGACTGTATTACACAGGAGGATGTGAACATGGGTTTGTCCACATCTTCATATTGTAGTTTGCCATGTTGATGGTCCCATGCCATCTTTACAGCACAGTTGCGAAAACTTGCGTGGAATGGAGTGCCCTCCGACTTGCGCCCTATCGTATGGCCATTACTTCTTGTATGTTTTGAGAAATCGCCGTCATGATCATTACCAACGAGATCTGTGTAGGGCTATCTCCCACTACCAACACCACTACGATCTTCCACGCTGGCTCGAAAACGACAAGAGTATGCGTCGTTAGTAGAACTCGCGTTCTCCAGAAATCGAGATGGCCCCGACCAACAAGTTTGGCACCAAATTGAAATAGATGTACCCCGCACCAGACCGGGAGTACGGCTATGGATGCAGACGTGTACACAGAGAGTGGGTGTTCCTGTTGATATGAACACACTCGCTGTTGATCAACGTGCCTCAGAGTTTAGAACGGATATTGTACGTATGGGCCATTCGACATCCGGCTAGTGGGTATGTGCAGGGTATCAACGATCTTGCGACGCCATTTTTCCAGGTTTTCCTATCTGCATACATAGGTGCGTTATTCGCATTTGTTTTAGTTAAGCTCATTTTGACTGTTCCTTCAACGGAAGACTCGGACCCAGAAGACTTCGACACTGCATTACTGCCGGAGAACGTACTGAGCGCTGTCGAGGCAGACACATTCTGGTGTCTTTCTCGACTACTTGACGGCATTCAGGACAACTATATCGCAACCCAGCCCGGAATTCAGAGAAGTGTGAAGCGAATGGCGGAGCTGGTGGCGCGAATCGATGGTATGCCACTGACATTTCTCACCCATGTTGAATATACATTGATATGACGCATAATTAGCCCCGCTGGCGGCGCATCTTGAGAAGGAGAATGTCGAGTTCATGCAGTTCGCTTTCCGGTGGATGAATTGCTTGTTAATGAGGGAGATTACTGTCCAAAATACCATTCGCATGTGGGATACCTATCTGGTATGTTATTCTCCGTCGTCTATGTGTGGCCATTTCACCTTATGCTTCTGTAGGCTGAGGGTCCAGATGCCTTTTCTCAATTTCACTTATATGTCTGCTCTGCGTTTCTTGTGCGTTGGAGCAAGAAGCTACAAGAGATGGACTTTCAGGTGAAGTCTTTGCGATTCCATTGCGGATTGTTGCATATTCAGACCCGGCGATTTCTCTTCGACAGGGCATCATTATGTTTCTGCAATCTCTTCCAACCCAGGGGTGGTCAGACAACGAGATCGAAATGCTTCTCAGCGAGGCGTTCGTCCACTATTCCACATGGCACAACGCGCAGAGCCATTTTGCGGGCAAATAGACTGTAATACCTTACGTTTCTCTTGCTGATGGGGCTATGTGTACGCTGTCGAATCCTTGGATCAAGAAGTATTTATGCAATTGGACAAGATATAACTACCGAGTGATGTCAAATGAACCTACAAGAAAGAATGAGGATCTCTTCCACGTCATAATGAGCTTTCTTCAGTCTTCCCTTTCACGAATTCGATCTCGCGGTCTAAAGCCTGTTTCAGTGCGCTGGCTTGGTCAGTAGTCTTCGTCCGTATCATGTAAGGCGTTGAACGTCCCTCTTCGTGACCCATGAACGATACGACTTTCTCAGACAATGATGTGTTCATGCCCGCGTGGACGTTGAAGTTCTGAAAATTGTGGTCAACGAAAGTATGCACAACACAGATGCAAGCGTACTCACAATAGTGATCTTGCCCGTACTACTATTGCGGAGTAACAGCCGACGCATACCAGTCTCCTTATTCTTCTTCACCCGGAGTACACCTGCATGCGAGAAGAATGGTCAGCACGTACTGCTAATCAAAACTGCTGTGGCACTCACCAACGCCCAAATCGCCCCACTTTGGCTTGCCATCCTCACTCTTCACTATTTTGTACACTTAGTCTTGATTTCGGCATTATCTCCTCGTTCTCCTCGCCTTCGCCCTCAAGATCATGCACAGACGCCGACGGCTTGAGCAAGCTGGATTGTTCTGCACCTTCACCCTCTGGTGCAGGGGTGCCCTCCCCAGAAGTTGATTCCGCATCAATCTTCTCCTCGGAGGGCGTTAGCGCCAGCTTGGGCGGTGCTGCAAGTGTGAAGGCACTGGATTTCGATGGCCCATCCTCCGGCGTCTGCGGTGGGCTGCCAAAGCCAAAGCCGACAGGGTTACCAATGGTACCGGCTTTCCCGAAACCAAGGGAAGGAGATTTGCTGGGGGACGCGGAGCCGAAGGAGAATGCCGACGATGTAGGCTTCTCGGGGGTGCCGAAGGACGTTGTCGTGCCGAAGATGCTGGTGGAGGCCGAACCTGAATCTTTGTCCTTGCCCTTGTCCTCCTGCTCCTGATCCTTATCCTTGTCTGCACTCTTCGTAAAGAGGCCGAACGGGGAGTTCGTGCTGGGTGTAGAGAATAGAGTAGCGGTACTCGGTTTACTCGCAGACGTGGCGGGTGGTGTGCCGAAGGAGAACGAAGACGATGTGGATGAAGTTCCAAACGCAAACGCCGACTTGGGCGCTGAGGATCCTGCTGGTGCAAACTTTTGGAAACCCGTGCCGAATGGCGATGACGATGGCGCTGTGCTCAATTCGCTCTTCTCAGCGAACTTCGAAGAGCCAAAGGTGAATGGAGTTGATGATGTCGTGCTACCTGAATCACTCTTTTCAGCTGGCTTGTGGGATCCAAATGCGAAGGGCGACGACAATGTAGCGCTGTTCGAATCACTCTTGTCAGCGGGCTTGGAAGATCCGAATGAGAAGGAGGAGGTCGACGCAGCCTTTCCAAACCCATTGGAGGCGGGAGGTGATGACACCACAGGTGGTTTAAAGCCAGCAAAGCTGCTTGGGGCTGGAGGCATGGAAACGGGTGCTGATGATGGAGCAGAGGTTGAAGCCTTGGTGCTGCCGGGCACAGACCGAGATTCTGAGCTCGAGCTTTTCGTCGATCCTAGCTTCTCATCGTAGTCAGACTTGGCGGATACGCGAAAAGATTTGTACCGCTCCAACAATTCGGCAACATCGATGAAAGGATCGGACTCGATGGCTTTGGAGACTGCTGACAGAAACGAGAGGTTCAGACCACGCAAAGCCATTAGATATTTGATCTCTTCTGCTACTCCATCTTCTTCCGAAGGACCTGGTGGTGACGTGTCTGAGGTGGTGGCACTTGGTATCGAATCAACTACAGCCTGGGGAGCCAAAGTGACTGATGGGCTTGATGAGCCAACCAAAGATGCGAACGCTTTGGTGGCGGGAGAGGCGGATGCGGACACAGCAGGTGCAAAAGCAGATGAAGTTCCAGTGAATGGAGAAGAGCTTGATGGCATCGTGGACACAGTTGGAGAAAATGGTTTAGAGGACGCTGCAGGTGTTCCGAATGCGAACGGCGCGGAACCGGCACTCGATCCAGTAAATCCTGAGAAACCAGAAAACTTAGCTGGACTTGGCGGCTGCATAGCAGCTTCAGCAACTAACGTCCATACGAGGAGCAGTTAACTCACCGCCGGGACAGAAGGAGCGGAGGAGCCGGAAGGTGGCGTCTCCGCACGACTGACAGGCTGCGAGCGTCGAGGAAGAGCTTTCATACTGTTGAGATCAAGTCAGATCAAGAAACTGAAAATTGTTGAAAAACTGCGTACGGCCTTCTCGCAAGGACCACCTCATCTGCTTTCTGGAAGCCTTGGTCGGGTGAAAGTTCCTAACGCGTCTGTTTGCGAACATATCCCAACAAGATACATGCGAGACAAACCTCTATCTCGTTGTCATCGTCGTCTTTTGTAAGCTGCCTTTCTGCGCCTCTTTTCATTGGAAGAGAAGGATGAAACTTGGAAGGATTTCGCGCGAGGTGGAAGCTTGAGGTTGAGTGGACGCGAGCAGGTCGACAGGCGCGTGTGTGTGGCGATCGGCTATCTCCGACGGCGTCCCGGTTCTCCGGCCGGCAGGCGCCGGTAAACTGTAAGGAGCCTCGTTTGCCCCAAGCAATTAGGGGGAACGCGCAGTGACCGACTTCATTCTAGCTTCTACCATGTCGTCCTCGTCCACCACCGCGTGTTCAAGGTCGCCCTCGCCATCGCCCACTACGCCAGAAGCCTCAGATAGTCTGGATCCGATTGTTACCCAACAAGATCTATCGGCTTGGTGTAATTCTCTCTCATCCGCCAGCTTTCTCATGAACAGCGAAATGCAGTTTGCTGATCTCGGGAAGAGGGACGAGGGACTTGCGTTGGAGCTGGAGGATTTGCTGCAGGACAGTGCTTATGACGAGTACGTGTATCTTTCCATTTTCCATCATAGCCATCGCGTTCAAACAGATGATGTGATTTTAGTTCTACTCCGTCGGGTCCTGATGTATGCTCAGTCGTGAACATTACCTCAGTTTCTCGGTCATTTCCCCCAAGTGTAGAGGTCACCGATTTGTTGTCAGGGCATCAAAGTCCAGTCTCAATAACGAAACCTGTCCCGCCGCCGCCTTCGCAGTCGCGCAAGGATCCTCCTGCATTGCAGAGAGTGGTATATCCTCTGAAGGAATTGTGCTACAAGTGAGTGTTTGTATCTCACGATAAACACACTGAACGAACAGCCTTTGCCAAGTCTTCCTATCATATTTCCAAGCATTCCGGAGGGTGGCACCAAGTCTCGGGTCGAAACGCAAGTGCGCTTGACTATAGATCTAGCTCATGCCAGCGCTTCCTCGGGAGAACCTTTCAAATACGACAAGGTCGGGAGTTGGAAGTGGTTGAGACTTCCGAAAGGTACCGCTACCAAGAAGAGGACTCGTAAGGAGGGCAAAGTCGGTAGGTGCCTCCAATAGAACGGATAAAGGAGCTTTATCTGATATTCTCTTCAGATGCTCCGCCGGAAGACTCTCTATATCTTACCGCGGATATCACTTGTGCTTCGCCCTCCCCATGCACATGTAACATCTTGCTCGAGTTGCCAAGCCCGTGAGGTACGTATTGTGCGACGAGCTACAATCATATATTTACTAGCCTGTGTCTAGGCTAAGCGGGTGGCGAGAAAGATCGCTGCGCGGGTCAGACCGGCTCGTTCGGATTCGGACTCTCAAGATGAAGTGAACACAATTCCTGGAAGAGGAAGACACGAAGATACATCAAACATTATCCAGTTCAATTGTCCCGAAGTGCTCGATTTTTCTGCAGGTTCCATAATTCTGCCTCTGCGGATTACTTGCTACTGCCGCCATCACCGAGAGAAGGTTGGCTTCAACATTCATTTTACCATGCTGGATCACGCAGGTCGCGTTATTGGAACGGGGACGACCAAGCCTATTATGATTACTGATGACCATAAGAGTACCGGATTGAACACTCCGAAATCAGGAATCCTCAATGGTAGCGCTGCAGGAGAGGCCTCTGATGTTGTGGAGACTTCAAAGCGCAAGAAGAATCGTGGTGATAATGGCGCTGAGCGGACAAAGAAGCGTTCCAAGCCATATGACATGAATAGGAGTTCTCGTCTGGCCCGTAAACACAGCAGCGGTAGCTTGGCTTCGCCTTCCGACCTGACCTCTGCCTTTGTCACCAGATCGCCATCTCCGTGGTACGCAGCCAACCCTCTGCAGAACACTGTGTCTAGTCCCACCTTGCATTTTAGCCATTGCGAGCAGACAACATCTGAAATCCTGACTAGTCCAAATTCGCAGGTGGTTACGAGCCCGTTACCTTCCACTGAACCTCCTGTTCCCTCTGCCGATAATGTTACCACAACCCTTGACCCCGACGTCATTATGCCAGACCCTGGGCCTAGCGATATGACTACGATGTCCTTCGAAGAATTAGCAACTTCGCCTTATTTGCCTGCAGCTCCCCAATCCCCGTCGTCACTCGTTTTTGATCCGATCCACACTCTCAACAACGTGGCTAATCCGCCCATTCCTTACATTCTTTTCAAGCACGATCCTCCCCTCCTATCTCTCACCTTCCCGCGCCGAAGATCCATCGCTTGATTCCATCATCTGGCCTACATACGGTGGTATCGAAGTGACAGTGCTAGGTGCCAATTTCCACCCCTCAATGCATCTCAACTGTGTCTTCGGCAGTACACCATCGACTTCGACACAGCGGTGGAGTGACAACACACTTGTATGTCTGTTGCCTCCGAGCACATCTTCTGGTGTCGTGCAAGTCTGGTTCGACGGCATGCCGAAGGAGGAAGATGGCAGCCCACCTTCCTTGTTCACATACACTGACGAGACGGACAGAGCATTGTACGTTCCTTTCTCGGTGGCTGCTACTATGATCATATATTGAAGTGTTTTTTTAGAATGGAATTAGCGCTTCAAGTGGTCGGCCTGAAGATGACAGGCAAAATCGAAGATGCCAGGAACATTGCCATGCGCATTGTCAGCACATCTAGCCCCAACGATACAGATCCTGGAATGGAGACGAGCGGTGCGATGCAGTTCGCTAGCCAGGCTAATCCTTCTTTCGATATTCGTCATCTACTGCTCAGTCGAGCAAGAGATACCGAGGATTTCGAGAGATTGGTCCTTAACTTCCTCTCGGTCCTCGATGTCGCTGTGGATACTCGGGTTCCTTCGAGCCTGTCGTCGATCTCACACCACACTGCTGGTGGTCAGACGCTTCTTCACTTGGCGGTCCTGGCCCGGTTCCCCGCCCTCGCCAAGTTCTTGATAATGCGTGGCATAGACATTGACGCTCGCGACAAGAACGGCTGTACCGCTTTGTACTTTGCTGCCACCGTCGGCGCAGTAGAATGCGCCAAGCTACTCGTGGAGGCCGGAGCAGCACTGGATATTGTGGACGGATTGGGCAAGACTCCCGTCGAAGTAGCTCCTCCTGGATTCTTTGAATTCATCGACTCGGACGGCGGTGCAAGTGAGCATTCATCCGATCGGGAAGGTGAACATGAAGATGAGGCTGCATGGGGAGATGTCGACGATGATACAGACGATGACGCTGATGTGATGGACAAGTTAAAACGCCGTGGAGAGCGGAAGCCCACCCACTGGAAGCTCAAAACTTCGCATTCAGTACCGGAGGCAGGTTCACCCGCGGAACCAAAGTCTACGGATATTCCGATGGAGAGCAAGAAGGCTCTTGAGGCCGGACTCGTGGATGAAAAGCAGGCTGTCGCCTCGTTCACGGAGACGCTGTACCGCACTCTCGCCCAGCTGCAGCACCCACAGGGCATGATTGCGAATATACCAAACCTGCCGATGCTGCAGAAGCGCCACCTTCCTGGAATGCCTGCTTGGGGAGCGTTGCCGCAGATGCCTGCTGTCTTCCCGGTCATTGTACCCATCCCCCATCTGTTCACTCTCTTCGGAGAGCGACGAGCTCAAGACCGGCAGTCCGTTGGTGACGATAAGCAAGACGGGACTGCTCAGCCGTGGCTAGGCATTGGGGCCTCAGACTGGCGCGCCGTTTGGGAGAAGTGGATAGCACAGGTCAACACTTCTATGAGGGCGAATGAAGCGACAGACAATCCTCCCCCTGCGTATACTCCCCGGAATGCTGATGAAGCTGGTGATTCCCCTCTTGTTGATGTGAAGGAGGAAATACCGCTTGCGGCAGAGCCCTCCACGCATGTAGGCGTTGATCGAGCAATTGCTCGCCCTGTTGTCTATGAAGCGCAGCCCATCCCGGAGGACGAAGTAAATTCGTATGAATACAGACCAGCGCGCAAGCTCGCCCGCAAGACGCAGAAGAAACGTGAGATTTTTATTATGTGGTTATCAATCGCGGTCCTGACTACCATACTCTTCATATAGATGATCGAATGCTTGTACTTTTCTGGATCCCTATCCTTTTTAGTGGGTGTTCGCGCTCCATCTCTCCATGAACATGTGTTCACATATAATTTGCAGTTGGTATTGCCTGGGCCTTTCTTCACGCCATTCGCATCGCATTCCACGCTACCAAGACGGTCGTGACTCTCAAAGCTGGTCTTCGCGTTTGAATTGGTCTTGAGTTTGCGGATTATACACGAAGGTGTTTGTACTTTAGTGCGCTCGTTCTTAATTTCTCCGTGGAAGTGGAATGGATCCACTCACATGTTGGCGTCCCTTTTGGACTATGCTTATGCTGGTTTCCTTATGGTCTCCTCTGTTTTCCTAGATGCTGGTTTCCTACAGGTATCTTTAAACTATCCGAACACTGAAGTTATACGATGTAGTGTTTCGAAGCGAAATTGATGGTCGTTCTCAGTTACCGACGCGTAATGACCTGCCCTGAACGCGCTGCAGGCACGCGTGTCACCATAAGTAATGCCTAAGCTTGTCATTGTTGACTATGTCTTCGCTGACGAACACCCGGATTCCCCCTCTGGCGACAATGACTTCAAGGATCGGTGCTCGGCCTGTTCCAAAAAAGTGGGCGAAGACAAGCTCAGAAAATGCCCCAAATGCGAGTACGTCACGTTGCCGCGAGACAGTTCAGAGCGGACTGATCTCGTCACGTCGCCAGGATGGTGCGCTACTGCTCAAAGGCGTGTCAGAGGTCAGCGATGAAGGCACACAAGCCGCGCTGCCTACAGGGACAGATTTTGCGGAGGCGCTTTCAAAGGACAAAGAGCTGGAAGCCCTGAACGCCGCCTTTTCCAAATGGCTGGACTGTTGGCGAAACACCATCAACCACTATGCGCTGTGTGCACACGATCTTGCGAACCATCCGCAAGACAGGCTCGCTACGCATTGGTATGGTGCCAGAGTTGTGACGATTGTGGAGGCTAACATCGCATGAATTCAGCTTCGTCCTCGAAGTCAAGCAACGGCCCAATGCTCCTAGTGTTGCGCAGTCTTTCAAGGCACCTTTATTTTTACTAACATATGTCGACGATGAGCTGACGAAATCGAGCCCAGATGGTAGCCGGGAAGGTCGCGTCTCGTGACGAGCTCGTAGAAATACTGCGTGAGATGGGTGGCAGCGAAGCAGGTCGACCATTGGAGGAAGGACTATCGCGGAGAGGACACCGTGCACACCGTCATCATATTCGACGCGGGGACCGCCCGCTTTCTCTGGTATTCTCTGGGCGATCTCACCCAGTACCGCTCAGATCCCATCGCTTCTCGTAAGCTGGCCGAGGGATGCTGGACCGGGCTCACGTACAGTTTTGAAACTGGCAAGGGCGCTATCACAATGCCCATTTCAATGCCGTAGCGCGGAGCCTCATTATCTTGTCATTTATATGTAGTCTTGTATTTCTTTGGGAGGGATTATAATATAGCGCACTGCTCGTAGATGAGCTCTCTGATACCAATCACAACTAAGACAAACCGAGGGATCCTTTTATCGCCCACATCGAGTCGAGGATTCGAAGCTGTTGGAATCAACGATCAGCATCACGAAGCCATGTGGATCAATAGACTCACAAAGTCCACGAAGCCTTCTTCGCGTATCACGCTTGCCACTAGATTCTCTAGCTCGTGCCGAGGTAGATGATATAGCGAGGAGGTTTCTCGCAAGGAATCGAGCAGCGGCGACGACGTTTCGTACACAGCACCTGCAACCGGCAGAGCTGACTGCGTTCCAGCCGACTCCTGCGCACGCGTGGCGCCTATAGGAGGTGGGGGCGGAGGCTCATAAGGTCTACGTTGGATGCAGGCGGCGGGGAAGAACGATCGAACAAAGAAGAACTTGGCAAAGAGCTATCGCTACTATTCTGGTTTGACGACAGCGGACGCCGAGTATGAGGCTGATTAAGCGCCATCGTCTGAGAGACTGTTGAAGCAGCACCGACTGAAGAATGCTCCGCCCGAGTCGACGTCTCTGTGACTGTTGAGGAAGGGCGGGATGTTGGGTGGTTGTCGTCTGAGGATGCAGGCAAGAAGGCCGGGCTATACGCAGGTATCACAGTCTGACCTGGGGTCGCCACAGATGTATGGGTGATCTCTTCAGCGTCGGTGACAGACAGATTATATGCGGAGTCCCGGAATTCAGAAGAACGAAATGTAGTGTCCGAGCGCCTCAGAGAATTATTTGCGTCAGGACGCATAGAGTCGTTAACATTAAATTGGGTAAGCGTTGGTCGCATGCTAACAGTGTTACGCGAGGCTGAGAAACACGAGATGCAGTATTACTGATAGACTGAGCAGCGTTTGAGGGGATGTTTTTCGCAGCAGGAGGACGCATATTCCGAGCAGGAGGAGCGCTGTTGGCTTTACAAGGGCAGATGAACCGGATTGGAGTCGACAAAAGCAGAAGCAGAAGCAGCAGATTGGAAAGTAACTTGAAAGCGCCGAAAATTCTATTATCCTGCTTTCAAGAGTAGTATTTCATGGATGTGAAAACATTGCGCACCGGAGTTGCACCTGAAGGAGGAACGCGAGGATAGAGATAGCGGATGCCAACGACTGCATCTTGATAAACAGCCTTCAAAGGCAGACCTTGGATCATGGCGGTTTCTCTGTTTTGTAGCGATGGAACAGAGGAGTACGCTATGAGATCAAGGTCTTCCTGTATGCGTTCATCCCAAAGGATTAGCGATAGTGGCTGGGTTACAATATGAGTGAAGGACATACGAAAACAATTTCTGGTTGATTTGTGCCCGTAGAGTCGTTTGATAGCAAAGACCATGTTATACGTACTCTAAATGTTCAGTCGCCGTTGGAATTCGGTATCTAGCAGAAGGCGAATGACCGGACTGACGAATGTTGCCATTCAGTTCGCCCTGTTCTGTTGCAGAAGTCAGATCTGAGTATGCCCTGGAGTACTTGAGCAAATCATAGCTGATGGTGGTCGTGGTGGAGAGTGACATGGTAAGAGGCGCTTCAACCAGGAATGGGCGGCGGGCGTGGTGATTCGTAAACGACGAACGTGAAAAGGCACGCGACAGGACGCGTCCAGTCACGTGGAGCACGCGTCGTATCGAACGTGACCGAGTGCTCAGCAACTTGAAGTATCTATTGAATCCCAGGTCTTTCCAACAGTTCATGTTATTCCATCCGCTCTCGACGTTTAGCGAAGCGAGGAATGCTCAACCTACTGCGATCCTCCCGTAGGCGAGACGGTCGGGGGGTTTTTTTTTTCATTCTCGATATAGGCCGAAGCTTCCATACCAGGAACATTGTCATTGATAACAACGTATGCAATAAGACTTTGTTGATCTTGGGTATTATTCAAGCTACATTCGAAAACTCCGTATGGCGATGTCCATCCGAGCTCAATTGCCTCCGTTCTTTTCCTCACGCTGCCTTGGAGCTTCCCTGGGATCTCGCCCTAGGTGAGTGATTCCTCCGAGAGAAGCATCTATTATTCAACGGATCTTCCAGCAGCAGTCATGGAATTTGCTCGCATGGATTGATGCATGATTTCTACTCTGTCATGATTACTATTAAAGCTGCATGATTATCTGTCGATCGATGCGCATCAACTCGAAGACACTCGGCGCTCGCAGTTTCTATTCATATCCCACCCGACGGACCAACAGCAGCCAGCAGCTCCCCGGGCTCTTATTCCGGCCATGCTCTCTTCCAAGTCCTTGTATCGGCAGAAGATGTTGCGCTCGGCGACGCGGTTCTCTGTTCCTTGTTCATCTTGCTCTCTACATGGTTCAATTGCTGATGTCGACGTTCTGATTGCTGTTTCTCATGCTCTGTTCAATCCATACAATATGGCAGTTCAATATTTCGGTGCATTGGTACATATGCTCTTCCGGGATCCTACCAATGTAGTATGTGCAGCGTATGCATGCAATAATGTGCTTCTTCCAGGGAATCACGTACCTTACAGGTGCAACCATTAGATTGCGAACAGCAAGCATATGTCAGCGCGGTGATGTTGGCCCCAAGGATAGTTATAAGAGCATGGTCTCCGCATCTATGATGAGGTGCTGAGTCCCAAGTCTCCCGGACTACCTCACACCATGTCATCCGCTATGAGCGCCGAAGAGGATCAGCAACTGCGAGTACTCACAGCGGTCTTTCTTCATCTCAATCTAATATATCCTATCGCACAGCTTCATCATAACATGTTGCGTTGTATCGGCAAGCGGTCAGTGGTTCACTTATGATCTCGAGTGATTTTCTCATTCCCATTCGCCGCAGCTCTCCTGGTCTATGAATACCTTACCACGTTTGATCGTGAATATCAACTCGTCTGGAAGCGTCCATTTTCGGCGGCCACTTTAGTATTTTTGCTCGCGAGATATCCGATTCTTCTAGTGAATATTCTCGAACTTCCGACCATATATCCCCTGTCAAAAACGGTACAGTTCTCGCCCTATTACTGTAAACTGCCTTAGCTCACTTAAATTTTCCAGAGTTGTTCGACATTGACTTGGTTGGCGACAGCTTTGCAGTTGCTCTCCATTTCCGTTGAAGCCGGTGAGTCCCCATTAGTCATATGATATGCTCAATTTTGACCGCTATTTGTATTCTATTAAGCATTCTCAAGTCTCCGAGTGTATGCCTTGTCTGGTCGTCGATGGCACGTTGCATCATTGGTATTCATATTGTCACTGGTCACCCCAGGTGTTGCACTGGTGGGCACTGTCATTTGCATTGAGCTTGGCATGTAACCGAAAGTGTGACCATGCTTCTAGTTCGGAGATGTGCAGCATGTAGTGGTTGTAGCTCCACCTCCCATCAATTGCACAGCAGTCAATTTGGTCTCACCAGAGCTCACAAACACGTGAGTGAAATTCGTCCATATCACCGCATCTTGTCGACTGAATTGGTATATCATATAGGTGTATGTAGTGCTGCCGGTCTCATACTGCTCGAGTGCCCAGCTCATGCAATACTCCCAGTGGCGTATGTAGAACGTGCGACAGCAATCACTGCGGATGTACTTGTGCTTGCTGTAACCGTACGCCAGACATACTGGACAAGACGAGGTGCCGCAGAGGCTAATCTCCGAACTTCACTGCATACTATGATCTTGAGGGATGGTCAGTATTGATTCCTACCTCGATATATGTACCGACCTGATGCACCTCCATCAGGTACAATATACTTCTTGTAGGTTACGAACAGCCAAGATGGGCGTGATGTCATTTTAACAACCATGTACCTCATAGAGTCTTGTTGATCTTGAACATTGCGGATATCATATTGATATATTTGGGAGACACTTTTGTATGTGAATTTTATCTCGTATCTTTGTCGATAATCATGGGCCTATGTATCGTCATCAGGAATCGGGCTCGTATATCAGCGAGTTCATCAACCCGTCAGTAACCGTGATTGATTTCCCTTCATTTTGGTTTCTATTAATATCTGCTATGTTACAGAATAACAGTAATCGTCGTATCACGGTTCATGTTCAATCTCCGTGAGGTCGACACACCGCAGCACAGTAGCGAGGGTCCGAGCCACTCATCGTTTGTGCACTCGATCCGGTTTGCAGCCTTCGTCGAGCCCCTCGGCACTGCCCTGGACCATGCGTTCTCGTTCTCTGCGATAGATCCCAGGCACTCAGACGAACAGGGTGTCGATAGCGAGCCCGAGAACGTGCTGGGCGATGACGAGGAAAGGATGTCAAACCAGGATGGCGTTTATGAATTGTGTGAAGTCGCCGAATCCGGTCCATCCGGAGCCAGGGAGTAAACTATGGTCTGTGTCGTTTTCTCGTAATCATCGAGTTCACACTGATGGTGAGCTCATCACAGGAGAGCGAAGATCATAGTGCATCGGTACGGGTGGGCGGGGAGACCGCGTCCGCGGTGCATTGCGATATCGAAGAACTCAAATGTTTGCGTGCAGTGATTTAGAGGTCTGTCGCCGCATAGTCTCATGTATATAATTATGCAAATTCATCACCTCGCTATCTCTATTCCCTGAAAATGGTTGGGAGTGCGTCTGGGGTCGATCGGGGAGCGGTTGAGCCACACATCCTAGTGAATGCGAGATGACGCGGGTACATCCATGCTGATGGCCTGTTCCAAATCCCAAATTATGGAGGGAAAATGTGGCTGCAGCTTTTAATAATCGTGGCGCCCGTACAGCAACGACTTCAACGCTGGGATAACGCACTGCGACAAGTGATGTGACTATCGCCCGTATTTTCGAGTGCTATGACTCGTAGTTCGATGGAAAGAATGAGGTCAAGCACCATTCAGCCAAAATATAAAACGACTTCAATGTACAGCATGCCGTGGGCAATATTTGGCATCATGGCTGGTGCATCAACGTTGCAGACAAGGAATGCATTCACGTACCTAGTGCTACATTTTCATGCCATAAAAGCTAGTAACCGAACTAAAATCGGGGAGATCGAGGAGACGGCGGCCTCGAGGGGAAAAGCTTGGGCTGAGGGGCATCGATCTCAGGTACGGCAGGCATGCTGCGTGGGCCTGCGACGGTGTGTCATCAGTGCCAGTCGACTGCTACTACCACAAATCGAAGAAGTTGCAGAACCCACCGCGTCCACCAAAGAGGAGCAAGTTGCCGTAGAGCATTCTGTCGGACACGGACATATTCTGATCGTCAAGTTTGTCCATGATTTGGTCCATCTCGCCCAAGCTCAGGAGCATGTCGTCATCGTCAGCGAGATCTTCGCTGTTGCCGTCCTCTTCGAATTCACTACTGAACCCGCCGCCATCTGATCGGTTCTCCCCAAAAGGGACCGACCATTGATCCTCAAACCACGATTGGAACCTCCTCGCCATCGTAGGTAGGCCGGAAATAGATTCCTTCGGTAAGCCGTATCGTCAGCTCCATCAACTCTCGACCGCGTTCCGACACCGTGCCAGTGCCGTACTTCCGCTTGTGGTAAATGAATTTTTCAGCAGCGTTCAAAACGAAGAGGAAGATATTGGGAACACTGTCTGCCGGCCGATGACTGATGAACTGAAACGGAGGTCGGGGGCCTGGAGGAACTGTGGAAGAATAAGACGGGCTACGTTTTCGAAGCTCCTTATCGACAACTGCCCAGGCCGAATAGCTTGGGGGCTGACGGAGTGTTCCGCTTGTATGACCATGAAAGTCGTCACGTATCTCGAGAGATCGGCCCAGAGGAAGGAATAAATTCGGGTGGAGTAGAACAATATCGAATTGAACCGCGGGAAATCCACGGTATAGCTCAGGCTGCGGGATCCTCCCAGTGAGAGTGGTCATCTGGCACACTTCCGCAAGGAGAAGACTTACGATTACATGGAGTCGTTCAGCTTGTGGACCCGTTCGAGTGATATCGTGCTGCCAGTAATTGTTTACCGTCTCAAAGAGCTTGATCAAAGCTTGAAGTGTTTCGCGGGAGCCCGTTATGGCCCAAGTCCCATAGTCAAGATGCATGTGCAGGGATGGCTGGACTATGAATAATCGGTATAAATATAGGCATATCCCTCGATTTGCATGAAATACTCACGATAAATTGTATTGGTGGGTTCATCAAGATTGAACCCAGGATGGACAATCTTGAGCTGCTCAACCACGTAGTACTCCTTGACCACGAAGACATTCAGTCAACATATCTATAACAAGAAGAACAAAATAACGATGCAACTGACCACTTTAGACTTCTTCCACTTTATCTCAGCAGTGTCCTTACCGTCCCTAACGGTGTCGATGAGGTGGGCCAGTTGCAAGGCGTGGTCGGTGACCCCTGTCAAGAAGCACCCTTTGTCGTGATCTGCGTACCATTTTTAAGTAAGGTATTCCTTGTCTGCCGCATGTTTTCGTTGGCGCTTTGACGAGTTGCCGACTGAGCTCTGATAGTTAGATAGCTCCTGAGGCGGTTCGATGTCCGGGATTGGAGGGAGGCGCGCGGCGGTGGGAAGCTTGAGCACATTCCGGCGGGTCGTATCTATCTCTGCCATTGAAAATTAGACGGGGAGTTGGGCTTTTATGCCGAATTAGTTGGTGACGAGCCTGTCGCGCGATGTGAACAGTTCGACCGTCGCGACTCCTAACGACGCGTCTGTGCACGTGACTACATGTCGATCGTTCGATGATCGGGCGTTTTTGACCATGGCCAACCTGAGAATCAAGCTTTAGTGCGCATTGCGTTATGCCAACTATCATTCCGATTCCCTTTGGATTCAATAACCGATTCAGGTGGAACTTGTTTCAAGCAACGCTCTCGGCTCAGCTCTACCACGACCTCGACAAATGACGCGTGTTGCCTGTACTGGTGGAATGAACCCCGCATACGTGATGGGAATAGATCATGGCGTAAGCTGTTCGTCCTTCGCACCGTGTAACAGTTAGTCTGTGAGTGCAAATCTCTTTTACGGTGTGCGCCTCTGTATTCGGAATTTTTGCGATATCAGAGCTGACTGAGCGTGTTCAACACGCTCAGTCATCTGCGATATTGGTCAGCTTCAACCTGCTTCATTGTCAGCGCCCCGTAGCATGACGGGGCGGTATAAGATGGATAAGTCTGTTGCACACACCTTACTATCTTCTCTCGCTGTATTGAAACTCAACATGTCAGGACTCGTTCCCAAGCTATTCCACCCCATACGTGTCGGCGAAGTCACTCTCAGCCATCGCGTCGTGCTTGCACCCCTCACGCGACAACGCGCAAATACAGCGCACGTTCATGGAGATCTCGCTGTTGAATACTATTCACAACGCGCCAGCGTTCCTGGGTCACTGCTTATCTCCGAAGGACCCTTCATCGCAGCGCAGGCCGGTGGTATGCCGCATGTACCTGGCATTTGGAACGATGAACAAGTAGCAGCATGGAGACGGGTCAGTGATTAAAGCACTTTCATCACTGAGGATCCCAAGCTCACGGCGCGCGATTGTTGCCTCACTGAAGGTGACCGATGCAGTGCATGCGAAAGGTTCCTTCATATTCATGCAGTTATGGGCGGTCGGAAGAGCTGCGACTGTATCCCAACTGAAGAAAGAAGATCCAAACTTTCCATATGTCGGTCCTTCAGATATCAAGTTATCTGGTAGGTCTGAGACTCCGCGTCCCTTAACTGTCACTGGTGAGTTCCCATTTAAATCTCACGTGTATACCTTCTTTACTACGGATTTATACGAATAATCTTATAGAAATCAAAGAGTACGTTCAGCTGTATGCGACCGCTGCATCGAATGCTGTCCATCGTGCCGGGTTTGATGGAGTCGAATTTCATGGGGCAAATGGCTATCTCGTCGACCAGTTTCTGCAGGACGTCAGCAATAATAGAACAGATGAATATGGCGGGTCTGTGGAGAACAGGTGTAGATTTGCACTGGAGGCCTTAGAGGCTATCTCGAAGGCTGTTGGACAGTCTAGGACGGCCGTCCGACTGAGCCCTTGGGGCGAATTCCAAGGTTTGTTCAGGCTGTAAATCTACAAGTGCCAAATATTGACCTGTTTGAATGCCCAGATATGCGAATGGCTGACGCTACTATTTTTTCTACCTACACGCACTTCATCACCCGCTTATCTGAGCTATATCCCAACCTCGCATACGTCCACGTCATTGAACCCGACGCTCAGGGAAGTGCGGGTCGTTCTCCGCGCAAAGGAGAGGTAAGCACGATTGCGTCAAACATGGCTACTTCATATTCACAAAATAACAGTCGAATGAATTCATCCGTAAAATATGGGCGCCTCGTCCCATCATTAGCGCAGGAGGATACAGCCGAGAGTCGGCACTGAAGGTGGCGGAAGAGACGGGTCAGCTGATCGCATTTGGGCGTGCATATATACCGAATGTAAGTGATCTTTCAGGCCATGTCATGATACGTCGCTCATCTCTTTCTGATTTCACAGCCTGATCTTCCCCTTAGATTGCGCAAGAACCTACCGCTCACTGCCACTGATCGCAGTGTATTCTACGTCTTTGAGAGTCCAAAGGGCTACATCGATTATCCCTTCGCGGAGGACTCGGAGGACATTGGCAAATCCGCCGCACGAGCCACTTTGTGAGCAGGGATGCAAAGGTGGTGCGCGTCCCATGACATCTGTCTAAGACTGCGGTATACCTGATATTTTGTATTGTGTAGTTATGAATCGCGGTGATTTAGAGAGGATATGAGCAGCGTGACCCATATGATATATACATAATGCCATTTGTATGGCTAGAATTTGTGACTCAAACGACAAACGTCTCTGAGTCTGCCTCGATCCCACCACTAGTCCGACGGAGAAGCGGGGAGAGCATGAAGCGGGGAGAGCATGAAGCGGGGAGAGCATGAGGCGGGTAAGCATGCAAAGTCACTCATCATAATCCATCAGTTTTCAATTCTTGTCTGGTGCATTTTGCTTGAAACAGGTCGGAAAGCCGTAACACCTCGTAGTGCTAGAACGATTCGCTGCCATGATCAGCACATCGGAGAAAGCATGGATGCCTGGCAGTGAATCGAGTGCATGTAGGGTCCATACATCCCGACGCGCATCCCTTCGCAGATTCTTCTCCTGAACTGTCATGGACTCCAGCTCGCCGTTGATCAACAAGGTATGGTGCAACCTATCGGAATCCGAGCAATCTCTCACAGTTGTGTCATCTGGGTACGATACCCCGAGAGTCTATTTGTTGTCTAATGCGGGTTCTCATCGGAAAATCTTGTGGAGTTCTCAGCCGATAGGTGGCTACGTATGACCTCCACCGATCTGATAGTCTTGTCTGACAGAGTTATCATTCGCTGGCCGAATGGCTTCCTTTGAAAAATTTATGTTCAAGGCATGATCATTTGACCCGATGGTCGTATCGCGTGGCCAAATTCCTCGTCCTTTATGCGAGCACAGATATTTCGCTATGTTTAAGAGCCGAGTACTGAGTACTGAGTGCTCATGCAGCTCCGCCATTAATTGTGTATCTGCTGACGTTCACTTTTTGGATATCATATCTTCGGGCGCAGGATGGCATTCGGTGTTTCCTGTCTTGCGTACGTGAATCTCCATTCTGTGGTCACGCTGCGTCTCTGAACAAGGCCATGACCGTTCCTCTGACAGGAGCTACCGATGGCCCTCTAATAAGTTACCACTTCTTCCTGACTCCCTGAGCCGTTTCAGGACGCTCCTTTCTATACTATGAGATCATGGTGTGCGGGCCGTTCGCCCAAGGTTGCGCGGCCTGAGCTGTTTGTATGGAGTTATCGGTGGTGCTAAGCTTCTCAATCAGAACTCAAGCGGTTCTAATCGCGCCTTTTCTAGCCAGGCTCGGCTGGTCTTGCTTTACAGGTCTGGATGGCATGCCGCTAGTCCCATGCTGCAGCCAGTGTTACATTGGATGCTCTCCACTTTCTCTCGAAGTGAGCATTTTGCTGTGTATCGTTATCGCTGTAGTCGCTTATCGTTCTTAAGATATTTTTGTGGCAAACACTGCCGGTAGTCCTTTGCGTAGGATATTGCATCCGCTTCCAATACAACCTCATGGGCAGCAGACAAGTGACCACGGAGATGAGAGTCCACGTGTTGACGGTTGTACAGTCTATGTCCGAAGACATCACGCATTGCAATATCGCAGCTCCAGAACAGGCGTCTTCAGCGAATGCGCCATGTTGCTCCCGACCGAAAATACTGGGTAAGGTTCGATTTCCCGCCAACAGCCCACGCTGTCGCGCAGGCACGTGAGCGCGCAAGACATGTGTCTTAACGCGTTCTTTGACATCATCCACTCATCATGCGGCTTCCGCTACACAGAACACATCGTACGCGTATCATGAGGTCGAGCCGACACCTTGCCTTGCTCTCGTTCTTTGATGCATCGATCGTGCGACCAACTCAAGGTAAGTTTGTTACTTCCTTTTCTGCTTTGGGCTGCCATCGATGAATGGGGGCCCTGCATAGCTCAACAGAAATCAAATGTTCTCCAGCCTTTCTCCGTGGACATGTCATGAGTCCGTGAATAACTATCGTCCGGATTGGTGTCCTTAGAATGTATAAAGCTGCGATGTGTTGCGGAAGTGGACTTCATTCGCTGCGAGTAGCCCCGGGACCGCGTCCTCTGCAACATGCGATTGTTATACTTGCACTCTCTGTGGCTCACGCTCGTGACCCTATTGGACTTGACCGCAGTTGTTTCAGGCCTGGGATCATCATGTTCTGCTCCACTTGGGTCGGGGACTTCTTCTGCCACTGCGCCATTCTGGATGGAACAGATCGCGCATCAAGGCACCTCGCCATTCAACAGCAACCCCAGCGGGTACCAGGTCTTCCGAAATGTCAAGGTGAGGTTTGCGGTCATCATATCTCATCTTTGCGATGTTGACGTGTCTGCCGTGACCGTGAAGGACTTCGGCGCCAAAGGTGACGGCGTTACTGATGATACGGCTGCAATAAAGTAGGTTCTACGCCTTAATATTAATTGGGATATGATGTATGTATCACATATATCAGTGCTGCTATTTCTTCTGGCAATCGTTGTGGTGAAGGTTGCGGCCAATCCAGGTAGACGAAGCATATCTTAATGCTTCCAATACATGCGCTGACTCCCATTCGATAGTACCTCACCTGCGGTAGTTTTCTTTCCTCAAGGGTGGGTATTTATCGAGTCTTCCTACTCCTGCCGCTGATCATGTAATTCGTCATTAGAACCTACCTTGTTTCCTCGCCTATCATTGCATACTACTACACCCAAATCATTGGCGACGCCAAAATCCCTCCAACTTTGCTCGCCAGTGCAAATTTTGTCGGGATCGCAGTTATCGGCCAGTCTTCTTGTGCTTGTCTGAGTATGAGATAATCTGATTATGTATACCTTACTTCTAGATGCGGACCCTTACCTCGATGGCGGTGCCCAATGGTATATCAATCAAAACAACTTGTTAGTGTTGATTGGGTTTTGTTAGACGGGAACGTCAGTAATCACATCTATATTTCCCTTTAGCTATCGCTCTGTTCGGAACTTTGTGATCGATACTACTCGCATGCCAGCATCGACCAGTGGCACGGGTATACACTGGCAGGTATCCCAGGCGACCTCCTTGATGAACATTGTGTTCCAATTGTCCACCGCCTCGGGTAACGCTCATCAAGGTAAGTTGGTGACGCCCCATGTATTTTGAGGATAACTCAAGTCGCCCATGCCCATCAGGAGTTTGGATGGAGAACGGAAGGTGAGAAGTATAGAGTTTTAGATATGATCGTAAGCTCAACATATCCGCATATATGTAGTGGCGGGTTTATGGGTGGTACGCTTCGACTTGCAAGACCTGTTTTCTATGACCCACTTTTGAGATTCAGATCTCGTGTTAATGGCGGCAAGTTTGGCTTGTGGGTTGGCAATCAGCAGTGAGTAACATCCCTGCACATCGAATTATTCATGCGATGCTGAACGGGACATAATAGATTCACTGTGCGAAACCTCACTGTAAACAATGCTAATACTGGTGAGATCTCTGTTAATCAGTAAGACCTCGTCTCGTATCTCATTTTCTTGTATAGCGGTAAGCAAAGCGCAACTCGTGGTAGATATGTGAGCTTTGGAGCTGACTCACGACGAAGGTGTTTGGTGTCTGGAATTGGGGCTGGACTTTCCAAGGTTAGTTGTATTGTTTTGTCAACCTCAATAGTTGTTGACAAGTTACCATCAGGGGTGACAATTAACAATTGCCAGGTTTGCGATGAGCGACTCTCCTGCTTGAACTATCCTCTAAGTAGTTATACAGGTTGGATTCGACTTGACTACGGGGTCGACGACCAAAGACAACCAAGGCATTGGTGCAGAGGCAATCATTGACGCAGTGGTCACCAATACGCCGATATTTGTTCGCTCTTCACAGCCTAGCAATGGTATTCTCGACGGTTCTATTATTCTCAACCACATTCAACTCAATAACGTCCCCACTGCTGTTGGTGTCGTCGGCGGCGCTGTTGTGGTGAGTTGGACCAGTTACCACAAATCCAACGATGATACTCAATTTCTTGTCAACAGCTCAACGGAGGCACCACGACGATCGACTCTTGGGCCCAGGGCGACGTATATACTGGCACTAACCCCACCACTAAGTTTATACAGTCCGGAATTGGTTCTATCCAAAAGGCATCTAATCTTCTCGACTCTTCCGGAAGAATCTTTGGAAAGACACACCCGCAATATGCCGCCTATGCTGTCGACCAGTTCATTAGCGTCAAATCCCAAGGTGCGAAGGGCGATGGCCAAACTGACGATACGGCAGCGATCCAGGCCGTGTTCGCTGAGGTGTGTGAAAAGTGGAGTATCATCCATTCGTTTATCGAATGAACTTGACTCCAGTACGCCGGATGCAAAATCATCTTCTTCGATGCGGGAACATACCTCGTTTCTTCCACCATCACCATTCCCGCTGGTACGCAAGTGGTCGGCGAGGCCTGGTCTACCATCATGGCTACTGGAAACGCTTTCACTGACTACAATAATCGTATGTTCTTTTCTAGATGCCGCGCTCGCGTCTTCTCATGTTAACACTCTGCACAGCGCGGGTTGTGGTTCAAGTCGGTGCCGCAGGTTCACAGGGTGTCGTCGAGATCACCGATATGATCTTCACGGCAAGAGGTCCCGGTACGCATATACTCACCTCTTTCAGATGGCTCGGCATTGACTCATGCATGATTATCTTAGCTGCCGGTGCTATTATTGTAGAGTGGAACGTTCACGATCCAGCAGGCCAGCAAGGTGCCGCCGGAACATGGGATACTCACATCATGTTAGTCTTGGGTGACCTTTTCTCCATTTCCCGCCACTGACAGTGTACTCCGCAGACTTGGCGGCAGTGCGTCGGAATTTTCTTCAACTCCTCAAACTCCTCACGTTGTGGTTTTGTAGAAACTGGCTCGAATCTGCAAGCATCAAACTGCCCCACTTCAGGCGCCGGCGGGAACAACTGCTTCGCTGCGTTCATGGCCCTGCATCTCACGCCTTCTTCTAGCGCCTATCTTGAAGTGGGTTCATAGCTGCAAAGTATGTTGTGTATGCTCATTGGCTTGTATTATTGCAGGGCCTTTGGGTGTGGCTGGCGGATCACGATATGGATTCTGGAGGTATGCATACTATCCTGGGGTGTCTCTGCATCATCAGTATAGATCTGACATTGTGCTCTCCAGGAACGCAAATATCATTGTACAGTGGACGTGGTATCATGTCGGAATCTCAGGGACCAGTATGGCTGATTGGTACTGGTGAGTTTGCGTTTGTGAGTCTACGACGTCGATTGCATGCTGACCTGTCTCTTCAGCTAGTGAGTTATTTTACCCTGAATCGACAACTTCTCTTCCTAAGATTCAACCCACGCAGGCGAGCACAGTATCATGTACCAGTACAGTCTTGTGAATGCGCAAAATCATTATTTGGGCATGATCCAAACGGAGACTGTAAGCGCTGTTGAAATCAGATATTGAGATTGTATCTTACCAGCCAATCATGCAGCCATACTTCCAGCCGAACCCCGTACCGCCTGCGCCGTTCATTCCCAACAGCAACTTCAAGGATCCTACTCTCGGGCCCGGCGCCGCGTGGGCCCTCAGCGTCTCCAACTCTCAGAATATCCTCGTGTTTGGTACGTCTTTTCTCTGCACATCGATGCACTGCGGAGATTCTGACTCGATAGCTTATCTCTTCAGGTGCCGGACTGTACAGCTTCTTCCAGGTGAGACACGTGAAGGTCCGTCCGGTGCTAGCTGAATCGAACTTGTCGGACTGTAGGACTACCAGCAGGCGTGTCTTGACACGTTCTCGTGCCAGTCGCAGATCGTGAACATCGATTCGGCGTCGACCATCGGCATCTACAGCTTATCGACGGTTGCGACGACGTCTCAACTGAGCGTCAACGCGCAGGGTATCATCAATAACGCCGACAACAGGAACGGGTTCGCACAGACTGTCACGGCGTGGACCCGCACATGAGTTGTGTGAGGCTTGCTCGTGGTCCTTCTGCGCGCTACCGGGGGAGGTTCTGTTCTCTTGTTTCTTATTCTGGCTTCTTGGTTCCGATCTTTGGGTTTCAGAGTCCTGTCTGTTAGTTCTCTTGGCGATGCTGTTATATGAGCTGTACGTGTTGATGTCGATGAATGACCTTGATCATGATTTGTCCGATGCTGGTACCGGTTCGATGATAGCGGCAACGGCAACCTCGAAGAATGCAGCTCGTGGAACAATGGAAGCACACAGTTCATAGTAATGAAACCAGCTGGGAGCGGTATGCAGGTGGGTAATTAAATTGAAACGTCGTCTACTATCGACGCGGAGGAGCTGAGCCATGCGGTTGGCACCTTGCCCAGTATACGGACGTCACAAGGTTTGAGAACACAATTCATGTCGACCGCACAGCCAAGTTTGTAGCGCTCTGTTCTTCTACGGTGGTATCTAGCCCTGAAGCAACCGTAAAAGGCATGCATCAATATATATATCCATGCTTTTTAGAGAGTGGTTTGCGCCATTCGGGAAGAACCTGCGATGATCACCCCGATGTGGTTCATGCAGGGTTCTGAGGGGAGAACCCTGTCGGCGAAGTAGAAACGCTCATATTCATGAGATACACCGAAAGTCAAGAGATGAGAGCGGCGAGGTGCGGATCTGGACGTTGAGGTAAGAGGCGAGGCTGGAGGTGGCGAGTGGCGGGTCGGTGGCGAGGAGCTTTAGCAGGCACGTGAGAAAAATATAGGCGTCTTATAACGGAGCTGGGCACGCCGGGCAAGTTTTTCAAGGACTCTTCCTTCTCCCTCTCGCCTTACGCGCACTCTCAATCCGCATCTCCTGCTCAATCTATATGAGATTCCCCTCGCTACCTTGGTGCGTTCCAAACCGCCATCACACGTTGTGTGGTCTCTGCGGTCGAATCCTGGCGCTGACCGACCCTTTTGCCCCTCCAGCACACATCAGATTAACAACATTCACTTCGGGCCATCTGGACTCCTTCTCGTTGACACAGACAGGCCCCCTTAGGATCACTTGCGCTACAAAGATCCACCCGCAAACCGCTCCTACCGTTATCCTTCCCTATGGGCTAATTTCGTCGCTGCACTCATCGGATTCAGGTTGTCTGCTCCGTCGTAACATAAAAGAAAACAAATACACCATTTCATCCATTGCTAGACCTAGAAAACACACCCCTCCCACCAGGACAGACACCAGTTGGGAGAGTTCCAGAGAATCCTCGTAACATCATCCCCCCATATCAACAATGTACGCTGCTCTCAAGACACCGTCTTTCTTCCGTCCCTCCAGCCGTCCTCCCTCTCCCATACCCCCACTCGACAAGACACCGTCATGAGCCTCGAACGGGCTCCACGTCCTCTGTCAAAGCTCTCGCTCTCGACCTTTAGGCGACCCTCTCCTTCCCCGGCTACTGGGCTCACCCCGCCACCGTCGTCCAAGACGGCTCGTACATGGAGGTCCTCAGTCTCAAGCTCAGTGAGGCCGTCTCTAAGGCACTCGCTCAACCCAATGGGCCCCCTGTCCCTCACGAGCTGCTGGCCGGCCGGAGGCCGATACCACCGGGTCGCGGGCGTTCTCTAGGCGCTTTGATTGCATCGTAAGCTACCGCATACATTCAACATGACATTTCTGACATCGGTCACAGCGAGATCAAAGCTTCACGAGAGAATCCCCATCTATACCGTGCAATTATCCGGACGCTTCAGCGGCCGCTCTCCGTCTTGCTCACTAACCTGTCGAGCAACCTCCTGCCCCTCCTCTCGTCCCCTCTATTCCTTACGCCCCCCTCGCCGACGATCCCGTCTCCTCATCTAAATGCTACTCAACTGCACGCGGTTGGGTTGGCAACGCTGGCTGGCGAGCTATTGGAGGCATTCGATGAAATAGGCCTCGGCATAGATATCGATACTCGAGGTGAAAGTCTGAAGACTATTCGGGAAGGATTAGTCTCTATTGTGAAGAGGGTTGTTGACCCTCTAACGACTAGCATCAAGAATGAGCTGACGCCAGTCATTGAAGCATTGGAGAGCGCTCCTCCCCCGTGTTCCTCTGCGCATACCGCGGGAGCGAAGGGTTCCGGAGGTACGAAATCTCCGGTCGCGCATCCGTCTATCATGACACTGCAAACTGTGATGCCGGTATATGCTCGCGCACTGACGCGCATCATTGCCTCGGCCTCTGCGGAGAGTGCGCTCGCTTCCTTCTCATCTCACTGACTTGGCGCGGCCCGTCGCACTCACCAACCGACCTCCTCCTCTTCCTTCTCCCCCTTCTTCTCCCTCTGTGGGGCCATCTGCTCTCAAGGCAAAGGACCCAAAGCGACCATCCCCCACTCCCCCGGTGACCCCGCCCCGCCAGCAGATTCACACTGAAACCCCCCTTCTCGTCCTCCCTCTCCGCCGAGCATTACAGGCTCCCGCGGACCCACGGTCGCCGCGGATGCGCACGCCTTCTACGCCCTACTCAGCCTCCTTCCACGGCCATCCGGAGACAAGGAGAGCACGCGGCTCGCCCACGAAGCCGTTGATGAGGCGTTTGAGGGTCTCAGTGCCCTCGTCACGCTCCTCGACGCGATTCAGTCGCACATGTCAATCCGGAACCGCCCCAGCGTTCCCGGCGCTCCCGCGACGCCAGTCCTCATGGAACTCGAGCACGACTTGGAGGCGCTTACCGCGGACCTCCCGCTGCTCATCGCACTTCCCATCCTCCTGCGCACGTACTGCGCAGGCGAGCGCCACGTTACAGCGATGCTTGGGCTGTCGGAAGTCGAGTACCGCAAGGGCTGCCTGGGCGGGTACGGCCGCGCGGAGGAGTGCGCGGTCGCGGTAGGACAGCGAGTGTTGGACGTGCTGCAGGCGGAGGCGCGGTTGCTGCGGTAGGCCCTGCCGGACGCACGGAGGTGCTCATGTGCTGGCTGTCCAGGCAGCTGGTTACTGAGAGTGCGAATAACGATCATTGACTATCTGTGGCTGCGCGCACGCCTAAAGGCGGGCGCAGTGTTCTTGGTGCTCGGGTTTGTCGTTTCGCGATCTTAAGTACCGTAATTGCTCGTCTTACTAGTGGACACGCTTCGCACATTGTTGTGAGTCCGAGTCATTATTCGCATTTGTCGATTGTGCACATAACTTATCTACGATACATTATCGAGTTGGAGATGTGCGATATTATAATCCGTGTATATACGTGTCTTGCTACGAGAATGCGTATTGACTTGCGTCTTGGAATCATGTCGACTGTCGATGGGCCGGTGCTCTCAAACCTCAGTGACAGACTAAAAGTACGCACCGTGCTCCGCCGTGTCTATTGCGATTATCGGGATAAAATGAGCCCAAATTTGGCCGTTCATGCATATGTCTGGCCAGCTCGAGGCTTGCTTAGATCTATTCGAGGAGAGTTATCATCAGGCAGAAGACGGACGGAAAGATAGTAAATTGCAATTAGCACTGTATGCATGCAGGCAACACCAATGATCAAAACACTCCGCAGCCATATTACCCTCCAAATCTTGCCAGTCGCCGCCTCCTGATCTCCTCTATGCTCAACGTCTCCTCAGCCACGGCAGCACCACTCGATTCGGCCTCGGACTCGGTGTCCGTCTCAGACGTCTCCTCAGCTGGCACTTGCTGTATCGACTTTACTGGCTGAGATGTTCTATAGAGAGGGGGCGGAACAACCGGCGGAGGACTCGGGACCTTGAATCCCGCTGGCAAGCCCTCTAGCGAAGCCTTCAGCGCTGCTTGAAGCTCCGCATCCTCGTCATCGTAATTCCTGTGCGCACTAAACGCTGCCGGAGGTATCCGCGGGGGGATCACCGGTGGCTCATCGTCTGCGTCCGCCATCTCTTCATCTTCATCCTCCTCTTCGCCAGTTGTCAGCTGGGGCGCATTCGCAGCCCGTGCCATCGCCTCGCTCTCTGCAATCGCGCGCCGCATCATTTCGTCATCGTCATCCCCGAGCCCCGCCTGCCTCCGTCGGGCAGCAGCGGCATTTACGCGCGCAGCCTCTTCCTGGTACCCTTCGCGCAGGGCCGCCTCCTGGGCTCGCCGCGCGCGCTCCATAATGATGCGATTGCGCGCGGCGCTCTCAGCGACTGGGTCGAGTGGTTGCGGCGGCGCCTCCACCACCTCCACGTCGTTGTCGCTACTATCGTCATCGATTTCCTGGCGCGCGAGTGCGCCGTACCCAAAGTGCGTTTGCTGGGTCGGCGTGCGCACGCCGCTGTATTCTGTGACCGGCACAAACGAGGGTGCGTCCGCGAAATCGTGCGCGGGACCCATGAGTGAGGCCTGGAGCGCTGCTTGGAGCTCCATGTCCTCGTCCTCAAAACCTTCCATATCTTCTGAGTGAGACGCTCTAGGCGCTGACGTGTAGGATGCTGCGGAGGATTCGGGGATGGATGCTGTCAATTCATCTGCTTCTGATCGAGGCAGGGCGAGCGGAGCTTCGTGGTCTGTTTGCACTACGGCAAAGACGGAGTACCCTGCATATATGCGTGAATTCGGTATACCTAAACGCTGCGCTCTCAACGACAGACTAACCTTCGGCTTCGGCTTGGTGCAGGAACATGCCCAGATATAGCTGCCTATGCGCTCTGGTGCAGGAAGGGAGGAATTGAGATTGAACCAGTGTCCATCACCGGGATCAGCGTCTAAAGAGGGATTGGGGGAGACGCGTCCAAAACGTCGCAGGGTGTACCAGTGCTGGCTCTGATTGAGGATGAACGCGAGCTGTGTGCTGTAATTAAAGTCTGTTAATTACGCAAAGATCAGAGTCCTGTGATAGTCGATACTCACTGGGGATGGTCTTGGTAAGGCCGCATGGCTTCGCTCCGCCAACGCACGAGACTGGATACGTAACATTTTGTGAGAAATGCGTGGCAAGACAATGGAGGGATTGGGAAGTCTACACACCTCAGACCCCAAACTTGTAAGGCGTTCTCTAGCACTTGTACGGAGAAAAATCCTGAATCGCGGACGTTCAGATCGTTTTGCGGATGAAGACATCATCAAAAATCGCACCTGTGTCGTCCATATTCGTGCTTGTACCTCCTCGGGTGTCCTCATCGTATGTGTGCTCCAATGCATCTAGCGAATGTGCAATGGCCGATAGATCGGGCGCAGTAAACTAAGAATACAAAGGTTCAACACATAGTTGGGACATGGTCAAGTAACTACACGCACATAGTGCCCTTCTGTAAAGTGAACACAATATAATCAGGGGGAAAAAGCTTGAACAGGAGCTGAAACATACGGAGGAGAGAGTTGAGCGCATGTTGAGCGCAGAGCATTGATCCCTCTTGTTGTTTCTCATGGTAAATCAAGGGAATGAGGCTTTCGATTGAAGCCATCTTGAATCCAGGGACGCGTGCGGCAACGCTTGGAGAGCAGCGTCAGTATATATGCTTTACAGACGAGGCGGTGGATATCCGAGATGATCAGGAAGCAGGCTGTTGCGGCGAGGAGACTGTGGCGAGCAGCGGCAAATTTGGAGAGTCACCGTGACGCGTCGCGTGCACGCGTAACCAGCGGTGCTCGAGGTCTATCCTCCGGTCGCGTGTCTTACGTAATGCCTCCGGGGTCCCTACAGCAATACGCGACTTCAGCGCCGGCGAGCAAGTACGTCTTGAGCGCGTATCCATCATCATAGCAAACGTCGACTGCGGCGGTCTCACCTTCTTTACTCTCTGGCTTCAGGTATCATACACTCCACTTCAATGCCTACCTCAGTGACCCTGCGGCGACACCCCTTATCCTCACTGTTTTTGCTTCTTTCGCTCGCTTCGGCGTTTGCATCCGCTCAGGATCCGTTCGATTGCTATATCACAGATGGTAACCTGAAGTACGACCTCAATTCGTTGGAGGGAGAGCGCACAGTGACGCGCGAGTCTGAGATGCCACCAAGCATTATGGTTGAGACAGTCACATTTAATTTGTGCAAAGATCTTGAGCAGAAGGAGGGTGTTTCATCGGAGGACCAGGTCCGTCACCAGCGTAATGGAATAAATCACTTGCTGACCTTCATTTCAGTGCCCGTCAGGTACACGAGCTTGTCTAACAAGGGCAAGTCGCAAGGGGGACGGAGATGCGCAAACTCTCAATGTGGTCCCCCTCGCAAAATCATCCAGAGACGATCTAGAATTTACCTCGCTCTCATGTACGTTTCTTAGCGGTTGGTTTATTTCCTCCCATTAAATCTCAGTCTCGTGTACCTGTAGCACCAACGAAAGGTCTATCCCTGACCTTCAAAGGTCCATCATATCCCATTCTTCCTGGCTCCGATCCAATACCCCAATCCTTCAACCTCAAATTGCTATGTTCGACAGAGACGTCTGACCCATTGTTTTCTTCATATGACAACAAGGATGTATGGGTAGAGTGGAGCGCGCCAGCAGGATGTGGCTTCGGTGCTTCGGAGGACCCGGATGATAAGCCCGGAGGGGATGTGGACAACGGTGACGGACATGAAGAGAAGACTGTAGGATCGGGTATTGGCTATTTCTTCCTGCTGTAAGTGCATCTATGCACAGCTAAGTGGAGTCTTGCGTTTGACGTTAACGGCTTGCGCGCATTGTAGATTGTTGCTCGCGTTCGTTGCGTACTTCGCGTTGGGTGCCTACTATAACTACTCTACATACGGCGCGACGGGCGTTGACCTTATTCCGTACGTTTTGTCATTCTCGATCGTCAGTTCGTCTGATGGTAACATTGGGGTTCGACAGACATCGTGATTTCTGGAGAGAAGTGCCGTACATGCTGCGTGACGTCGTCTCGCATCTATGCTCGGCCGTACGGCCACGCCGCAGTTCCAGTCGGGGAGGGTACATCGCAGTGTGAGGTTCTCGAGTGGCCGTGGTCGCGTGAGGTTTGGGTTCATTGCATTGCTCTATAGCTATTAGCATTCCATGGATTTAGCTCTGATATGCTCATCGTAATCGTCTCGTCGTTCCTTTCCGCTCACAACTCGACGATATCCGCCGTTGAGGTTGTGCGTTTGTTCCCGACGCGGTTGCGGGTCCCTTCAAGGATAAGCGCGGGCTTGTGCGGGGCGGGACGTAAGTTGAACAACGGTGGTCTGATGGAAATCAGTCGCGAGCTCGACAGCCGAGAATTCAACAGCTGCGCTGCTACGGTGTCGGCACCGTAGCAAGTTCGACTCATCCCCATCAACCATCCCAAAAGAGGAGCCCAACGGAATGCCACGATACGCTGCGTACGTCGTGACGATCGGCACCGAGCCAGGTGTGTACGACGACTGGTAAGCCACCCGCCCTCTTTCCTCTTTCCCATGTTCACATTGCACTGTCCGTCGATGCGAACAATGTGATGTGCGCTGCAGGGGCGAAGCTGGGGAGTGCGTCCTGGGTGTGCCGGGCTCGCTGTACAAGGGTTACAGCACGCGGTACGACGCCGAGGAGGCTTTCCGCAGGGCGCAAGCGCGAGGAACTGTCAAAGTCGTGCACATGCATGGCGAGCGCCGACGCCGCGCCGCGTCGTCCCCGCCTCCTGCCCGCCCCGCAGGAGCAAGTGAACTCTAGGTCTGACCGACCTCCAGCGCCGCGCAGTATTGCCCAGACGAGTGCGCACGAGAGTCGCCAAGTTGTAAATATGATACCGACAGCTTCAGCCCGGTCGCACATGACCCAGAGTTCACGCCGCGAGCAAGGCGGGACTGAGAGAGCGACGCTGACGCTATCTTCGCCCACGACCGGTATAACTCACTACGAGCCCAACACACCCCCAGTGCGCGCCAGACAGCCCCGACCATCCCCCAGTCCTGCACGACCAAATGCTCCGCAGACACCCACAGCTCGCCAGCGCTCCCCGTCTTACCGCCGCGGGGCTCCCGTACGCGCCCCGTCAGCGTGAGCAGCGACTCTGATCGGGCACGTCGTCCTCTCCCGATACGGAAGTGACGACGTACGAGTCCGAGATGCGCCCGCATCCAAGCAGCCCCGCGTCGCCATTGTCCTCGCGTGCCCGCGTCCGCAGACGCGCGCGCCGTCCGAGCTCTCCTCTCCTGTCTCCGGGGTCACCTACGAGCCAGACTTCCTACCCTTCCGCTGCGGCGCAGGATCTGCGAGCAGCGCCGTGTCCACACCCTCGCCCGCACCGACTAGAGCACTACCTAATCCCGTCCGCGCGTCTGCCAGCCTCGGATCGGTCCCGCACATCTCCCGCGGCGAGCGCTGCGAATGCGATGAGCCGAGATTGATCTGCGAGTGCTGTGGGCGCCCGGTGATCCTGCGTGTCCCTCGTTCCCCAGCCCAGTCCACCAACGCCCACAGAGATCGGTCTCCTCATGCACAAGATACCGCCCCTCCGTCGCCCACGCGGCCCTTTATGCGATCCTCACGTGTGCTTTCCAGATCCCAATCAGAGCAAAACGCGCTATCTCCTCTTTCTGCGCTGGGTTTGCTGAGCCTCCGCGAGCCACCACACACGTCTGTGGTCGTGCATGATGCAGCGTCCGACCCACGCTCGCCGATCCGCAGGGGGTCGCGCGTGCCCATAAGGTGAGTACCGCATTAACTCCCTCCGTATCGATCTCGTCATCGACCTTGGTATCGCAGTGCCGCAGCGGCTTTCGGTCGCCCGTCCCCCTCGATGCCCTCTATCGGAGAATCCTTAATTGGCCTTCGAAGGTGATGGTCTGCGGGAAGGGCAATCTCGCGATGACCGTGTTGGATCCCTGATTGCCAAACCTTGTTGAACAAGGCGCTGTTGTATGCTAAAAGAAGAGAAGGTGTAGAAATTCTTGGTCAAAAGCTGTTGTGCTGTCTCTGCTTTGCTGCTGATCTGTGCTTGCTCTCACACTGTATATAGACTGCCTCGTCCCTGTCGCACGGTTGAACCTGATGACCGTGGCAACCATTGTGTGGTCAGACAAAACGTGATCCTCTCTGTCGACTACCTTCGCGCAGGTGCCATTGGCTATCGAGCATAGCTACCACGTCGGTTACTGTGAAGAGCAGAACTATAGATTTCTGGTAAGTAGCGGTGAACAACAGGTTTAGTGGACGTTGTTTTTTTACGTCGAAGTTGGCTGACGCGTAGCACGTGATAAACGCGTCGCGGGATTAAAATCGCTTTTTGCTGAAAGAATTCATTACTCGATCGTTGATCTGGTATGACAGAACAACGAGCTCAACGCGTCGAGAATACACGGATATCCAACTACTTTGACTTGATACCTTGTAGCAATTGGATCTGTAACCATTCCTCTCAGACCAGACTCCAAAGCATACACTGAAGGGGCGCTACTGACCTCGTCCTTGGTGATGGTTCTTAACTCTCCGGGCGCCGCGGTGTTGCCAGAGACCGCGCTGATAGCAATTTCTATTGCCCGTCCACAGCGCCGCGGGTCGCGACCCAATACCGCACTTCTGCCGGTATGACTTCGATGACAGCGACACGGGGGTCATTCTGGTCGCCTTTGTGGACGCCATCGCCTAGGTCTCCAAACCACGCGGCTATCCTGTAGGATATGATCACAACCTCGACGTGCTTATACGTACAGCATATAATGACATACATGGAGTTCCAGTGCTTCGCGATTTTGTCCTTGTCTTGCGTAATCCTGGCAACGCCGGAGTAGGATGCCCAACTGGTTGTGGACTGGTCATAGAAAGACACGTTAACATGGTCATCATTCTTGATCTCGTCAAACTTGGCAGAAACACGGTTGGCGAGGAAGACAAGCGTGATCTGTGTGGGAGAGAAGGCTGTGGATGGGGAAATGTGAGAATGGATGCAGCGGAGAAGCAATAGTTACTACTGACGGCCGGCAGGCGCCATCGCCCTGGAGTGCATTGAGCCATCAGACGACCGTGTGGTGAGCATTCCGGTCTTGACGCTGTTGACGATGGCGTGGAGACCGTCGACCTTCTCCTGGGGCGTGAGGTTGTCGTTCTGAGCCTTGGCAGTGTACGGGTCGAGTTCCTTGTTGGACATGGTGTTACGGTGATGAAGTAGGAGGTGGATGGTGGGGTAAAGGGAGTCTTATATACACCGCTGGGGCAGGGGCAGCTCATCGTTGGTGACGTTGGGAGTCCGTGACATCATCATCAGCCACAACCCAAATCGAGTAATACCACACCCTTATTTGGCGAAATCGAGGCTATAATGGGCAGAATCTATGCACAGTACTTGCGCCTAATATATTACAACATAATATTGGTCGCGAACAGGAATGCACAAATGACCGTTAGACTAGGCATGAAACACATAAGAAATCAATTAATCGCTTCAAAATCTCGAAGGTACTTTTGACTTTACCATCTAAGTCCTAGGATGCTCTTGCTCGCCGAAATGGTCACAACGCCCGCGCCCAGGAAGAGCACGTCAAACTGCGTCTCGCGGCTGCAAAGACGTTGCAATACTTCGTCAGGAACGAGCATAGTGACAGAGTAACGATAAACACACCGTTTAAACTCCAGCGCAGACATCTTGACATGTCACAACACTCATTTAAAGGAACAGCATGGTGCGCCCCGTATCATGATGCAAATCCTTCATCACCGCATCTGCTTTGCTTTACGAGCGCGCTGCGAAGTACACCTTCGTGTTCTTCATCAGCAGCGGCTCCCACGTTTCCTTTCCGATGTCCTAGTCACGAGTACAACCTTACCAGTGAAGTCCGGTATGTGCTTGGTTTGGCGGATGGATATGTACTCTGGACGCCTTTGTTGAGAGGCGACGAAGCTTGGTGTTCAGTGTGCAGCCAGCGTTCGGGATGATGTCCAAGGGCATACCGAGCCGGCAATTCACAGCTTTAAGATCGTGTCGATTTCGCGAGTCTTTCAAGTCTATTCCCTAATTTTAACGGCAATGACGACTTGAATCCGTCGGTGGCGCGTTTCCGGCTCTTGGCGGACGCGCTTGTCCACGTCGAAAAAGGAAGATGATCTACATGGCGCATCTCGCGAGCATACGGGATTGTCGCTCGGACTCTAGCCTGATCTCTGACAGATTTCCGCAACCTGCTCGGATAATCCAAGGAGGACCTGTTCGAGTTTCTGGTCTCGAGAGCCACACACGACTCCATCAAGGAAGCTGCCGTATTCCGGCGAGCGGCATAATCAGCGAGAAGCGGATGCTATCCACATGACTTGAGAGGACTCAGAGGCAAAAAGATCACTAGGCAGACGGATATAAGGAGGACCAATGGCCAAGGGAAATTTGCCAGATTATGCGGCATATGCGCGATAAATCCGTTTGTTGTTATATCTAAATCCGCAATCGGATATATGGAGAAAGAGCATGATCAGATGTATGCGTTATAAATGAGCTATCGACGAACGACCGGCGCATTTCTCACCTGTAACTGTTTGAGTACCTCCTTGTGGTTACAGCGATAAGACATCAGGCCAGCTGTGGGCTTCAGCAAAGCAGCGCTTAGTAGTCTGAGCGCGTAGATCGGGTTCCCAGCGCAGAGATCGCAACCCGATCACGACCCTGACTTTACACCTTCTATCACCATCACGGTAGAGCGATAGGTGCCCGAGATATCCTCGGTACGGCACCTCGCATAGATCCCTTCGGAAAAAACATTAGACCACAACGTGCGCACAAATAGAAGGATGGACCGAACCAGATACCAATGCGTCAAGCCCCGCCGGAATTTCATTGTAAGGCTCTTCTCGAGCATTTAGATGCGCAGTCAGCCTACGATCGACCCGACCATGCTGCAATTGTGATGATACCAGTCACGAACATTGTCAGCAAAGAAATAGCGAATGAGAAAAGAATTAATGAGGTTGCACGCACTCGGCGAGCTGGTCAACATAATGAGCGCCGACTTGACGCTTGGGAATTATCCGCTTTGATTGAATGTCACGATGTGGAGGAGCTGGTATCAAATAGCACTTTCATTGTAGATCCTAACAGCGTGAACTGTATGCAATCGTAGCCACAAGCGAATGGCAAGGATCACAGGAATCCCTTGATCTCATTGTCCAGATATTCCCTCAAAATTTTTGCTGTTTCGGGTCCTTGGTCCTGCTGTCCGGTTCTGTCAGGCGAGCCCAGGGAAATAGATACTAATTTGACAACCAAATCAACACTGAGGTCACGAAAGAGACAATATAACGCACTTTGCCATTGAATGAGGCAGATCCCGGTGGCTGTTGCAGCATATAACTGCGAAATTACCCCATAGGGTGGGGGTATAGGACATGGCTCTCTAGAGGACAGAGTTGCAAAGTCAGGATGTGACCGGCGATGATCAGAGGCACTTTTACCAAGATGGCATTCATCACCGAAGGTGTGATCTGTACAAGTCGCTCTCAATGTTCCCTGGATCAAGTGCAATAGACACTACCCATCTTTCTCGCACTCCTTTGCCATCTGATTGCTCAGCATGACTTCGGCCAACTTGCTTTGAGCATACCGCTGGAATCTGCCTATCGGTTTAAGCTCCCCGCGACGCGTCTTTCAAAGCTCATATTGATTGTGCCGCTGAGCCGATAATGGGCTGAGGATGATACCAGACTATGCGAAGGGATTCGAAGGCGAAGTAGCAGCAACCAGGTAGGGTAGAGAACTTAGGAAGAAGTAGTGCCCGATGACGTTCACGCCGAACTGCATGTCATAACCCTGCGCAGTGAGCTGGTTTCCCGGCGCATCATGACACCTGCATTGAGGATCAGCCCATGCAGACTGGACTCGCGGCTGGCCAAGCCACGACCCCGCGCTGTCAGAGAACGTAAATCTGATAGTCATCTGAACCACACCTGTTGAACTCTTCTGCAGACTTCTTGACCACGCTCAGATCTCCTAGATCGAGAGGAAGGAAGTGAGCAGACTCCCAGTTTCGCGTTCCAGTTCTCTGATCGCTTCGTCTTTTTGCTCCCGGGACGCGCTGCGAGATACACTTTTGCATTCTTGCTCAGTAGCCCTTGCAGGTCCCTTCCCTATCCCTGAGTTTCCCCAGTGACCACGAAGACTTTGCCTGAGAGGTCAGGAATGTCCGCTGCTTCCATGTTGGTTTGGCGGGAATGCTGCTGACGAACCGTGGAAGCCACATGAGATGAGAGTGGGAAAGAGATGGCACAGCTCGCAAGCATTAACGCGCCGCACGGTTATCACAATCCATAGCTACCGAGTACCTGATCGGCGGCTGCGGTTTGCTCTTGAACAAGGATTGCGCAGCGTTGACCTAGACGGTCTCCGGCGCATGTCAAACTTTCTCCAAATTATTTCGAACCGTGTGAGACTGTGGATGAGATAAAACTTCCAACTGCGGGGCAAAATGCACTTCGCAAAAATGCCACATATGCGATTGGCGTTCCACTCGTACGTACACATCGATATTGTACGGTTTTTCCAGCTCTATCTTTCTGAAACTCACTGCCTGCACCTGGGCTCAGAATCTCGATGAAGATGAACAAAAACAAGTTCCCATGAACGAAGATGCATCAACAAGATACCCGAATGGCTGTCGGCATCGCTCAGCTCAGAATACTGGCAATGGAATAAGTTTGTTCACGAGCAGTGCCGCTCATGCCGGGTATGTAGCTATGAGCAGATAGTTCGAAGGGAAAGTCTGTGAGAGGCGCAGCAGGATTCACTCCATGGTCAAAACTTCTCCAGCGATAGTTGCTCGTCGACGGCCCAAAACATCCGACATTGATAGCCGATATCGGCTAGACAGACGGCGCCTGTACATCCTCCTGGAGCTAGTCGTATGACTGCTCACCGTATCGGCAAGGAAGCTCTCTCTTTGACCAACCGCGTCGTCGAGTCCCACGAGCAGCACCTTAGCCGAGTGACATCAAGGCATGGCTTACCTTGTTTCAGTGATTTCGGCCTTTGTGTGGATGAGCAAGGATCTCGATGCTCCGCAAAGGTGAACGGCTAGCTCATCCTCGAAAAGGTCCACATACTATAGGACGACGACGGGCTGGTAGTAAGGACGGATCGCTTCCACAACCGGTCTGATCACTTGACTCGAGAGGTAGTGTGTCTGATGACCTCCGTCGTATTTAGACCACTGGTGTAAGCGAAATTGAACTTCAGATTCATTGACAGTCAGCCAAGTTCCGGAAGACAGAAGCATCACAGGATCCTAGCCGGTGGAAGACTGCGCTGATATCGCGCCGTTCAGACGAGAAGAGAGGAGAAAGAAAGGAATTGCATGGCGAACTGGGAAGACTGTGCAAGTACCCGGCTGCCCAAACAAGGTATGCACAGGTCCGAAGTCTCGGCTATCGACGCGTGCAGTAGGTGGACACTGACTTGAACTTTCAACATGACTCAAAGGTCTCCTGTTTCTTCACCACCATGTTCTCTGCAGGCCATTCTCGCCTCTATTCACCCAAAGCTGTCGTTTCCGCGCAGCAAACTCGAAAGTCGCCAGCCTAAAGTGAGTCTTTCCGCTTCAACCCCACTGGCGCTCCTCTGTGATGTTCCAGCTTGTGAGTCTATCTGCGTAGCCAGGTGCTGCTCCACTTTTGGTCTGGGAGAACCATAAAGTTATTGGCTGTGCTCATTTGGGCAAAGCCCTGTGTATTTCAGCTCATATGACCCTGAGACCACCCCAAAACCGTTGGAGATATACTCGCGCGCACACGCGTCCCTTAAACTCTAGCTGTGGCCATCAGCAGGGTCTCATGGTCCTTCTCTCAGTCTCGTTGCCGTTGCGCCGTAGCTTGACGTAGGCAAGGACACGACTGGAACGTTTTACTGCACGTCTTCGGGGCAACTGGGCGAACCGTCAATTTGCATGGGCGCGAATCATGTCTTCCTCCCCTTCTTTCAATAGATAAGAGGGATGCATGCTTTCCTATCGCGCGGCAAGACTGCTCCGCCGATATTCCATGCATGTGCAGCTGGTGCAATAGGGTGCCACATTGCGCATAGTGGGCTCTGGAAATTCTTCTGCTTGGTGATGCGGTGTTCGCGTCGAGTCAGTGGTCGATTGGAGATCTGGCGATCTGCTTATCTTGTCCCCCTTTATCGATCACCATGATTTCAATTGGGTGGTCTGCATGAATATCAGTTTTCGCGACCCATAGCGCCGGTTGTTTTCGGTTGTTATCATGTTCTGAATGTATCTGTGTTTCTGGCTCCAGGAACTCGTCCGCCACGGCGCTCCGGCCGATTTCCTTCTTGTCCCGTGGCTCAAATGGCGCCTCCGCAAACATAAATACACGGCCACGCCTACGCAACGTCGCACAATGGCTTCCGCTTCTTTCTCATGCGTCTCTCGTGCAATTTGGCCAGCAACACGTTACCAAGGGACTTGGTCGTGTCATTGAGGCCGTCATCACCAAAGCGAGGGTTCCTATGTGACTTTGGGGGATGAGCGGGAGCTCCTTGACTTCACTTGCGGTATTGGTGTACCAACCTTGGTAAGTAATCAACGAACATATCTGGCTCCATAAATATGCTTGTTCTCACCGATTTCTAGGTCACTGTCATCCAAAGATTAGCAAGGCGGCTGCTGACCAATGCATGAAGCTCGTTCATGCCAGGTAAATTCCAGGCAACGAATCCAGCCGTGCAACCGCTATGTATTCACGAACATGTAATTCTCGCAGTGCAGTATTGGCTTCCACGGCCCTTACCTCGAGCTCATCGAGAAGCTACTCCCCATGATGCCTGACCCGTCTCTCGACTCGTTCTTCTTCTGGAACTCGGGCTCTGAGGCCATTGAAGCCGCAATTAAGATGGCGAGGACTATTACTGGCCGCCAAAATATTATCAATATGCAAGGTGTGTAATTCTCTGAATCGCCGCGTATGCATTCTTTCAACCGCCGATGAGGCAGGTGCTTACCACGGAAGAACCTTTGGGGCGATGGCCGTGACAAAGAGCAAGACCATCTACAGCGAGGGGGTGCATCCTCTGATGGTTCGTCCTTTACGAAATGTTCTCAGCATCAATCGCTTACACGTGATTGGCAGCCTGGTGTGTTCACCTTGCCGTTCCCGTACTGGCATCAGCTGTCGCTTCCCCCTTCGACCCCGAGTTCGCAAATAAGTGCCTACTGCCTTAACCAGCTCTCGCTCCTCCTGTCGCAGTCGAGTGCTCCGCGCGACACCGCCGCCATATTGATCGAGACCGTCCTTGGCGAGGGAGGCTACGTCCCCACTCCCCCGGAGTTCCTGCGGGGACTGAGGGAAATCTGCGACAAGGAAGGCATCCTTCTGATCATTGACGAGGTGCAATGCGGCTATGGAAGGACCGGTAAGAACTACGCGATCGAATACGCCGGTGTGCGCCCGGATATTTTGATCACCGCGAAGGTACGATTCGACAGGGGCTTCCGCTGAGTCGCATTTTAATATTCTTTCAGGGCCTCGCGAATGGCTTCCACTGAGCGGTGTCATCAGCCGCAAGGAGCTCACGGACAAGTTGAAGCCCGGCTCTATGGTGAATAATTTAATTTCGCCACATGCTTCGCTTCGCTTGCCGATGCGATCCTGACCATGAATGACTCCAGGGCGGAACCTACGCCGGAAATGCGGTAGCCTGTGCGGCTGCTGTGGCTGCTGCAGACGCCATGAAAGAGGAGAACATCCTCGCAAACGTCAATGCCCGGTATGACGCTCATTGTCTTGATGTAGCACACCCCTAACTTAACCGACACACATACCCGCAGTTCCGAGGAACTCTTCGCCTCGCTGAATGCGCTCCGCTCTAATCCCAAGATCGCGCCCACCATCCTCGACGTTCGCGGAAAGGGTCTGATGGTTGGCGTCGAATTCGCCTCGCCGACAGGGACGGGCCCTTACGACCCTTTCGCTAACCCCGCTGTGCCCGCGAAGCTGGCGACCGCATTGCGAAGAAGTGCATCGAGAAAGGCCTTCTCATCCTCACGACGAGCGTGTACGAGGTCATTCGGTTTATTCCTCCCTTGAATATTTCCAAGGAGGATCTGGCGAAGGGAACGAAGATCTTCGCGAAGGCTGTTGAGGAGGTCATTCGTGAGGATGAAGGTACGATGAAACAAAATGCAAACAATGGACCGTCCATCATGTATCCTGCTGTGAATGTACAATTGATATGGTAGCACAACTTACCCCTGATGGATAAGCGTAACAAGGACCGATAAGGACCAATAATTTTGAGCGTATATATGATTTTTAAAGGCAGGTTGTTACCTGCAGCATTAGTTAGTAGACGAGTAGCGCCCATTTCTGAGGCTTTGGCCCGCCGAGGCCACGATAAAACGACAAAGGCGCATGTCCCGGCGTTGCGGTGGTCATCGTATTCTTAGGCCTTTGGCGCTGGGCACCATCTTCCTCCTCCAGGCCACCGTTTCCCACCGCCAGCTTCCTTCTGCCACGGTGTTCCTGGGCTTGCAACACGGCACGGCTGACTTACGACTTTGACGTCGAACGACTCGCACGACCCTCCCACCACGCCGCCGCACCATGGCCGACCCGCCACACTCCATCCACACTCTAGCGCGGTATCTCATCTCACTATGTGTGCTGCTGCTCGTCGCCGGCACGCGGGTGCGGGCGTACATCCCTGCGGTGCCGACGAACGACACTGCCCTCGCGGAGCAGGGGGGGCTGAACATCACGGATGCGTCGAAGCTCAACCTCCAGTGGTTCCAGATGGGCTTCAACTCGGAGAACGTGTCCTACCAGCTCGTCGGCGCCGCCAGCACAGGCGTAAATAAGGTGCGTTGCCCCTTGCCTCACCGCGGAGGCGGGCTGATGGATCGACATGCTAGGGAGCGCTGGTCCACTTCTCGGAGGAGAAGCTAACGAACGATACTAGTAAGTTCGCATCTGCGTTGCGGGTGGTTAATCGTATGAAATTTGTGCTGCTACTGAACCCTGATCATTTGCTGGGCCCGTTGGTGGTAATGTATGTCTTTAGCTATCACACCATGGATCGCCCTGATAGCGTGCGACGCCAATGCGACGGATGCTTCGATGGAGGACGACATCTTCACTCTGGCGTGGGATAGAGGTGCCGTGGCTGCTGTATGTCTCTGGTTCCATGTCCAAATAACACATCTTGACCCTATCACTGTGGATCGGTGCAGCTGTTGTTCTCCCAATACTCCAGCGCCTGCATCATCAATGCGAACTATGCAAATCCTGCGAATTTCAACCAGTTGATGGACATCTTCTCTACACAGTCCCTCGCAAATGCGAAGTACGCTTTCTCGATCCTCTTCCCCGTTTTGTTCTCAGCATTCCATTGATCACACAGCCTGATCGAGAGGTCGTTCGCCCTGCTGAATGCCACAACATACTCAGTCTATGACCCCAAACTGTTGAACGACTCCTTTGCACAGATCAACACTACCATCACGAACGGCACGGTGCGTGCCCCGGGGTACCTTTTCGCTACCCTCATTGCGTACAATGCGACGGACTCTATCACACCTGATACCGGCACGGTCAGCTCGACGGCTGGCACGGGCGGAGGCAGTAATGGCACAGGTGGCCCCAACACGAGCTTGGCAATGTACTCATATATCCTTTTACCCTCGAACAGACATTAAATTTGTTCATCGTGACAGGATCATTCTGTATGCAATCACAGGCTGCGTGTCTGCGCTCTTCTGTGTGGTCATCGTTTCAGGCGTATGTCACAATCCTCTCTTATGTGGTGCTTTATTTAAACCTCCCACATTCGTTCTCTTAGGCCATCCGAGCAATCCGACACCCTGAGCGTTATGGCCCGCGTTCCGGCGACGTCGTCTTTGGCGGCCCTCCAGGATCAGGGTTCGGTGCTGCGCAGAGTCGCGCGCGGGGTCTGACACGTGCAATCCTGGACACATTCCCTGTGGTTAAGTTCGGAAGAAATGAAGCTGCTCCCGCAGACCCTGCGAGGCCGAAAGACCTCGAACACGGTATAACGGAGACGAGGACAAATGATAGTCTCGCTACAGACCGCACAGGGGAAGCGAATATGGAGCTGAAGAGTTGGGAAGAGGTGCATTACTCCTCACGTGAGGCTGTGCCTGGTCTTGAGGCTGCTGCGTACTCCCAGCTTGAGCGAGAGAGTGAGGAGATCGAGGAGGTGGAGGCAGAGTCTCCACGGGCAAGCTCGTCAGCATCCGTGCCGCCTGTGGTGATTCCTCGATCGAGGCGGCCCGTTGCGGGTCGCCTTCAGGTACCCTCGAGTGGAGACCGAGATATCGTGCCGGATGCGATCGGCCGGGAGACGTGTCCAATCTGCATCGTCGACTTCGAGGAGGGCGACGACCTGCGCGTGCTGCCATGCGAAGGCCATCACCGGTTCCACCAAGAGTGCGTGGACCAGTGGCTGCTGGAGTTGTCCAGCAGCTGTCCGCTCTGTCGGCAGGGTGAGTCCCGTTTTGGCTATTGTAGCCGGCTCTGTACTGAATGGGCTGTACGGCAGACTTCCAAGCGTTGCAGACGATGATGGCCGGAGACTCAAGTGATCATCTGGAGCCTCCCCACATGCCAGAGGCTGCCGCGCGGCCACTATCATCCGCAGCGGCCCGGTTTTCACGATATCTACGGTTTGCAAGGCGGAGGCATGGTGGCCGGGAGGGCCCACATGGATACGACCCGACGAACCCGCCGATGCCCGTCGCGGCAGAGACTACCCTGTGATTGATTTATGTATTGTGTACTCCTCCTATTCGTCTCGGTTTTCGTTCTATTCTTCTTGGTTTGTTGTACGATTTATCATTCATAGCACACAGTACCCACACCATGCACATATCGGACACTGTTGTTGTATTATTTCATTTGTTGTATGATAAGTAATGCATTACTATTCTCTAGCCAGCAACATTATTTATTTGTGTTGACGACCCGCGACACGCCCGCCCACGCGGCACTTCTCCCCCACGTCACATCCGAAATGGGAAGGAGAACTCCCCAAAAAAGAAGGTTCTGTGGGTCAAGTGGGTCAGGTGATCGGGACGGGATGACGCGCCCGACACGAATGACGCTCGCAGATGGCGCACCTCGTCATCTGTCGGGACTTCTATGGCGCGGGCAGTCCTCCACCACCAAAATGGGATGTTCGAAAAGGTATATAACTTAGGGCACAGTGGGTTCTGAGCCTCATTCAAATTCCGTACCCAACTTGACTCGCACTCCTACCATCTTATTACATTTGTTCATCATGTCCGACACTGGCAGACAATCTTTCACTGACAAGGCTGGTTCTGCGCTCAAGGTTCGTGGTGACCTGCAGATTGTCAATGTCGCACGTAGTGATCGTAATGTATCTTTACAGCCCGATTCCGAGAAGTCCACCACTGAGCATGTGGGTGACAAGTTCAAGGGCACCAGCGATTCTATTGCTTCTACCTTGCAGCCTCAGGTCAGTTTCACGGTGAAAGTGGGTATGATTGAGAACTCATGTATAGTTCTATAGGGCCAGAAGTCCACCTCCAGCAGGCGGGCGATGCTTTCAGCGGCAACTCCAATGAGAATGAGGTTGGTATTTTAAATTTCAACGCCATTTTAAATGCTAATCGGGGTGTTTCTAGCCGTCGATGATGGAGAAGGCGAAGAATGCTGTTGGTCTTGGTGAAACGTAGTAGCATCTTTCATTATTGTATCAATATCATATCATGTACCAATATCTTTCTGTCCTTGAAACATGATTGGACTATATATATACTTTCGCAGTATTACCAGTATCGAAAATGAGGGAGATATCGAAATTTATTTACTCTCTCTTGCCGCAGTACGCACAGGCTGTTTGTAGCCGGGAGAAAAACGCGACAAATGATGCCTGGTGCCCACCGCGGCCCGAAATTTGGAAATAGATTGCACAGGTTCACTAATGTGTGAGGGAGGGAAGGACGGTAATGTAAACACAGTAGAATAGGCGAAACAAAATCGGACAATTAGTGAGATCGAGGCGTTTAGCGGGCGAGAGACGATGAGAAATCGCTTACCTAGCGAAGGAAGGTCGAGAGTGAGCAACGGCCCCTTTCTTGCCCTTGCTTGCCAGGTAAGGGGCCCTTAGCCTCACTTTGCTCGGAGGCGGACAGAGCCTGGAGAATATATGGCAGCACGTCACGTTGTGCTGCAGACCCACAGTGAGACGGCGGAGTGCTCGATTAGACTCGAATAAACTTTGATATTTTGGACACGATTAATTCATGAATTATCACTGATTGATTATAAGAGATGAGTAAGCATTGGCCTGTGATATTATTCGTCGAGCGGACTGAAGCACCGAGTGTCAGTCCGCAAAAGGAAGGAGAGCTGCCAACTTTGGCGATCCAAGAACGAATCGAAGCCGCTTCTGTTTTCGATGTCACCCAGTACCTTCACATCCACCATATATAAGGCGGGTCGAGTGAGCAGAACGATAACAAACCCCCATCTTCTCTACCACTACTTGCATCACTTTTTCAACCCAATCCTTATCATTAATTACAATGGCTGACGCTGGCAGACAATCCTTCACCGACAAGATGTCCTCCTCCATGAAGGTTCGCTCGCCGTCACCATCCCTCGACGATCTCATGACTGACTATATGCTCCTACAGCCCGACACCCAGAAGTCGATGACCGAGTCCATGGGCGACAAGATGAAGGGGATGGGCGACAGCGTGGGTCCACCCTCCAGCCTGAGGCAGGTCGTTTCTGCTCGTCGTTCGCGGGGAAAAGCTGACGTGCATTGCAGAGCCAGAAGTCCACCACCCAGCAGGTTGGTGATTCGATGAGCGGCAACTCGAACGAGAACCAGGTGCGTTGCCCGTCGTCCGAGTTTAATGGCTCTTCTCATGCGCACACAGGACTCGATGATGAACAAGATGAAGAACGCTGTCGGCATGGGCGACAACTAGTCTTCCAGCTGTTTAGCACACTGTATCGCTATAGATTCAAGTTGTAGCGCACTGTTGTAATTGTAATTCAATCACAGATATGTGTATATGAGCCCAAATAGCGCATATAGCCACCGCCAGTCGAGTTCATGAAACCAGTGGCTGAGGATGACATCATATTTCTTTATCCACGGGCATTACACCTGACCACTCTACACGCCGGGCAGCGGTGTCATGCACATCGACACTCGATGAATAGCTCCCGGACAATGTACCGAGGTCTTTACCGGCCCACATTTCATGGACCTTGTAAGAGCCTGTGGAAAGCCCAGGTACATTCGTCAAGTGAAGGTCTTCATCGTAGCAGCCGGCCCTGTGTTGATAATGAAGACATGGATACACTTGGACGAGGTATCGGCGTAATATTCGGGAGGCGAGGTCGTCGGAACGGAGGCAGAAGGTGTGAAGGGCACCGCGAGAGTACCAACTGTGCTATCTTGATGGAACGCGAGACGCTCTACTTGGTAATAATGGCCAGTTGGTCGGCGGAGAGGTTGCCGAGCTAAAAATGCGGTTGCAGATCCGAGCGTGTACGATATGAGACAGGGCTTACGTCGGTTCGGAGGAGGATGGGGCTCTACAGGAAACACCAGGCAGCGAAGTGCGTGCGTTGCCCCTGGATCATGAGGGCCTCATTGCCGATCTCCATCATGTCCCTGCCGACGTTCAGTGCACATCAACGTGTAAGAGAGGAAAGACTTAACTTACATGTGAGAAGAAGTTGATGGAGGAGAGATGCTGGACGTTCGTGGCGATGATGGAGGTATTTGTAGCTCCAGGATGCGCTCGAGTCGCCGGAGATGCGCCAGGAGTGGCCCTGGACCGAACTCATGAGTTGTTGTGAGGAAAAGGGGATTGAGGGGGAATGTACCATGCGGGCACTCTAGTCCCGACGTTTGCGACATCCCAGATGTGGAGATTGAAGTGTAAGGGGCGGGCGGTCGCGTTGAGCGCGGCTCTGGTGAAGGTGTGAGGCTTCAATGTTATACGTAAGTGACAAATGAGCTGCAGGGACGCACGTCATCTGGCGGTATCGAATGGCAGAGTCCGAGTTGCTGGTGGAAGATCTGAGCGCTTGAGTGTCGGGGCAAGATGTTAGGCTTGCTTATTACCAGACTTCGCCTTGGGGAGTCTGGAAGTGAAGACCATCGCGGATTAGTCTACCACGCAGGAAAAGTTTTCCAACGCAATGCTTACACGCCGCTGTCACTCCAATCACCCGGGACATTGCAGTTATCCGTGCAGAGATTCAGTGATCATCATCCCGACACGAGCGGTGGGTGCTTGCCGCATTTCAGGTCTATGCGATGACAAAATATCAGCGTGTCATGCGCATTGGATTGGGCAGATGAGACAAAGTACGTACAATCAACGTCCCACTCGGCAAATGTCTCCGCGTCGAGGCTCTCCCTACCCAGAGAACCGGGGAACCCCGCGCACGTCGCAGTCCCTGCATCGCTGCCAATAATTCCGTTCTATCAAATAGAGGTATTACAACAGCATTCAATAGCATTACCTGTAAATGCCAAAGCTGAACGCAAGCGCGTGGATCTGGCTTAAGACACCGCTGATCCCGCCCGGGAACTTGGTGGGGTCCGGAACGATGCGCCCTGTCAAGGCATCGCGTGTGGTCAACGACCACCAATCCTATGCGGACAGAGTGACGTCAGGTTGCGCATACAAATAGGATATGGTTAGCGCACGTCGATGTTGGGGTATTGGTACCCCGCGGCTTTGAGCCCCAGGGAGAGGAACTGGTTCGCCGCGGCGACGACCTTCGCCTCCGAGATGTCTATGGGTACTTGGCGTCACCGGGCGCTGCGCGTAGGGGAAAAAGAGTGTGTGCGGACCGCATCCATGTGCATTCCATGAGTTCCATCTGCGAGATGTTCAGTTAAGCGAGTTTACGAGGCCGGAGATACGCACCCGAGCGCAGGCGTTTTGCCGACTTGCTTCGACCGGCCTACAGTGGGGACGGTCGCTGCATGCCAGGTGGACGAAGCGGAGGAAGATCGTGATGCAGCCGACGAAGAGTGTGCAGGTGCTGAGCTGGTGATAGTCGAAGAACTGCTACCGCTACCGTTGGGCTGGATGCACTGAGAGTAGTAAAGGTTCAAAACGGAACATGTCCACCTGTAATTACCGTCTGTAGAGGCAAACAGCGAGACTGCGGAATTGCGCACCCTGATGGATAGGTGGTCTGGCCTGTCCAGCCGATGCCTCCGCACTGGCCATAACGCTGGTTTTGAGCAACAGCGACCGAGGCAATAGTTGCCAGAGTAGTAAAAGAGTAAATATACTTCATGCTGTGCTCTATTGTGCAACCAGTGCTCTCCCTCGGAACTTATACATTTGCCCCCCCCCACCCCCAAAGCACGAGGACAAGCAGCAGCGGTCGGCGGATGCTTGATTGGAGTGCAGACTTCATTTCAGCGGGGTGGCATGCACACCGACGTTTTGACGCGTGAGGCTTCCAATAACGCGTCAATTACGGACAGAGATCGTGTAGCTTCGGAACGCATACTAGTACTGGTTATTCACCGAACAAGCAAATTCTTCGGACAGAAGAACCTAAAGTTATGGCAGAGCTGAGAAACGTTCCGCAAGGCAAGGCCCTCGTTGCTAGGATAACTAAGGTGGATCATGAACAGGCTGAGACTCTGCAATGACATCCGAAGATCACACGCTGCGCCGATTACGAAGTCACGCGACGCGTTATGTCACGACGACGCGTCAATGCCGTCACGGAAATGCGTGACTAGTTGTTGACTCTTGCCTGCCTTCGAGTTGCTGGCAGGCTGTGAATTGTTATAGGATGTCCCATTCTTGTGGATTCATGTGTCTGGATGGACTTTAGGTGCGTTGTTTTAGTGGAGGTTCGATATAGGAAATTTGTTTACCGGACCTAACTATCCTTTCCTCAACTAAAACAGTAAGCGCAAAACTTTATAGCACGTTCAAGGCAAGGAAAGCGCGTTGCTGTACCCAGTCACTAGTAAAATTTCGAATATATAGGTGATTGTGGAATGAACTGGCTGAACTAGTCAAAACAGCAATAGCTTGTTCCCGCGACTCGTCAGCCGCAATGTGGTCTAAGTTCTGATCATCTCAAGTAGACACTGCTCATTTTGCTCATCTCATTCAGCGCTGGCGCGACATGTCGTCGCCTTATGATGCCTCGTCGGAGATTTTCTCTCTCTATTCACATCCAATGACGAGGGCAAGCTCTGCCACTCAAGATTCGGAGCCCGTTGTGACACCTTTGGACGAATACCCGTATCCGGGAACTTGAAGGTTAATCAAAGCACGGGTGCTATGTCTGGAAACCCCGCCTACGACGCTATTCATGTGCAGTCTCTGTCCCCAAATTTGCAGCGATCTCATATGAGGGAGAGTCGAGACGAAGGCGGTTCTCTGTCGTCTCTAAGCGACGAAATCCTAACGGCCCATACTTCTCGCTCCCTATATATCATGCTGCAGAATCCGGTGCTCTCACTCGTCGCCGGACGAACGAAAGAGCTAATTGGGCGATACGAATCAATGGACACCTCCGCAAAGCCCGCTGCCGGAAAGAGGACGCCCTCAAGACGCAACCCGCCTACTGCATCATTTGCCCTAGAAAAGAAGGACAAAAGCCGCTCCCCAATCCGCCAGTCCTTCCGCAACCTGATATCAGTCTTTAAGAAGAACAAATCCTCTGGAAAAGATCATTCCCAACAGCTCGCTGTCCCAGGCACGAAATATCGCAGCAACGATGTCATTGATATTCGCACGCAAAATCTTGCACTTCCCCAGCTCCCTAGAGTAGACATCTGCAGCGTCAAACCGGATAAGGCTCTGTGCATAACACCTATCTCGCTCCATTCCGGGCAGGCTGGCCCGCTTCTCTACTTGTCCCGTCCTCTGTCTCCGAATGTCCTTCCTGTCTGGACAAGTTGCACTGCGCAGCTCCATAGCACCCACATCATCGTCACTTGGCACAGCGCACATGGCAATCCCTCGACTTATGTTGTGCCTTTCACAGCTTGCACCGACGTGCGGTCACTCGCGCTGACAGATCTGGATGCTACGGAGAGGAGTCTTCTTCCTGACAGACCCGAGCTGAGGGTATTCGAGATGTTATTTGAAGGAAGAGCTAGAGAGAAATTCGCCGCGGACTCCGTCACGGAGAGAGCGTCATGGGTAAGTGCAATCTGGTGAGTGACTTGCTCGCTTCAACAAGCCAGGTATTGACGTAGTCTACACAGGGACGGCGTGTTACAAGCGCAGGAGGATAGGATCCGCACGCCAAGTGTCATCGGAATCGAGGGTGCCATAGAGTCCCCGTTCAGCGTGGCTTCTCCCGTTGGCCCTCCTCATTCTCTGGCCCACAGTCGACTTTCCGTAAAGACTGACATACCATCTCCGACATCTTCTAGCATCGACCGGGCACTTCCAGCTATTCCCATCGAGACTCGCACTCCGTCCCCGTCCTCCTCCGCGCGATTTGCTCTGAGGGATTCTGCTCCAACCCGTCCGTCGCTGTCGCCTTTGCCTAAACCCCCCGTGACACCGACCCCTACACGGTCTTCGTTCCAAACGCCGCCACGTCCATCCACACCTGCACGTTCCCAGAGTCCTTCCATCCGCAACCTCGACCAGCGCTCTGTCGTCAGGCAGCGTCTCGCCCAGATTGAAGGGAATGGCTCAGGGGAGTCTCCGCCCACCGGCTCTCCGCGTCCGCGACGACAGAATAGCACGGCATCGAGTATGGGGCGGTCCATTCTCAACTCCTACGGCGGCCCCGACCCTGCATCGCCGCTGTCGGTGGACTCGGGGCGCTTGACGTCAGATGCTGGGACTCCGAGGACGAGAACGAACCGCTGGGCAAACGAGATTCGCACGAGCGGCTTGCACCTGAGCGTCCCTGCGCCTGTGCGAGATGGGTCGCTCTTTTCGCCAGCCTCGCGCTACTCGGTTGACGCTGAGCCGCAAGCGGAAACAGCTTGACGATGGCGATCGGAGTGCCCGGATCGACATCAAGGAGAATATGGCCAAGCAACCTATTATTCTCGAGGAGGACAGCCACCATGGAACCGCGTTTAGCCATATCCAAAGCATGCCCTTCGTTGCTTCAGATTGTCCGACGTCGCGCGAGGTCGTTGTGGACACGGCGATCCACGAGATGCTGGACAGCATCGACCACACGGTCAAAGCTGTGGAGGGACGGTCGGTGAGAGATGGCGCCGCTATAGACTACGTCCGTGCCACAGTCACTACGATTCTAGAAGAGTTGCACCGTCAGAGTGCCGTGCAGGGCTCCGCCGGTGGCGTCGATCCGTCAGAGGTCATGCAAAAGCTGGAGGGCATACAGGCGGAGTTCAAGAGTGATCTGCCAGGCTTGGTGAAGCGGATCGAGGACCTTGTTCATCGGGAACGGGATAGCAGTGGCGCACCAACTACGGAACAAAGCTCATCAGTTTTACATGCCAAACTGGATAATCTCGTGGAGCTATGTCAAGGGCTGCGAGGTAATAATGTTGGTGATAACCCCAGTGCTGCATCCACCGGTCATAGCGAGGAGGTGCGACTATCTTTATCTCACAGCCATAGCAAAACCTTACCGCTTTTCAGATTTCAGAAGTCCTCGATTTACTGAAAGATGCACAGGTCCAGCGCTCCACGCAATCTGAACAACAGACGGACAGCGTACGATATCTCAATGAACTCAACTCCGTGAGTAGCAACATTGGATGACATGCATGGATACTAATCGAGTGACGCAGTGGCTGGAGGCCTTCGTCAACCATGGCACGTCCCAAATAGATGGCATGGCAGCAGGGATCCAGCAGCTGTGCCGGGAGCTGGGACCCATCCCGGAGCTCCAGGATCCACCTGAAGAGGGCGGGGCAACGCCAGCCGAAAGCCTGCTCACGCATATACGGAGGCTCCTCGTAGAGAACAGATCACGGGAAGAGGGCAACGCGACTCTACAAGCGTCCGTGAACGGCCTCGTTGCTGCGGTCCAAGAAGACCTCCGGAGGAATGCGGAGGCACGAAACATGCTCAGTAAGTGGCGTTCAGATGTTTCTGCCCTCATTTGAACAACGGGATTTAGCAACGGAGTCGGTTGTCGGTTGATCGACCGCCAGCGACAAGACCAGGAGCGGATGTTGAGGAGTCTTGCAACGGGTGCGTCTCGTGTCGGTGCATAATATCGAAACTAAAGAACGAGAACTAGAGTTGTCGAACGATATTCGCGGAGAGCGACTTAGGTTCGTCGAAGCTATGAAGGAAGCTACTGCAATTAACGTCCAGAGTAAGTCATCATATAATGAGTTTATTATGTTCATCTTCATTCCCTCTTGTCCTAGTTCATGTCGAAGAATTCAAGAAAGAATTGACCAGGGAGGTCCTTATCATGACACAAGAAGTTGGACGCCTCCAGAGGGAGCGACAGGGTTTGGAGCAGCAAATCGCCGATCTCTTCGCGTTCTACGCGAAGCAGAAACAAGCTGGAAAGGTTCGTCCCATTTTCCTGAACGTCATATTGGATTACGATGTCCCACAGCTGCTCCAACCTTCCGGAGATCCCCCGCCAAACCGATCCTCACGTCAGCCCACCCCTCTCACACCAGGGGCCACTCTACCGTCCATGCGTCGACGTCCCCTCCCTAGTCCTACACCACGGCTTGGATCTGCGCAAATGTCCCGTTGACCTCGAAATTAGCACATCTGTGGAAGTTTTGACTTCGAATTGTAGATAAACCCGAGCGACTCAGCCGCCTCCTCATTTCAAACTGCTTTCTGGAATTGGTAATAGTAGCACGTTTTCCTGTCGATACATCTACGAGGCCTCTATATATCATATCAAGCAAAATGAGGACTCCGTCACTGGTGTACGTCTCCTCTAATCAGCCCAGCGTCAGCACATGTGGGACGGACAGGAAATGGTGTTATACGAACCAAGCAAATGATATGGCCGCAGCTTACTCCTTCACTCCGGATGGACTGGGCTCGACCAATGAATATTAGCCTGGTCTGACATCACCTCCGCACTATCGTCTAGCGCATCCTCACAATGCTCGCTCTCTCCTCCGGCCTCCTGCTCGTCAGAGGTGTCGGGATTTAGCGCAGAGAAGGAGAAGTCGTGGTCCAGAGGGGCGCCGAGCGGATCGACGAACGCCGCGAACCGGATCGAGTGGACGAAAGAGGAGCGAATCGGATCTTCGTTGCCACCCTCGATTGCGCCGACCTCGCGGAGGTTGAGGATGAACCGCGATACGAGAATCGCATTTATACTGTACCGCAACAGAAGTTAGCGCTAACGACGGGGAATATCGACGCACTACAATTACTGACGGGTCAATGAATCCGTTGGCATACGAGCCGAGATCCTGATACACAAATTCCCCGTGAGTAAACAAAATTAGAGAGATTCGATCAGTACACGTACGGTGGCTTCTCCCAAATATGTTGATATGACATCAATAATACCCAAGATCACCAAAGCTCTGTTGCGTATGTTGTTATCAATGTCAGTTCTATCCCGGATCTATTGGTCACATACATAAAATATAATGTTCCTGGTACAGAGGCTTCATCAGCTCTGTGCATATATCGAGCATGGAAAGGAAACCGACCATCCCGCAAGATCAAAGAGTTCAATGAGGTTTTGATATTGGCATCCTTGGCAATCCGCCTGGTGCGGTATGTTCGACGTATAGTCACCACAAGGAGGAGTATGTCAGCCACGATTATTGTTGCCCGCGATAAATAAATCACTGGTAACAGTTCGCAGTTATTGGAAGAGCACTAGGATAATCCATCTGATGCATACAACTATGAAGGACTCGCGTTCGGTCAACGTTTAAAGCAATGTCTATGAATCATACTGACATGTTCGTAACCTCCGGGGAAATCAATCTCATTGATGTACAATTGATGGGGGGCGGGGCTTCAATTACTCTCTGCCGCACGAACTGAAACTAAATGTATGTGTAGCATGTTAATTGCACATTAAGGCCAATGTAGAGGATAAGGCTCACCACATTGACGCCGACACGAACTGTGACAAGATAAATATCATGAAGCCATTTGCCAGCGACGACCAGATATAGCATATGCTCGGAGAGTCGAGAATGCTTCATAGAATTTAGATAAATTGTTAACAGTCGTATGACTAAATTGGACTGACCGGCCAGAAATACAGGCAAAAGTAATTCAACAACGGTACTGAACCAGACCAACGCAGAGCAGCTCTAAGGATCATGTGAGTGGCGATGACGGTGTCAGAACAGGAATTATTACAAACCTTTGGTGTCAGTGGATATATAGACGGGAGGGTCGATATCAAGCCCAGGAGAATAGGGTATCTTGCCAACAAGAAAATGAAGGTGGCCGCTGAAAATTTTCGCTTCCAGACAAGTTGATATTCGCGATCAAAAGTGACAAGGTACTCATAGACCAGTAGAGCTGCAAGGATTTAGCCAAAAAAAAAAGCTGAGATTGTAAATGAAGCCCTTACCAGTTGCGGACACACCACAGCAGATATAAATGAAGCTACATGAGGAGGTATGTTAGACAAAGGGAGGATTATGGTAGCTTGAGCATTCCTCACTTCTGCTGAACGACTTCGGCGCTGACAGGAAATGACATAGCGTGAGCTGCGGGAACGACCCGCGACTTAGACAGGTAGTGAGAGATTTTGTACTCACTGAGTAAAGTTCAACGGTACCTTATCTGGGTCTCCGACTCGAGCCGGGCATTGGGATATCATGAGGACATAGAAATCGTGATTTGATTGATACCTGTGTCTGTGTTGAAAGATATCTGGATGGGAGATTATGGACTCAGCAACGCTATTCCAGCCTGAAGGGTGGTGAAAAAATATGCCCTGTGAGACCGTGGTGACGAGACAATGGAAATACCATAGGGTTCTTTTCCGAGGCTGGGCATGCTCCAATGCTCCCGAAGCATGAAATCAATCATCGGAGTTGGTATGATGCCACATGTCAGGACCGCAGGAAGATGTTAGATTTACCATCGGTATCTGTAGGGGGACTTGCAGGGCACCTGATGCATCACTTGTCACAAACTGCAACACCGTTCATGACAAGTTACAACATACTCCCGACGCGTCACGCAAGTCCGGAGGAAAATGTTGTCACGTGACCGTGTCGCAACCCAGGTCCGGCATTCGCCGGCATCGGACCAGCAAACTTGAATCTCTGGAAGTGCGTCGAGTCCGCAACCTACACGATCCATGTCTGCGCTTCGTTTTGTATCATCTGCCGCTCGGAGGGCACCTAAAGCGTTTGCGTCGGGCAGACGAGGATATGCAGAGGTCGCCGATAAAATTAAACTATCCCTTGTCCTTCCTCACCAGGTCGGTGCAAGATACTGCGCTTCCTAATCACTGAGCTCATGCTTGTTTTCCAGGCCATATTCACTTCTGCCGATGTCGTGCAGGTGAATCTCCCCGCTGCGACTGGTGATATGGGTGTCCTTGCCAACCATGCTGCTACCATTGAACCCCTCCGTCCTGGCGTCGTAGAGGTGATCGAGTCTGGCAGCGCTTCGAAAAAGTGGTTCGGTAAGTGTCATACAATGTTCCAAGTAGTTCAAGCTAACTCATGCACACCTTACTCGCAAACAGTGTCTGGCGGTTTTGCTACCGTCCACCCCAACAACAAGCTTACTATCAACGCTGTTGAGGCTGCTCCCCTGGAGGACTTCTCGGCAGAGGTATGCTTTCAGCCCTTACAAGGATAACGTGCTGAAAGGTCATTTCTCTTATCAGGCTGTCCGCGCCAACCTACAGGAAGCTTTGAGAGTTGTTGCGGGTAATGGATCGGAGGAGGATAAGGTAGAGGCGCGCATTGAGGCAGATGTGTATGAGGCGCTGCAATATGCTCTTTCAAAGTAATGTCGCGTCCGGAGTAGGTACCTGTATAGGCGTTGCAGATTAGAGACGAGTGGGCGGTGCCGGGTGTCGCTACATGCCGCAGAGTATTCACCATGACGTGCCCGTGAGAACCGCGCTCCCAGATTCTTGTACCATATCCGCGAACATACTATATAGGCCATCATACACACCTTCTTTGCCTCTCGGTTGTTTCTACAAGCACCGCAACCTGGCTGTAACAACTCTCCTTTCCGTCGTTCTTTCTCCCTGAAAACACACTCGTTGGCTAAATGAGACTACCTACCTCTTGGAACGATCGCGAACTCTTAGGTGATGAGCCCTTCCTTAATTTGTTTCTCGTTCGCGAACAGTCGCAAGAAAGTAGAACTCGTAGAGGATCTCCGAACTGGAACCAGGAAATCGTAAGGGAATTGCGTGAGGTGCCGAACGGGGTACGTCTTATACATCTCCGTCGGTTACGCGTTCATTCACTTCGCCACCACAACTCTATCTAAGCTCGAGGCAGCTGAGAAATGGCGGGAACTCGTGTTCGCCGCTGCACAGGAGCAGGATAGTCGCGCTGTTCAGCGAACGAGGATATCCATCAGTCAAGATAACGCCGCCTTGGAACTATTTGCGGAATGTTACTGGCTGCTATATGTTAATCGGAAGAGTGATCACGAGGCCCTCATCGTAGTCAACAACGCACGCAAGAAATGCGGGTTCCGGTATCTTCTATCGCGGAAGCGTCGCAAAGGGTGGCAGCCACTAGCGCTCTAGCTGTCATCTCTCCGGCAACAAACACTTCTTCAGCTCCTAGCGTTAAACATGGCAGGAGAGGTCTCCGAAAGAAAAGGGCGTGCATGTCGCCCATGGCGAGCCCGGAGGATCCATATGATAGCGAGGCCAGTCACGGAGAAGACACCCCCGAAGGTGGTACCTCTCTTCACGGAGGCCCTGCGCCGACATTCCCTGTTGCCCTTCCAGCTGGAGGCCGGGATGGCAGTGCCATGATTACTCCTGCTGACAAGCATGAAGCAGACATGTCTTCTTTGGATACTGTGAGACGGCCGGCGTCATCTGCGTCATTGTTGGAGAGTCAGGACGTCGTTTTCTTAACGGAGTCAGCAGAATCGCATCGTACATCGATTCAGGGTGGTGCAGAGGCACCAACTGGCCTTAAACGCAAAATTTCAACTGAGAGCTCGGAGCATGCCACCTCCGAAGATGATATTACTTCCCCAGACCTCTGCATACCCAACTTACCGCCCCGTCGAGCACATCAGACCGCACAGCCGTTAATCCCAGGGACATGTCTTCGCTTTCCGAGCTCACTGTTGACACGGACCCTGCCCATGTGAAGGGGCCTCGTCCTAGACGTAGGAGGCCGAGGGTGGTGGCGCCTGCGGATTGCATCAGCTCGAACATTAAGCGTCGTCCTCCAGGGTGGCATCCAATTCCACCAAGCTTTCGCAGATGATGCAAAGGGAGACCATCCATATGGAGAAAGTCAGGCGTGGGATAGAGGTGTCGAACTGGATTTATTCGCCGACGCAGAAGACGCGAGGGGGAACGTTCAGGAATCTATTTCGACTGTCAAGTCGAGACGCAAAGGATCCATAAACGTGGCCAGCGTCGCTGAAGAGGCCTTTCTCTGTTCTGCTCCCGTCGACAGCAGCGTCCGTCCAATTATGCTGTCTCAAACAGCATCAGGCAGCGGACGAGGAACGTCTGCCAGGAAGGACAGACTATATGCTAAGGCAGCACCTTCCGCACGACGTAACACACTCGCGTCCCGTTTAACCAGTGTTCAGAAACCACCCCTGAAGTCTCGGGGACGAGGCAGCATTCCACAGCCCATTGGTCGTCCTACCAAACGTCGTCGAGGGAAAGACGGAGAAGACCTATCTGTGAACGCAAATCCTATACAGAATTTGGTGGATGCAATGGCTCCACAGAAACAGCGCAGGACGTCCTCCCGCTTGCAGCAGCAGGTGGATCCCGCCGCTCTTAAACCGGTCGCCAAGGTGGCTCCCTTGAATCCGGACCACGTTGCGGCCGAAATGCTGGACAATGGCGATGTAAGCACAGTAAGTCGCAAGCGTGCTAAACGGAAGCGAACGACTTCTGTCGTGGAGGATGGCGATATTCAGCTCGCGGTTGAAGAGCCTCCACACGATATTCCTGTGCCGCGACCGACCGTGAAATTACCTGCTGGGAACTTGCAACGAAAGCGCGCACTAGTTTCTGCGCCATCCGTGAATTCTCTAATAACCAGAGCAGGTCAGGTACATAGCTTAGATGAGGTAGACTGTGTCATACGGGACTCCGCAACGGAGGCACTCATGCATCAGAATAATGCCCCGAAGCCCGCTAGTGACTGGGAGGATGAAGCAGAAGGACAGGACGAGCCGCCAAGTTCGGACGAGGAAGACATCCCCTCAGCCATGTTGTGCCTTCGCATAGGTTGCATCCCGTGCAAGCGACCCAATCATCGCCTGCTTTTCCTCGACCTCCTCCTCCACGACCATGTCCTGTCCCGGCACAGAAACCAATCTTGCCCAAGGCACCGTTGAAAGTAAGGCCCAAGATATGGGCCGAGGTGTGTATTCATGATAGTCTGCCAGTCATCGCCTAACCTATTTCACCATCAATCCAGTCGAGGCAAGAAGTTTGCGAGTCATTCGACTGGTTCAGAAGCTATCAAGGCGGCGTTTACTTTTCAAACGATATGGTCAAAGGCTACCTCCTGAGCGCGTTTTCTTCCAGGTGAGACTTTCGCTCTCCTTTTCAAATGTTATGACTTTAGCTCCCTCTAGCCGAGACTTATTCGGGCGTGATGGTCGTGTAGTGATATCTCATGGGTTAGTCTATTCGTTGTAATTATGCGCATTTAGCTTCTGATGTATTCTCTTGAAGTGGCGGAAAAGCTGAAAGCGTTCATACGAAGGAAGGCCAAGCAGAATCTCATGAAGCGGATGACCAGCTCGAGGGAGACAAGTCTGTGAGAGCTCTGTTGAAAACTTATGCGATGAAACGCCCTCTAGTTCTTCTCATCGATGACAAATACTCACTCTTTCCTTACGACTTAACCACTGAGGGCTATACGTATGTCGTGCTTGGCTTTTATCACATTGCATATGCGTGGGGTATGCAGCGATCGTCCTAAAAATAATGTTTGCACTGACTATCCATTATAGCGGAACGCCAACCTGCAAATAATGCACGAGGCTACGTGGTTAGGTGCAAATTTGCATTCCAATGGTGCGAAGAGCAAGGAGAGCCGTGGTGGATAGAACGAGAGCCATGTCAAGACGGTAAGTTACCCTTATTGATTAGATATAATTCTCACGTTTCTAATCCTTCAGTGAACATCGCCACCGATAACCCATCTACAGAGTCAATTCCCCGTATGACCGAGCAATTTAGTGAATTGTCTGCGTCAGATCATGCAGCGTCTGCCGCTCTACAGTGAGATTCACTCCAACAGATCTTCTGCATTTTGACTGACCAGATTCGCGGGTGTAGATCCACTGAACATGGTGCAGCTTACTATTGCCCTGAGTGCCGGGTTATGTCGCCAATGATCTACGAGCAGGGTTGGATGTGTCTGAAACCGCAGTGTAAAGCATTTTGGAGGACGAGCGATGGTGAAACCCCTCCGGAGCATCTTTCATATGCGGACTCGTTTTTACAGCCCCTCCCCTGCCACCATGATAAACTTGAGGACTTGCGTCCTCCTACCCCTACGACGGAACCCCAGGATGGCATCACAACCAGCCGTCAGTTCTGTAAAGGATGGCATTGTACCAATTGTGGTCGCCTGTCTAGCAGGTGAAACCCTTTTCCAATTTTGAGACGGCATTTAATGTCTTCGTAGGTACAAGTGGGAGCATTGGGAATGCAAGAAATGCCAGGTCAGTCTTTGCCAGGATTAAATTACTCTGTGGACTTATCCCTTGTTAGACGACGCTCGAAGTCAATGGAAAGATTCGTGATCCAAAGGAATTCTGGGCACAGAAAGGTCCAGAGAAATTTGTTCATCACTACATAGCGGAGGACTCCGGTATGAAAAATAATCGACTCGTTTGTACAAGTAACCGCAATGTCCATTCGCAGGAATCATAATGCCCCTTACCCAGGTCTACAAGCACAACGGTGTTTTTGGTCACTACCTGACGTATTCCCTTCCACACAGCTGGTCTGGACCATGTTCAATCTGTCAAACTATTATTGATGGTCATCGTATTATACTTCTAGTGGTGACATTTACCTCATACTAGGCAATGTTATGGCAAATCGAGAAGCCGATGCAATATTCCGTGAATATCAAGAGCAGGCTAGGGATGGAAGTCTTCGATTCCGGAGATGGCCTTTGAAAAGTGTAAGTACACGTATCCGTAATCACTTGAAACCCTCTCATGTCTTGTTTGCATACAGCATAAATGTACGTTTCTTTCTTTCGTTTGTCTGCGACACCTACAATACCAACAAAGAAGCCAGGCAGAGGTACCCTGCTCACGAACTACTTTTCACAAAATAGTAAGGATTATCTCGATTCCTCGGTGACTTCTCTCTGATGTGTTGAATCTCACATAGCCGGGGAACCATATCAAGTGCGGAACAATCGCCATTTTCCTATGATGTCGTATTTATGATTTCATAGTATGTGGGAGGCACAACGAATACCGTTTCCTTCGAGTCTGCACCCTCTGCCATCGTCAGGGCCAGGGATCTCATTCACGCGCGGATGCAGGCTATACTACCCTGTTCGGACACATTCAACGAGGTTTGAGCGCGGCATACATGGAAAAGCAGAAGATGGCCGTGAGTATGGCCCTACCAGAACATAATTGGGCTGACTCACTATGCTACAGTTCCACAGCGATAGTGAGCGAGGCCTCGGGCCAACAGTGGCAACTCTATCGCTTGGATCCGGCGCATATATGCACTTTCGTCTTCACAGCCAGTATTGTGACGATGTAAGGAAAGGATCCAACCGGAATGCTCTGACCCTCTATCTGCGCCATGTGAGTGCAAATATTTCAGTTCATGCTGTGCGCTAACTTTCACCACACTGCAGGGCGACGTCTTGGTCATGCATGGAGCCAATATTCAAAAGTATTATGAGTCAGTGCGTTTACCTGCCACACTCACTCTGGATGCTAATTCTTTTGCAGGCACACCGTGATACCCCTTAACTTCCGCATTGCGGCCACTGCACGGTACATCAACAATAATTGAGGCTATAAAACGGCGAATGATATCCATCTTCAAATTCATCGGTATTGTCTCTGCAAAATTGCTTTCATTCGCTTTCTGCTCTATGATACTGGAACGATTTAACTTCTTGCCTCTAGCCCTCTTGCTTCTCGCTCTCGATGTTTTTGAATCCTTGGAAGTACTTCTCCCCGAAAATCCTTGTGCGCAGGGACATGTGCTCCACTTGCTTCGTTTGATTGTGTGGCTTCAAGTTCAAAGGAGGGAGGGGGATACTTTGTCGTCGTAGTCTTCCGAATTGTAATCAGCTGTGTGAGATATTATAATATGATGAGACTTTATTGACAACCGAGTAATGTTGGCGGCTAACCCTGCGCCCCCAGGAACCAAAGTCTTGCAACGAGTTTGCAATAATTTCCATGCCTTCGCAAAGCATAGATTGAATATCAAGCTCCTCGTATTCGTCGGTGACCGTTGGCAAGAAGAACACGAGTCTCCCGCGAGGCTTGAGCATGTAACGGGCGAGAATTACGAGATCGCATGCCAGTGCCGATAGCTCATAAGGTTTGGTTGGAGGGATATATGGCTGGTCATCTCTGAAGAAAGAAATAAGAACAACTAGAAACAGCACACTTATATGTACGCACGGCCGCTCTATCATATTTTCTACAGGCTTATCTCTCAGGGGCCGATTCTTCCTACCAAGTCGCTTTGCTCCTGCTCGCACACCATCTGAGCCGCTCATGATGAGTCACGCAAGATTGGGGTTTCAAAGGTGTGCAAAAGCTTACAAGGAGGGTCGGTTATAATAGCGTCAAATAGCTCGCCACATCGCCACGGATTCCGTGTCATGTCAAAAGTGCACAAATCAACGATGCGTTCTGAGAGCCCATATTGAGCAGCCGCACGAATAATGCCCGGCTGCTTCGCTGCACACATATTAAAGAGATCCGCGAATAACAAAAACGAACACGTACCCTTTCCTCTCATCTGTCTGCCATCAATGTCTGACCCGATGACTAGAGCACCAAAGTGTGCTGTTGTCTGCGCAAAGGGTCAATTTCTACCGGCAGTGTGAAATGCTGCTTCTCACATAAGCCATACTTCCCGTGCCGATAAACGGATCGTACATCAGTTTACCAGAGGCTGCCTAATGAGCATAATTTAGAATCAATGTATTACAGATTGCGTATCGGAACCCACCAGCGTCTGATTAGCCATCAGTAAAGACATTTCTGCCTCCATGCTGGTATTGCCGTAGTACGCTCGCTGTTTAACGTCGAACTTCTTGACTAATGAGCGAGCGGAGCCTTCCTCGATCTTTTATAAGAGACACATGAGAATTGGAGGATGGAGCATGCTACGCCAGTCTTTGACATAATAGTAGAACGTACCAACCTCCCAAAGAAGACTGCTTGAAAGTCTCCATCGCCTTCATGCTTTTCACGAGTTGTACCATGCTTATCAGGATCTAAAAGGACACGTGAACAGGCGGCATCACAGCAGGTCAGTTTCCTACTAACACTCTTCAAAGCATAGCAGGGTGATGTCCGGATTTTTCATCTCAATTTTGCCCTGGAGGCCCATGTATGAGAAGCTTTCGACCACCTCTCGTTGACGCCATTGTGGGATGGAGTGATTAAAAGCAGTAACAAGGAACTTGAATGATGTGTTTTCGATGTATCGCGACCATTGCGAAGCATTTCGCCGAGTTTGTTTATGCACTTCTTCGTACGTCTGCCGCTAGCGTAAAACTCACAGACATACCTAAAATGGATCAGGAGTTTACTGATTACGCGCCAATATTTGATGTAGGCTCACTTCACAAGAATACACCTTCTGACCAAGAGACATGCGTGATGCTCGCTTTCGAGACCAAGAACCATGAAAGGCGTCGATGTATCCAGTTGTCCGAGGGAAGCGGAAAAGGTTATGTCAAATTCATGTAGCTCAGCAACTGAAAGTAGCTCTGGGATACGAAATTCGTCATGGACTTGAGCAAAAACAAACAGATACTGTGTTAGCATGCTGTGGCGGTCAAGATTTTTTCCTGAATTGGCAATCGCACAAAGCACCAAATTTGAACTCAGCGGTTGTTTGGCAAGAGCCTCTGAATCAAACACCGATAAATAAATATCAGCGGTCATCCGCCACATATCCGACGGTGTGGGAGGTGTGGCAAAGGTGGCTTCATATGATTCACAGGATATATTCAGTAAGCCGAAATGTTTTTGTCGAGTTGTAGCTTACATACCACTGTAGTGCCTTCGGATCTGCCGACTGCCATGGAAGCCGTTTTAGCTTCTCTTCGCGCGGATAATAGTGTGTTTTCTGATTGTGTGTATGCCACTGCCTATCATGACATTTCAGATGAACAATTTACAGTCGATGATACTTTCGATAAGCTTCGATTCTTCTTTCCGGAAAATCTTTTACTCGCTGCATTGGATCTCATTGATCGAGACAGTGGTAAGCACCTTTTGACCATTGTAGCATAGCACAGCTGTCTTACGTTTTACTGCTAGTCATCAAGTATATATCCCCATGGCATAGATCTCAATATGAAGTTTTAGGATCCACCGCTACCTACTCGGTTTTTCCTCATTTGTTCTCCTCGGCCCAACGTTCTTCAGCTTTTTGTACCTGCCCCGCTTTTGCGTACTCGGTCCTCTTGTCCGAGTCGCAAGTCATGGTATGCACGACCTCACTGTGAAATCATGGTACTTAATTACTCCCATTCAGTGTAAACACGTTCTAGCTACGCTACTCGCCGAACGTTTATCAAAATGTGTGGAACGACCCGTCAATCAGGATGACCTCGTCTCTATCATCACTCGCCAATGCTCTTGAATTTTTAACTCGTGCGCTTCATATCATCTGTCGCAATTGGACAAGAATTCACAATCATGGTGCTAGACAGAAAAACTCTGCACCAATAACAGTAGCATAATTAGTACAATTGTACGCAAGTGGTCTGATGGAGTCATCGAATTTCTATGGGAGGATGGTATAAAGCAATACGAGCAACATGATCGAATAACCTCGAGGATCTAAGGCATTCGACTCTATCCATAAAATCTCTCTGGAGGTGTTTCGGTAATCTTCGGTTGCTCATCTACGGCCACCCGCTTAATTCTCCAATCCAAAAGGTCTGCGTGCTGATGTAAAGCCTTCACCAACTTTCGCAAGTCTTGTGTGGTGGCAACGAGGTGTCCGGAGGAGTCGGTGTGTATCTCGCTACTCGCAAGAGATGCGCGCCCTGCAACCTCTTTGCCTTTACGGATGGGAGCAGTAGCGTCGGAGTCTCCTGAGTCGGTATCACCCAGGTGGCACTTGATGTCAATCCAGTCCGCAACCTTCCTAATTTCCGCGGGATCCCAGAAGCCCCACCACTGCTCTCCCTCCGCTTCTTCGTTCTCTGAATCGCTGTCTTCGGAATGAGCTAGAATAGCACCATCGGGTTTGTTGCCCCATACGGCCACAAACCATGACCACTTCTCCATTTGCTGCCTTTCGGCTCGTGTCGTCGGCCCCTTCTTCCGGCCGAACCGCACCTTACCAGCTTTCCCATCGATAAGCTCCAACGCTGCGTCGCGTTCCACGACACCTGGCGTCAGGATGTAGTAAACCCGTCCTTCATGGTCCCTCCCGATTGGGCCAAACCGCGGGATGCAATCGAACAGCACTACGGACTGCGCATGCTCAAGATCGAGTAGGCGCTGCTGGTGACGAGCTTTGAGATCGTCCGGTATTTTGGAATGTGCGGTCTTGCGCTCTTTCCATGCTGCGTTCTCCGCCGCAACGACCTCTCGTACAGCCTTCGCAATGTCCTTCTCTTGTGTGGCGCCTCTTTCGAAATCTTCTCTAAGCCGCGGCGTCTCCAACACTAGTTCGATGAGATTCGCGACGACAGGTACGAGCTGAGCAGCATCAGCGACGTAAATGGAAGTATTGTCCTTGTTACCGAGGACCCCGTTGCGGGTCCGATGATACGTGGCAGATGAGGGCGGCGGGAGGGGATCGGCGAACGTCAGAGATACCGACTGGAACGCGCGGCGCAAGGATGCGAGCGCAGCCCAAATTCTGGTGAGATTCGCGCCGCTCGACCGAATTTCCTTCATGCTTGTTTTGATAGCTTTGGTCACGGTGTCGTCATATGCATGAGTAGCGAGCAGACCTAAAAGTCCAAGGATGATCGATTTGACGCAAGGCTCAGTTACCCATCCGACGAACTCCTGGGCCTCTTCATCGTCGCGATTCCACCGGCGGTTTGCCGCTGAGATTTCCTCCAGCTCTTCAAGGTTCCCCTTTCCAATGTCCAAGATGTGCGAAAACCTCAGAACAAATTCGCGGATGTGCATCCGCACTTCAGCATCGTCAAGAGTTAGACAGGTATGCATAGGCGTCCACATGGGCTTTGGAAGTGACCTCGGTGGTACAGCTGCTTTGGGCTTCGGCGGAGCTGCTCTGGGCTTCGGCACAGCTGCTTTGGGCTTGGGTGCAGGACGTGCAAGTGTCTCCTTGCCCTTTCCCTTCGTCTCTATGGGTGCATCTGTCGAAGCAGCAGCGATCTTTTTCGCGCGAGCCTTCGGCACGATTTCTTTTGCCACACCTTGCCCAGGTAATATTCCCTACAAGCATTGAAAATCCAGCATATAGTCTGCATCAAGGATGAGGCAACTCACAACAGTGTTGGGATCGTTTGACAGCATATCTGCTGCTGAACCAACGCCAGTCTTGCGGGCGAGCAAAGTTAAGTTACTGGATAAGTCGTCGATCAGTCGTTGCGTGTTATGAGCAGAGAGATGCATTACATACCCGGTGGGCTTAAGTCCCTTAGCTTTTCGACAAGCACGACAATTACAGTCTCCACTGCATCGAGGGCACCTTCGTGATACGTAATTAGCAAGAACTGTGAGGGTGATTTTGTATCTACGCACTGGAAATAATAACTGTCCTCGTCAATGTGCTTCGACCTCTCACGTTTAGTGAGTGCGGCCACATCTCGTGCTTTGATGTTGCTTAAGTCCGCGCCATACCTATTCTTCAGACAGGCTTTGCAGTACTTCGCTTTGCAGCGAAGGTTGTCCGAGCGTGAAGAGTCCGTCTTGAAAGTGCATTGAACACCGTCTATGCCAGGAGATCAATGTCAATGAACGGAATGAAGAGAAGCACGATTTACCAGCCATGTCGCGTTTTTTGGTACATTGATGACAATAGAAGGATCCGTTCGGGAACTCTTCAACGCCATGCCCAGTCTTGGCGGCCGCTTGAACAAGCTTCAGTCCCTTTGGTTTGTTCGCCTGGTCGCCTGAATTTGCAGTGGCGCTGACCCTCGCTTTCTTCGGCAACTGACGAGGCACTTCATCGCATGTAGGCATCGACTGCGACGCGTTCGACAGCTTGCGCTTGCGGGGGCGTGAAATGCTGGAGCTTGCATTTGGGGTCTCATTGTTTGGACGCGTCGCCTGCAGTGGCGTGTTTTCCTTGAGGCTTGTGGCAGAGACGCGTTTCTTCGCGACAACACGAGATGTGCTAAGGGAGAATAAGGAATTTCCACGAACATCTTGGATCTAATGGAGGAAGAAGGGTTTGAGTTCGTACGCGAGCTCATGATGTGAGTGGGAGATGCGATGATTGTGGTTCAAGAAGAAGGTGCAATTGGGTTCAAATAATGCGGCGCGTTGACATCACATGTAACGCGTCAGCACGTGACCTTCACACCGGCCCTAAGGCGTAAAAGTTTCTCAGCCACATCGCTTACTCTCGTCATCGTCCACAACAGCGTCGTCGATTTCCAATGGCCCACGCAGATCACACACGGGATCCATGGCAAGCACACAATATGTTTCGATTGCTGTATATGCTGAGCTGATGGGTTGTCATGTATTTACTGCCTCGACTTTCTAGTCCATGGGTCATTCTCTCTGACTTTGGTAGCGCCTTCGCCATGGGTGCGGTCGGTGGAACGATCTGGCATGGCATCAAAGGCGCGCGAAATTCACCGAGGGTATGCTGTTTTCATGTCTGAATTTGGTCTATGCTAATGTTCGTGGTCGACACAGGGAGATCGCTTCGTGGGAGCACTCTCCGTCATCAAAGCTCGTGCACCTGTAACAGGTGGAAACTTTGGTGTTTGGGGCGGGATGTTTTCCACGTTTGACTGTGCGGTGAAGGGGTGGCGGCAAAAGGAAGATATGTGGAATGCGATCATATCAGGTTTCCTGACTGGCGGATGTCTAGCAGCAAGAAGTACGTCCTCCTATCTCCATTTCATCAATGTCGTGTAGTATTTGCCGCACATCACCCCCGACATGTGTCAGCGCAGGACGATCTGCTCTTTCGTCGTCACGGTCTAGATGCCTCCGTCTGTGCTCAACATATGCTGACATCCTTAATTAGGTGGACCTCGCGGAGCTTTAACATCCTGCTGTAGCATGCGGTATCCTGCTCAGCGTCTTTGAGGGTGTTGGTGTCCTTGTATCTAGAGTATTTAATGAGGGCACACGGCCTCAGCTTCCTCCATGTGAGTGTCTTGTCGTGTGTTGTTATCATGAAGTACACAATGCATATTTCATGAGAGTTTTTCCTTTTCTAACCATTTCTCCCCTAATCCTGAAACTTATACCGTGATCTCACAATGACTCTTCTTTTCTACACAGTACCAGAGTCGATGCAACCACAACCGTCTTCATGAGTGCCCCTCACCCACGACATCGCCGTTGGACTCTAGATGTATACTTCATTCTACGCTGTTTATGTTTTAATCTCTACTCTCATCTCGTTCTACATTGTATTGTCTTGCATCCATGCTTCCTGCATGCAAGCTGATGGAATCTGGATCAACTGCCTGAAATCTCGAAGGTTCGCCACAGGTGCGACAGAATTCAGTCAAGCCCCTTGCGGAACTTCACGGCATGGCTCCTCAATAGGTACGTTTTTCTACGTCTTCTGTCAATTGGCGAACACGTACATTTCAAACCGCCTTAATTGACAAAACCAATATTAATTCACCAATAGGCGGCAAACAATGTTCACCATAATGATCGGAACTGACAGTGAGATCAGTCGCGCAGAAAGATATACCCCCGCAGACATGGTCTGCTTCCATGCATTTAGGAACCCTACAAGCGCGTGGGAGAGGACGCTTGTACTTATGACAGTATGGTCATCTCGGAGAAGGACTGTCGAAAATTCTTGCAAACAGTCACGTTCCTACTACGTCTCTCTCTCCTCCCTCGCTATTAGGTGGACGAGAATAGAATAATAATAAATGAGCTTGTGGTACAAAGACATTCTGTATATTCTTACCCTGAAAGTGAACCTGCCACATGTACCGAGTATTCTCGAGAAGGATGCTTTATAAACGCCTTCCTCGACTGCCTGCTGCCCCAGCGGGAACTTTTCGTTTCCGGAACAAACTGCCTCCAGTGGGAGGCATAGCGTTGACTTCAGTTTCCTCCGGTTTTATCTCCTGGTCCTCTGATTTAACAGGAGCAGGCGAACCATCCGCCCTCTTGACAGCCGCTCTCGTCTGAGCTGTAGAGACAACTTCAGGAGGAACTGCGCCTTCCCCTTCTTCGGCCTTCACCTCTTCTTTGATATGCCCGTCTCCACTCGCTTCTCCGTCCGCGGCCTCTCCACCTTGGTTCAGCCCCGGCTTGTCCCAACCTCTCGTAGACCATTTTGGTACAGTGGTGGGCGCGGATGATGTAGTAGAAGTGTCCTGTACTTGAATGACCGTCGGCTCCTCCTTCGACTTAAGTTTGATCGGTATGATGCCAGGGTCATAGATCTCTCCGAGTCCGACACCTAACGTCCTTCTTCGAAGCTTGAAACGTCTCCCATCTTCTTCATCCACTTCCTGCTCTGCCTCCCGCTTTCTACTAAGCTCTCCATCAACCACAGGCGGGACTTCATCCGCTGGTGTCTCGGGTGCAGCGATATCAACGAACTCCCATTCTCCTGCTACACCTTGTGTTCGTCGTCGTTCGGCTTCAGCTGCCAATCTCTCCGCGTCGGGATCCTCATATCCCAAGGATTCTGCAGTGGAATAATTGGCGAAAGGATTCGACGGCCTGACCGCAGGTTTCTTCGGAGCGGAAGAACTCGAGGCTACCGGAGCAGCGCTGCTGCTTCCGGGTTTCACCAAACCTGCACTTACGTCCCTCGCGAACGCAGCTTGCGCAGCCTACAATAAATCGCATACAAGATAAGAAAGTCAACGACCCTACGGCAGACAGATTTGACTTGAACTTACCTGTTCTACCCGTGCCATGTCGCGTTTCTCCTCATCGAGGTCCTGTTTCCTTTTCTCTCCCGCTTTATAGAGTCCCCTCACGAAGCGCTCCACATTTCCCTTGTGTCGTAGTCCCGTTTCATGTTGTCGTCTAGAAGGTGCATCGTCTGCAATGTAGATGTTGCAGTATTTACAGAAGTATTTCTTATGAGAGACCCAGTATTCGCTCATGGTGAGAGCCAGGAAGATTGGGTGTCACGTGTGACAACCTACGATCACTTTCGCGTCGATCACTAAGCAGTGAGCACTGTCCGCAAATCTAGAGAATGTATGCTGCAGTTGATAAAAGTACAGTGCGACTAACAGATAAATATCTAGGGATATAGGAGTGACATCTGGCCCCGAAACATCCTCAGAAATCAGTATCGCCCCTTATTCCTTCCGGCCTTTCTTTGAGCAGCTGTCGTTCGTGTGTTAAAGACGTTCCTTCTCGGCGATGGCTGTATGGAAGCAGAAACTTGAGCTTCCCGGATCGCTTCCTTGCTGAGACAGAAGTCAATGTGTCATTAAATTCTCGATTATCCACGTCTATCGTCTTCCCGCAGATCGGGCATGTCTGCGCCTGTACAGATCCACCTGACAAAGCGGTATCTGTTGCGCCGACAGCTGGTACCTCTGCGCCGACGGTCGCTGCAAGGCCAGGATAGAAGCTATTTGATGTAGTGTGACATGCGCTCTGTGGCTTCGGGTTGGATATCGTCGAGACAGGTTTCGCCACTCTAGAACTCGATGCTACAGCTGTGTTTTGAGAACTTGCAGGTGCAGAATGTGGCGGCCTTGCATGAGGTTGCTTCTGAAGAGAAAATTGTGATTGTCCGTCATGTTCAGAACTAGTCGTCATGCCCGGCAATGCCGATGACAAAGGCGAATGGTCCAATTGTCCAATCTGGGCATCTAGTTCATCCGAATCAGCGTGTTCGTGGTATCCAGGCATCGCGTCCTCAAAACCATCCTGTGTCAGAGATGGTCCTTCGTCTCCTGCTTGTTCTTCGTCAGCATTTAATCGCCTCTTCTTCCTGGGAGATGAATTCGATTGCGCGGATTCGAAGAACTATACGCCAGAATGTAAGACCGAGGTGGCGGCGAACATGACGGGATATTATTACGTACCCGCTTGATGCCACCAGCTGCGGACTGTACGTCTGCTCGAAGATCTTTCAGCTTCGTGACCCTCAAGCCAATGAGCCGAAGAGTCAAGGGCAGCTCCGGCATCAATAATTCCTTTCCGATCTGCGATATGGATCAGATACAGATGATCCTATGGCTCATTGTGCACTCAACACACCATGAATAAATCCTCTTTCTTAGTAGATATCCACCGGGTAAATGACTTCGCACGAGTGAACGCTGGTAATCACCAACAATAGTGAATGGAGGACCCTTCACGCATTGCCAACTGAACGAACCTTGGTATGTGTCCAATTTGAATTTGAGAGTAAGCGTCTTCCCTGTCCAGTCGCCCCGTTCCATGTCATGCTCGAGTTCTGTAGCGACCTCCTCCAGTTTCGCCAAGATCTTAGCCTGATCTCCTATGGGAGAAAATGTACTGAGGATGCACCCAGTCAACGCAGTGGAAGAGACTAAGATAATTTGAATCGTACCGCTCAGCACCGATGCTCTTGCGCTCTTCTCTCTGACCAGGTTGGACAACATTCGAGGCAATCCCGAGGTACGCTTGTAACAGGAAGTTTAGGCCAAATTGTTTGTCCATTAGTGAAAGAGTTGCTCGATGGGAGTAGATATCGCCACACGTCTAGGACAAACGATGCAGCAGCACAGACGGAACATCAGACGCCATGTCAGGCAGTTCCAATATTAATCCCACCTTGATACCTATAGATTCAAGTAAGCGCTCATTGACGCGACCGACACCAGGAAGTTTGCGTATAGACATGTTTCGCATGAACGCCTTGATTGCACACGAATCAAATTCTAGCTTGAATTGGCCATTCGGTTTGTTCTACACCAGAGCTGGGTTACGGGCACCAGGAATATATTGCAATGCAATTACCTTGTCTGAGCAAATCTGCGCGACGTTAACATGTGACAGGGTATTGAGGGCGCTCATCATACCTTGGCAAGCATCTGAAGGTCGTCGCACAGTAAGCACGAGTAATACGATCTCAGCACAAGGCATACTTTATTTGGTGCTATCCCAGCGCTCACAGTGAGCTTCGTCTCCGCCCTTACCATATCGCGCATCTGCTGAACACAGTCATTTGCGGCGAGCTGGTGTTCATTGCAGTAACGAGTTATGCTGCATGTGGTATATTTGCATAAACGGGTAATGAATAGTGGACGTTGAGGGGCAAACTCACTTGAGGTAGCCCTCGTCACAACCTGCAGCACACATGTTCGGGTCATAACGGCGGAAAATGTCCATGACCTGTCTCGATACCTCTGTGTAGCGATGAAAATTATTCGCTACCACTACGAGGTCAGGACAGAGCTTCTTGGCTATGAAACCTAACAACAAACGAACGATGCTACATTGGAATGAATGCTTGCAATGACATACTGACATACTTGGCATTCCAGATCGTACTCCGAACTTGCGAGCTTCATAGGATGCTGTAGTCAGAACACCATGGCCAACCTAGAGAACATAGATGAGTGCGTCAAACATTGCTCCAAAATATGGGACAAATTACGCCAAATGGCTTTCCATCCAATGTCGGATCATCCAGCAATTCAACACTGGCATAAAATGCGTCCATATCAACGTGGACAATTATCTGTGATAGGTCGCGCTGTGCTTCCAACTTGACAAGCTTGCGAGTATCATGACAACAGATGTGAGCAATGATAACAATGTCCATGAAGGGGAAAACCGACAAGTTGATCCACCCCTTGTTCAACATTTCCTGAAGGAACAGATGGATGCGTATATTATTCGCATTGTTTGCTGAAGGTAACACGTACGGAGATCGACGCCTTTCTGAACTTCATCACGATGTTTCAGAATGCGCGCAATGCGGTCTGTGAGGTCCTTGTCTTTCCGCTTCTCATTCTGCATCCCAAGGCGCTTGAGAGACGAACGAGATCATACAGATATTGGTTCTTGCCTCGTAGAATTTTGACCCCTTCGACGCCTCTGCAATCACACGATTGATCTCCGTCTGGTCCTTCGCTAGCCTGGTATAAGCGGTCAGATGCTACGCCAAAGCGCAAACCAAAGTATAGCTCACCCAGCCTTCGTAGTCGATGGCCCTGCGAGACGTCTGACGAGAGTCTCAGACTCGGGGATGGTTTGGGAGGTTGCAACCCGGAGCCACATTTGTTGTCCACCATATTATAAAATCCTCGGTAGAACCTCCTGAAGGTCTTGGTGAACACCCTTGAGATATAGCCGGTCTTCAGATTGTCATTCGAATCATATACCGTACTCGATGAACGCAGCAAGTATGAGCTGTGTGGATATCGACTGACTCTCAACGCGGGGTTCGGCCACGGTGCCGATTGGCGCGGTAACGTGACCATATGTTTAGATCACGTGATGAACGCGTTTGCGTACGCGATTTGCACATACAAACTTGTAAGGCCAATAATCCTTTTGTGGTAATAGAAGCAAGTGGGTACATACAGAAGGTATTACCAACGATAGCCAAGCTATAAATCGCGTCGATAAGCAAATATATACTAGCTATAGACCCTCCTTTCATATGATCACGATCAACGTGTATAGTATCGATAAGTATGACCATAGAGAAAAAGGTAAAGGGAAAGATCATAGTCAAAGTTCAGATCACGTCTGGTGTCCGTATCACGGTGATCGATGCAAGAAGAGAATCCCACGATCACCGTGGGGAGTGGTCTTGACGCATAACCGACTATTCGCGGGATATGTGGTCTTCAGCATGGTGGGTGATGGCGGCCCTTGCTCGAGGATCGTCATCGGAGTATATGTTGCGGAAAGGAACAGCTTGAGGAATCCCGCGCCGCTTTCAGCACCGTCGCTCAACGTGAACGACAACGCTTCAGAGTCGGTCGATCCGGAGCCAATGACCATGTGAGAGTGTGCGCGGAGAGGCGGAGCGGAAGAAGAGGGGTCGGGATGGTAGACCATAGTAATACTGTACCCCCAGCATCCATGTATGCAAGGTACGGCCAGAGGTCGACGTCAGAGTAATTATGCAACACGACAGCATAGATCGAGCTCTTCTCGTCATCCACGATCTGCGCTCGTCCCTTCACAAGCATGTTTCCGCTGACGCGAGTCCACGAGGATGGGTCGAGGCGGAACAGCTCCATGCTTACTGATCCCAGCAGTGGCCGCTGCGGATTTCTGCGGTAGAGGTGCATGTGGAAGCGTGCCGCCGCTTCGATAGTTTTGCGATCTGTGCGAACCTGATCACTCGGGACGCGGATCGTCGGCCGGCAAGTCGAGGAAATGAGGGGATCGTGCCGCTCAACGATGAGATCCCGACACCGCAGCTTGACGGACATCTCTGCTCGAGAGGCCCGCTTGGCGCACAAAATACTGACGCCGCCTTTCTGAGGGAGACCCTCGGTTTTCGATGGAATCTGTCGGGTGAGACGGAGGCGTCGAAGAAAAGTGAGAAATGACCTCCGGATGTGAACACGAAACGGGGTATGGTTCCAGCGGGAGATACGAGCCCATCCTTCGCGCAAGAGGAGCCTTCCGGAAGACTTACTCCGTGCGAGACACCACGTAGGGTGTACTTCCACAGCCGTAAGCGTTCCCAAGGCAGGATTAGACGAGCCACGACGGTTGTGATGATGGAGGGAGAATTCCGTGCCCTCCGCGACCCCATGAATGGCTCCTACATCGACTTTGAGGTTTTCGTTGTCATAAACAGTTACGAAGACAAAACGAGGATCAGAAACGAACGGCAGACCATCAAACAGGATGCGGTCGCTGTTCATTCCAGCGCATACCGCATGCTGGTGGTCGCTCATATGAGCCATAAGCTCGTGCGGGAGGTCGGCATAGGTGAGTTTATGGAGGGATCGGGACTCTGTCAACGTCATCAGAGCTGTAGTGAAGTTTCCTCCTCCTTTCCCCTCCGAAGCCGCCGAGCCCGCTGCGAGAACAACATGCGTATCATAACTCGTGCCCGTGAAACCGCGGCTAGCGATAGGCTCAGCTCGGTGAGGCACAGCACTCCTCCATAGCCCCGCTAGCAGGTCATCGGAACTGGCCTTGACCGTGGGGGTGAAGCGAATCTGTTGCCTCTCCGGTATACCACCATCTTCAGGAGGAGGAAGGGAAAAACAAGTGTCGAGGAAAAGAGAGATATTATCTCCTTTGACCTCGCAGAGGTCTCGTATCATGGCATGAAGCGAACGATCGGATATACCTGCTATTCGAGCCTTGGTCTTGGAGACTTTAGTGTCGTGATCATATGGACACAACACTTGGACGTCTTCCGCGTCCGCGATCGAACCAACCGGGAGGAGCGCGAATGGTGCTCCCGTGGCCCGCGAAGTATAACATAATAGCGTCGCCCGGTTCAATAGCAGGGTTATTGACGAGATGGCTCATGAACTTGTCCTCGATATTGCGTTTCGTAGCGTGGCTGTCGAGAAGTACGCAGACCTGGCTGAGGGACTTGCAAATCGTGGGTGAGCCAATGCTCGACACTGCGAGCGTCATCAACACAAGACTGGAGATTCCAGATATTGCCGGCTTTGTACTTGTCAATTCCGACGATGAGCGCGAAGACTTGGCTTGCCATTTCGGGGTTCTGTGTGCATACAAATCGTGAGCCAATAGACTTGCCGCAAAAGTGAAGTAGGCTCACCGGATTGCAGCGAATAGTGAGATGTCTCCAGGACGATAATAGAACTGGGCGAGGGACTGATGATGTCGCTCTCGCCATTAGACAACAACTTATATATCTGCACAATCGGTGCAGTACAGCAAGCGCGTGCAGTGCTGTGCAAGTGGTGCGAGTGTTGAGCCATGCATGGCCCAGACATGAGGTCAAGCCAGATACAGTCACGCCAGTCATCCTTGTCCACATCGACCAACAAGTCCCACAAAGATCCAGGCTGGAGGGGGACTCATTGAAACGACGCAGAACAACGCACAAACGTCCCAATAGGCATTCGTCCTGCTAGAAGGACTGTGAAGTACCAATCCTTGACCTGAACCACGTCTCACCCCTGGCTCCAATACTGTCAAGAGCATAACATTTTAAGTTGTATGAGCGTTAGACTGAGCACGGCCGTCACGATATTTTTGCTCCCCAGCTAGAGCGTCGAGTCGACTTTGCCGCGTTGACTGATGTCTATGACGAACCATTTTGAGCCGTATCCTGGATGCGCCGCACTTCAAGTCAGCCCCTATCACCACTCTAATATCGCACAGGAATCTTCCGAGATGAAAATGAAAGGCCCAGTTACATGCAGGTTGAGCAGTAGAAGCAAGCTCGACCGTAAGACCTCATCGAGCCGCAAAAGGCAGCTTGTCAGGTGATCCGCGTTAATATCCGCGAGGCTGCCACACGGGCCTGCGGACACCAACACTTTCATTGAAACTACGCCTTCCTGCTTTCGTTACCGTGCCTTCCTCATCTGCAAGCAGGTCGTTCCCAGATCTTACATTCCATGCTAATCATTGCTTAATCTCACTAACACTTATTTTCTAGGATATCCCAATTGAGCTGCAACTATACGCGGTCTAGTTGAATCCAGTGAGGATGAACCTAGTGTGCCAACAATGCAAGCAGCCGTTGCAGGCAAGCAATCAGTCTTTTGCTTCCATACTTTGCTTATAGCAAGCATTCGAGGCAGCTCGACGCGTCACTCGTCGATCTCGCACCTTCTGCGTATGACATGGTTGCTGCATCCCTTTCGCCCGCATCTTCCGTCCACGGACGACATGCAACGGAAGCAGAGAAGCTCGCCAATCTACCATCTCCTGCATCAGTCAAAGCAGCATGGCAACACTCTGCGCACAGTAGCTCTGGCTCGTCCTCCCATGCATCACGCGTGCAGAGAAACCCGCCGCAACGTGCACCGATGCTCCCTAATGAGTCATTTGTGCTCCTGCAGGACAGCGTAATCCGCAATATTCCCTCGACTCTTCCCTCACCTTCGCATGCGAAGAAGCCGTCGCTCTCGAAATCTCGGAATTCCAATGCTCCCGCTGCAGCGTCAGCATCTATGCAGGAGGAAGCTACTCATCCCAACCCTTCGCCCCTTTCGCATCACCTTCGGTCTACCTTACGTTTGTTTAACCTGCTTTCCAGCCGCACTGATTTGGATCACCCGCTGTGTTCTGAGTGTTCGCACATCTTACTTCAGTCCCTGACTAGACAACTCGAGGAGACAAAGAAGGAGCGAGACGGTTACATCGCGTTTGAGAAGGAGGTCCGAAAGGAAAAGGAACGCGAAGGAGAAGGTGTCAACAAGGTCGAAGCGGAATCAAGAATAGACAAGCTCAAGGAAGAAGAACGCCTCGCAGTTGAGCAACTGAAATCGGCTGAGCGGGAACGAGAACAACTTGAAGAAGAGCTGAAATCACTCGAGCTTGAGGAAAAGAACTTGGAGGAGGAGGAAGCGGAGTCAGTCGCATGCAATTGACGCTATTCACTGTCACTGACCTACATTCGAAGGTTTTGGCGTCAGCATAATGCGCATATACTGAAATCAGCCGAGCAGGCCTCACAGCTTGCTTCATTACGCGCAGCATATGCCGCAGATTCTGCCACACTAGAGAAGTTAGAACGGACGAATGTCTATAATGACGCGTTTTGCATCGGCCATGACGGTGTGTTCGGTACCATCAATGGACTGCGGTTAGGCAGAGTCCCGGGTGTTCCCGTAAGTAATCCTCAGTATCACGTTTGCGTGCATCTTGACATGGGACTAGGTGGAGTGGGCGGAAATCAACGCTGCTTGGGGACAGACATTATTATTGCTCTATACAGTCGCCCGAAAGCTTGGTTACACATTTGAGAAGTACGTCAGCTATTTCTATCCGTATCTGCTCGTAGGCTGAACATTATTAGCTATCGGCTAGTACCCATGGGATCATTCTCGCGCATAGAGAAGACTACGGGTGACAAGGCCACGTACGAATTGTATGGTTCGGGTGATCTGCACTTCGGGCGATTACTTCATAACCGCAGGTTTGATTTTGCCATGGTCGCATTTTTGGACTGCTTGAAGCAACTCGTGGACTACGTAAAGTCGCAGGATCCTCAAGTTGATTTTCCCCATCAGTTAGTCCTTTCTCCTGCCTAATTCTCGCGATCTGCACAAACGTTGATGCTGACACACTGCCATTGACGTGCTCTAGAATCGTGAAAGACAAGATTGGAGAAGCCTCTGTGAAGCAGCAGTTCAGCCAGGAAGAAGCGTGGACGCGTGCTCTGCGGCATGTGCTGCTCGCACTGAAGATATTGTTGAAGTGGACCACAAACGGCAGCAACGGGTGAATGTCGGCCAAATGTTCCCCGCGTGCTCCAGGCCCACTGCAATTGGTGAAGAGATACCCGCGCCAAACATTCTCCTCGGGGCCCCGGCCATGCTTTCCATGGATGTGTGAACAGTATCATTGTATCATTTCATATATCGCTATAGCCTACGCAGATCATTGTGTATTCTTGTGTCGGGAAATTCCATGCGGATGCGTTCACTGTGTGTAAGCTGATTCATGCACGTACGTAACGTTGATAAGTGCAATTGAGTTTCTCAGTAAACCGTCCGTGTGAGCATTTTCCAGCTGCCTCTTCCGCCCGTCTGTGACATATAAAAAACGAACCGACGGGATGGCCAACATGTTTTTGAACAAGATAAGATAAACCTACACTGATTAGATTTGAGATGGCTGATCGGACCGAGATTTTACTTTTCATGATTGCGAAGACTTTCACCATAGGCTGAGTAAGTCCCTTACCTCGTTTGTCATCGCCGACCGTGCAGCCTTTCCAGTGCTTAACTGTGTTCTGCGCAGTCGGTTCATTGACTTCGTCACTGCTCCATGGGCCTTCTCTATCTCGGGACACCCCTCGTCTGGGATGAGGCCAAACAGTATACAGATCACGTCAGGTCGCACGGAATTACACAATTTCTTCACATATGGGATCGTCTGAAGGATAGATGCGGAGACGAGCTGCTATGGGGGACGAGGTATATTACCCCCTGTTTGCTTCCGCGTGTCCGAGCCTGATTAAATGCATGCGCCACAAGGTCGAGTACATGGTCGTCCTCTTCGACGATCAAGAGAAAAACGTGAAGCTGTCTCTGCGCCAGACGGAGATCCTCGAAAAGTTGCAGTCCATCGTGACCGACATCGCGTCTGACCGCGGCGAGTCGTAGGTCATTTCTGCCTTCGCTTTGAAGAGATCATTACACGAACACCGTCCAGGGCGTCAGTCCCGACTTTCCACCCTGAGTATGGCCGCTATATGCTGGAGTCTACGCCGGGATCGCCATACACGGGCTCTATCCACGATCTGCTGTCGGTGGAAGACGACATGCGATATCGGTAGGCGACACCACTGTGCTGTTTATATAGCGACGGTTTCAACTCAAAATTCGCAGCCGACACCTTGCCCGCAAATATCTTAAGCCAAACGAGATTCCATTCACCATGACTTCTTATCCCCGCATGGGAGTCCCGGGAGTATTCACTGAGCCCTATTTCGATCCCGCAGACGCCATCTCCAGCCATAGTCTCTTCCTTCCCGAAGAAATCACAAATCCACATGCACGTTTTCCGTTCGTAATACCTGCTGTAGTGACCAGTCTCCTACTCAACCTTGCGCACTTCTAGAACACTCACCGCGAACATCAGACGAAGACGCGGCTCCAAAGTAGCTATCAACCTTCCAATTTTCATCGACAAGAATACCCCACGGCCGTTCGTCGACCCCACGATTCCCTGGCAGAGAGAGATATATCCGCGAAGACCCAGGTAAGATTCCTGCGACCATACTTCGTGACCAGCTTCCCGATCTGTCCTTTCAGAGGCGAGGAATGGCGCGGCGCTCATAGATCATATTTACATGGATGCGATGGGCTTCGGGATGGGCTGCAGCTGCCTGCAACTGACGTTCCAGTCCTGCAACATCACCGAGGCGAGACGGCTGTACGACGCGCTCGTTCCCGTTGCGCCGCTCATGGTCAGTTACAGTGCGCTCCGCGTGGGAACGAGGCTCACTGCTTGTGCAGCTCGCGCTTACGGCGGCCAGCCCCCTGTGGCGGGGATATATCGCCGATGTCGATTGCCGCTGGGACGTCGTCGCGGGCAGCGTGGATGACCGCACGGAGGAGGAACGTGGGCTCAAAGTGAGCGCATACATGACCGCTGCTCCGTTGAAGGATACTCACCCTGTGCAAGTAGCCCCTGAAGGAGAGCAGGTTCCGCATCCCGAAGTCGCGCTACGGTAGCGTCAGCCTGTATATCTCGGAGCACTGGATGAATCGGCCGGCGTACAACGACATAGAGGCACCGCACGACGAGGCGATCTTCGAGCGTCTGCGGAAACACGGTAATTGACTGATCTTATGAGTTGATGATGCGACTCAAGTATTGTGTGGTGTCGACAAGGCATCGACAGCCTGCTCGCACGGCACATCGCCCACCTGTTCATCCGTGATCCGATCGTTATCTTCTCCGAGACGGTCGACCAGGACGACATGACCAGCAACGACCACTTCGAGGTGAGCGCAGGGCGTGTCAACGTTGCGAGGCTGCGTACTCATGATGCATCAGAACATCCAGTCGACCAACTGGCAGACCGTGCGATTCAAGCCACCTCCGATAAACTCGTCGATAGGCTGGCGCGTGGAATTCCGCTCGATGGAGGTCCAGATGACGGATTTCGAGAATGCGGCGTTTGCAGTATTCGTGGTACTCCTCTCGCGGGCGATCCTCAGCTTCAACCTCAACCTCTACGTTCCCATATCCAAGGTCAAAATTAACACGTCGCACGCAGCGGCTGCGCATACTGAATAGTTTCGGATGAACAGGTTGATGAGAACATGGCGCCGCGCAACGGCGAGATGCGGTACGCTCGGAGAAGTTTTATTTCAGGAAAGACGTGTTTCCTGCGGGACATTCGTCCCATTCGTCGAATGTCTCCTCGACTTCCTCTGCGAGCTCTCCGATCGAGGGCATCAATGGGATCAACGGCATGAACGGCTTGCACAGGAAGGAGAAGAAGCTGCGTAATTGCTTCCCATCCGTGCCGAAGCCGGAAAGCGGGTACTTCCCTGGGCCTGTGGAGGATGAATACGAGGAGATGACGATGGAGGAGATTATGAACGGCAAGGCGTGTATTGATTCGGAAGCAAACCTGCTGTTGGCATACTGACTCATCTCCATCAAAGGGTCTTTCGAACCCCGGTCTCCTGGGCCTTGTATACGCATATCTTGATACTCTGGAGGTAGACGACGACGCTCGACACAGAATCGAAGAGTATTTGGATCTGATCAGACGCCGAACAAATGGTGATTACTTCGTGACAGACGCGTACCGCAGCTGAGATAACGACGCACTTGTGTATCATAGGTTCACTGAGGACCGCAGCAAGCTGGATTCGCGAGTTCGTGCGTTCCCACCCATCGTACAGATACGATTCCGTGGTCAGTCAGGAGGCCAATTACGATCTCATGGTAGCAGTAGACCAGCTGTGCGTCTTCCGCTTCGCTCGCGATTTGAATTGGCCTCGTACTGATTGGAGCTTAGAGAGCGCGGGGTGCGAGCCGCGCCAGATTTCTTACCAACGAATCGTTCGAAAGCATAGAAGAACGGAAATACAGAAACAAGTGAAGTGTACTTTATCTTGTATGGCTTTTTCCAACTGTTGGCCATTATTCTTGTCCGTGTAGACAGTTTGCCTCTTCGTTTGTATGACCAATGTTGTCAGCGCGCACATGGGGCTTCGTTGACATGCTCCGATAGACACGTACCGCTGAACATTGTTTTCGGTCTGTTATTCCCGGTTGCATGATCTAGGTAATAATCTGCCACTGGGACATCAGCGTCAGTGACTCAAACAGCTTCCGGCATTTCAATGACCAACATCCATGAGAGTGCAATGCCTCCGAAAGTAATATATGGCTTGCGAGTGTATGTGATCCGTATCGGGGGTATGAAGGTGGAATAACCGATCAGCCACTTATAGTCAGGTATCGAAGCTGCCGTCCGCGATGCGCGGGATTGACAGCACTAATATTTTGTTACTTTCACTTCAGTGACTTAGGCCTTAGGACTTATGTCACCCACAGCGCACTGTACATGTTGCTGCAGGTGTAATATTTTCAGTGAACTAGCAAATCCCTCGTGTTTTGTTGAAGGTGGAATAGTATACGATTGATATACGATACGACTCTAACGCTGGCTAAATTCAAGGTAGAGCAACAAGCCTGTTCCAATGCAGCTCAATATATGATATCTGCCTTCCAGCCTCCTCCAACAGCATACAAAAGTAAGCTCCAGTATTAATGTGGCGTCGACGCTTAAGAAGTCGATCACTAGGCTCGGTAACGCTAGGCTCGGCAACAACGCTGCACAGCAACTGTCCAAATGAGACCACATCATGATATGAGGAACCGCTTGGTGTAATGGGGCTACTGCATGCGTCAACTCTAAGATAGCCCGAGTTGTCCCACGCCCACTTCCCCGCCGCTGTTGTATTCCTTCTCTAGCTCTGTCTTCACCCCTTCAGTGCAAGCACTCTCTTACAATTCATGCCATGCTGCGTTGTCTTCTGTGGTCCTTTATCGTTTTCTCGTCGTTGTTTGTCGCTGTCAAATCTCAAAGCAATCCGACCGGGTCCCCTCAGACATTCTTTCCCGCCAACATTCCTTTAGCTATTCGCTCGCCTTATTTCAGTGCATGGCATGTCAGTACTAACGGCTCGAGTCAGTTGACCCAGTCATGGCCGACGTTCTGGACCCCCGCTGCAGTACGCTTCAATATTGTCCTTCTGGGTGTATATTCTGATACGTTCTGCAGCCCATTCTTGGCTGGGCTGGTAAGATCAGAGTTGACGGTAACACGTTCTCTTGGCTTGGGGACGATGGTGCTGCCCCAACGAATATCAGCAATGTCACTAGCACTCAGATTACCCCGACGCGAACCATTTTCACGATGCAAGCTGGTCCGATGAATGTAACAGTTACTTTCATCTCGCCCATTGAAGTGCGTACGATTGTGATGAATGGCGCAGTACTCTGACACGTTCGTTGCACAGCCGTCAGATTGGGCAAAACAATCATTTCCGTTTTCCTATGTGTCGCTTGATGCGAGCTCAACCGATGGAAACAGCCACGATGTTCAAGTCTATTCAGACATCAGTGCAGGTTGGTCGCTTTTATTTTAAACCGTGTACCGTCCTCAAATCCTTTCCATAGAATGGGTGTCTGGGAACCGTTCCAGTCTTGTCAGCTGGAGCACGCAAGTGACCGATAGCAGCATCTATCACCAGGTCCAAAAACAATCGCCTTCTCCTATGACAGAAATCAGCAGTCAAGCTGAAGATGGTACAGCGTACTATGCGATGGCCTCAGTATGTAGGCAAACAGCAATGATGGACAATAGCTAAATAATTTTTGCGCAGAGACCTGGCTTGACCTATCAGACGGACTTGGATGTAGTCTGCCGCCCGCAATTCACGAGTACCGGAGTCCTGACAGGTGAAGAAAGCGTGGCCTTCGCCTCAATTTCACCGTAAGTACGTATGTTTTGTTGAATTCTTTCCTATATAAAAATGCCATCCTATAGGCACTTCACTGTCTACGCACTCTCCGTGGATCTCGGCGTCATTCAGAGCACGTCATCTTCAGTGGTATGGGGGGTGGGCTTCGTTCGTAATCCCTCGATTCAATATACGACCTCTACTGGAGGAACACAGCAGCGCAGCCCGTACTACGTTTCGCAATACGGTACGATCAGCGAAGCGGTCAGCATCCTTTTTCACCTCCTAGTGATGTTGTTTTCATCACAATCGCGCAGATCGACGCCTTTTTATCAGATTATCCAGCAGCTCTCCAACGGGCCATTGCCCTGGATCAGAAGATATTGCAAGATGCGTCAGCAATATCCAGCAATTATGCTGAATTGGTGTCCCTCGCCGCTCGACAGGTCATTGGAGCAACTGACTTGACCATCTCAAATGGTACGGACGGACAGTGGAATACCTCAGATGTGAAGATGTTCATGAAGGCCATTGGCGATAGTGGGTGAGAAACAGTCTTGAAGCCTTGTGCAATGTGACTAAGTGGAATGTCAGACGTGTAAACCCCGTGGAGACGCTCTACGCATCGTTCCCCATGTTCCTGTATCTGAATGCTTCCTTCGGCAAACCGCTGCTGTCTGGGTTGCTTGAGTTCCAGGAAGGCCATTCTCAGAATCCATATGCAGCCGCAGATCTCGGTGAGCCCAACTCATGATTTTCTTGAATACCGTTAGTCGATCCATGTCTGCAGGATTGAATTACCCCGTTGCATCTGGTAACACGGGTGCTCACAGTCAAGGGGTGGAGCGTAAGTGATCATGCCAGTTAAATCTATCTGGTTCACTAATCATGGAATAGAGACGGGAAATATGCTGATCATGGTTTGGGCGCACGCGAGGACAACTGGCGATGGCTCGCTGATTCACGACCACGTAGGTCTCCCTGCATGCTTGTAGTTCTGCGAGCCAACCTTGTTTTCTCTAGTATAATCTGCTTAAAGGCTGGGCGAACTACCTTGTCCAGAACTCATTGACGCCAGTAAACCAGTGTGTAGTGCACATTATATTGTCGGCGTCACGTCATTCACACCCTCTCTCGAACTTCAGGATGACCGCAGATAACCAAGGCACCGCTAACATGACGAACTTGGCTATCAAGGGCATTATTGCAGTACAGGCCATGTCGGAGATCAGTCAGGCGTTTGGGGAAAGTGCGGTCGCACAAATGTACAGTGTGAGTTTCTTTATTGCTCTTATCACCATAATTTATTTACACACTACCGAGCAGAGCCGCGCTGCTGTGCTTGCAAGCACCTGGCAGTCTCTCGCATTATCTTCCGACCAGCAACATCTGCTCGAGGACTATGGGAATCAGCAATCCTCAGCATTGATGTACAATTTGTACGCTGATCGTCTGCTCCAGCTGAACCTCGTGAACGAGACGGTACATATAACTATTTGCTCGTGAATTCACTATTAAATCGCTGACATTTCGGATAGGTCTATCAACATCAAACCCAGTTTTATGCGAGTCAGATCAGCACAGGTGAGCAGCTTGCCTGTGCAGTGGCTTCTCGACTAACCATTCCCATAGCGGCGAAGTATGGCTTACCTATTGATAGTGATGCTCCGTCACAAGGGAACTCCGGTGAGCTCTCTGATCAACTTGTGATCATGTTTCGCTAACCTTCTTGCCAGCTTGGACTTTGTTTACCGCTGCCACCGCATCCAATACGACCGTGCTTACAGAGCTGATCTCCAGCGCATGGGCGCGAGCGGCATCCAATCTGTCAGCAGGCGCGTTTCCCACCACGTACCAAGTTAACACCGGCCTGACCAACGGCGGTGTTGCGAGGTGAGATACGCCAGCTTCCTGATGTTCCCCTCGTGCTGACATGATGTTGATAGTCCGGCACAAGGGGCGATGTTCGCACCCTTGGCGCTGAGGTACGTCTTCTGTAGCCCCCGGAGGCACACAGCCTTCTGATTGACATACAGCGTTCCCAATACTACTGTTGTCGTCTCTCAATCGCAAGCGACCAACACACCCCCGCGATGCTGTTGACAACGCACCACTCTCCCGTTGGTGCTATTGTTGGAGGCGTCATAGGGGGCGTCGCTCTGCTTGTGCTTGTAGGCCTGGCAGCATTCCTCTTCCGGCGCAGGTCGCGAAACAAGGCATCATTCACGGACAAGGGCACCTTCGACCCGCCTTTTCAGAATCAGCCTATCCCGTACCAGTATACCCCGGCCAATCTGCCTACAGAAACCACCAGCGGCTCGATAAGTACGCAAAATGTAAATTTCGAACAGCCTCCTCCTATAGCAGTCATCGTACCCTCCAAAATGCGCGAGCGGGAGCTCAATATGCCGCAGCCACACGTCGAGAACCCAACGCCATCAGCGTCGGTGTCTGGGCCCAGGACTACGTCGTCAAGATACACCGAGAGCTCAGGGCCTGCGTCGAGCAGAGACCCCTTATCGCCATCCAGTTCTCAGGCGCTGTCACCCACGGAGGTGATAGGCCTGCGTACAGAAGTGGAGAATCTGCGGCGAGTAATGCAGGAGATCCGGGCGGAAAGACTGGAGCCTCCTCCTGGTTATATCGACTAGAGAAGCGTGCAGTGCACGGACATGTTCCATTATTGTATTTCTCGTCATCTTTTTGTCTTCGTCTGAATATGCGGCAGTCTTCAAGGGGAAGTCTTGTATAATATATGTATACCATGTTGTCACTCTCTAATCATTTCAAACTTCTGTGTGCTGCTGCAAATCACTTCCCTCTGTGCAGCTTGAATGTCTCCTGGACGCCTTTCCCAGCCTTGATGTCCTGCATACATCTCTCGTCGATCTCTCTCCCTTTCGCGGCTAGCTCTACCACCTTTGTCACCAAGTCAACCGGGACGCATACAATCCCATCCTCATCGGCAACCATCCAGTCGCCCGGTTGTATGTGAACCGCCGGGAACGAACCATCCTGCGCTGCTCCTTGCGGCGCAATCACGAGCGGGACGTTGACTGCAGATGGACGTGTAAATGGTGACTGGCCAAGCGTAGAATTACCCCTCGCGAAGACAGGAAATGACGCCGCGCGGTGCTCAGCCAGGTCTCTGCACCGTCCGGAGATAATCACTCCCAATGCGCCGCGCGACTGTGCTCCCGCAGTCATCAGACCGCCCCAAACGGCGTTCTTAGCCTCTGCTCAAATGGAATCCACAACACGAAGTGCGTTAAAATGTAAGTAGACATGCAAAACTCAGAGTAAGCGGTGGCTTAGACGGAGATAAAGAGGTGGACACTGAACGAGGAGGAGCATCGATAACGATGACGGATCCCTGCGGGGCAGTGTCCACGAAATGTGCAGATAGCTTCGGTGCGGCGGTGTCTGATGCGAGGACCATCAGAACGGTGTACGCAGGACCACAGACGCGAGTTTCTGAGGAATTCGCAGGAGAAAACATGCGGATGTCGGGAATATGACCTCCATGAGGAAGTCCGAGCTTGATGAGCGCATCAGAAAGCTCACAAGTCGAGAAACTGGTGAGGGTGCGCGTATGAACCGCAGCGGCCGTGGACGACATCGTTCGCAATACACTCTGCAGGCGGAGGATGCTGGACGCAACCATGAGATTATTTGCTCATTATTTAGTTGCTCTAGGATTAGCTAGGTTGGTTAAATAAGTATACGTAAGTGGTCATAAACGTAATGCAAATGAAACAGCCGTACCCGAGAGCGCTCCGAGCGGGCCAAACACTGACTTCACCACCGTACTCGTGCTGACGCTCCCTAGGCACCTAACTTCCGACCACCATCTTGCTGGCGTTTCTTTCTCTGCCTTTACACAACAGGATATCCCGAGTGGCCTTTCTGGCTTTCACAAACAGCACAAACGTCTCCATATCTATGCCTGGAGGCTTTCTGAATTGAGGCAATGCACGGTCTACCAGACAACTCCTCTTCTGAGCCTCTATGGAGACGAGCGGCACGAAGTGTTCGAAAAGCCGTTCGCAAGTCGAATAAGGCCATCATGCGCTCTCACCGCTTCCAAATACCAAAATACGACATGCCCATACGCTTGCGACCCGTGTGTCTCCTTGATCCCTATTCATTTGATATTCATTATGACCGGCCATTGTTTCAGTGGTTCCTAGTGTTCACCTCACTTATCATGGTTACCCTCGCCTTTTTAGGTTTCACAAACTTTGCACGTTCCCTTCCGCTAAACGACAAGTTGCTGCATTTGTTCGGCCTGTGCATCGCCACTGGCGTCTTCTACTTCATATTTGATGTCGAAGAGTAAGTCGGTGATCACCTCGTCGCAACCATTATCTTCTACAGTCCCTTATCCTGGGGTATCATTGCGGCGCATATCTAGAGATGCTCGGCGAATATGGCTCTGGCGGCATGCTCCGCTCCTGTTCACTGTAATCGTCTGTTTCCTGTTTGGCGGGATCGTGAGCGAAATTGTACAGTCGATGTTGCCAGTACGTGAAAAGCTATTTATATATTACCGATGCTTTAACGAATTCTGTGTAGCACAAAGACTTCCAGTTCGGCGATGTGGTAGTCAGTACCGTGCCGATCATGATTAGTGGCTTGTGTAATTAAGCACTCTTCTTACACAGGCGAATCTCCTTGGTTCGAGCATCGGGTTATATATTGCATATTATCTAGAGCGATATTATCGGCATAGACGAGAAGTATGTGCCCTACACTGCGCCTTGCGAATTTGGAAGTTAACATCTTGACTTCAGATTTCGCGCTTATATCGACCTCTAGACACCGATTCTGCACCATCAGATGACGAGGACGATGAAGGCGTCGGCGCGACACAGCTCCTCCCCATGCATTACGAGCCTAGTTCATCGCGCAGCGTCTCCAAGCCCAGTCGGGGCAGCGCGCCGAAGACAGACGTGGGTCGAATACGCATGACCGATGTCTGGGACGAGCGTGAGGAGTTGTTTGACATTGGAGAGGAAAGCGATGAGGACGAGAGCAGCCGTTTCAACACAAACAGCCGTGGTACTACTCCCGCCCCCATAACTCCGAAGATTGTTGTTACCAGTTCGGAGTCGTGAACGAACTTGTTGGACTCGGTGGTTGATATATATATTATCTCCTGTCATTTCTGGAGGAACATGTTGCATATCTTTGTAGCTCTATACGAATATTCAGGACTTGCCAGACGCGGACGTGTGATGGCGCACGCGTGTTTGCGCGCGTCGGCCGGAGCCGCTATGAACGCGACTATCCTCAATGTCAACATGTCTGGTCTCTTCCTTCAGACCTCCCCTGCTCGCTCGCAGTCATAGCTGCGACGCGTTTTCGGTCATCAAATATGCATGCTGTACCGTTGGCCGGAGGACAGTGTCGCGGAGAGCAGCGCTCTCAACCTCAGTGGCCGTGAATTCTGCAGCCAAACCAGAGGACGTTCGGCATCACACTCTCACTGTTCTGCACAAGACTACGTCTTTGCTACCCCGTATTCTACCTTCGGACATTCACGGCAAGTCTAGAAGCGTGTCCCTAGAGTTTTGGAACGAGTCATTAGACAACGCTTACGAGGACCTGACTAAATCTGCATCCTCGAGAGGGGAGGACAAAATACGCATCGTGGGTCAGTAACAATCCTGGTTTCCTGTCATGTAGTATTGACTTCCTCATGGACTTGGGCTTGCACTGTGGTACGCAGTATACGCCTGCGATGACTTAGCGGGAGCTGAAGACCTAGTTACCGCACTATTGGAAGACCCCTTTGCGTCCGAGTCACAGAATGAGCGTATCCGTTCTAGGTGGAAGTCTCTACAAAATGGCAGACGTGCAATCTCCATCCAGTGAGCCGCATTCCTTCCGTTTTCCCGTTTGTCAAGATGAACGGACTTGTGCAGATACGGGACGTCTGTATCAGACAGCGGCAGTATACTGAACATATCGTCTTCATGGCTTCAACAATTTCCTGGGCCTATTCAACTAATAGAGCTTAGTTCGTCCCGTTCCGCAGCCTTTTCTATCAATGATAGCACAAAAGACCTCTTCACCGCGGATATCCCCGTCATCGTGTGCAACCCCGCCTCCACGCCGCTGCCCTCGGTCCTTCCATATACCACGGATTCACCACCACTCCCTCTCACCAACCCTCACGCTCTTCTCATTATATCTTCCGCCTCTACTTCGTATGCTCCTGAAATTGCCGCACGTGTGAAGACACTCGCAGCGCACGACCTCTCAACAGTCTTCGTCGATCCATCCCGCGCTCTCAAGGGCCTGCAGACTCTCAGTACTGACCCATCTTCTCCCATTGCTGTGCAGCGGTACCAAGATGACTTTGCAGGGTCCAACGTCGCCAGTGTCACGAGAGCTGTGGCTGACGCGTTTTTATCTGCTGATGCGGCCAAAAACAGCCCCTCCGACGTCGTTGCAGCCTTGCACACACAGACCGCACAATCACTCATCATCGGCTCGCTGGCCGCCTGTCGCAGTGTCCTGATTCAGGCAGAGCGAGAGGCGGACGTAGTGCGCTCGGGGACGAGTGCCCTGCGGAGCCAGGTGGAGGAAGCCAAAGCCAAGGTCGACAGAGAGGTGTTTGGCTCAGTGGTAGACGGAGGTGATGAGATTCGGAAGGCTGTAGAGCATGCACAGAAGGATGTCAAGGTGGTGATGGATGCACTGACATGGTGGAAGCTGTTATGGCGAGTTGACGAGGTGCGTGAGATCGTGGGCTCCGCCGTGGACAAGGCTTGGTGCCGCGATCTGGAGCGGAAGGTGAGAGATTTAATATGAGGGGTCACTTTCGCTGGCTTACCGAGCAAGTAGCTCGTGTTCCATGCTGGACGTCTCGCAGGCCTCCAACAGACCTTCTGTGATTCCAGCAGAGCCCTGTTGAGCTCATTTACACCGCCATCCCCCTTCCACTCACCCGTGCTTCACAACACCCTCGCACGAATATCCGCTTCACCGAGTTATCCGCTCTCGACGACGGCACTTACTGTGCCGCTGCACGCCCGCCAGCACCAACTGGAGTTCCCTACCTCGCGCCTGCACGCAGCCGCGCAGCGCGTCGTACTAAGTATGGGCGGGAGTATGTTCGGAGGGCTCGGTGTCGCTTGGGCAGGATGGGCGGGACAGCTTGGCGCATTCCAGTTTGGCATGGGACTGGAAACAGCGGTAGGTGCTGGCATGCTGGGCGCGGCTGTCGGTATACGATGGGCCGTAGGAAGCTGGGAGAAGGCGAAAAAGGCATGGTGGAGGGATTGGGATCGGGTCGGAGAGGGTCTGGAGAGAGATTTAAGAGTATGTGCCTCCTCTATATTTTTCGCCTGACCGCTAATTTCTTCTCAACCTTGATTCTTTTGTATGTCATAAATGAATGGCAGGCTACACTGACTCGGACTATTGACGAACACGTCGTCGTTGTACCGGAGACTGTCTGCTCTGGGCTCGAGTCTTTGGCCGCTCAAAGAAAGGAGGAGGTGGAAGAACTTCAGGAAGAAGTTGCTGCCTTGGAGCAAGAATGCAACTCCAAGGAGTAGGTTCGAGCTTGAAGTCGATTTGTGCGCAATATATATCCTCAGGTCCATCATTAATTTGGCCAGGTAGTTATTTTTTACATATAATATTCCGCCTAAATATTATGATAATGTACATATGCTGATGTTGCGGCCCGCCTAGCTCAATCGGATAGAGCGTCAGACTCTTAAGATTTGCGGGTATCTGAAGGCTGCGAGTTCGACCCTCGCGGTGGGCTAGTGTCATTTTTTTTCGCTTGTTCACTATAACGAAAATCACGACATAAATTGTTTCACAAGGATTCATGGAAACTCCTGCACCAGGAGAACATTGATTATTATGAATACGACATCTGGGTGTGACGATCGAACATTCACGTTGCGTACGGGGTGGTACTAATATCGGAAGCAATTTACACTAGAGCACATCCGATACAGCAGTCTAGACTCTAGACATCATAAGTGGCGGGAATTAGCAGCTAGGAACACCTTATGAAAACTGGGGAAAAGATGATCCTCGTGCTGCCTTTATCCAAGATGCATCAGCTTCGGGGTACTAAACCACGGGAAGCAACACAAATGATCAGAAGCAGCAGGTCATCGAGTAGCACAATAATATACCTCGAATGCCATGATTCCTGCGTCTACCATTGGCGGACATTTTGTCAGATAGCATACGAAATACAAAAGAAGGGGGGCTCACTCCATGTCTGCGCTTCGGCCTGTGCAACGCAAACCCCTAAGGTCTGCGGGTGCATGAAACCAGTGGTTCCGTTGGCGGCCGCCCCGAGCTTGCCAATGACAAGTTTGTTCAATGGTATGCCGGCTGTCGCAATTTCGAAGATCGAGGACTCGGGAAAGTTGCCGCCGGAAGCGGTGAGGAGGCTGTCGCAATCTGTATATTCATTTGCACCTTCTATAATTTATATAGCGAACCGGTTAGTGGTATGACGGCAAGATCATGATCTCATACTGACGGTTGTAGAACTGTGTCGACCGAAATTACCGTTAATGATTTAAATTTCAACGGGTCTCAATGCGCATATTATTCACCTGAATATTATACTGCAGAAAAACTTCGATCAGAAGGCGATATAATCACTAATAAAAGACGTAACCTACCCAGTCGATCAGATTGCCAGCTTCTTTATGAACGGTGCGATAGGCTCCGCTCTTGGTATAGAGCGAGTTTGTTGAGAACCACGGTGCGACAGCTGAACAGATGGTCAGATTGAATTAGCTGCACTCACAAACAATTCAACAAAATTACTTACGGGCATGTGTCAGAATGAACTGACCCTGGGGTAGTTGCTCGCGGAGGGCTCGTGTGAAGGACACAAGCCAGGCTTCAGCAGCACCGTCACCCTTGTTCATCGCCTCGAGACCTGAAGTACAAATGAGCTGTAAAAATGAGAGGATGTAACGGTTGATCACCTCATAATCGACATCGATGCCGTCCAAACTGTTTTCCAGCACGAACTGTGCCATATTATTAGCGGTGCGTACAGGATCGACGCCACTGGTAGTGGGCTCTTCTGTGGAGCCGAACGCGGAGACGATGATTCGAATGTCAGCGTTGGCGTAGTCGGATTTCGTGCTTGCGCGCTGGCTAAGACTGAGAGCAGCCCAGGCAGCAGCTTGATCGAAAGGCCCATTCAACAACAAGAAAGATAGTACGCTATGAGCAGTGAATTAGATCATCAATTGAGAGCTATTTGAACATACTCACACAACATTGTAACCCTATGAGAGTTCCGTTAGCCAGATTAATACTTGATTCATACTTGCATAAAAGGCGGATGCATACCTGCAAATCAGCTACAGGAGGCAGAACGTCTGCCGAAATAAAGCTGTTAGTATATATCACAAAAGCTGGGCTTTCAGTCGATGCCGCGATGGGTGCGGCTACGACGACGGGAGCACAAAGTACGAGGGTCAAAGATGTAAGCATCCAAAAAAATATCGAAAAGAAAGACATCGCGAGCGCAAACATCCTCAGACCAGGAGGTGGAATACGAAAGAAAAGAACAGGCGCAAAGAAACCACAAAGTCGGCTTTCGAACTGCATTTCGAGTCTTTATATACACCGTCCGTGGAGATAAGAGCGCCCTCTGTCACGAACGTCCATTTACTTCGAACGTGCGGCTGTGTCCAAGTCTCCGAATTCCCTACGTTTGATATTCCGGCGCATTTGATGAACAGATTCATACCGCACATTGACGTGCGCTTGGTGAAGACATCATGATTTTCTACGTCTGAAAGGCATGAGGCCATTGTATATCAACAAACATTCTCTGCGTTCAGTTCTCCAACGCAATGTGACAAGTAATCTGGTCCTGAGACAAATATTGCAATCAGTGATAAAAACATTTCGTAACAGCACAAGCAAGCAAAGAGATACTCAACTAAATTCTATGATTTTGAGCTGTGAACGTTTGAACGCCGAGTGAGTGTCAGATGTCGCATGTCACTGCGACCACTGGTGGGAGTCATCATCCGACTAGATTCCGCATCGGCGTCTTCGTTGAAATGTAGAAGAATTGAATGCGTCTTATTATTACCGTGCAGTGGGCAGGAATAACCGTTAAGTACGTATGTACTTGAGTTTACTTGAGTACTTGAGTCCTGAAAACCGTGGATTAGCCACAGTGTCAGTGCCACAAGAATAAGGATATGTCGGGAATTGCCGATATGATCCAGAGCCGCTGTCGGTGTCGAAGACAGCGCCCTCGACGGCGCGGAGCCTTCCTGGTCATCGTGACTGCCAGTGACTCACTGCGATATATATTGCCTTGGGCATTCGTTATTTATTGCTTATTTCCCACTCAACACGCCCTCTCGATATGGAGGTACTCACCCCCGCACAGCCAGCTAACGCTATGTTAGACATTGGGCCCGTGCCCATGTCGTTCCCAGCCATTCTCCGACATCCTGGTATCGCAGACCGTTTCGCCCATCTGCGCATACCTGCGGAGAAGCCAACCGCTCCGTTATCCGTCAAGAGAAGCCGCAGGGAAGAGAAGGAAGGCAAGCGCTGGGTCCGACGCAAGGAGAACGGTTCGTCTCGGCATTACATCTCCAACAGTACGACCTGGCCTGACCACGACCGTTCGCTGTATACAGCTCGATTCGTCGGAAATGCACACATTGTCTTCCCGTCCAAGAGGGATTTCTCCCTCACGCTTCCGAACAGCCGCCCCACCTTTCCGCAGCCTCTCCCAAACTACCTCTCGCGAAACAACGTCGTGCCCGCGGCCATCCCTCCTGCGCGCGAGCCCGGCTCTGCGAATGCGGGCCGCTTCTCCCTCAGCTTGAAGGGCATGCGCCGCGAGCTGCGCAAGTCCGGACCCCACACCGAGCTGCTCGTCAGGGAAGTGGAAGGCGAGATCGTGTCCTGGCTGAAGAGTGGCGGGGTGTTACTCGCGCCAGACTCTGCCTCAGCCATGTCTTTCCCGGGTGTGCCCATCGGGACTTCGGAGGCGATCAGGGAGGTGTCTCGTACGCCCTTGCAGCTCGTCTGGACCACCGCAGATGACGCCTTCACCCGCTACGTGGTGCATTGTTGCGCGCGGTACCATGACGTGGTCAGCTTCAGTGCGTTGCCCGTCCTTCTGTGACGCCTGTGAGCGCGCTCTCTGATACTTGCGTATGACAGGCAAGGATACGTCTGACCAGCGACTGACGTACCTTCTCCGTCCAAACGTCACCCGCCCGAACTACGTCGCGTCCGCAGAGCTGGATACGCCGCCCACGACCGACCTCGAGCTGTCCGCACAGGATTTCGACAGCGAGTCCGACCTGTTGTCCGACCGCGACTACCGCTCCGACTCGGGCGCAGATTCGGATGTGGAGCCCCTGCATGCCCGCAGCGGCGCGCCCCCGCTCGCAGCGATCGCAGAGTCCCTGCCGCCGTCTCCCCTCGTCGTACCGTCCTCGGCGCAGGACATCGGCGACGGGTGGTCCGTGATCGGGGCCTCGGACGCGGACGTCGAGGCGGACGATTCGGCAAGCGAGGCGGAACTAGGGCTGTCCGGCGGCGTGGCGGCGCTGTCGTTGTCCGAGCATGACCCGGACGGCACATTCATCGCGCAGCCCGGGCGGCGGCAGGTGCCGTTGCGCACCCATATGTGGACTCGCGGGCGGCGGTCTGCGTCGTCCCCCTCGCGCTCGCCTGCGCGCCGGGTGCCGTCACGAGTGCGGCCTCGGATGGAGCCGCTCGGCGTGGAACAGCCAGCCGTGCGGTCATTCTATGATTATTTGTATTCGTGATATCACGACTCTCGGAGGAGTTATGGTGTACGAGGATTTGAACGTGTACCCCTACTTCTCGCGACCGGATTTGAAGACATGTACTTGTATGGTCGAGACACAGTAACGGATTGCTTCACGCTGTTGGAAAGAAACGTCCGCTAAATAATATAACAGCACGTGGCACTCGAATGCTTGCGCGATACAGAGCAGCTTTCGAGCTCGTCTTGTCTTTGGTTCATGTGGACGGTTGCTCTTACATATGGCTTGGCCTTGATATTCCAAGCAGTTAGATGTGCGGCATGAGTTCTCATCCTTTTGTGCGATGAGGGTTATGAATACGCCGAGTCAGACATATCCCCGTATTCCCCGTGCTGTATGTTTGAATGATAACAAGTTTTTTCTGTGAAGAGCGTACCAAGTATTCGTTCGTGAAGATCGCCGAACATATCCAGCCATATGCATAACCATTCGCAACGGTGACACAGTTCCACACGTTAATGGGGTACGATGCAAAAAGTCAAAATTCCGATGTACATTAGAACTCAACCGGTGAAGATTCGTGCCACTAGATACATTGTCGAGCCAAGGAAGCGCTACGCAGTACGTCGTCAGAAGCGAACCATCCCGGTATTTGAACGAAGACGTACCACAGTACTTGTTATGGCGACAAAAGCGAGGATGAATGTCATGTAGGCCTTCGTCAGGCTGAACTGAGCGTCGCCACTAAAGGTGCTAGATACATCACCACCACTCAGTATCGCTACAAGCAATACGCCCTGATACAACGGCATGTGAGTCACGAAATGGACACAAACAAGTGCTGTCTCACATTAGAGAGAACCCAGGCTAGTAGGACCTACATATAAAAACGGGTGAGACGGGATATTGACTGTGATTAAAAGGGCCATACATTGGTGCGGACGTTGGCGTAGTAGTCCTTTGCTGCTTGTTCCTTTTCAGCAACACTCAGACCATTGGTTGCTCTCGCTCTCGCTAGTGGTTTTCTGTTCTTCATATTGTCGAGAGCCTCTTCATATATGCTGTTGACGTCTGCGGCATCCGTCAATACTTCAAGATCAACTTGTGAGTTGCTGTTTTGCATGACCGCGCCGAGATCTGTTTCGACATCAGTGTCCTGCTTTGTACCCCACGAAATCTGGCACAGAAGCTGTCAGATCTTGTGTATAGGATACTTTAATAGGTTCTCACATCATCGAGGTTCGAGAATGCATAACTGCAAATAGGAACTATTAGAGGAGGCCCACAATCAGGCAGGACGGGAGAAACTTACATTTGCAAGATGTTCACATATGTAGGAGCGAGAAGCAGGTACGGGACGAAGCTCGTAAATAGGTGCCATGGATCGAATGCGAGTATGCTGGCAAATGTGTAAACTATTCTTATTTAAGCAATGCATATGAGATGTGGAAGTTACGGAGCTCACCTCCGTACGTGGCCGTGATACTGAATAACATAATGCGGTATGCCTCGCCACCTTGGTCTGCTGCCTGCACAGAACATAAAACGGCACATGCAAGCATGTATGCTGTCAAGATTGCAAACATGAATGTGGAGATTTTGTATTTCCACTTTGACCTAGAAGCAAATGGTCAATGCTGGGATCTAAGTTGCAATTCATAGAAAACTCACGCCTTAGGTTTGTTGCCCATCGAGAAGAGAAAGCAAGCGACAATAAGACCCGCCATCAAAAACTAAATCGATCATGAGCTGACTGGAATTTTTATGGGAACACTGGGACTTACGTGAACAATCGAGTTGAAATACTTGATTCCGGGCACCTTGAAGGATGGGCTCTCAAGGGAGGACGTGAGAATAATCTATCCAATGCCTTCCATTAGCTGGTTTTGCGAGAAGGAGCCTAGCTTCACTTCACAGTTACTTACGAAAAATAGATAGAAATTTCCCTATAGGTTGAAATAAGATTAATCCCAAGACGAAAGTGATCTACGTACTATAGCAAACCAAGCTGCGATGAGATTGATGATGTTGTATATGGTCTCTACTACCAACACTGTCTTTCGGCTGGTGCTGTGCCCTGACCTGAGGATCTGGCCGAGATGTGCTATGGCGTACGTGGCCGCAAAAAAGGAACCATTCAGCCATCGCCTTCGTTGGCTGATGAACTCTGGCAATGCATCTGGAACATCAGTCTCCGCGATTGCGCTCTTGACATACTTAAGAACCCTGTTAAGCCTTGAATATTATTGTGAGTTGGGATAGAATGAATGCAGCATTCGTACCAGTTAGAATTTGCCTTGGCGACTAATTCAAAACACAAAATTCGCTGTATGTGCCCTGTGTGAGGTATGCATGTCGGATGAGAGTGTATATATTGCGTACATCCTCAGCCAGGTCTATTCCAAATTATTGTCATTCCTCCATCGTCAAGGAGATGATACAGATCACTCACACATGTTCGACGTGAATATATCAGTGTCTCGACCGTGTAGAACCTCTCCTTTGAAGTAAGAGGCCAAGGGACCTCGGCCATACTTGTCGTTCTGCAGTGCGATATATCTAATTGATGGTGAGACATCATATAGATGTGTACACACAAACATTAAGATTCACCGATAGGCAGAAAATGCACCGGGCTGGAGAAAATGAACCAATTCTGAGTGTAATAATCACAACTAATTAGCTGAACACTCACCAGCACACTGATATAGCCGAACAGTGACTCTGTCGGTTTGTCTAAAACGTTGGCGATTTTGTACTCAAAGTTCTGTGCAGCAACTGCGATGTCGTATTATGTCAATATGATATGAAGCAAACTTAACGCAGGATGAGGAACAGACCGAGGGGATTCAATAAGCCAGACCACCGCTTGCCCTTGTACGCGGCGATCTCACCGCAAGCACCTGCCACATTGGAGTTGACATCAAACGCTTTCCACAGGTGGTAGATACTTTTCTTCTCAGGACGAGTGCCTACATCTAATAGTACACATACGTTTGGCTAGATGACAGGATGCAGGTCAGTATCGTCAACATGCGGTGCACGAATATCATATACCTGTAGCATAGACCCAAAAGCATTGAAGAACCACCGGTGGCTATTAATCTTCTTTTGATTCTTTTCTTTCATACAGAATATAATTTGGGTGGGCACAATTCCCTTGTCGGGGTACTTGAAGTGGAGGTCTGAGTCGAGACCGAAAGAGGTCGTGTACTCGAAGAGATGTGCCGTTACTGATTTGTTGTTCACCATGTTCTTCATGTGGTCTCCTGGCTGGTAGACACCGAGAAGAGTTAGACAGTCGAGGACACGCGGATGCACCTTCTTGCGCCCGTCCGCAACGATGCATACAACCACCTTAACCAAAAAATCAGCATAACATTCAATGCGTGCTGGATGCATAACACCTTCTTCCACGCGTCCTGTCCCCAAATCCGAGAGTTCTTCCTTGAACAAAGATGGGAGATATTCTGCATGACGCCGTACATTGTCCTGCAAAACAGAACTTCATCCTCCTATTGCAAATTAAAAATCAGGGCATGCCTAACCCAATCAAGTACAACAGCTACTTACATTGTACATCGTAATGACAATGAATAACTCTGTTGTTCTCCCGCTCTCGTTCTGTCTCAAGAAGAACCCTCTCTTCTCGAAGTCGTCGGGATCGCACGTCACCGCAGTATATCGCGTCTTCATCATCTCAGGTTCTCCCCTCCTAGGCAGCACTAACTTCGGCGGAACATCTAGGTCAAGGACGAGGTTACCATTGGTCAGCTGTACGCGCTTCTTCGTCTTATGTCGACGAAGCACGCGACCTGCAGGCGCAGGTCCAAAGTGACGAGTCGCGACGGGAGTTTCGGGCTCTGGGTAGGGCGAGGATGCACCGGTGGACAGTGATGACTTTTCAGGATCGCGCTCGTAGGAATACATTCCACCTGCGTGAAGGAAAGGAGCCTGATAGGCAACGTCTTGGCCCTGCTCTTGTCTGAATGAATCTTTCTCGTAGTCCGAAAGCTGCGACTGTCGGTGAGGAGAATGTCCGGTGTAATGAATACTTTCGTTCTCCACGATATGGTAGTCCTCATCATCCACAGCTGGGGTGGGCGACCGTGACCTCGGAGGGCGATATGATGCACGTGAATGTGTACCCGATGCATAGGCTTCAGTATCATATCTGAAGTGATCCATGGAGCTATGATCGTCAGAATATGCTACCGCGGATGGTAGATAACTATGGCCTGTAGCGTTTGAATGCACTGAAATGGGGGGAGAGCATCATAAGCCGATGTGGGTCTTGACGGAGCCTGAAAAGATTTCTGGTCGTCTCCATACATATATTCATGAGGATAGTAGACCTCGGTTTGCGATGGTTTCTGGTCAGGCGGATAAGAGCGGAATGCAGAGTTTCGAGGATCTGCGAATGGGTCCTCATTGCTCTGAGAATGTAGACCCTCCCAGTCTAGAGGTTCCCCGGAGTTTATAGTAGGCAAAGGGGAGTAATCAGTGGATTGTCGCAACAACAGCGTGTGATCGGTGAGCTTGTGATATGTCTGCCCTTGATCTACTACCGTAGATCCAGAGGACATGCTCTGGCGAGCTATAGACTCTCCATCTCCACGGAGAGAACCTTCCTCAGAAACCTCGGGAACAGGTGGTAAAGAAGGATTACGAAGTGGTGAGGTTCTTGTAGTAAATCGTTGCTGCACTTCGGAAATGGCTTGGTCTATCTTGTCGTAGTCAAAACTGGAATCCATCGAAGGCATAGCAGAGTCCGTTAGGGTATATCGTCGGATAGATGGTTGAATAAACGGGGCGCCCTCCGCTGGTGAAATCTCATGCGAGCTGTTATCGGGTGCATTTCGCGCGTTGCTGGAAGATGGGACAGGTTTTCGTCGTGCGGCCATGGTATGAAGGTCGTATATAGAGAGGAACGCCAGAGAGCACGTAAACAAAATGACGCGTGGTCGTGATGGTCGTCGTCAGTGCGTATCAGTACAGACGCGCTTATGGACGAAGTTCGAAGTCGAACCGCGTTATTAGTCCAGCACGCGTCGCGTCGCGATCACGTGCTATTCTGGCGCGCTGGTGGCAACACGCCGTGGTCCATTAATGTCGCTCAAGTACTTAATAGACAGCTAGATGTTGTCTCAGATCGATACCGCGTGAGAAAACTGGGTAAAACCATGCACAAGAAATGGAGTATTTAGTACAGTTAGAAGAATATCAATAAGAATAATGAAATGCGACAAAAGGCCTTATAAGCGTTACCCACCCTGACGCAGCTGCTTGTTCCTCATCTGCCCAGTTCTCATCAATATCCGCATCATCCCGTCCCAGGTCACCAAAGGTGGTCCCTCTTCTTCCCGAGCCATGCCAAACGTAGGTTGACGAACACCCAGCAGAGGCGCAGACGATTGAGATGCATTTTGTCGAGCGAGTGCCGCTCCGGTCGCAGGCACACGAGGTCCACGAGACGAGGATTCTGCCTTATGGCGATCCATAGTAGGTATCGGTTTTACAGATCCTAAATGTGACGTCGAGGGAGTTACAGCAGGCCTTTGAGGTGCTACATGATTGGGAGTGTCTTCAGTAGACTGCACAAGACGATCTTGCAATTGGCGCTCTTTACTCTTCCGCGCATGAGAATACTTCGACGACAATAACCCGCCGTGGAAGTCAACGTGCTTGACTTCATAGGGCAATCCTTGGGAAGAGATGGTCTTGACAACATGGATCTCGGGCTTCGAATTAGTGCTCTGCAGGCCAGAGCCACCGGGCTTCATCCGTTTCTTTGATGAAGAAGATGATATTGAGCCGCTCCTACGCAAGTCAATGTGTGGGATCTTCACGACGCCTCGGCCATTGCTTTCCTTCGGGGGTAAGACGGTATCAGTAGATTTCGCGGCCTGCGCATCGTGCAACTTGGAGACGCCTGCGATTGTCGGTGCATGAGCAATGGTAGAAGATTCTGAAGTGACCTTTCGCCTTTTGATCGGCTGCTCGGGAGACAAAGGAGAGGAATTTCTTCGCTTCGCTCCCAATGGCTTGAAGACTTCCGGCTCCAACGCCTGCGTTTTCCCCTTGTCCATCCCATTACGCTCACTACGCATGAAAGCGGGCGCTGCCCAAGCCTTCGCATCATGATTGGTTAGCCGGTCCACTGACTTCGTCTGTGGACGATCGCCGTTCGCTGGTACACCACCGGAGACACCCCCGTTTTGGAGTGGAGCGGGCTTTAGAACAGCCGATCCTTCTGCAGGTCGCGCTGAAGAGCTGTCTGCAGGTCTTGAGTTGGCCTGTACTTTTGGAGATAAGCCCACGTCCACGTCTGACTGGCGGAAGGAGTCTTCGTCTGTAAAAACATCTGGGCTGTGTGGTAAAACCGGTCCGCCGGAAGACTCTCCCTGCACATCCGCAGCGCGCGTCGATGATCTTCTGTGTTCAGGAGAATACGCATTAGGGGGATGGCCTGACTGCGATGTTTGACTTTCCAAGGGGGCAAGTTGTGAGTGAGAAAGGTAGCGATCCACCTGTCTCTTGGTCCGTGCATCATCTGAATCCAGTTCATCCTTTCGTTGGGTCTCTACGCGAGGCACGGAGTGACTGACATCGTCAGTATCGCTGTCGGAGAGTAGCTGATCCACATCCATGTCATCGTCCTGTCTGCTTCATCTTCGTCCGTTTCATCCTCGTCATCGCCGTCAACGTCAATATCCATGGTTTCGTCGGAAATTTCTTCCTTTTCTACATCATCGGACTCAGTCTCACTGATATGTTCAACCGCTGGGTCCTCGCATGCTTGTGGGTTAATTTTTGAGTCAGAGCGTTCAGCACTCCGTGGGGAGCATACTCCGGGTGGCGACACATCCTTGCCATTTAGTTTCCTCGACTCGCGGATCTGTGGGGATGGCGGCTGGCTCCCTTGCAGCGCTGGCGTGGGCTCTTCATGGTGCGGGGAATCCACATGCGGCTCTGCTTGTCCTTGGGATTGATCTAGCCCCTGCGACTCAGACGCGTACGAAAGCGATTGCTGTGAAGGACCCTCCTGCTCCCCGTGAGATACAGCCACTTGCCCTTCGGTTTGCACCGCTATCGGAACTTCATTTCGGAGCTGAGACTGAGACAAAGCGTGTGGTTGGGATTGAGACTGCGATTGACTTTGACTCTGTCCTTCCGGACGCAGTGCATTGGGCTGTGATTGGGATGTAGACCTAGATATGTCTGAGTCGGGGACCAAGATACGACCATACCCAGAGACTTCCGGATCAGGTGAGAGGCGACTAAATCTTGGATACGGAACCCTGCGTTCTATGGGGGGCGAACTTTTCCCGGAAGCAGGCCGTTCGGATGGTTTCAGATCAGCCCCAAGACTACTCGCTTTCATGGGCGTGGTGAAGGAAGGGGGTGGAATTGAGGAAGGTGGTAAGGTGGCAGGGGGGCGTTGTGCTGGCGGAGGTGGCGAAAGATACGATGAGACAGGATTAGGAAGGTTGTCTTCACCACTGGCATCCTCATGCGCAGTTTCCTCAGAACGGTCATGAGTTTGCGGTTGTAACCTTTCGTTCTTTCCTTCAGCTCCAGCGTCGTCGTGAGTCTCAATCTCTACTATCTTCGGGCTTCCTCGTATGGATACGGACCATTCAGAAGGGGTTCCTGGTAGTCGTGGACTTAAAATCGCAGCATCAGGAGACGATGAGAGACGATTAATCCGGGGCGATGCCGCAGGACTTGATGATAAATCTAGAGGATTCCGTTCTTTCGATAATCAACTTAGACATATCGAGTTTGATCAACTTCTGACTTACTTGGACGCGACTTCGGCTTGGCAATATTATTTGATGGTTCAACAACGATCTTTGATGGACCTGCAAGATGCTCTGTGTCATCTGGTCGATCAACTATGACAGTAATGATCGTCAGCAATGAGAAATCATGCTTTGTATCCTAACTTACCAGACAATTCGCGAAGGCGATCCAACACATCCATCGGCGGCTCAACGAACGCCATTGGCATTGATCGAATAAACTGGTGATCATGGTGAGATGACTCTCAATACACATTATACAAGGTGGGACTGACACGCCAGCTTCTCTGTCGACCTTTTCTCCCACTAGTTTTTGCTGGAACAATTTCGGAAACAGGAGCGTCAGCCTTGTGGTCAGTGTCCAGTTTGCGAGACACAGGTTTCCGCGCAAATGGCGCATCCGTCGGGAACGGTTTGAACTGTCGTTGAGCCATACAGCGCATAGAGACCTTCTTTTTCCCGAGGCCATCGGCATCCTCTCCAGCACTTTGTATTTGAGCCTGCTTCCTTAATTTCAGGACATTTTGGTATGAAAACCCTGAGAATGTTGGGCAAACCGACAACTGTTCGAAACGAATATACATACCCACCGCCACCGTCTTGCCGTAAACCCTGAAGCCACTCGCGAATATTCGGATCGTTAGCAATATCCGCTGGCGAGCCCCATCTCTCCTCGCCAAATCCACCTTTCAATTGGAACTGGTCCACGTCCAAGAAAAGATAGCGCTCCGGAGTCATGCCTTTCCCATCGTGTGACGGGACACGACCAAAACACGGTCGGAAAGCCTTGATGACGACAAGTGCTGACCTATGTTCTGCAACAGGCTTCCCACCGAAAATCGGATCTCTGCGTGTTCCATTAACACCAAGATGGTATTGAACCTCATTGGCACTTACTCCTTATATCGGCGCATGGCCTCCTCCGTGAGGCGCGCAAGTATGCAGTGTTCCTTGTCGGATAATTCGACCCAAATATTGCAGGCATCAAGGCTTCCTGGCCGCTGAGAAGTCAAGAACTGATATGAATGGAGATGATTGTGAGAGACGCGACTACGATAAACGCTCGAAGTATGTCGCCTGCCTTCATAAGCTGGGCTTTCGCTGCCTTGGCCCTCTGCGGTACGCTGGCGAGATCCCCCCAAATGCTTCAGCAACTTCAGTCACATAATCGCGAATCCACGAGCACGGTATCGAGTCCGCCATAGCCAGGAATAAACAGAAAGTGGCCGCTCCTCAGTGCCCTGACACGAGACGCGAACTACGAGAAGTGTCACGTTGGTTGTCACGCGATCAAGCGTGACGCGACGCGATTCTTTCACATGCCGACTGATTGGGCGCAAAAAGATTAAGTTTTGAGGACATTGCACAAACTAGATCCATATCATTCGTATCGAAGACAAACGTACACTGCACGGCAGACGAGATGTTACACAGGGGAAATGGCTACATGGACTTCGCTGCTTCCCAAATCACACGATTATGAATCCTCGAAATTACTGTCAAAAAGATAATTCGCAGCCAGCTCCTCATTCTTGTCACATGCAAAGTATGCCTCGATGACGGCCTGCCGAGGGAAACCAAGAGCTTCGAGCTAATCGGAAAACAAACCGTAAATTAAAGTCTGTGAGAGAAGGGGTGGCATACTCACACGCTGAATTGCCGCCCGCTCTTCCTCCGTGACCTGGATGACTTGCGCACCAGGAGGAATACCACCTTCTTCATCATCTCCAAACTCAAGGTTGCCGCCCAGCAGTTGCATCAATGCCTCAGGGTTCTGCGCGAACGCCTGCGCGAGGTGCGGGTTTGACGCAGCAAGCTGCTGAATCAACGGTTGGGCCAAGGCAGGGTTCGTCTGCATAAGCTCCCGCAGTTGTTGGATCTGAGGGCTGTTTTGCAGCGCGTTCAAATCAATGGCACCCCCGGGACCGCCTGCTGCGGCACCCGCTCCTGGTACATGATGTTGGTGCTGCTGTTGCTGTTGCTGGGCGAGCTGCAGATTGAAGTGTGAGGAGAGTCGATGGTAATCAATTTCGAACTTACCTGGAACAGATTCTGTGGAGCATTTGTAGCAGGAGCAGCCTGAGCAGCAGGTGCGGGTGCAGCAGCAGCAGGCGCAGCGGCTGGTGCAGCAGGTGCGGCGGCGGCGGGAGCATTTCCAGCCACCTGGGGAGCATCAGCATGCCCTTCCAAATGCGCAGGAATACCCTGAATGTAAAAGGTGAAGGCAAGCGAAGGCATTGTCAGAACATACTAACACGACAGCATTCGATTAAGCGCACGTTGAAAAGGTATTCTACCGCACGATCGGGGTTGTTGAAGCTGGCTCTCAACGCTCGCAAAACCTGCTCTCGCTCAAAACCCATCTCGATCATGTTCTGGATCGTCGATTGAAGCACATCGCCGGACAAGAATGAGCTCATATCTCCGAATGCACGTTCCGTCGGCGCAGCAACTGGAGTGGCTTGAGCGGGTGTCAGGAGGGGAGCGTTCGGGGGTTGTGGGGCAGCAGCGGGTGTGGCGGCGGCAGCGGGTTCAGGTGCAGATGTAGGTGCAGGAGTGGTTTCAGTAGTGGGTGGACTGACGGGCGCGGCGGGTACAGCAGTACTCGTACTCGAAGAGGCGGCTGGAGTAGCGGGGGCAGCTTTAGGCTAAGAAACATCAGTTAGACAAATGTAGCAGTGTACAACGTATTTGTGCACCTTTGAGACCATGAGCACCAAGAAATCCTTCTCCTTGATTTCACATGATTCGACTGTCTTCCCGTCGGGCAACACCTTACCTGTGCCACAGTGAACCGCTGCTTCAGGGGAACAATGAAGAACGTGATCGCACCAGAGTAAATTAGCTTCTGGCTCTCTGGAGTATGACCCTGGCTCTCTTGGATCTTTAGCTTTAGATCACCAACTGTGTCTGAGCCCTCCGCATCGATCTACAAAAAAAGGGAGTTCGGTAAGTCGCAATAGACCTTCGTTGCTCAGACGAGCATTCCAACATACCGAGAAGACCTTCTGCTGCAGTGTTTTGACCGTGATTTTCATTGTGATTAGATGTCAAAATTGGACGATGAAGGCTGCAACGAGAGAGTTTAGCGCTGCAGAAATGAAGACTGACGCGTCCCAGCACGTGAGGAGAGAAGCCATCCGGCGCCCGGCCGGAACCTCGGATGGCCCGGGTCTGCCACAAGCGTCCGACGCTGGACGTGCTGTTGCACGCCGACCACTGGCTACACGACTTCCTCCTCCTCCTTCCTCCCGCTGCGATGGAGCATGAATCCGGGGACTCATACGTTCGACGCATCGCAGGCTACATCCGAACTCACGAGCGGGGACTTGCAGCCGCTGCAATATCTCGCAAACGGCGGACGAAGGCAGTCACAGATACCTCGGTATTCAATCCTATGGCGTGGTTCGCTGCTGACAATACCGATCCTCTAAATGCGAAACCAGTCATCCTGTCGTTCGACCAGCATCACCTGTTCTACCTGCTGATGCGTTTCGAAGCATTGGGCTTCCCCGTTGGTTCGCTTGACGTGAGAGTGGAGGATTCGTCTCGACCAATGAACTATATCAGTATAACCTCTGGCTCAGACAAGTCCGAAACTCTTTCCCTATTATCATTCCGTTCGTCTCTATCAGCTGTCTCTCGCCTATCTCTCGGTGCAAGTTGGTGGGGCAGCCCATCACCCCCAAGCGTGGATGCCGAACTCAAGTATATCTACAGCAGCTTCACAAAATTGCCCGCGTTGACTCTCCATGCTCCGGAGGCAAAGCTGATAGCAGAGCTGGCCAATGACGCTCCGAACGAGAATGCACTACCTCTGGACGCGTTCAAGAACTTACAGAGTTTGCAGTGTGTGGATATAGATCCCCGCACACTGCTCGGCTGGGACAGGCTTGCAGAAAGCCTGAAGAGTCTCACCGTGAAGCGCAGCGGTCTGGAGGATGTGTCAGACATATTTATCTCTGCGGTCGCAGATGATCAGGCGAGGAGAGAGGGTAGATCAGGCTCGGGGAGAACAAGGTGGTCATCTCACGGGCCCCAGCGGCAGTCCTCGTTCCATAGCACACAGCTTCCGGAATCAGTTCCCGAGGATGCTGAGGACGCTGAGGCTGATTCAATCGCTCAAGAAACGCCGAGGCCTTCGACACCTGCGCTTTCACTGAAGTGGGCCTTCCTCCGACATTTGTCTCTCTCGGACAATGCTCTCACATTCCTTCCAACATCGCCACTATTGTCCCTCACATCTCTCACCCATCTCGACTTATCGTCTAACCTCTTGGTCTCGGTACCATCCGGCCTGTCCGCTCTCTATAGTCTCGTCTCCCTGAACCTCTCTGACAACATGATCGATTCTGTGCTGGGCATTTATACGATGCTTGGGCAGGTCCTATACCTTAATCTCTCGCGAAATCGACTGGAGTCGATATGCGGCCTAGAGCGATTACTGGCTTTGGAGCGCGTCGATCTACGACATAATCTTATCGAAGAGAGTGCAGAGATCGGGAGGCTCGCCACCCTTCCTAATATTGCGGAGGTGTGGGTTGAAGGCAACCCGCTAGTTGAGATGGAAGAGGGATATCGAATACGGTGCTTCGACTTCTTCTGGAAGGAGAAGAAGGACATCTTGTTGGATGGCTCACCACCGGGGTTCTACGAGAAGAGGTATCTTACATCTCCGCCTCCGGAGCAGATGTCTTCCTCCAGACCTCCGTCGGTGGCATATTCTCCTCCTGTGGTTGCCGTTGCGAGTTCGTCGACTGTCGGTGGTATGTCCCCAGCGCACAGTGCTGTACACTCTCCAGCGACATCTTCCCCTCCCTCTCACGCTGCCTCGCCACAGCTGGGCCCGGCGCACGGTAGGGGAAGACGAAAGAAAGCCAAGAGGATTGTGGATCTGGACGGAGCCACCGGTGGCAGCGAAGGCGGGAGTCCACGGAGTGGTTCGCGTCTGGCAGAGACCGGCCGGCGTTCTGCCGCTGCTACGAAGACTGTGAGCCCCGCCAAACCTACGGCTCCCTCTACAGAACCTCTTCCTGAACCTTCCACCTCCCGGGATGCAGAGCCTGCTGCGACTTCCTCCCCTTCGACTCCGGTTGTTCGACCGAAGTCCAAACATAGTCGACATATGACGGAGTGTATGCCTTCTGTCGACCTTTCGCATGATGGCACCGCTACGGAAACATCCTCGCTCCGGAAATCTGCCACACTGTCTCGAGCCACAGCCCGGAGAGCACGAGTGTCTGCATCGGTGTATGAGCCTACAGGAGGGGAGGCGAGTCAGTTCAAGGAGGCTGATGCGTTCCGTGCGCGCATCGAAGCGTTGCGGTCAGATATGGGTGATGGGTGGTTGAAGGTATTCAATCAGTCTCATCTGGGATCTCCTGGGGTGCCATCCGGGTAACGTTAATGTGCATGTGAAGTTGTTTGGATTAATGATCTGGAATGTTTGTGGGACTGTCTCATTGCTATACCAGTTTTTGCGGAGAAGATACTATGTAATGACTGTGCTAGATACTAATATTCGCTCTGTATTGCAACGGAGTTTTATGCTGAATGGAGGAAGAGAGCGAGGGCGGCCATCAGCGCGCGGTGTTCGAGGTCTCGAAGGCGTCTGAATTTGTTGTCGCTTTGCCCGAACTTGAACGCGCCGCGTGAAGTCAATTGAACATCCCTCCCTTTCTTCCTCAAACCTCACCTCCGTCATTCTTTACATTTTTTACAGATCGTCAAACTATGGGTGCTAATTTGTCGAAGGCGTTGGGTGAGCTCCGTCTTCCGCTCGAGTCATACCTGTATGTGGGGTATGTCCGGTCTAATGCTATGCGCTGTCTCCTCCAGGGAAGATTTTCGGGAACAAGGAAATGCGATTGTTGATGTTGGGTCTGGATGCTGCAGGAAAGACCAGTAAGTCGTTGTTACTTTCGCTGACAAAAACGGGAACCTGAGAGGGGGCGTTGCATGAAGCTATTCTCTACAAGCTCAAGTTGAACCAATCCGTCACAACCATTCCGACAGGTTCGTATCTTACCCTTGTTCCACGGCCGTCTGCATTGATGGAGGGCGTGCTCTAGTTGGTTTCAACGTGGAAACTGTGACGTACAAGAATGTCAAGTTTAACGTCTGGGATGTCGGAGGACAAGATAAGATCCGGCCACTGTGGAGACACTATTATACCGGCACGCAGGGTCTCGTCTTCGTCGTAGACAGCCAAGATAGGGAGCGGATAGACGAGGCAAAGCAGGAGTTGCACCGGATATTGAGCGACCGTGAAATGAAGGAGTGTCTACTACTGGTCTTTGCTAACAAGCAAGATCTACCGGGAGGTCAGTCTAGTATTTGTTATTGCTATCCGACGCTTTTAACGCCTTTATACAGCAATGTCTCCAGCTGAAGTAACAGAGAAATTGGGTTTACACCGAATGCGCGATAGGTCATGGTATGTTCATCCGAGGTATGTCCTGTTCTTCTTGGAGCAAATACCTTCGGCACTGAAGTTTTTTTTCAGCTGCGCAACGACCGGCGAAGGTCTGTTTGAGGGATTGCAATGGCTTTCTCAGAACGTCAAGAAGCGTCAACAGTAACCGGCTCTCCTTTTCGGACATTGGTGTTTCTTCTCGTTATCACTTGCTTTATACCCTCAACGTCCTGGTGTTCTTGACTCTAACGGCTCGCATGACGCACGCACGCTCGCACGACGGACTACTCAGTCCACACGCCTCTTAATCCCCGTTAGCTACCTCGTTTATCGCCATACGTTCCGCACAGTTACCCAATCACCTCTCGATGATACACATATGTATATGCACTTTAATGGATAGGCGGTGCTCACCTTCGGTTGTCTTCTTTCAATTGTTTTGTGCTTATAACTTCTGTTTTGCAAATACTTATACGGAGAGCTTCGGGTCAATCATCTGTGCTTCCCAGTCGGATGCTGAGGATTTCAACATAATTTCAACAGACCTTATGTAAGAGACGACCTCTCAACCGTGCTCATTATGACGCCTTACTCGGAATTCAGCCTCGCTTTAAAGGCTCCTGCGATTCGCTTTCTTTCTTTACAACTGCCACCTCCATGTCCGCCGCACTGGGAGCGAAAGCCTTGACAAGAGGATTCACGTCTCGCACCGTCGACGGGTTCGTCGGTGCGATCGGGAACACACCACTAGTCAGTCCCCCGACTGCGGAATTCTCACCTGTTCTCACGGCTTATTTTCCCCTCAGATTCGCCTGAAGAAGCTCTCCGAAAAGACTGGGTGCAACATTGTTGCCAAAGGCGAGTTCCAGAACCCCGGCGGCAGTGTGAAGGATCGTGCTGCCCTGGGTGTCATCCGGGATGCGGAGAAGAGGGGTCTGTAAGTGCGGCTTTTCTCGCACTTTACCCTCTAATGGTGACCGCATCGGAATTCTTGCAGACTCAAACCTGGAGGCACCGTGGTCGAGGGTACTGCAGGGAATACCGGTATCGGTCTGGCACATGTGTGTAGAGCACGGGGATACAGGTGTGTTATCTTCATGCCTAACACGCAGGTGAGCACCGCCGGAACGCCTTTCACTACATAGCCAACGGAACGCCTCTGCAGAGCCAAGAAAAGATCGACCTCCTCCGCATGCTCGGTGCGGAAGTATACCCCGTTCCCGCAGTCGCGTATGAAAATCCAAAAAACTACAACCACCAGGCGCGCGACTTCGCGGCGGACCTCCCTAACGCGATCTGGACTGACCAGTTCGACAACACTGCGAACGCGGAGGCGCACTACCTCACGACGGGCCCAGAGATCTGGGAGCAGACGGGCGGGAATGTGGATGCGTTCACCTGTGCGACGGGCACAGGCGGCACGCTTGCGGGAATCGGACGCGCGTTGAAGGAGAAGAGCGACGGCAAGACCCAGATCTGGCTCGCTGATCCTCCCGGCAGTATGCTCTACAGCTATGTGAGCAGCGGCGGAAAGCTGTCCGAGAGGAGTGGTGGTTCCATCACCGAAGGTGCGCTCAGTGCTCAATTGTAGCTGCTGAGATGGCTGCTAAATTCGTATGACCCATTAGGTATTGGTCAGGGGCGCATCACGAACAATTTGGGCACTTTCGTGAATGAGCTATCGGGAGCGCTCCATATACCTGACAACAAGTCGATTGCAATGCTCTACGACCTGCTGGACACCGAGGGCTTGTACCTAGGCGCAAGCTCAGCGCTCAACGTTGTTGCAGCAGTCGAGCTTGCACAGAAACTGGGACCTGGTATGATCTATCCTTCCCATCTTTTGTGCCCATCATGCGCTGATCTTCTGGTGTAGGAAAAACCATCGCGACAATTCTCTGTGACGGAGCGTATCGTTATCAAAGTAGACTTTTCTCAAAGGCATGGCTAAAAGCGAAAGAGCTGGAAGCCGCCATCCCCGAACATTTGAAGAAGTATGCTGTATTAGACTGATTATAATATGTGATAGTATTGTATGAATTGGTTGAGCTTTTGTGGTACTTTTGGGATTAGATAATATAAATAATTATATGCATGCTTACACGACACTGATGGTGAAACGGTATCATGCTTGCCTTCCATCTCCCTCACCCACACGTAGCAAGCGGCGCGGGTTCGACTCCCGCTCAGTGTATTTTATTCCTTGTTTTATTGAGCCTTGCGATGAAGCATTCCCCTAGCGATATGTGACACTACCATGCACTTGTGCAAATATTATAATTTACATGATCTCGTCCAGACTCATTTCGGCGATAGGAGCAATCTGGGTCTGAAGATGAAGAAGGCCCGCATCAGTACATTCTCCTGCGTTCGTACTTTGTGGTGCAAGTGGAACACGAGTAACACGAGTAATCATTGTACGTGGCTTGATCTCCTGCGGCACTGCGACAGACTTGTATAGCTCCAACTCATGCCGCAAGTCATCGTTGTCCGCAAGCACTGCATCTCTGTCACGACTCGACATCAGAAGTTTCTACACGGGATGACAGGTCAGCAACGGAGAACCCGTATACGACGAAAACTGAAGGCATACCTGCTTCGCGTCATGCAGCTCTCTCCGAATCCTGTCCACATATACTATGCGTTGTGCTGGGTTGTTATGTCCGATAATTTCGGCATTGAACTTGCTTAGACGTTGCGCCTCTTCCTCAGCAAGAGCATTCCGCGCGATCAAGGCGTCGACCTCTTCCGTGAGGCTAATATAAGCCTCCTGGTATCTCTCAGCCTCAGCAAGGTCCAAGGTCAGCCTATCGCCGAAAGATTTAGCGTATCATAGTTTGAATGGCCGAGCGAACTCACTGCTCGACCTCTGACTTGAACACCTCTTCTGCTTGCTTGGCCTTCTGAACGGCCCCGGCGAGCCGACGATTTGCTTCCTTCTCCTTCTGCAGGCTTTGCTCGACCTTGGACACTGTAGTTTGCATGTCGGTTTGCGTAGCTTCCAGCTGCTTCTTCAGATCGTTACTCGCTGCTTGAGCCACCTCAAGCAACGCAGCCTTCTCCGATAGCACATGCTGAGACTCAGCATGTTCCACTTGAAGCGATGCCAAAGTTGCCCGGACCTCCTTGTTAGTACTTTCCACATCAGAAAGCCGCTTCGCATGTTGCTGCAATCGCGACTCTGCTTCCTCGATGCCCTTGACGAGAGCTGAGCCATGTAGCAACAGGACATCGCTCCGAAGGCGATAGAATTTGGCCCATGCCCCGACGTCAGACCTTAGGGCGTGTTCGGACGTGAGTTCTGAGCAGCGTAGTTCTTGTCCGATGGCCGCGAGATTCTCTTCAAGATCCCGATACACATTGGCATCTGAGCGCGTCTGTAGAGCCTCCCGCAAAGCCTGACGATAGAAATCCATCGCAGTCTCTTCGCGTATTCGCTAGCAAGAACGCATTGTCCTCCTTCGTATGCCGGACCAGATTCGCGATTTCGATGACCTGCTCTCCGCTTGGCGAACTTGCGCTCCAGCCTAAAGACACGGAGTTGAAGCACAGTAACGTCATGCTTGACGCGAGCGTGAGAGGATGCTGGCACAGTGGACGATGCTAACCGGCCATACTCTCGAGCCACACGAGTCAAGAGGCAGCGGTGCTGCTCTAGTTGCGCGAACAATCTCCCTCCTACTCTGAGCCTGGATTTCCACTACCGCTAGAGCACTCTTGGCCTCTTGTGCTTCCGCCGTCGTGACTTGTAAATGTTTCTCCAGGTCAACCATCGCGGCACGAGCTTCTTGCGCCTTTCCATCCGCTTGACCCCTCAGATCCTGGAGTCTCGCGTTCACCGTCTCGCGTCGTTTCTTCTCAGCACCCAATGACTTCTCCAGCTCCGCGATTTTCCTATCGCGCTCGCGCACCTCCTCTCTCCGTCTCTCCTCAGCAGCTTGGAGCGCTTTTCGTGCCTCCGCGCCCTCATTTTGCTTGGACGCGAGCTGGATGCGCTCATGCTCCGCTGCGCACAATTTGATACGAAGTTCGCGAAGCTCGGACTGCTCTGAAGAACTGGCTTTCTTTAGCTCCTGAACCCTGGCATCAAATGCTTCGTTTTGCTTCTTCAACTTGTCCGCGCGCTCCGTCTGCTCCGCGGCACCTTTCTGGGCACGAGAGAGTTCGGACTTCAGACGCTCCAGCTCCAAGTGGTGCTATCTATGGATCAGATTATGAAGTCTAAAGCGAAATGTTCCCCTACTCACAGCCTTCTTTGCTTCTACGTGAAGCCTCTCTAGCTCCTCTACTTTGCGTTGCAGGACTGCGTATCGATCGGAGGATGATGACTTTGTGCTGTTCGTCACCTTGGGAACTGTAGGATTCGTATCCGTGTTGTATGCTCCTGGCCCTATTGTGTCAAACATGAAGCCGTTTTGGATTACTTGGGACTGAGAGGCTCACCAGGAACATCAGATGGCTTGTCCTTATTGAAACGATTTGTTTTCTCCAAGAATGCGCCACGTTTATAGGCATCATATTCGGGGTCTGAAAAAAAGTAAAAGATGCCGTTGCAGCCACTGCTATCATGTACAAAAAGCTACTCACCCTGAGGGTTGTACGTGTTCGGTCCTGGGATGTCGGATGCTGGCGATATGTCCTGTAAGCACTGAACAGTATATTATGTAATAACGACGTACATTTCGTTGCTACGAATCGCGGTCCTTTTGGAAACATATTCGAGACCGAGGTAATTGACGTGCTTAGCGAAACGAACAAAAACTCAAGCCAAGCGACGCGATGCGCGTTTTGATCATGTGACCGTGTCGTTAGAGAACGCCCACTCATATGACAGTACTTATTCCGCAAGGTTTTAATGAAGTGAATCTCTCAAATTATATCAACGATCTACCCGAGCCAGTAACATGTTGCTACGATAGGGACATGATCAACCGTCACCGCTCGAGCGTATCCGCTCACGGCCTACCGTCGATACTCCCTGGCTGTCGACTGACGTGACGCCGACCGCTTCTTGTAATCGTCAGAGATGTCATGAGCCCCACCTGAATCGATGAACGCCTGCAGCCTCGTCGACACGGTATACCCACACTCTGCCATTTCCTCTAAGGCCAACTTGTACCTGATATCCCCCACTTGCACGCACTTTCGGATGATCGCTTCATAGAGTGTGATCGGAGGCAAGAAGCCCTGGCTCTTCGTCTCCTCGAGGTAGAAGAAGGCGTCCTCGTACGTGGGCTGCGTCAGACACAGCACGACCAGGCGCTCGTATGTCCGTACGTCCGGCTTGATGTGCATTTCCTTCATCTCCGTGAGTAAGCGATCACCCAGCTCGCGATGATGTGCCACAATACATCCGGCGAGTAAGAGGTTGAACGTATCAACGTTGGGCGTGACCTCCAGGTCTTGGTGAGCTTTGTATGTGCCGACTGCGCGCTGTAGATCGCCAAGAGCAACTGACGCCTGAATAATCACGTTAAATGCAGTAATGTCGATCTTGTGATTCTCCTCGTGAAGAGACTCCAACATCCCCCAAGCTTCGTCCACTGCATCGGTGTCGTGTTGGATAGCCTGGAATATCGGGTATGCCGTTTCGGCGACAGGGATGATGCCGTTACTCCGGATCATGTCCAGCATCGCGAACGCTTCCTTGAGTCTGTTCTCATGGCAGAGCGCTTCGATTACAGGTGCGAAGTGATGTTCATGCCAAACCACATTGATCTCCTTGAGTTCGCGTAGCACATCAAGGCCCAGTGCGGAGAGTCCATGCCTGGCCACAGTGTGGAGGACTTGAATGCAACAACCTTCATCGGGAGAGATGTTGAGCTCGTGTACGACTTTCTGCCATGTCCGCAAAACGCCCTCTTTCTGATGTAAGACGTAAGTACATATTTTCGTAAAGGTAACAGATAAACGTACATAAAGCGCATCGGAAGACGAGATCAGTAATTCTGCCCAGACATCACCGTCGAGACGCCGTACAGATGTTTGCTCAAATGCCTCAGCCAAGTCCAATGCTAGTCGAGCAAATCCAAGTTGACTAGCCGTGGTGATGACAGCCTGTGCCGTCTTCAAGGTGGGAGACAGATGGAGAGAAGACATCTCTGAGAGCATTTGTAGAGCTTGCTCGATACGGTTCATTGAGGTGTATCGGAGAATGAGGTGCTCATATGTGGCCTCATTCGGTTGAATGCCATACTCTGCCATCAAAGTAATGATGTCGAGCATGTCATGCTCATCGCTATCGCGCATGGACTGAGGCAAGACATTTAGTAGCTTGTCAACATTGGTGCCAGGCACAAGGGAATTCACCTTACATAAAGAAGATGATGGAATGATTGTCGGTCTGGAAGTATGCCCATCGCCAACATATCCTCAAACACAGCACGAGCTTCCAGTGGTAGACCCTCCTTTGCGCACGCTTGAAGAATATAACTGTAGGTGAACCTGTCCGGTTTGACGCCAGCTTCCTTCATCTTCTTGCAGACGAAAAGCACATTGGGTAACATGCCTCGCTCCACCAAATCACCAAGTTGAAGATTGTAACGGGCAACAGGATCTGCCCGCATGGGCCCGCGGAACTCTGGATCAGGCTCAAAGCCATATGGGCCATGACGGAGGCCTCCATTTTGTCCGCCTCGACTGTCTGAGTGGAATATACTACTGGCAACGGCAGCCTGAGCAGATAGGTGGCGGCGTTGTCGCTGCAAGCATACTATGCAATGCACACATACACACCGTCAATAGAGGTCATAGGACGAATTGCCATACATACCGGGTACGCTCGACGAGGTGGATAACGAGCTCGCTGAAGACTCGGTTATCACATGAGAGAGTGTGGTCTGAGCTCTTTTGAGGGCATTTCGAGATGAGGACGCTAGCATTGCGACCTGCACCTGGCAGAGATGGGACCCAAGGAAAATGTTAGACTCGCAGTAGCAGACAGATAATTAGCCTCCTACGGCCCCTCTAATGTCTGAGTTTTATTAAATTTATGCGGAGCTTAATATCATGGGCGGAGTCAAAGCGATGCCACACGAGATCCCGCACCAGATTCACAACATTTCATCCACACGTTTCGCGACACCTAGAGTTCATTTGCCACAGACGCGAGCGGACGCGTTTTCTCTTTTCTTGAACTTTTTGGATACCCCATATCACCATGGTATATATCACGCTTTTTGCACTGTATTCTGCTAACATTTCGTACAGTTCTATTCCGAAGCGATCTTGTCTCGTCGCGGACCCCTAGCGAAAGTATGGCTCGCGGCACATATGGAGCGGAAGCTCTCCAAAACGCAGACTTTGCAGACAGATATCGAGCAATCAGTTGGTGAGCACTATTGTTGCCATTGGAGCTCATACCAGGGGAGATTAACGCGTCGCAGACGCCATTATGGGTCAGGAGGTTGAAGTTATGGCCCTGCGTCTCAGTGGTCAGCTCTTGCTTGGTGTCGTCCGGATTTATAGCCGGAAGGCCAAGTACTTGTTGGATGACTGTAATGAGGCGCTGTTGAAGATCAAAATGGTATGTTCTGCTCCTGTTTAGTACGATGTTTCGTACTGAATGTGGCGTTGAAGGCGTTTCGCCCAGGCGTCGTGGACATGACCGAGGATCAGCTGGCAGTTAATCGCAATGCTATCACACTACAAGGCAATAACCTGGATCTTGACGCACTCCTCCCTGATATCAATTGGTACGAGTTTCTGAGAATGATACTATGGGTCTTTCTGATCGGTCTGCAGGGATATCGACTTCGAGGATAGACCTGTTCAGCCCGGAGGACAACATATTGCCCGAACAGCAGACATTACGCTTGCTACCGCTGACGACTTCCATTTCGACTTGGACGATCCTGGCTATGGTTTCGACCTTGGACCCTCCGATGGCATCGGTTCTCATGACTACGAGATCGATCTCGGACTTGACTTTGGCGATGGTCCAGCGGGCGGGATTGACAACAGCTCTCGAATGGAGGATGATAGTATGAGTGTTGAAGTGGGACGTGACGCTGCCATGCCCCGCGCAGCAAGAGAATCGCTGGATTCCCATCTCCTGGGTCGCAATGGAGCAGATTTGGACCTTGACCTGCTATCAAATCGGAGCAGGGAGGCTTCTGAACATCCATTCGGAGCCGACATAGACATGGATTTTGGCCCAGATATTGGTGGAATGGACCTTGACCTCGGTCTTGATTTTGGAGACAAGCCATTGAGTGAACACGCACCAACCCCCCGCCTCACGCCTTCTCGAGCATGTGAGTTGATATTGCGTAAAGAATGACATCATGGCTAATGATCGTTCAGCGTCCCCACTCACAGAACCACCTCAGACACCGCCCCCAATGTCGAGCTTACACCCAAGGCTGTCGCCCAGGATGTCACAAGGAAGAAGCACAAAGAAAAGAAACAGATCATCGACGCTGTTACGGAACTAACAGACGGACCCGGCGCAAAGGTTGGACGGGGACGCAACGCAGGCCTCGGTTCACAGATGACTAAAGATGTGAGCGACATCATCACCGAGAATCACTACCTTCCGCGCTCTTCTCTAGTGATGCGTCTCCTCGAAATTCGCGATGATCCGCTATCACATTTCTTACCGATGAAGTCAACTCCGCTTGGAACATTCTTCTGTGCCGCACCACCTGGGCTTGCACCAGAGCTTGCAGAAATGTTCATGCGCCCGGTGCAGAATTTGGCTAACCCAAGCGTCGCGCAGCATCCCCTGAGAAGCCTCCTAGCAAGAAGCGTCGTGTTGATGGCAGCGTGATCGAGGATGAAGAGGTCGAGCAGGCCCGTCGTGCTGGTAGCATCGCTCCTAGCCTGGCAATTGCGAGCGAGATCATTGGGCGCGGGAGCATGGGGCCTGGCAATGATTTCACTTTCGGCGACAACACTGTTGGAGCAGAGGACTTCCAGATGGAAATCCCCGAGTTTGATATGGGTGCAGGCGATATGGATTTGGGACGCGCACGGTCAAAGTCTGCGGCTCTATCTGTACTGAGTCGCCTGACCACTCCGCCGCCGGACGGTGTGCAGTTAGAGGAGGGTGAGGAATCATACGCGGATCTGACGTGTCCCATAGCGGTATTTGACGACCGAGCTGCACAATCGCAAAGCCAGTCCGTAGAGAGCAGTGACGATGGGAAGGGGTACAGCCGGAATACTGTCAAAGCGTTGTCCATTATACGAAGAGAGTTGCGACCGACGACTGGAGAAGAGCACGATGAGGAGAAAGTGATGAGTTTCAAGAAGATGTCTGAGAAGGTGGGATGTCTTTTTCTAGATCGTAGCATCTATGTTGACACGTTCGTTTCAGGGCTCTCGCCGAGCTGCGAGTTCTTTCTTCTTTGAACTCTTGGTCCTCGGAACGCGGGACTGCGTGGCGCTTTCACAAGCTGCACCCTTTGAGAACATCGAGGTGCGAGCGAAAGACAAGCTGTGGGAACGCCTCCGTCACGATTCGATAGCTCCCTCTGTTGTATCTCCTCTGCGACAAGGATCCATGGCACTCTCTATGTCGAGACGGGAAGGCTCTGCGGCTCCGTCGATTGCTACTGCATTCGGTTTATGACCCTGTTATCCTGTTATACTGAAGCGTTCTTGGTTTGTTGCAGTCGTATATCTAGTGATCTGTCTTACTGGATCTTTTGGTTATCGTCCGTTGTTACGACCGGATCACGAATTTAAACATCCTATTCATCCTGTACAGCTGTGGTGCATCTATATCCTCTTTGAAGTCTCTTTATTTCTTAAATTCCGGATGTCTGTACCACTCCGTACTGAGAATATATCAGTGTGCTTCTAATGAAGTATCCCGAGGTCCAGACATCCATCCATTGGACGCTCGATCATTGTGGGATGGGTACCGGGATGTCCATCTTGTCATCAACATTTAACCCCACTAAGAATCTGCAAACCATGTTATACCCTGCGACCGTAGCAGCAGCATCGACCATCTGTTTATCGTCCAAGAACTGTTTGAGACCGTCGTAAATAGCCTGCGGCACGTTGACTGATTTAGTCATGAAGTCGGAAAAAGCATCGCTGCAGATTGGGCTGGTGTGAGGCAGCTGCGTGGTGTGAGGGTCCCAAGGAAAGCGGGTGTGAGACGGATTTCACGCAGCTGTTCCGTGGACAGGCCTGCAGAGCGTCCTACGGACTCGTGCTGGAGCCTAGAAAATGATTAACTTCGACGTCTTCACAAACTTACGAAGAGACGGACCACTCGTAGGTGGCATTGTTCAATGCTCCAACACGGAGGATCTGACAAGCGATGATGTCGACATTAATACATCGGTGTTGAAGAGGAAGATCGGTTGCACACCAGTAGTTCCCTCATATCTACGGGGAGGCTGTTATTGTCTCTGAGCGCAGCGCCAAAGGTATTCCAACCTTCCGCCAGACTGCGATTATTCAGCCTACTAATAGATGAGTGATGACAGGAAAGACACCAAACTGAAGCACACCGCACTGACAGAACACCATCGAGGTCCACCAACGTTCCCTTTCGCCTTGTGCGGATAGCATCTGCGACCTGCGCAAGAGAGATAAGTCAATGTCGTCAGAAGTTGTCTGTTGTCTCACAGCATCGGTTCCAGGCTCAGGGAAAACGTAAGGAACACGAGCTGGTGCCATCTATACCGCAGAGGACTGCCGAGCGACTCCAGTTTGAGGGATTCAAACTGAACACATCGTGACGGAATTATAAAGCCGGGCGACAACCGAGCGATTTCTCTGAGAGGAATCTAATTTAAGACACCCTCGTACGGCAGCCGGAGATAAATCGTGCTCAGGTTACCTCACGAGCCATTTACTTCCAATAATTGTATTGAGATGGGGAGAGGTGAAAAAAGAGGACCCGGGTACGAATGTCGTCAATATCGATGTCAGAACGGGGTGAACATTAGTGCCTATAACATAGCATTCTCCTTGAGGCACTGCACCACAATTTGACTAGGTTTTGAAGTGAGCAGGAGGTCCCAAGCAAAATTACGAAAATTCTCTTGGATACACGACTTACTAGAACGAGGACGTGAAGAGATAATCAAAGGTGTGAGTGCAATTGACAGTAGTTGAAACACGGCCCATCTGAAATTCGGGGTGCATCAAGCCCGAGCGGTACCCTTTGTTCTGGCCTGTGAAAAATCGATAATATCGTACACACATTATTCCGGGATAGGCACCGGAACATCCATCTTGCCGTCCACATTCATAGCCACTATGAACCTGCTAACCATGTTATACCCTCCAACCGTAGCAGCGGCATCGACCATTTGTTTGTCGTCTAAATACTGTTTGAGGGTGTCGAAAACGGGCTGGGGTATATGCACGGATTTGGTCATGAAGTCGGCGAAAAGCATCGCAGCGGACAGAGCCGGCGTGAGAGAACTCTCTGGAGCAAGGGTCCCGAGGAAGGCAGGCGTGAGACGGATTTCACGTAACTGCTCTGTGGTCAGGCCCGCAGAACGGCCAACAGGCTCGTGCTGTATCCTGTGATCTCGCGATTAAGGTGGATGCAATTGAGGCGGCAGATTGCAAACGCACCATTCGTATGCAGCATTATTTAATGCTCCGACGCGCAATATCTGTAAATTTGCCCAGGATAAAATATTTAAAAAGCATTCACAATACACTCGGGTGCATGCAGACTTACCAAAAGTTCTCTCATGTCTGCAGAAAGACTGTTGTGGTCCCTAAGCGCACCAAGAAGAGCATTCCAACCTCCAGCCAAATGACTATCATTCAATCTGGAATAGAAATGGTGAACAGCGTCGGGGAGTATAGAGAAAGCGCGCTCACAGAACACCGTCGAGATGCGACAAAGATCCATGTCTTCGTACACGGATCGAGTCCGCAACCTAGGACCCGCGATACAATCAGTCGCTCATGATGACCTACTATCCATGAACGATGATATCTCACCGGATCCTCTCCAGAAGCAGGGAACACGTAAGGAACACGAGCTGGTGTCATCTGAAAGATTTGCCAGCACGAAGCAGCGGATGGCCTGGTCTGAGAGGGATGTCCGGAAGAACGTGAAAGGATCGCCCGATTACGATCAAGTACCTGGTGGCTTCTTGCGGCGGATGCACTTGGACGTCTAGGAGATTAATGTATTAGTATTATAATAATGTATTAGTACTATAATATAACATTGCAGCTCAGGCGACACTCAAAGGATAATATGTTAATACCTGGTCATCGGTCAGGTATTCAAAATGTGGTCTTGAGCATCATCCGAGCATGATTAAATTTTGGAAATCAGATAATATATATAAAAGATAATATTGCCCGCCTAGCTCAATCGGATAGAGCGTCAGACTCTTAAGATTTGCGGGTATCTGAAGGCTGCGAGTTCGACCCTCGCGGTGGGCTAGTATTACTTATCTTCATCGTTTTTACCTATATCCGTTGTTTTACTTGCGGACTCAAGCAAATCTCATGCGATCTATGTTTTGCAGACTAGGACACAGTGTTTTGCAAAGCAGTGGATGATCAAAGGGATATGAGCATTTTTGAAAAGAAAGAACAACGAAATGAATGACATCATGGTTTCTACAAGTTCTCAGAAACAGTAAAGGACGGGGCTGTCTGTCCTTCATGCAATCTCTGTTTCACAAACTGAGGACGCAGTGTAAACGCGATGCCACAATCTCACTTCCTAAAGCATGGTAAACGGCGGTGAGAATCACGCTGACAAGCATCCCGATGGTACTGCCAGTGAAGGAAGGAGACTGGGACGCAGGAGCAGTAGTGTTGACAGAGGAGAGGCTGAAGGAGACGGACGAGCTGGTGGCGGAAGCGTCGCTGATATTGAGGACGTGTCAGAAGAAACCGAGCAAGACGCAGCAGTTGTGGAAATTGAAGAGGAGTTAGGATCGGAGGTGGCAGAGCCATTAGACGTCTGAGCAGCTGCCGTCGGTTCGGAGGGTCCAGAAGACGGAGATGCTCCTGGATCTTGTAAACAATTGAGGAAACCACACGGACTAGGAGCTGACTTGCCGACTTGCCCTGACCTTCGAGATTTTGAGCGGCTAAAGCATCGAAAGTGTCCGATTTTTAGGAGATGCATGGACGGGTTATGTAGAGAACGACAACATTAACGCGTATAAATCTATTGTTATGTCCAAGTATGCCCACGGAGGCACCTCTGTGCCCGATGAGATATTTAACGGATAGCTGTGCTCGGAGTCAGCCCAAAAGTTCCTGCGCGAGGATACATGCATAGTGCATATCCGCACAATTCTGCAATTGAACAGTTTGTTCTCCATGTGCTCCACCTACGCGTAGTACACTAGCACATGGCATAAAGTATGAACCAGAGGATGCTGACGAGAGTGATCTCACCTTGACATATGGCGCATGCAGCCATTGTCGAGTAAAACACAGTGTTGCAAGCGCACTCGTTGGCCATTGCGACGGATGGAGTGTTGTAATGATATCCAGGGTCGAGTAAATTGACGAAGCACCATAATTGCAAGAACGTGTCAATTACGGTCTGCATATTGGAGAATATTCGAGTAAGTCCTACACATGGTTTAAGAAGATACTATGAGACTAAGTAGGGATTTTGGCCGAGTTGAGTTGATCATCTGGGAATTACAATCAGTGAATTTGGTTGGAGGAGCTACGATAGTCCGCACCCAAATGTATGCAGACAGACAGGTCACATTGGATCCTTGAGCATCTGCTCCTGAGAAGATAGAACAGTGATGAACCCGTATATGAAGCCCTGGAGAGGCGGGGAGGTACGAGCAGGTCTGAGGTGATTCTGTGCATGTATAAGCTCAGCATGTGTTTCCTGATCGTAAGCTATCACAAATCCGTTCTCGATGATAACAACATCTCCGACATCCTAACGCGTTCGTCAGTATTTGTCTACGGTCATTCAGCATGACAGCTCACCTTCGTGGTAGAGATAAATATTTGGAACGCATTGAAAATCAACAATACGCTGAGGGCGGAACATGGTTAGCTTTAATCTACAGTGTTCGAGATTCTCCGGCGCACACAAAATAGATGGTACCTATTACGGACAGCCGGTGCGAGTAAGCCCTGACGGCGACGCGGCTAACATGACTGACCATCTCGTAAGATTAGCAGCTTCAAGTTTGCCTGCGCAGCCACTTTCATAGTTTTGTACGTCTTCAGCCACGTAATCCCAAGGACGAGCAAGTCTGCAAGAGTTGAGCAACTCCGGGACACGATCGCGACTATGTCCGTGAAGATGAGTTAGGGCGTGAGGCTTCAGAGAAATGAAACACACGTCTAGATCCATTGTTAGAAATTCCGAATGCAAGATTCTGGAGGAGGTCGGAGTCACATATGGTAGAGCTCGAGAGATATATCGTTAGATATTGCACAACCCAGCGGAGCTGGCAAGTTCACGGTTGTCTGGAATCTATATCCATACTGAAGGCATGCGTCAGCGGGATCAGACAAGTTCGACATTGCGAGAATAGATACCATGTTGAGTGTGACTGGGACTAACGACAGAACAAGAATACATATGGCGATTGGTCGGCTATGATCGCTGAGAGCATACGCGCGCAGGCTGGAAAACGCTACGAGCGGCATACTGTTTAGTCTCACCGATTCTCAGTTGATCCCATTGAGCACAGCTTACCTGCCCCAAGCAAAGAACGGAAGCATGTCTAGGAAACGTTTAAATCTGAACACGGTGTTGCAGCTAGACACGCATATGAGATTGGGATGTCTCCGTCTAAAGCAAGGTATGCACACCTCTAGTACAAATAGTCAACTTAGAATGTACGTGATACTTATATGTAAATAAATACCTTGTCTGTCATCGCCGGCCCATCGAAAGTCAACACCCCATACTCTGCAAGAATTAGATATTTATCGAGGAACAAGATTGTCGCGCCGGTGGTCTTGCGCTGCCATATCGACTGAACCTCTCAGCCATGATCATATCAAAGGCAAGAAGGGCTGCCCGCGCGTTCAGTTAGCGAAAGAATACATCCCGATTCAAGATGTATTGCTCACCAGCAGTTGCGTAAGCACAATAGTCGTTAGCTGCGGGAGTTTGTGTAACAAATACATGTACTATAAGAGGTGAGTCAATGGAAAGTACCTCACAAACTCTCATACAATGCAACAATGGCCCCAGCGGCATCTGCATCGGATGACATGACTATTAGATACACGGAGAGGCTCTGCCTTCCCTTGCTAACCCCATCGAATGCAAGGTCTATCATACGGTTTGGTGTAGGGTCTCGTCAGTACCTCGGACTACAAGCACCTCACTCGAAGAGCATACTGATAGAAAAGCGGCATTGACACGGGTTGATGAGAAGATTCCCGAACCACATAGCCTTGACAGAGCAGCAGGGGAATATCAATCGCGTTACAAGGGGCATGACAAATTATCGGAATCATTGTGGGCTGCTTCTTCATATCCCTCAAGATGCATGATGGGGTGTTGCCATACTAACATCATACGATTCACTTGAATCGATTGAGCTGTAATGATAGAACCCCGGAGGATCGCACCAGATACGACCAATGATGCCTGACATTATTAGCCCTGATCCGACTCGACATGACCTGACAAGGGCAATATCAGTCTGCGCCTTGGAGCAGCTCAGTTTGCCATATATCGCGCCTGAGAAATACCTGATATGTTTTTGAACTCTTCCCGACATATTGGCGTGCCGCAAGGCGCTCACTGGCGATTATCAGCGATTATCCTTGTTCGCGAGGCTTCTCTCTGACATGGAAATGGAATGTCTTTGATGGCGCCACGCTGATACTTCCGATAATTACTTCGAAAGGCTGTTCAGGGCTGTTCCCGTAGTTCCCATCAAACATGCCGCAAGGCTACCATAATCTAGACGCGCAACAGGCCGCACACGTGACCGCGCAAGGAGCTCGATTTGGAAACCCGTTTGGTCTTCAACGTTGAACCACCTCCTGCTTTAGCGCAGCATTTGCGAAAACGCGGCCACTACGCTCGGTTAACGACGGAAAGTGCTTCTCTCAATAATCTGGTGAGGCTGTAAAACTTTGTGGCCGATGACTAGTCTGATCGATTGTTTCCACTGCTTTGTCTCGGGCGTGTTTCCTGAAGCAACGTATTTGTGCCTTTCCGCCACCTGAACACATAAAAACATGGACTCCGCCGTGTTGGATTCCGGCTGTAGCCTCTGCTCGGGTTTCTCAAGTATGTCGTTCAGTACTCCCGTGAAATCGAAATCCATTGTTTATGCTGGCAATAAACACCAAGTTCGTCGCGACAATCCTGAAAACATCAATGGCTGGGCAGAGGAAATCTCGCGCAAGCTTCGAGTGTACCCACACGACCCGCAGAAGTTTCTGGATGTCCTCGTGCCTAGCGATGCGCCCTACAAATCCGCTGACGTTTCCGCCGCTTTCTCCGGCTTGGGTGGTCTCGAATCTACTAAAGAGACGGCCATGTACAAGCCTTGCGTACGTGTATTTCCTGCTTATTTTTTGATATTCAAACTGACATCCACATAGATCGAAGGCCTTGATGCCCTCGTCGCGGGATTTCCAGAGGACAAGAAACTTGCATTCCATGATCGTAGCAACTTCAACATGGTCTACCCATACAGTCTGGGCCGCGAAGTTCATCATGAAACGAAGCCTGACCTGGTTGCTTTGTTGCCCGGCAAGAGTAACGAGGTGCCCGAGAAACTCGATTGGTTCGACGTGTCCTTGATTTTCGAGGTCAAAAGTTCTAAATCACAGGACCCTATGAGAATGACGCTCGTGGACGACAAAGACCGAGATCCGTTCGTGAAGGACGGCGTACGAGCTGTCGAAACCGTGACACAGCTGGCGAAGAATGCGCGGAACTTGATGCTTGCACACCATCTCGTCTACGTCTTTGTTGTAGGGCTCTACGGGGAGACCGCACGTTTCTTTCGTTTCGATCACTCCTGCGCTATCGTATCGAGATCTTTCAACTACCGTGAACAGCCCGAATTGCTCCGGAAGTTCCTGTGGCGGTTCGTCAATCCCATCAAGGGCGAACTTATCGTCGGCGCAGACCCATTGATCAGTTCCCCGACAGCCAAAGAGCTGAAGTGGGCAGAGGAGACGCTTCAGAGGCTGAAGAAGGATGTCCGGCGCCAAGATCTATCTCACAGTCGATGGGCGACAGTGAAGGAAGGCGGAGAACTGAAACGTTATCTGATGTACAGGTTGATTGCGCTCAATCCCCACCTGTTCTCGCGATCCACGACGATATGGGAAGCACTCGAAGATGAGACTGGCGCAGTTCGTCCGGTCAAGGATGCGTGGCGACAGATGATGCGCAATCCAGAGTCGGCTTTTTACGAACGAATCAAGAGTCGCAGCATTCCAGAGGAAGAGTACATTGGACTTCCGCAGCTAGTTGGTGGGGGTGACTTGGGCGAAGATGAGGCAAAGGAACTCTATCCCTTGGGCCCAAACCCATGGCAGGCGACTTCTGTCCCAGCTTCTTCTGCGTCACAGGTGTCTTCAGCCCAGCCTTCTCCTGTGTCGCGGGCAACTTCTGTTCCGGATTCTCCTTCATCACAGGCAATTTCAGTCTTAGATACTGAGACACCTTCGCCACGGGCGAGCGACGCGTCTTCTATCGGTTCTGAGAGCAATCACACGATGGAAGATCTCCCTTCGGAGTCCCCGCCCAATGCAGAGGGTCTCACAGACTTGTCGGTCGGAGATACATACCAAAGGACTGTCTCGTGGTTCGCCACTGGAGACCCGGACTGGCGGCTTCGTGAGCGTAGTCATATGCGTTTTGTGATGGATACTGTTGGCAAGTCATTAGACAAGTTCGAGCGCACTCGGGAGCTTGTAGAGGCGATGCGAGACGCGATTAAAGGTTTGTCGAATCTGTCCAATATCATAGCACCATCTAATTCGGATGGTTGTATGGCAGGCCATCGGCTGGCGCTTGAAGCGGGCGTTCTGCATCGAGATGTCAGCGTCGGCAACGTGATGATTGCGCTCGACCGGCCGTTCGAAGGATTCATCCATGATTTCGATTACAGCAGCTTCGTGACCGAGGATCCATCGAACGCAGAAGAACTGTCTGATAAACCTTCGGATACGGGGGAGAAGGCTGAGTTGAAGGACAAGACGGTCAGTTCATTTAATTTCTCGTGTAAAATTCCCCTCTAACAAGCTCGCGCTGTTCATGCGGACAGGGCACGTTCCACTTCATGGCAATTGGCATCCTCGAGTCCCAAGGGGACGTAATTCATCAAGTTCACCACGACCTAGAATCGTTTTACTGGGTACTCATTTGGATTGTTCTTCGACACACCGCACACAGCGATCCGAGGCGAGAATTTGCAAGCGGCTCTGTATTTAAGCCTGGAGAGGAGGCCTTGGAGGTCGCTACTATGAAACAAGGCTGGGTCCTCCGTCAACCAGTCACTGTCAAGGACAATCCTCCCCTTTCCGACCTCCTGCACGACTTCACGAAGCTGTGTTTAAGTCAGTTTACCAAATCCAAGAACGATCAGGATAAGAATCCGCTCACATACGAGGCCGTTTTGAAGATATTCGACGATGCCCTTGCAAGCGATGGCTGGCCCGAAAATGACCCCGCACTTCTGTTTGACCTCCCTGAGAAGCACCCCGCAAAAGCTCAAGGATTTGCGAGCCGGACGAGTAATAAGCGAGGCCGAGACGATGGACCGATGGAGGAGCTGCATTCGTCTAAAAAACGCCGATCCTAATACCACTGTAATCATACATGACTATGTCTCCACTATCCCGTGGTTCATTTATTGTATGGATTGACCTCTCATATCCGGATAGAATCTTCGCGTGACTGGAATATACCTTGCTATCAATGATCTTGTACTACTAATACTACCGTTATGTCATTCTCGAACTCTGCGTTCGTACTTGCTCTTTTTGCAATCGTGCTTGCTTCTTCGCTTGATCAACATGGCTGGACCGACTAATTATGTTCGCCGGAGTCTCAAATCCCAACCTTACAACTGAGAGACTTTTTCGGTCTTCAAGCCCAGTGAAAAGTCCGGATAAGCAGAACGAGGAATACCTCGGTAAATCACGGCGCCTTGTTGATACCTCGGCATATCCAGGCAAGTCACTGTTGGATCTTGTCAGATCTGACTTCCTTGCTCATCAACTCGATGTCGAGACAACAAACATGATTCTGGCTCGTGTTTCGTGGCCCGCTCGTGCTTGTTTTGCACACCCTACTGTCGCATCATGCTACGCAGCTGCGTGACACTAGTGTTTTACTTCGTCTTGTCCATGTTCCGCCGCCCGTTCCGTTTGCACGCACTTCTTCACGACAACACCGCCGCGTGACCTAAGTACCTTGACGTGGCACGCTCTTCCTCCATCCAACTTGTCCTCTACTACTATCTACTACCATCCTGTACTATGTCTCCTATGGGCTTTCCTTACTCTCTGTGTCCTCAGTAACGAGTCCTTCACCACCTCTTCTTGCTTGAATCCATCTTGTGAGCACTCGAACGTTACAGACTACCAGAACGGCACCGCCGGCGACCCCGCATCGTAAGCATTAATTGTACACAGTGTGAATATCCGGGCATAGAGTCGCGTTCACGTCAAGCTTGAGTCGTGTGCCGTCTGCACGCTCAGTGTCGTCTGCGTTAGGTACGCCCATCATATCGCACCCGAATCGTGCGCCACCTGCGCACTTGGCGTTGTCGTCACTGACCATCACGTCCGCGAATTTACCGTCTCCGAGTCCCTTCTTCGAGCACATGGTGTAAAATGGTATGTGTGAAGTGCTTCGCAGCCGTAGACTGTGCTGATGGCCTCCGTGCAGTGCTCTTATCTCCCCATGGAGTGAACTTTCCTATTTCAGGTATGTTCATGTTCAAATATAATTGGCGAGAGCATATACTGACAATATATTGACATTCCTAGATACATAATTCGACATTTGAGACCGAATTCCGCACTACGTCGTGCGACAGCATTTGTGAGCGCACAAAAACCCACATAGTGTCATATATATTGCTGAAATTCTGCTGTGATAGCATTTAGCCCACTTTGCACTACTGGCGATGTGGCATGGTGGGGTGGAGCGGGAGCGGGCATGGCAGTGGTGGGGTCCGGGACGGGAATCGTAGTGGCAGATTAAGGCTGCGCGAGGCGCGCAAATGTACCTAGTTCTGCATGGATGTGCCGTGATTTACCAATATATACAATTTGTTATTCCTGGATTTGCCTGGATATTCCGTGACTCAGATCTCGAGGAGTCTCATTTTTCCTCGGAATATCGAGGCAGATCACGGCGGGCGCTTAGCCGTGATCTGCCTCGATATTCCTGGATCTGCTTATCCGGACTTTTCACTGGGGTTCAATGCTGAACGCGGTGCGCGCACCTGCTTAGCAGTCTGCGAAAGTACTAATGTAGCGCGCTATGCCAAGTGCATCTTCGGTGTTCTGACAAAGGTGCGAGTTCACAACATTCACGTATAAGGCCTGCGAGGTGCATCAAATACCTCCGCCCATCCCAGCTGTTCAACAGCATCACAGCGGCAGCTGGAGTCGAAGTCACTGATGATTGTCGGTGTGGCGTGCCACTAAGGAAACTCGACCTTGAGTCATGATCAGACTATGAGCGCGAGCCTGAGGTCTGAGTCATTTGGCCAGACGTCCGTGAAGTTCTAGGAAGAAGTCGTCCCTTTCGACCGTCACGGTTGTACATATAGTACTTCGCGGCAGACATGCGGCGAGTACCTTGCCTCCAATCTCGCAAGGTGCTCCAAAGGAAGCGAGATCAACCGATGGAACGGTTCGAAATAAATCAATATTCGCTACGACGACGACGAATGATCCTACAATACAGTGCCCAAACATGTATAATCGTACAAGTTATGCATAAACGCTAATGTTCATCTCCTCAGGCCAGGCCTGTCCTCACAGCACGCTGCGCTGCCACTGCGCGGGACACCCGTCCGCGACCGCGAGGTAGCCCATCAGGTCGCTCGTCAAGAACTCGCTCGGCCACTCCTTCCGCACCTGCTTCTTCAGGTACTTCGCGACGATGTCGATGTTTTGGTCCGTCGCGTACGGACCCTTGAGCGTCGGCGCGATCTCGTCGATGAGGCGGTCAACGTACTCCGCCGTAATGACCTCGCCCGAGTCCGAAGTGCGCACGCCCACTTCACGTACTGCACAGCTGCACGCGCGTAATCTCTGCGGTCGCCGCGTCCTCCATGAGGTAGTTCATGGGGATACAGCCGTTTCCGCCGAGCCACGCTGCGCTGTAGCCGAGAGAAGTCGCCACATTATTGTGAATGCCCTCTGCGGTGATCTGGCCAGAAATATTCGTGCTGAGGAGCTCAGCGGCAGCCACCTTCACATCCTCGCGGCGGACGTGATACTATACAGTGGAAATCATAAGTATCACGATATTACTAGGCTCTTCCAGGTGAAACGAACCTGGTTGGGGCCCAACATGTGCTTGTTGAAGATCTCCATGGCAATTTGGTTGATGAGTGGGTGCGCAATCCAAGTACTGTCATGACCGTTGGTGATCTCGCGCAACTTGTCCGCTCGGACTTTGTTCATGGCGACCTCATTCGCCTTAGGGTCGTTCTTGATGGGGATCTGAGCAGACATGCCACCCATCGCCGCGACCTTGCGCCTGCAGAAAAATGAATAATCTGGGGTCACAGTATGGCCGAGAAATTTACTTATGGCAAGTCTGGATGAGCAGCCGGACATAAGCGTCCATGAACGACGCCTCCATGGTAACATCCTTGCGATCAGGCAGGACAGCGCTGCGGTCAGCACGACGTCTCTTGATGAAACTGAAGATGTAGTCCCAACTGGTGAAATGGATATCAGGGCCAAAAAATCAAATGAGTTCACAAGTGTACTCACCGACCACAGTTCAAGCCGGATGAGTGATCCTTGAGCTTGAACAGGATCTCCTCCATCTGGAAGGCAGCGGGGAGGGTCTCAAAAGCACGATTTCACGGATGGTGCCGTGTGGCATGCCGATATATGACTGCGAGAAGTTGAACACGTCGTTCCGAAGGCGAGCCTCGCGTTAGTGCTCCATTTTGGGGAGATAGAAGTAGGGACCAGAGCCCGCTTCACGAGCTCCTGTGCATTATGATAGAAGTAGAGTGCGAAGTCGAAGAGCGACCCGGAGACGGGGCATTGTCGACGGTGACCCGGGGCTTATCCAAGTGCCAACCGCGCTGTCTGAAAGATGGACGTCAATACCGGACTCAGGAGTGGAATATAAATATTGCATATCTGACGATGAGGACAGCAGGCTTCTCGCTCAGCTTGTACGACTTGCCTCCGGACTCGAAGTCGATCTGCCGCCGAATAGCGTGTTGCAGGTGAACCGCGGGGAGGGTCCACGAGTCTCGACGTGGAGTTGCGTATGGCGGGTTGCGGGCCCGGCATTGAACGCACGAAAGACAGCCGTCCTGCATCCGTTCCACCATTTACCAAGTTATGGACGTCACGTAAGTCGAGGATGAACCGCGAGATCAGCGTACTCGACCGACTTGACAAATTTATGGCTTCTGAAAGCGGCGCTCAAGAACGCGTCATATTATTCCTGATTTACTGAAGGAAATGTCAGTGGGACATTAGAATCCATTTTGCTCCAAAGCTGTGGAAGCTTGCTCGGTTTGGATAGAATGATCATATTGTATAGACCAAAACTTGAATGACTAAAAGCACGTAACTTCGTAGGGACAATGTTATTCGGAGGTACATAGGTCAAGGCACAAAACAGGATGTCGTAAGCCTCCCTCATCAACTGGACTTTAGGAAAAGAGAAAGACGTTCAGGTGCTACCAGGGCTTGAACCTGGGTTTTGGGAAGATGAAGTCGTGCATGAAATGCATCAGAATCCCAAGTGATTACCACTACACTATAGCACCCTACTTAATGTTAGTTAAGTTAAATTTTTCAGCGCCTATTAAGCCAAACTTAAACGGAAGAAGAGGTGTTGGAGTACTTGTGCCAGATATCGAGGACAGTAACTATCAGGTCGAGAGCTCTGATGTCGATGAATCCACCTCATATCCTCATCGCCCGCAACTCACGGGGACCAAATATCATCAACCCATCCGCCTCCCTCAGTTCCCCGACCGAGACACACGCAGCCGCAGCGGGCATTTTCAGGTCTGCTGCCTCCCCGCCGTGGTACCTCGAGGAGTGCGAGTCCGACGAGATGGTCTCCGCGCTCAGTATCGATGGAGACTTTGAAGACCCCATCGAGCTCGATGAGACCTTCACCCGGAACAGTAGCTTTGCCGGCACTGTCAAGATTGTCGTCGAGTCCACCACATTCTGGTGAGTGTACAAGCCGCGTTGCTCCAAGTCTCGCTTGGGTCGCTCGCGAATGTCCCTTGTGGCGCGTATCTGCCCATGCGAGGGTGGAGCAGCGTAGGTGCCGTAGTGCTTTGGTTCGAGCACCCAGCCGACAGACTTTCCTTCAAGGGCCCACAAGGAAGTACTCTACTTCGCATCAGCCTTCTTCCAAGCTGCACTCAGTGGTGAGTGGGCGGAGACGGGGTCGGGGTCGGGGCGTCCGCCCTCTATGTCCTCCGTCATCACCATCTCCCAGCCGCCCTCCGTGCCCAAGGGTCCTGGCAAGTCCAAGCTCGAAACGCACTCCGAGATCACTTTCGCGCCCATGGATTCGGATATAGAGCCCGACGAGCTCGAGCTAGACGTCGATCTGAACGGCGAGTTATCCGAGAGCGACACGAACGTGGCGGATGTGAGCCCGGAGGAGAAGGCCAAGGCGCGCGAGAGCAGCCTCAACAAGCTTGAGAAGTCCGCCCCGACCACCCCTACAAGCACCATCTCGCACGACGAAGACGCGAAGGCTACGGATATCAATACAGACACTGAGTATGGTAAGCCACTGCGGCAGAATTTGCGTCGGCATACACGCGAAAAGCGGCCAGACGCCATCATCGTCCTGAAGGAGGAAAAGGTGGCTATATGCGCTTCTCGGATGTCGTAGTACAGCTTTACGCTCAATACGGGTATTTCAGGCCAACACTTTCCACGACTTCCTCAAATTCGTTTATCCCCAGTAAGCTTCCGTTCCGCTGTCCCCACTCTTTGGTTCTCACAAACACCAGCCTAGTGTGCACGATCACCTGGAACAACGTCGAGGGGCTCATGAACATTTCGCACAAGCTGCACGTTGCCGCGCTGCAGAAGGAATGCCTCACGTTCCTGCTCACGCATGCAGCAGGACGTCCACTCAAGGCGATGCGCATCGCGGAGCTCTTCGACGAAGAGGAACTCTACCGCGAGTCCAGCCGCTTCGTACTTGACAATCCTGGCGGCTGGTCCGAGGAGGAACTCGGCACCCTCAGCCAGGAGACGCTCCTCAAGCTTGAGAAGAGGTGAGCTGAAGTCGTGAATCGTGTGCGTGTTTTCCTGAGCTGACTATATGCGTGCTCTCGCGCAGACGGACGTGGTTTCTCGAGCGTGTCCTGAAGCTCGGGCTCGTGCAGGTCGCCAAAGAATACCAATGCGTGAGTGCCGTACGCCGGTCTTCAGCATACGTCATATACACCTCATATTTCATGCAGTGCTTGTCTTGCCCCGACCCCGCCACATGCGCACGTCTGCTAGAGGAGAAGTGGCGTCAGGCCTACCAGGCAGTCTTTCGCTTCGGCACGTTACCCGCTCTCGTATTTCCCTTCCCATCTCACCTTGTTTTATCACAGGTCCATGCCAACCATCAATGGTATTTCGGTATCTGCGCACCCTGGAAGGGGTCAGCCCGCCGCTCTCGTTGACACACCTCAGCTGCCAAACTACCGCAAAGGCTTTCATCGCCACGCGTAAGTATCAGTCTACATCTCGCCAGTGCCGCTGATCATCTGTGCCTTCCAGTGTTCGATCGCATGTTCTCCCTCGGGGTCCGCGGCAGCGGCACCGACACTGCGCCGCTCGGCGCGCGGGTCGCCGCCGTCGCAAATGCATCAACAGGGCCTCGTCGCCACTTCTTGTATTGCACACTTAAGAGCGAGACACATACCCGAGGGAAGCGATCCCGCGAACTATCCTGAGCCACGACACCTCCGTTTCCTCTCCCTCGATACCCACCTATATAATTCTAATGTTATCGTTCTCTGCGCCTTACCCTCATTGGAACTTGTTTATGGATCCCAGCGGACAGACGTATGTATAGTAATGTTTCCAGAGTTAGGATGGTATACATATTTATAGGAGCGGAGGGTATAGATAATCTGCGTGGGCTATATACGAATGCGTCGTAAAAATGCAAGGAATGGTAGGCGGGACGCCAGCCAGCGTATCATCAAGCAAGGTCGTCCGATCATCGACATATGAATTAACCAAAAGAAGGAGCGCACCAAAGGGAATAATGAGGGCATGCATGGGTGGTCTTACATGACGGCTAGGGTCTACAGCGCTACATCCCACATAAAAATACTCTGAAAGACAGACGACTGAAGATAGTAGATATAGAATTAGTGATGAACACTTTCATTACCGTGAGGGGGGCGGTTGGTCGAAGACGGACGGGGCGTTCTCGACGAGATACTCTATGCAGAGCGCCTTGCCTGCCATGTCGCTGAACTCTGCTCCGGGATCTCGCGATCGCATGAGTGTAGCTGCAACACATCCAGACGAGTCTTCAGTATCAGACGACACAATGACATCCAGAATACGTACGGCCAAAGACCACTCCAAGGTTCCTGGCGTGCATTAGGTTCTTGTCACTGTTCTCACGTACCCTGTTGTGCAAGCTCGATTCAAGTTACAATCAAGACGTGATTACACCATACCTATGCAGATGAAGCATCATTGCCCGCGTGGTGTAGTAATGTTCCTGTGGCAGCTCCTTCACAAGTTCCTGGAACGTCCTACTTTTGATCGCTTGGTCGCGGATGCTCGTCGCGTTGACGAATTCTTCGTGCAGGGCATGCGTGAAAAGGGGGTTTGGCAATGAACGGAAGTACGTCTTAAGAACGGAGGTGACACTGCATATGTCGTTGAATCGCTCTGTATCGCGCAGATCGAATGCTTGATAATCACCACGCTCAAAGAGCTGTGTGATTGTCTTTGATTGACCTGCGCCCCCGGTCTTGCGATAGATACCCTCATACTCCAAAGCTGGACGCAAAATCAGATAGTGTACCTTATAAGTAGAACTTGAAAGAAAACCGACCAAGCCCGTCGACTGCATCGATACACTTCTCTACGATTACGGGAATAAACCGACGCTCATTCCTCGAGTCCGCGCGTACTTGCTCTATGAGATCACGTCCAAACATTGATGGAGCTGACAAATTGTTGTTGGCTTAGACATCAAAGGGAAGAACTGGAACCATACATAGCAACTTACGCAGGGGTGCAATTGATGGGGCATGATGCTCTTCGCGAGGATTAGAAGTCTGTTGTGAGCATGGCAGATTGACGTGGTGAATGCATCGAGTATGAACAGCAATGTTGCAATCTAAAACACAGGCGGGTTTAATTAGGAGTCAAGAACCATCAAATGTAAAGTACCTACTCGCACAGCGAAATTGGGAACCCCACATTTTATCGCCACAATGATCGCATCGTGCGACACGGAGAACGCTGACTTGCTGGAAAATATGCTCCATGCGGCTCTTTGGTTTATTGTTGTCAGTGCCAGGAACGGCAGCATTCTCTTTGGGCGCTTTCGAGCCCCATTTGATGAACTTCGGCGGTCTGAACTGTGGGCCAGGGGCATCTGCATTATCCGGCCTGGATACTTTGACAAACTTGGACTCCGCAGATTCTTCGCTAGCCGCGAGCGTGGACGAAGAAAGAGAATGGGAGAGCATCGGGGGAGATCTAGCCCTATCCAGCGAGTTTCCATGTTTATGTCGTAGCACAGTCTCCTGTTTCGTATATGCAGATTCGACTGTCGTATTTTCCACCCGGCGCACGTATTGGGCATTAAGCTGCGCAAGTTCTTCATTGCGGGCATTAAGGACTGTAGTTTCTTCCAGGAAAGCGTCACGAGAAGCCTTCAATTCAGCTATCTCACGCATCAAAGTCTCCCGCTGCTCCGTGAGAGGGATCAGCTCATGCTGATACTGTGTCTTGATATTATCGAAACGCATAGAGAGAGCTGTACCGATTGAGGCACCACTTTCTTCACTGTCTGCCACCAGGGTGGATCTGTATTCAAGGCCAATGAGCACATGTCCTTCAGGAGGTCATTGCTGAGTGGGACCTACGAATTTGATGCTGATAGCTGTTCTACTTCCGCAAGCGTCATGTCGCGCATCGCCTTCAGCTTCGAGACATCCTTCTCCAACGAAGAAAGATTATCACGGAGCTCACGAGAAAGTTGCCTCTGTGCTTCCTGTCGTTTGGTGTCACCCGAAATAGCAGTCAATCGCACAGCTTGGCCTGATAAGAGCACTCTCAGGCGAGTGACTTCAGCCTCTGCATCCCGTCGAGCCTTCAGTTCCCGGTCGTACTCGGTCTGCGCAACGGTGAGCCCATCCATATACTGCTGACTGGCCCTCTGTGGAAGTCAAATGAGTACACCCCGCACCATCTGAATGCAAACCCACCGACCTTCATCCCGTCAATGTTCCGCTTTAGCTCGTTGTACTCTTCCCTTCGCTGATCCAGCAGCATGATGACCGACTGAGCAAAGTCTATATCGAGGCACACTTGCACAACGCCCCGCTCCGCAGCGAAAGCCACCGCCTCCTGTAAGTGACGTTTGATGCTGTCCGATGTATCAGACCGCGCCATCTTCGCCCCCGCGTCGTCAGGTGCTGTGACCGTAATGCGCGCCACTCCCCGGGCGTTGGCAGATGCGTCACGGCTCGCCGCCACATTCGAACCAAACCTATCCTGGCGGGTCCGCCGCGCGTCGAGCGACGGGCGTGTGTCGGCAAAATCCGAGCCTGCCGAGGAATAGTCGGTGATGGAAAAGTGTGAGGACTCTGAACTGCCATCGACGCTGCCACGCCCCGCGCCGAGGCTTGAATGACCCTTCGATGAGGCATGGCCATGTGAGGAAGACGATAACGATGGGCTCGCAGTGTCCTCCCTCTCGCGGGATAGGTCCCGATGCTTCGTGTCAACCCGATCAGAGTACATGGCCCCAGATCCTAATACGGTGATTTCGCTCGAGGGGGTCGACATCGGAGCAGGACCAGTCATCCCTGATGGGGTGAGTGTGAGGTCGAGCATGAGCTTCCCGTCTCCCTTAATTCCCACGAACTGGTCGGGCGACTTAAGGCCGCCGATGTCCATAGACTTCAGCAAGTCGGAGAAGTCTCCACCACCCATCGATATCCGGATGGGTGGCAACGCAGGGGCAATGAACGTTGCAATGGAAGTGCGCTCAACGGGCGATGACTCAGGCGACTCCGACGTCCACTCGCTGTCGGGCCGGCCGTCGTGGCTAATGTCAATCGTGTCCACCCAAAGAGTCGGAGTGCGGCTGTTCCCCCTTTCCGCCTCGTCCTTTGGCGGGAGCGTGGGCAGGCGCTGCTTGGAGTGGCCAGCACTCCCCGCTTCCTCGCTCTCGGCCTCCGTGTCTGTCCCGCTCTCAATCCCATGGGGTACATCAACGTGGTGTGAGGGAGATGGCGGCACGGATCCGCTCCCCGGGCGGGAGTGAAGCTCGAGATCGCCGTTGGATGACCTGCTGTTCCGAAGTGGGGGAGGACTGGCGCGGGGCCTGTCGTCAAAAGACCTCTGAGGCCGTATAGTGTTACCATTGAGCAGATTAAGACTGGGTGGCCGTCGTCCTGCTAGGCCGCGCGGTGTACTCCGGGCGGAGCCAGCGGCACCCACGGAATCGTATCTCGGAGGAGCAGCCTCTGAGGTGGCGAGCGTACGACGCGGGCCTCAAAGGGTTCGGCAAGACTGCTAGAACGTACAGGTACGCGGTCTAAAGTGAGGCTAGGACGGGAGAGCGCAGAAGGGTGATCCGGGATATGTTCAGAATATGTGCTGGACGAGGCGGAGCGTGCACGGCCGGCGGTAACACGCTGGGAATCGGAAAGCAGGTGCAAAGAGGAGCCGGGAGAATGTGTAGGGACAGGTGAAGGGGTATTGTTCCGTGGAGGTATGAGGCTAGCACTATCAGCATAAGGCGGCGGGAAAGAGGTCTGCTCTTCCGAGGAGAAGTACTCTCGCAGGGGAGACTCACGTCCATGTATATGCAGCGGTGCAGTCGGAGGGAGCGACTTCGTGAATGCGAGGGACATTGCCGGGTTGATTGAGCGACGTCTATCTTTGCGAGATGCATCTGATACGGTCAAACCATTGCTGACGCTCGCCCCATTTGTGCTGAGGGAGATGCTGCTTGAAGGTGAGCGTAGAACCGGGTTCGTCGGACGCATACTGCTATCGAAACTCTTGCGCTTCTGCAACGCCTGCGCATCTAGCCCATCGGAAGGCACCGCGAGGGTGTCCATTCTCGTAACGGGCGAAGAACTGGATCGAGGGTGGTCTGTCGGAGAGCTGCACGGTGATGGTGCGGTAGATGGTCGCGTCATGGTAGGTGAGGAAGGTAGGCCCATCATGCACATGCTTGAATTCCTTTTAGATATGGAAGGAGGCGTCGTGAGCGTCCCGGGGAGGACGGCGAGGGTATTGAGGCAGCCCGTGTGTTGTGCTCTTGGCGGCCGGGAACAGGTTGTTGTTTACCTGTCGCTGATGATGTCGAAGCCGATCCGCGTCCTGAGGAAGATGGATGGGTGGTGCGGTCGGCATCCGTGTGATTGCGTGCTGATCAGAATCGGAGCGGGACAAAGGCTTCGCACCGGTATGTGATGCCGTGGTGGACACCGCTGGGGAACCGGTGTCGCTGGAACGCGCCTGCGATTGTGGCGACACTTGTGATGAGCTCGTCTGAGATGTCATGAATCATCAGTATCGTGAAGCAACAAGAAGATACATAAATCGCGCACCCCATTTGTTTGTGGCTCTCGCGCGATTTCATTCCGAAGTTTGCTCGCATCCCTACCCACAGCGGGATTTCCGGCGAGCCCAGCTGCGGCTTTCTCTCTCCCACTCTCTCCTTTTTCTCTCTTTCCCGGCGCTCAGCATGGCGCCGTGCGGGCGACACGTTCGCCGTGACAGTCCATGCAATAGATGCCCTGGCTTGTCTTTGCGAATACGAGCTCGTCAATCCGGTTCTTGCATACCTTACACTTGAAGCAGTGTGCGTGATACGAATCTTCACCTGTCATAATCGCCTCGTCCAGGATAGGCTGTTTGCACACGTTACAGCAGTAGGAGCAATTAGCGCAAATGGGAGAGCCGTCCGAGAGCAGGAGTAAGTTGGTATCTGCAGTGACCTGGTTTTGGCATTTGGCACACTTGAAACAGTCAACATGGAAGAAAGATTGACTGGAAGCAATGATGTCAGTCAATGTGATTGCGTGGTACAATCAAGTTCGATGGAACATCCAGACTATGTCCCGGAAAATAAACCCAAATATCGCGAGCTCCAGTCACCTAGTCTTGAGTGTGCAGCACATGAAGAGTCTTCAACGCACAAGTAGTGCGTGTGCAACCTAGATAGTAGAGCACATATGGAAGCGATGACACCTCATTTCGTCCACAGGCGCGAAGCAAAGCTATCATACTAAGGAATATGCATTGGGAAGGGAACAAGTCTGGCAGAGAACGGGAAAGACACGAGCTCCCGCGGTATGAAGCATCTTGAGCGCGCAAGACACGCGGAAGGAAGCCAGAATGTGTATACAATGGCATAGGTAGCAACCGCACATCTGGAGGACGGTAACGCCGCAGTTGGCGCACCAGCAAGATAACCAGGTCCTAGTCCAGAAGAACACGGTATACTCACCCAAAAGCAACTACCACACCGCCATTCTCGTCAACCACGGAGTTCTTGCATCCCGGGCAGAACCTATTATCTGACAATAGCGCTGAATCAGAGGCAGCAGCACTGTTCTGGGATGCGACGTCTGTCATGAGTGCTGAAGGGCGATAGGGAAGCCAGTATCAAGACCGCCGTATGAACAGAGAGATCCAAGGAAGAAGGGAAGAGATATGTTGAGCTCCGCGAAAGCCAAGGAAGACGAGCTAGAAGAGGGCGCGCGCGCTGCGCCTGAACTTGAATGTCTAGGTGTGTGAAGCTGGACGACGCGCACGCCGGTGGGGGAGGGAGAGCGGAAGAGAAGGACGAGGCTTTCTGGAGCCCTGGCAGACGAGGAGAGCGATGAGGAGCAGTGGGGGAAAGGCGAGCAGGGGAGCTGGTCTATTCTGGCGACCGCGCTATGTGTCCATCATCAACAGACATAAACACAAGCGCCCTGCACGTGCTGTCGCGTCGCGCTCAATCCTTCAACCTTCTCGCGCTCACCATATCGTCCCCCGCCCAAGCCACACACGCGCTGTCGGTTACGTCGGATGTCTGTCAGAGTTTCGCATCATCTCCAAGGCTTCGAGTGTTCTCCCACAATGAGCAGCCCTTCTATGTCCCACAAACCATATTTCGGTCTGCCCACCCGTGAGCATCAAGTACAGTTGTCATGGTGTTACAAATTCAAATGCCAAGGTACCGGGCACCGGACAATATTTTGCACACAGCGCTGCGCATTTTGCTCAGTTTGCTGTATTATTCACGCGTATCGCAGTTAATTAGCACTGCACACTGCGGACGCTCCGATGCCGCTATAATTGCTGAGATAGGTATCTCTTTTACCATATCAGGAAATAAAGTCGGGCTTCATAAGGTCGACCAAAGGCGTCAAGCAGAAGTCAAGCAGATTCATGGCATAACCTAGCGAAGGTATAGATTCATCCTATAGCAGTTTATCATCGCATGTCATACCTATTCGTGATGAGAAGTAACGTATACGAGTAACCCACGGCCGCACCCCGCAGAACACAAAGAACAAAAGTCAGCCAGAAACGTAAAACGAGAAGGTATGTACGAACACGCAATGATACAACACGGCATGCTGCGCTCCAATGCCGATTAAATCGCCGCGAGGCGAGTGCAGGTGGAAATCCAAGAAGAGAAAGGCAGAGAAGATCGTAAAGAAGGGAGGTAACTTCGAAGGCAGAATTTACCAACGGAAACAAGGAATGGGAGAAGAAATGAAGGAAGAAGTGAATGCATTTCGTGCAAGACGGGACGGGACCGGTGAAAGAATGTGGGGCTGTACCGGCTAGCAACTCTGAGTGCGTATATGGATGCGGAGAGAAAGTGCGATTGCGCGACAAAATAAACAGCAGAAAATAGCTACATATAACAGAACAGGACAAGAACAAGGGAAGGGCAAAGAGCTGCGAGTCCGGGAGGAAAGGCGGGCGAGTGGATCGTATCATATGTGCCATTGAGCCGGCTTTTGGAAGGCCGAGGGGAAAGAGCGGGACAGATGGGGTGATCGTGACGGGCGATTATGGACTGGATTGGGATTGCGGGGGTATATGGAAGCTGAATGGACTGCGTATGTACCGATGATCAAAGTAACAAGGGGAGAGGATAAGAGCAGACCAGCGAGCAGGCGAGGGTGCCGCAGCATGTGAACCAGAAAGATGAACAAGTGCAAGTACCCTAGCAGCGGCGCGCCGCAGCGAGTCTGCGCTCAACGAGATGACTACGACGATGCAGGACAAGCAAACAGGCAGCAAGTAGACAGAGAGGCAGAGGTAGACAGCCCGACGTTAGACTAGAAGGTATCGCGATAATGAAACGAGGCGTAGGCAAGTCCGACATGAATCCACGGCTTATTCCCACCCAGCTATAGGCCACCGTCGAGGACACCCCGCACGTCGTCCACCTGCCCGAGATCCGAGAGGAAAGGACACAAGTCGGTGAGTTCCGTATCGTGCGGATCGTTAAACCATGACGACACCGGAACGGCATTGTTGGGGTGGAAGATATACGAAGCTGGCGAGTTATCAATAATGATCGTGTCTGATATCGGCCGGCCTAATTGCGATAGATCCTAGGAAATGCATGTGAGCAATATCCGCAGCAGGATAAGAACATGTGCTTACTTTGACATAATTTCCTCTGTGATTGTAGCAGCTTTCGCGGAACAGTCGATGGGACACGACATGATGTATATCCAGCTTATCCAACACAGGGTCTGCATACTGTATAAAAGAGAAGCGTGCAAAGAGATCGATGAGCAACATGACCCTGCTGCACACACATTAGCGCGAACCTTGCTTAGACTCGCCGTGAATACGACGACTTCATAAATCTCGCCCATCCTCTTCAAAAAGTTATCGACCCCTGGTCGCTTGATCACATACACGTTGTGCCAATGATACTCGATCTCAACGGAACAACATAATCTCCTGCTGTATTGACTAGAAGAAGAAGCGTCAGAACCGACGATCACGGGTGAGGGACGATCGACGCATACCTTGAAACTACTATGTACCAACGTCTCATCAAGATCTAGTACAAGACACTTCCCCCAGCATGTTTGGGCGACAAAGGGGGCAGAAGAGGTTTCGGCACCCATCCTAAATGCGTCATCAGATGCATGAATGGACGGACGCCCTACAACACTCACAGGACCAATGGGGATCCCCGCTCCCCGTTCATGATCAGCCGTTCCTCATCGTCCTCCGCCTCATCCATCGGCGTCACCTCCTCCAGCTCCTCATCCTCCGTGAAACTCGTCGACCCATCCGACTCGTCCGCCGAGTCCCGCGAGTGCCGCTTCGTGTGCTCATGCAACGACTCCTCGCCCGTCGAACCTGGCGGCTGCACCGCGCCCGACGTCACACCCTCCGTCTCATCCTGCGGAAGCAGTGACCTCGTCGGCGTGGGGGCACGATCACAGCTGGATCCGAGGGCTGCTCCGGTATGATAAGCGGCGCGAGCGGTGGGGGTATATCCTGCGATGGCGGTGCAGCAGATGTGCTCGCTTCCTCGTCAGCAGAGAGTCCTGGCTGCGTCGACGTCGACGGCTCGTCTTGTATGCGCACGGGAGCTGATTCGGGGCAGGCGGTAGCGCCTCAGCCTCCTTCGCCACTTGCTTCTCTTTGAGCACAGACGTGCTCGCCTCCGGTCTTGCTGCACGCGGCGCGGGCTTTTCGAGTTCCAGATCGTGTGCACGCGGGAGGGCCCGACGCAGGGCACGAGTGCATGGAGGAGCTTCGAGAGCAGCGAGCGCTTCTTGCGTGCGCGTCGGCTGGTGGTGGGTGCGCGTGGGCTCTCAGGCTCTGCGGTGCTCGACGTGGTGTGCGCGACGTCCGAGACGTCTTTGCGGCGCGCGTGGGTGCCCGTCAGGGTGGTATCTATCGAGCCCTTGTCCTTATCTGCTTCCGGCTTGTCCTTTCCAGAGGGCGGCGGGAGACGTGACGAGGAAGAGTGCTGAGGAGGGTCCTGCCCTGGATGGTCATCGTGCGGCGGGCCTGCAGAAGGTGTGCCGCCTGTAGCGCTGCCATTCGCTGCGTCGTTGGGGACGCTTTCCTGGTCGGCGGGGACGCTCTTTTCGCTGCCGTTTTGTGGAGGTGTCCCCTCTGCATTGGCCGGTTCTGAGTGTACTTCCTTCCCCTTCATGGGGTAAATCAGCGAGATACGAACACAGAGGCCTTCTTAGAGCATACCTGTGTACCTGTTGCGTCCGGAGAGGTTGCAGTGGCCATGTGGTACTGCAGAGGGAACTCAGGGTATGTGACGGACGGGAACAACGACTTGGACAGCGTCGACGCAATGTGTTCTCGTGGAATTATTTCCATGTTTGGGACAGCAGTCGTTGTTTCACTCTTTTAATCGCGTGAGAATACGCTCAAAAAAGTGCGACAAACTTGGCCAGAATCGGAAATAACAAGATAACTTTATGCATGCATGGGTCGTGTATTCTGATCACACTCTGAACTGTTCCGACATAAAGGATGCATCAATACGTAGTTGTTCCAATTTCTGTTTGCCGCAGTTGGCCCAGACTGGCCACGGAGTTTTCCGAGTCACGTTTGAAGACAAGCGGTTCGGACTCCGGAGTGTAAGAGGACCCCTGAATATAAGAGGCAATGCCATATCAAATTTCGGACAAATTTTGTACATTTTGACCCCTATGGCTTATTTTTTCCGGACAAAATGGCTCTTGGCGGCGCAAAACCCATATTTTTTCTCCGGACAAACCTCCATATCAGTTGAGGTAGGCCTTATCTCCATCCGGACATTAATTGCGCCACCCGGCGCCACCTATTTCGGAAGTTATAGATTATATTATATATACTCTTAACAATTATAAGTCTCGAATAATCTGAACACCAAAGAAGTCTATCCTGAAATAGTAACCACGTTAAAAACATTAATGCATTACACCCTGTGGCTCAGCAATGGCGCAGTGGTGAACAAATACATTCCTCCATCTATCTTCCCGCTGTTTTCTCCAGCTCCTTCCCGGCGTGCATCAGCTTACCGATGGCAGTGCACTATATGTTGACTCCTCATCTCTCGAGACATTCCTCAAGTTACAAATTTTCATGGTGGCTGCTCAGGTGGCGGAAGCCATGAAGGCGCCAGTAAAGGCATATCGGAGAGGCAGAAAAAGGGATGTAAATGATTAGCAGTAGAAATGTATGTTGCTGTAGCGAATTTCATCTTGTATTAGCGAAATTGGTAGGCCCCATGGGCTAATCCGGACAAAAATCGGCTCCCAGGAGGCCTTATCGTATAATCCGGACAAATTCATGAAAATTTAGGCCATATGTACAAACCCGGACAAAGGTCGCCGCGAAGCGGCGAGCCCTTATTTCATCCGGACAGAATGAACGAAAATCGGCCTATTTTATCCGGACAAATGTGCCCAAATTTCCGGCAAAAAAATATGGCATTTCGTCCTATATTCAGGGGTCCTAGTGTAAGTCTCTGACTCTCTCGAGACGGCTTTCATTGAATTATTAGCTGAATTGCTGAGTGATCTCACCAAATACCGGGACGATGGGCTCGCCCCGTTGTGCGGTTACATAGCAGATCGTCATCTCATAGCGACAAGTAAGTATGCATCTATGCCATCCTAAATCGTGTCTTTATAACAATTTATAACGTACCAGCCAAATGTTCTTTTATAGTGACTCTGGAGGCATCCATAACCACGCGTGCTGAATCGTGGCTCAACTGAGCCTTCGTGATTCTTCACCGGATTAAGGCTGTGGATGGAGGCACGGCAATAGGCTGGAAGTGACGGTTAGAGGCCGTACCTCCTGGGACCCATCTCGACATGTGGGTCATGCGTCAATTCGTCTAGCACAAAAACGGTATTCCAGTTGTCGGCATGCACATGAGAAATGGCAGAGCAGCTCCCGCGTGAGATCCTCGCGGAGCACCCAGATGTGCTTATTGGAGACCTCAAAAGGACGGCGTCTCGACGACGGCAGTAATCGATGAGGTCGTCGCAGATGTCCACGTCCGGGTCCCATGAGTATGCCGTATTCAGTAAACCCATCTCTTATCCCTTGACAGTAAGTCGTCAGAAATGTCCCAGGTCTCTATTCACTCATTATCTGACCTGTAGCACTCAAAATTTGGGAATTAGGATCGTTAACAGTTGCTCGACACGACGCTGTGCACAGCTTCGGCCTCAATTATTCAGACGGTATCCAACATGTCATCACGAATGTCAGAGCGCTCGGTGTATGTTCAGTCCTTGATAATCATATGATGTTTGTTCGAAGCATATGAGCAAGCTACTGAGTGAACGACCGCAAGACGAACGACCTCGGAAACTCTGAGATAAGTATTCCGCCTATACACGATGTATCTCTTCGTGACGGCAAAGTTGTACTTGGACTCGCGTCATGCACTAAGAGACCGCCACAGATGGGCGCCATAGAAAAGCACAAACAAATGCGCTCACTCGGACGTTCCAATTCGGAGAATTCGTCTGACCTCAGACGAATTCTCCGAATATCCTGTAGCACAGATATTGTGTGAAACTACATTTGATGCTTACTGTACGCTTACCACGCCCGTCGAAAGAGATTCTTTGTCATGAAAGGCGCCGCATGTAGTCCGAACCCGGCGGCTGGGCCGTCGAAACCGAAAATCCATGCTGAAGCAAATCCGGGCAGAACATAGCGGAATATATTCGCAAGGATGACAATATTAGATACGGAGTTGAACGGGTGGTCCAGACGAGAAGCAAGAGAGAGGAAGATATGAGTGCGACGATACCGGACGTGCGAGATGGAGCGGCACGGGGACGGCACAGGAGGCGTGTGACGGAATGTGACTGAGCGTGGATGAATCTCCGCCACGCGAAGAATCTTACTAATACGCGCAAGGATTGTCAACCGTCCGCAAATTGCCCATGTTAGGACACGCCCCATATCACCAACAGCCTTCGCCTCAGCTCCAGCATCAGCAGCCCGCTCCTTTGCCGACTGCAGATCCCAATGTTCTACACCACCAGCCTCCACAGCCAGCTCATCCCCAACCACCAGGCACTTTCCAAACACTCCGCCTTCGCGACGACCCTCCCGCCGTGACACAGCCCGCACCCCGCTCGTCCCGGAAGCGCAAATCTCCATCTTCTGCCAACCCGGATCCCGCCCAAGCTCCCATGCCGCCTCCGGGCATGCAGCCACCACAGCAAGTTATGCATCATTCTCTCCGCCGCCACACGCACTCGTGCATCAACCCCCACACCTCGGCGGACCTCCCATGCCCCATTATCAGTATCCACCCACAGACTATACACCCGGAGGCATGCCTCCGCCCCCTCCACATCCACAAGGGCCACCTCCAGGTCATCCAATTCCTCCTATGCAGGGAGAGGAACAATCCCCCGGGGGCTCATCGGCGGGCCGGACGCTGAGTCAGAGTAAGCGAGCCGAACAGAACAGAAAGGCGCAGCGCGCGTTCAGAGAACGACGAGATCAGTAAGTGTTGATCTTTCTTTGTGTCGTGCCCCCCTAATTTCATTTTGCAGACACGTCAAAGCCCTCGAGTCGCGGTCGCAGCTTCTTGATGCTGCGCTTGCATCAGCAGACGAGGCGAACAGGCGGTGGGAGGAGTGTCGTGCACTCGTGGATCAGCTGCGCATTGAGAATGCTGCTCTCCGCGCTGCCTTGAACCAAGCACAAACGCAAATGATGAACGGCAATCCAGGTGCGAACGGGAACAACGTTATGATGCAACAGGGTGGGATGTCAGAGCAAGAGCAGGAGAGAAACGACGATGGGAAAAATGACGGCGTTTCTGCAGGCGGGGATGGAGACAAACACGAATGATTTGCAAGTTTGTTATTGGGCTCGTGCATTGGGGATATGGGTGATGTGAGGATTCTGCCGTCCTGTGTTCGAGTACAACTTCTCGTACTTATACTGTTTTATCTTCAAATGTATTGTACACACGCTGTTGTTTCGAACCACTTTGCGTTTTACAACTGTATCATATGTTTCGGGAGATTGTCCTGATATGGTAGTGGTCGGTTCGGCTTATAGGTTCGATACAGTTCAATAGTAGTTTGGCTCTGGTTTCATCTGGTTCACTCTGCATCATCTCTTGAACATTCATCGACGACGGGCCGCCTCAGAAAGTATTGGAGACAACCGTCACAGCACAGGCAACATGGCCCAGATCAAGGAAGTGGATCCTGCACGGGCTCAAGCAAAAAAAGTCAAGAAGAACGGCAAGTCATACCTGCACACCGACAAGCAGACTGCTCACTTCGAACAGGTCCTCCGACGATCATCAGATACTACCTCGTCGTCTACAACATCCTGTCTGCCCTCGGATGGTCCTATATTCTCATATGCACGATTATTCACCTCTTCAACCTCGACGCTTCACACACAAAGTATCCACAATCCTTGTCTTCGCTCCGCGTGACCCTTGCACGATACCTCTCCTCCATCCCATACTTGTCTTCGGCGACAACGTTGCTTAGAAGCCCGGCCATGCGCCAGGTTGAGGCGCAGCTTCCTCCATGGCTCGTGCCCATATTTCGTCGTGCAGGGACGACGTATGCACGCGTTGGCACGCAGACCGCAATCGTGCAGACGTTCGCCGTGCTGGAGGTGTTCCATGTACTCTTGGGATGGGTCCGAACCCCCTCCCCACCACATTAATGCAGGTCTCAAGTAGACTTTATCTTGTTTGGGGTATCACATATCTATTCAAGAAGGTGAGCAATTACTTTCCTCCTCCGGCCCCCGCCACCGCAACGAACACCGGCGCACACGATCTGACCTATCTTTATCTTACAGACACGCACGAATCCTCTTTACGCGTCAATGGTCCTCTCTTGGTCACTCACAGAAGTTGTGCGCTACTCCTTCTACGCCTTCGCTCTCCTCGGCTCAGAACCGCGCTTCCTGCTCTTCCTGCGCTACACGCTCTTCTACGTGCTCTATCCGACCGGCGCGTCCTCTGAGGCGTTCCTCATCTACGCCTCGCTGCCTCTCCCGAGCGCCGCATGGTTCGCGCCCACCTTCGACGCGCTGCACATGAATGTGCGCACGGTGCTCTTCCTCATCTGGTGGCCTGGTAAGTGGACTGTCCTTTCTCCCCGCGCGCCGCGGATGGCATCATGCGCTGGGTGCTGAATTTGCTCGTCAGGGCTGTATGTGATGATTTCCTATATGGTGAAGCAGAGGCGCAAGGTCCTCGGCACCGGCCCGGCGCGGGGCAGGACTCTTGGGGAAAATTCAAGTCTTCGTGATAGGGTGCTTGGGGCTCTTGTTTTTCGCTTGGATGGGGTATATATATGAACAGATGAGCTTTTCCTTCAATGTGTGCTCCGTTCAATTCTGAAAACTGATTGAACCCCGAGACTGAGTCAACTAGCCACGGAGCGTTACATGTGTTTCATTACAAGCTGTGTGTAGATGATCGATACCCATCAATATCTCGCCAATACATGCGGTCACTCGTTGTTGATACTGGGAGCAAATCCGACCCTGTCTCCACCGTAATCATAAACCGAATACCCTGATAACAGCCCTACCCTTAGCGTGAAGGAATATTCCGAGCGAGATAGCACGTACAGGATTTTAAGAACTCATCGCCTGCAGCAGTGCAATAACGTCAGCGCGCTGACCCCAGCACGTTACGTCGAGCTCACCGATGATAGCGAGGTTCGATGGGAAACCACTGCCCATCGCGAGAATTCCACCTACACAGTCTCTGGAAGGTTGTGTAAGGATCTGTTGGGGAGTTCTGTAGCGCAACACTTACTCGGAGTCGGCGCTTGTGCGCCCGAGATTGAAGTCGCTCTGGTGCACTGAGAAGGGGTTCCCATTAAATGACAGGGAGACTATCGGAGGACCAGCACAGGGGAAAGTGTAGAAGCCTGCGGCATGGTGAGTACGGGCGAGGATGTGTGCGAGGACGGTCGGGTTACCTGCACCGTATTGCATGGCTGACTGTGATCCCGGGATCTGCCATATGCACGGGTGTCAGCTGTAGGAATCAAGCGATGAAAAGCAACGAGCGCACCAGGCCGTAAAATTGGGCCGCCACGTCATCCGGAACGTATATCAGAGTGGTTCCAGTGTCGATCGCCGTGCGATTTAGCATGAGGTGTATGCGGGGAAGCGGATCTGACATACCGCAATGAGGTCGGTGGACACCGACTGCGTAGGGTTACTTGAGAGACCATCCATGGATATTGACCAATACGTCTAGGGCTTCATTCGTCAGTCATGCTCAAGCGTAGACACTGACGACATATGAATCTCACCCGTGACAAGAGCGGGTTCCAAATGACGGTACTAGTACCGAGCGCCTTGGTCGCATCGTAGCACCCAAAACAAAGCTGCCTCGATACGCCATGAATCGACGATCCATCCGCCTCTTGTACGCTACGCACCTGCGAGCCCGTCTTTCCGTTCCTCGTGAGGTGCACAGAAAAGATGCTACTCGTAAGCTTTTTCTGGGCAAGTAGATTTTCGAAGAATGTGGGCTTCTTTGACGTTGCGATGCTACCAAATGCAAGACCGAGGAGGCCGCTGTTAGGCTCGTCCTGGAAGTCAGTCGACTCGCTGCGCACTGCGCCGAATGCCTGCTGCTCGACGGTGAGGCTGCCGATCGACACAGTGTCTTGTGCAAGCGAGCCAGAGACATCTCCGGGAGCCCTATACAAAACCCCTTTGCGTGATTTCTCTGGCAGGTATTGCGTGAAGAGGTAATGGACGCACGTAAGTGACGGAGAACTTCTTGCCGGTACTTTTGTATGTTGAGCTCTTCTTCGGGAAAAACTGGCCATTGTCACAGTCTTTGCAGTTAACTGGTACCCAGAGGTCCGCTGAACCCGTGTCGATGTCCACCGTCAATGGTTGCGCTGGGGTCCCAAAGTTCAGCGGCCCTAGTAGAGGATGTCGAGGGTGCCCGACACGTCATCCTGGAGCGGCATTATCGCGGTGCCAGGCGCAACGCCTGGCACTCCGATGATAGTGGATGCTTCATCTTCCGTGCAATCTCTGGGGAGTACTGGTGCGGCAGAATCCGACGCGCAGGTGGTATTCAGCTCTGAAACGGTAGGAACAGTGAATGGTGGGTAACCACCCTCAGGATGCGTGTCTGGATTAAGACCGATTCCGTCGAGGAATCGACTTGCATTTGCATATTTGATCAGAATGGCGTTCAACTCTTTCTTCTGCGCAACAGAAACGGTGATGTAAATAAAACTCATAGGGTGAGACAATGAAGATGAGTCCGTGTACCGCGTATGTGGGGTCAAAGACACCGACGTTTTCAGTACCCTGAAGAGATGTAGTGCGATTTATTGAACGTCTCAGATTGACCTTGAAGTCTTTCCTTTGAGCAGGTCCGGTCCAAGCCTCAGCAAGTGGCGACGTCCAGACGCCGGTAATGAAAATAAGAAGATATGCAAGATGAAACATGATAACAAAAAAGCAAATGCACCCGGCATTAGAAAGCAAAAGAACGGCAGCTAGGACATGCTCACAAGGGTCTGTTATCCTTCAAGTCGCTTTCACCGGAGGCTAACAGAGGCTAACTGCACGATCGAAGATCTCAATATTAAATCGTGCATCGAGATTTAATCGACCACGTGGAATCAGATCTGCAAACCGCAAGCAAGGCTCTCCAAAGCTCTGCAACCACCAGGATATCATTCAATTTTCAATTTTCTCTCTAAAATACCCACTGCCCAATTTTAGATAGATTTATTTATTGGAGAGGACGTGAAGGCTCGCATCGGTACCATAATTTGTGTTCAAGCACTTAATCGAACAGCGGCGGGCGATCGGACCTTCCTGTCAACCAGCAAGTATATCTACCCTTGCAAACTCGAACGAACATGTCAGCCTCCTCCACAAACCTCCTCTCGTCCTCACCGCTAGTCCTTGCGGTTGCCTCCTCTAGCTTTTTCGTGTTCGCCGTCCTACTCTACGTCCGCCCGTACTTGGATACTGCAACGGTCACTCCTTACGGGACTCTCCATGACCCGTTTCAACATGCGTACTGGCTATGTCATCTTGTTTCTCGGGTCTATCCTCATACCCTTCGCTAGTGCACATTTTGTTTTGAACGACACCTACATCGGGCGGGCCTTCTTCCAGGGTTGGAAGTGGGAGACACTGGATGACCCAACCCGCGGTCGTGTGAACTACATTGACCAAGGAACGGCCATACGCCAGAACTTGTCCTACGGTAAGTATCAAGAGCCATAGGAATAACCCTGAACTTGAAGTCGTGTTCCTTCATCAGCCACAGACGACAAGTTCGTTATGCGTGCTGACGACTACAGTGTCGTCTCCCAGTCTGCACGGGGAAGGAACAGTGTGCGAATAAGCTCGTACAAAGCGTACGATGAGTCGATCATCGTTCTCGATCTTCAACACATGCCCGAAGGCTGCAGCACCTGGCCCGCATTTTGGTCGCTCAGCCAAAAGGGACCGTGGCCTCACGGTGGTGAGATTGACATCGTCGAAGGTAGGTTCAACGCCATTAATAAATGCAACTCAAATTCAATATTCGTTTTTGATTAAGGCGTCAACCTCGCCACACAAAACCTCGCATCACTTCATACCACTCCCTCGTGTACCATGCCACAACAACGAGAACGCTTGCAGTCGGGGTGAGTTTCAATTGCATCTTTAGGCACTTTGTTATCACACGAGAACAGCCACACAACGTCGACTAACTGCGACGCCTCCGTCAACTACAACCAAGGTTGCGGCGTCTCCTTCGCCAAGCCCGCCTCCTACGGTGTGCCATTCAACGAGGTCGGTGGCGGGTACTTCGCCATCTTGCGCACGCAGAAGGGTGTGAGCATCTGGTTCTGGTCGCGGAACGACCCCGCCGTGCCCTCAGAGATAAAATGCCCATCCGGGCTGTTGGGCGACCTCACACCCCCGTCCATCTTCCCCACTCCGCAATGGGGCCAGCCTGAGGCAAATTTCCCTACGGGCAGTCAGTGTGACTATGATAGTCACTTTGACTCGCATATGCTCATGTTCGACCTGACGTTTTGCGTAAGCAGTTTGTTCGGTCTTTTGAGCGCTGTGCTGATTGTTGCTGGATAGGGCGATTGGGCCGGGGCGGATTATGACTCTTCTGGGTGCGGTGGCACTTGCATGGATCGTTAGTCTATATGTGTCTCATTTGAACGCATATCTTACTCAATATTCCGTTTTCCTTGCAGTCGTCAATAATCACCCGCAGGCTTTCTCAAACGCGTATTGGGAGATCAATTCTCTCCGCATTTACACTCCCGTTTAGATATCGTGCATATAGCCTAGACCGTGGGTCCTAGAACACCTCTACGCTCTGCCTAATAGTAGATTAGATGAGAACGGACATTTCGCCATCCTATGATACATCGCTACTTACTTTACATTCCTTTTCGTGCATACTCGCTCTGGCCGATCTCACTTCGCAGCTTTGTCTGGTTCATCTGGTTCAGAATGGGACAAGTGGTTCAAGCATTGTAACACCCGTAATTCAGCGATCCATCAAGTCATGTTTGCCCACCTAGGGAAAAGAACAACGGGAAGGGAAGAAATCAAGTTGATGAAGTGAGAGCCATAGAACAGTAACTCCAAATTTCCGAGAGTTAATCGATAATAGAGAATTCGCTGCAGCGTTTGCGCCTTTCTTGATTCACACCGTCATCAACAGACCAAGTGGCAGAAAGCAAGCGTATGCAAAAAAGTCGACATACAGATACCGCATCCTACGCCTAAACCAATGCTCTCCGAAGTTAACTTTTCTTCTTCTTTTTGGACCTGGACTCTGTTATGGAATCGCCCACGGCAGCAAGCTGTGCCTTTGCCTCCTTCCGCTTCCGCTTCCTCTCTTTTTTCGCCTCCTCCTCCTCCTTGGCACGCCGAACAGCTTCTTTCGCGGCAGCTTTATCTCCAAGGCGTCCAAGCAATTGGAACGTATCCTCGTCGCTGTTAACCTCCTCCTGTTCAATGGTGGCCTGCAACTCGTCATCGCTAAGCGGAGCAGCTTCGGGTAAAACTGGGGCTGGCGTCTCCTGCCGGGAGATAGTGGCGGTAGGCAGAGTGTTTTGAGGAATGTGTTCTGGGGAGAAGGGGTCTGGCTGGATGGAGCCAACGAGCGAAAGCATCTGGTTCGCGATTGTCAATCTATGAAGGTTCATGTCAGCGGCCACATCAAGGCAGAGCAACGAGGAAAACCAGCGCACCCAACAACTGTGAATTCCAGAAAACCATTCAGGCCTCCGAGCTTTAAGCCGGACAGCTTGTGCACCCAGGAGCCACCACCTTCGACATGCTCCTCTTCCTTTTTCTCAGCCACATCAGTCTCCTCGGCGGCCTCCGGCCCAAATTCGGGGTCGTTCTCAGCTGGACCATATTCAAACTCCCAGTCATCTGCGGGTATGTGGTATCGGGGTATCGAGACGTTGAATGTTCGATGTACCAGTAAGGAGACGTGGTCAGGAGAACACAGATTTACCCTGCCCACTAATGATAAATGAGCTCAGTTGCGAGTACTGGTGAATATTGAGAGATACACTTACCTAGCTTCATGCCGACTTGCGGGCTCCACACTGTCGCATCAAACCCGATGCGACAATTGGCAAACGGACAGTCTGCCTTTATCGTAGCCGCACGATCAAGGAACTGAAGGTTGTCGTGTGCAAGAACCACGCCCTGCAGAGCCGGGATATATCTACGACCTTCACCTTCACTCGGAATGCTGTGGTGGCGAATTGAACGCGACTCACCTCATGAGCATCGAGTCCAGCATCTCCTCCACACCGGCGCGTAGGTTGTTCGCGAATATGGGCGGTATTGAAACAGACATTGAGGCGTGTATGACTCTGAATTCGCGGCTGCCAGACTTCGACTTGCCCTTGTCCTTCTTTTTCGACTTGTGCGTTGATTTGCTATCCTTCTTCGGCCTTTTTGTGGACGGTTCTGGCAGTACATTTTCCGTAGCTGCGTGCTTGCGCTTTTTGACCTTTTGTTCGATGACCTGAGACATAGTAGACATACTGACACGCGTAAAAGAGACGAACTGCGATGCTGTGAACAGTGATTTCTCCGAAGCGAAGTTTTGACGTCACGTGCCCCGAACCAATATTTGTGCCGAAAGCGCCGTGGCTCGTCAGTGTTACCGACGTCCGCTACGTTCACCACGGTTGCCTCTGACGGCGCAGAGGATTGGTGATGGTATGTTATCTTTTCCTCTCTACTGTCCGTATTGTGCTAGAATTACATTTCTCCTAGTCCTCCCCACGGGTCATTGTACAAATAGCCATAGAGGGAGCGAAAATCCTCGGGAAGGCGTTCGCCGCTGCGGGCAGACAAGCAGCACAAAGTGGGTCTCTGCATTCTTTATCTCAATTCCATTATTGAACGTCGTTGCGCTTCTTCAGATGCAAAGTATCGACCAGTAGGCGGGCTGGGGGTGATATTGCTGGTGTAGGGAATGCGACGTCTGGCTCCGCAACCGACCGTCTGACCAGGGAGCTTCGAATGACCGTGGATGAGGCACGGCTGATCCTGAATACAAAGAAGGAGGACCCAATGGAGAAAATATCACAGGTGTGCATTCCTAGGCTATTACGCGTTTCCGCTAGGTTCTTATTTAGGCCTCTAGCACTACGAGCACTTATTCAAGGCGAATTCTCCACCGGCTGCACCACCAAAAACGACTGGGAAGCAGGCTGTTTCGCCTTTCCATTCTATATATCTACAGTCAAAAGTATTCCGTGCCCGGGAACGGCTGGAAGCCGAATCAAGCTCGCACAAGCTGAGCAGTCGCCGCCGCCGCCGCGCCGCCGCCGCCTCCTCCATCATCCTCGTCGACATCGTCGTCAACGCCGCCTCCATAGCCTGGTGAATACTAACCACTCATCATATCGTGCTATTATAGACTTAATGCATTGTATCATTTACCCATTTACTTCTCCATTCACTACATTGACTATATCTAATTATTGCATCAAGGAGCATGCATATCATAAGTCGTAAGAATCAACGCTGCATGCCAAATTTCGAGTGACTTTTGTTGTGGTAGATTACCCAAAGTGCTGGCGTTGAGGCTGAGTATTCACTGCCTGGCTATATTCCTTTCACCTTACATCCGCACATCTTCGAGTTCTCGCGTGGCCAAACCGTTATTAGCATTGGGTGTACTCCATTCCGCAACGTTAGACATTCCGGTGGCGTCTTAATGATCAAGCAATAACGCTAATACCCTCTAATACCCTTCATCACTACCAAGAGACTAATTGAACGACAAGTGATGATCACCACACTATCTCGCGGAAGGCGATACCGCGGAATCGGATGTGTCAGCTTCCTTCACTTCTGAGATGACGTCGCCTACTGCTTCAGTGGTCCGAGCACTATCCTTGTCATGAACAGGAAATACACTTGATCCATCGTCAAACGTGATATTCAGTTCCGTTGTGACGGAGACCTGTATCCACACGCAGGTCAAAAACACGCATAAATGCTACAAACCAGAAACGAACCTGAATTTCATGTGCTGTCAGTTCATCACCTGCCCCTCCAAATATCGAGGTAAATGCCTGAAAGGTGCTGAGGATGCCCATGCTAGACGTAGATGGCGATACTACCTCTCGCTCTCCCTCGACATCCGATATGTCAGGCTGCAACTCGAGGTCTTCTGCAATCTTTCCCCCAGCGGCACACCCTTCAGGGAAGGCTGAGTAGGGACAAAGCTTGGAGGGATGGAGGTCGAGCAGCTCCTGAACGGGCTGAGGACAGTGCTGAGCCATCTAAAACGGCTGCTGCCATTACCAGCCGACATATCATTCACACGCAGCACACGGCCTGGTCGTTGTCCCTGCGGATCTGTTGTCGTCGCAGACGGGTCTGCGTTCGAGCCCGTCGACACCCAAAAGAGGACGACAGCGTTCACGACGACCTAAGATGATCAATTTAAGCCATCGCAAACCCACATCATAATGGCTACTTACATCTGTACCACAGCTACCGAGGCAGATCCACCCTAATTGATGGCCATGCATCAGCGTCAGGATAAGGATATTTATGCAAGAGGTGGTGAGGGCCACTGCTGCAGCCCTGCGGCTTTCGTCAGCTTGTTATTCCGTAAAGGCAATCAGACGGACCAACCAAACCGTCCGCACGGCGACTCTGCGGACACTGACGCTACGGAAGCGTGCTCTTGATAATGACAGTAGAAAAAGAGAAGTCAACAGTATGTTGACCAATCTACCGAAATATTGAGGTCAATAGACAATATTGAAATAGACAAGACATACAAATCGTAAACGAGGAGCACGAGTGACGCGTGTCGCGTCAGGCCAATTACGCAAGAGCCGTCATCTCTGAAATATGTGATTCTCCCTGAGTAGCATAATTTTAGAATAGAAAGCAGGATGCAATACGACTAAAACGCACCGCATACAAGGATAATGCCAACGCCTACATATACCACAATTAGACTCAGGCCTCCCAGATAAATAAGCGATTTCAGCCGTGCGACGCGCGAGATGGGGCTCCACACTACGTGTACCTTCTCGACTAAGAGAATGTAAGCTCAGCAAGATATGCGATGCAAAACTGTGTCACTTACTGAGATACAGATATATCATGATTTTCGATGAGGCATAGAAGACGATGCAACTGAAGACGCCAAGGGAACAGACGGTAATATTGAGTTCCATTCCAGCGCCATGGATCAGAACACCAGCTAATCAGATTGTAAGTGGTCCATTAAAACAAACAAAGCTACTATGCGAAACCTACTGCTGAAGAGGAATGCCCATCTGTGCGAAAAGTGAGTTTGTCAATCAGATATGAAACTATTGAACACGCACGAGTCAATGAACGTTAGAATAACAAGCATTCGCGGCCAGCTAATGCTCTTTATACCACTGAGAGAAGAGATGTCATTGATCCTGATTCTCTGAGACAATAAATGCGCCAAGATTGACACTCCTTTCACGAATTCACTGTCAATTAATCGCAGCGGGCAGATTTACTACAAACAAACCTAGCAGGTGTATGACAGAGCTCAGGATCTCCAAGCCGACGCTTGGAAAGACCATGTTGTTAGTGGTAGTAGAAGATAACATTGTGGAAGTCGGTGAAGGACGGTCGATATTGGCAGTACCTTTGCATGGGAAGAACAGACGTGGAAATATCACTAAGGGTCGAATGGGGTATCGCATACCAGATATCGGCATCCGAGTTCTCGAAGCGTAGTGTCCGCCAACGTTCATGAGAGGAAGAGGTGATTTCGGAACACTTACCGTCGGTTGTGCCTTAAAAGGCAACTGTGTAGGATCCGACGGAAGCAAACGACTTGGCCGATTTAGTCAAATAATACTTAGCGAATACGCCCTCTTGAAGCAGTTAATGCATAGAGAACTAAACCATCAATTCTCATGCTTTCGAATTTCCGTCCAAGCCTACCTGCGCAGTTTGAGTAACGTCGGGTAGAATAAGAAGGTTTGTCTGAAACGTCACGTGACCAACTTTTAGAATTGTGAAGGTATTGGAAACTCGGGGTGTAGATGAGCAGTACTTTCTTAGCAAGCCAGCAAAAGTCTTCTACAGTCTAAACGCCCTACTCGTGCGGAGGAGAGCGACCTGAGGAGCCGGGCATAGATCATTTCCCGCACACCAAAGAACACGGGCGACGCCTCCGTGTGTTTATCGCCAGAGTTGCTCATTGCTTTTTCTGTTTTACATTACTCTACTGGTTCTATTTATAAATGGAAAGTCGTGACTAGCCTCATTGCACCAAGGTTGCTCTTGGTATCAGGCTGCAGACTGACTCTCGGTTCATTGTCCAGACATGGGACGATCGAGTCCACCCTTGTAGTCTGAAACTTTTTCAGTCACGCCATCGTGAATAATTTCCAGCTGTGTGGTAACGGTAATCTAGACAATGGGCCGACGATGAGAACGACCAGATAAATCAAGAAACGCTCGACGACCGATGACGAACCTGAATTTCATGCCTGTCCATGTCGTTGTTATTGAACATCGATGCCAATCCCTTAAAAGGGGCTCGGTTGCGAGACCGATGTGGATCGTGGTCTCCGTCTTCGTCAACAGACGACGCCACCGTCTGCGCTTCCTGATCTTCAGCAGTGCTCGGTTCTAAGCACACCTTGGGATCGCGAGCACTCTTCGAAGACATCGTAACCTTGGAGCTTCCCGAAGAGGGTGCAGAGGAGCAGCGACTCTCGACGCTCTTGAAGCGGATGTTGCTGTCTTCAGGCGCGTTGTCGGCATCAGTGCCTGACGCCTGATGTGACGTCCAAGTGTTATGAGTACCGCCGTCACCCAGAAGAGAACCAAGGCGTTGACAACGACCTGAAAATTCCGTCAAAGGTGAGGTGCGAAAATACCTCTATCGACACAGACTTACGTCTGTTCCGCAACTTCCCAGGCACACCCATGCCAGCTGCTGGCCATGCATCAAAGTGAGGACGAGGATGTTGATGCAGGAGGTAGTGAGCGCAACCATGGCGGCCCTGCCGGAGATGTTCCATCAATAATTCAATACATGAGAAAAAAATATGGATCATATTTACCAGACAGTCCGGATTGCCACTCTACGGATATGGGCATTGCGGAAACGCGCGCTGTAAAGAGGCCAGAGGAAAAGGGAAGTTAACAAGACATTGATGAATCTAATTCCCAAGCTTCAGTTATAAATCCACGAGTGAAAGCTTCAAAGCATACAAATCGTATATGAGAAGAGTCAGGGACGCGTAACGCTGCAGTCCGATTACACAAGAACCGTCGCCCCTAAAATAGGAGATTTTCCCTAACTCATGTTCAGCGGTGCGCATGAAGACCCGGATCGGCATGGACTACACACCGAAGACAAGCAAGATGCCAACTCCAACGTACATCACAACTACGCTCAGACACGCCAGATAAATTGGTGATGTAAGCCGAGCGGTGCGCGGTGCAGGACTCCACACTACCTGAACCTTCTCGACTGAGACAAAGTGAGTACCATAGTGGTTAATTCAATAAATATCGACAGACGCTTACTGAGGAAAAGGTATATCAAGATCTTGGATGTAGTGTAGAAGACGATACAGCTAAGCATGCCCAAGGAACACACGATGGGATTGAGTTCCATACCCGCACCATGGATGAGCACGCCAGCTGCACCTGCGGTTAGTAATCTGGCCAAAGCATTGACAACTACTGGAAACGTACTCGCAAACAAGAAAAGCCATCTGAAATATTAGATATTACTTTTGATCACTACAGTGGATTTCAAGCAAACATACGAGTCTAAGAATGCAAGCACCACGATAGATCGCGGCCAACTAATTTGGGAGATGGCCTGTAACGAGTGGATGTCCTCCCACCGGAGGCTCTGAGATAATACGTGCGACAATATTGATACCCTGTTGTTGGCCCTCAGCATTACAACAGTGAGAGACGTATTTCAAACGGACCCAACAGGTGTATGATCGAACTCAAAATCTCTAGCCCAACGTTAGGAAATATTATGTTCGAGTCAGGCCCGCCAGACTCTGAGGTAGCAGACGAGGAGCTGATGGACGACATAGTGTACATCCACTGAATATGGAGGGAGAGCACAGAGAGTGTGTGCTCCACACATAACAGATGAAGGTATACCGCATACGAGCGGATGGGATGGCGGATCGACCAGAAACCAGGTTCGAGCTTACCCTCGGCAGTCCATATGTGGTCCTAATCTCGTCGATCCCAACCGCATATTTCATGCGATCGTCGGGTAAGAACCAAGCTGACGGCCACAACCCACGACGTGAGAAGACTGTGCAGAGTCTAATATATATTGGTGAAAAATGAACGGAGAAATAAAGCCGTACGTGTTGCGGACGCCTAAGAATTGTGGCCTAAGCTCCAGGTCTCGCCGGAGCCTGCAAAATGAGACCGTGTGCGGAAACATTGGGCTTCAACGAACTCCCAGTTTGGCTTCCGATAACTCGGGGCGGACGCCTCAATTTGGAGCTGGAGAGACGAACAGGCCCAAAGCCCTCGGTTCCTAGATCGCAGAGGAGATTTCACGGAGCGGTAGCGCACACACAAGGGGTCGTATAATGGATGCGAAGAAGGAAAGCGTGAAGCTGTTCAGAATGACCGGTTCGTACTACATTTAATAACCTGACATCACAATCCGAGGTGCATCGCCTATGGCTTTAGATTACCTTCGATATAGACTGCAAATTTATCCGCTATACTTTCCTCGCTCCAGTCAACTGCGCCCTTTTCCGTTGTACCGAGCGTGATAGCCTTTTTGTGGACGGTCACAAACTGTCGCTTCAAACGTTGTAGCTCGGAGAGGGTGAGATTGCGTGCAGGTAATGTGATCCGGGGTTTGACTGTCGCAGAAAGAGTCAGCGTGACGGGTCCTCCGAGACCCTGGGATGCGGATTGCTCAGCCATGATGGCGGCGACCATGGATGTAGTGGCGTGCTCTAGGGTGCGTAGTGCGTCGGTGGGTGCTTTGGGAACCTAGTAGGCAATTAGCCCAATACCGTGATCCCGAAGCCACTGCAACGCACCGCTTGAGTCCCCGCATTAGGCGGTTTCACATTCCCTTCCGTCACCGCCTTCCATATTTCATCGATGGGTACATCGTCGTCGGTCCATGGGACAGTGAATAGCGGAGAGTCCAGCGAACCATTGATGAAGGCTCTTCGTAGCGAAGCAAAAGGTTTTCCAAGCTGAAAGGAAGAAGAGTTAACGTGAAGTTTATAGGTCGAGCAGGTCTGTGAGCTCACGTTTCCGGAGTATAGCCTCGCCCGTCCTGCCGCAGAGCATTCCATTCCTTGCATAGTTCATGGGTCGCTACTACATACACCTACTTCGCTCCGCCAGATGCATCAGACGCCTGATCGATGTATAACAGAACCACTCACCGTGCACACTCTCAGCTTCTGCTCTCGTGCTGCGCAATACATCTGATACCGAAACCCCTTGATGTAATTCATCGAGTCCATGATTAGGATGGTATCCTGTGCCATTTGCCGTTGCACGGCGGTGAAGAGCGCAGCTCGCGCTGTTTTTTCTGCGCGACCATCTGCATCGAGACTGGGGTGAGGGTGCTGTCAGTGCTTACGACCGTCCATACAACACGTACCGTTGTAAACATCCCGAGGGATGCTGAGCGTGTCGTCGGAGATTATAGACACCTTGAGCTTTGGACCAGTGTAATTTGAATCCTGCAGTCGAGCTTCGAGGTCATCCCGGAGTTGCTGTGCTCGCCTCGTCTTGCCAGACGAAGGATAACCGGAAATTGTGATCAGAGCCATTCACAGCGAAGAGCAACATTTGATGGAACAGTAGTATCATTGTGCCTTTCTTTGATTTAGTTTCAATGATACCTTTATCTTTCAAACCCAATAAAGATAACCTCTGATGGTAACAAGACAGCCCAAAGTCAAATTTATTGGCAAATAATAATTATATTGGACAGCCTTCTACTAAAATCTAAGCTTCCCGTCAAACATAAAGTTATCATTAGGAAGGAGAGATTTTCCAAAAATTGCTGGAAGCCGAAGCTAACAGACGTGTTCGGATGTGTAATTTGCAATCAGCAAAAGACTGCGCCTCGGTAATGACCTCACTGGCGACAGTACGTGCCCGAGCACAAGAATGGGAAATATATGCCGCAGAGAACCGTCTTATATACACGCTCGTGTCCTATGCACGGACCATCTCTTCAGCGTGGCGCTCGCACGCCGCGTCGCGCGAATGACATTTTCATCATCTCTTTCAGCTGTGATTTGATGCTGTCGAATACAGCCTCGTATCTTTACTTCAGGTGCGTGGACGTCTTGGCTTACGGAGAGGTATATATGTGTTTTTTTCCGAGGTTGCCCGCAGTTATTTGCTTACTCCACATGAGCCTGTGGACTATTTGCTGTTCTTTCCGCTCAGATGGCGTCTGGCTCAGTGGTTTTAAGATATGCCTCTGTTTGAACAGAGATATGTCGTTGATGCACTTGAATGAGGATGACGAGGCTTGCTTCTATTCGTGCAATGCAGTTATTAGTTCGTGTGGAATTATTACCGTCATACCGATATACTGGCTGTCATAATTGCTTTCCGTAGACACTCCCGAGTGTACTATATCTCCACGTTTACTTGAAATATATCTTGTATGCCATCCACACACAATGAGTATGTCCACCAGTCCGAACCATTGATCAAATGTCACTCAGGGACCACCTGGGAGAGCGGGACATCCAAATCGCGATAGCCGCTTTCACAAGCGACGTCCCAGATGGCCAAGCAGTTAATTCTTGCGCTCTTCCACATTCTCGCCACCCCGCGCTGTAGCTCTTTAGAGCATGGTCGCCGCTCAACCTTCGCATTCTTCCGCCAATCCTCAGGTGAATCTCACATGACATGAGAATTATTCTCACTAAACAGTCCGTGAACAGGCGCCAGAAGCAGGCCTGGATAAGTCAGCAGGTGAAGGAAGCTCGAATGCCAGCGACAGTCGCGCAGCAGGACGTAGCGCAAGCACGACGAGCAGCTCAGGTCCTGCCCGTGCACAAGACGGGACTTCAGTGGATCATTCATTTAGCGACGGGCCCGAATCAGCGCACGGTCCTCCTACTTCTTTCCCCACACAACCTGAATTGTCTTGCTCTGGGCCGGCTCCAGCAACGCCAGCGGCGATGATCACTACCACATCTTCAGAGACACACCAGACAGAGGATTCTGACTCGGCCAAGGAGAGGGAGAAGGGCGAGTACACCACCACTTTCACCGCACCGGTGGGCAAGCGCCGTCGAGATGGGCGGTTGGTTTCTTCAGGTGCGTTTTCTGCATCCAGCGAGAAGGACCAACCTCCGTCGCCAGATGATTCCAAAGCCCCATCGAGGCGTAAGAAACCCTTCTTGTCCCGGCTCGCTCGCATATGGACGTCCTGCTTCCACCCTTCACGCCGTACCCACATCATCGAGATCGATGAGGGCATTATCACTCAGGCATCGGACGAAAAAGAAACTATCAAGGAGACTGAGACCTCCAGCAAACCCACGCGCGAATCCTCCACATCCACTACAGGTGAGAGAAAAGCTGACTATATGCGCATATAGCTAACCAATCTTCAGTGGGCGGCGCCCCGTACTCCCGTTGATCATTCCTTCTGTCACATCCGATGCAGAAATTATCGTGCCTCCGACTCCGACCACGCGACTATTGCCGATCTCAGAAACGGATGGATTAACGTCGGGTGCGGTGCAGCCGCCAGGCTCGACTGGCGAGAATCTTGCGCACGCCCACGAACACGGACGGATACCCCCACGAGACTCTATAGAAGACTCAGATGGATCATTCACAGAGGAGGCCGTGCTTCGCGAGCTGGTCATGGTGATAGAGGTAGAGGACGAGGAGCAGCGGCTGATCAAGAAGGGGGGCGCTGGTATACCCATTGGCCAAGTGAGTCTCGCACAGTTCAGCTCTGCGTTCACCTTCCAATGGATTCGTGCCAGGATGGCCAACCATGTCCGCTACTGCCACCGGTGGCTCCTGAATACCTTGGGCGAAAATGTCTTGTCCTGGACCTCGATGAAACTCTCGTACATAGCAGTTTGAAGGTATGTTCTTATACCCTAGACTGATCGGTCTTGCCTAAGTTCTATGCAGGCGGTTCCGTCACCGGACTATATCGTGCCCGTCGAGATCGAGTCTTATTGGCACAATTTCTATGTGCTGAAGCGGCCGGGGGTTGACGATTTTTTGAGGCGCATGGGTGAGATTTACGAGGTCGTGGTATTCACAGCGAGTCTAAGCAAGGTGAGCGTCGCATGCACAGTTCATTTATTTCCTTCATGTACTTCCGGATCCTCAACCGTTATACGTGCTGTGACCGGTACCTAGTATGCCGACCCGGTACTCGACAGGCTTGATCCCTCCCGTTCTGTGGCCCACAGGCTGTTCCGAGAAAGCTGCTACAATCACAGAGGCAACTATGTCAAGGTAAAGTCTAGTGCTGATGATAAATTTACTGTTCTGACTCGCTATGCAGGACCTCTCGCAGTTAGGCCGGCCAGTCGGGGACACTATCATTCTGGACAACTCCCCGGCTTCATACATCTTTCACCCACACAATGCTGTGCCGGTGTCGTCGTGGTTCAACGACCCACACGACACGGAGCTCACAGATCTGTGCCCTTTCCTGACAGATCTAGTCACTGTCGACGACGTGCGCGGGATCTTGAATCCTGCGTTGTAGCGTGTTTTCACGCATGCCCGGTCTCCCCTCCCTTGGGCAGGTCCCATGACCCATTCCAAGGGTACAGCCACCATCTGTGTTGACGTCAGATACGCTCTGATCGAGATGGTGGCTTTCAGCGTTGCTCCGTCCGCTGATAGAGCATTTATAAAGTCACTCTTTTCCTTCCGTTGCACGAGCAGACAGGGCAACTGTATACCCTCATAACCAAGTGGGTGTCATGTAAAGCCTATTGTCGTCAAAGTCCGTCTGATTTGTCTCTTGTCATGCTGCATCAGGTTGCTGTCGCGCTCTGTATCATCATCTCTGCTGGGAGAGTTACCCTGCAATTGTTCCACTAAGTCCTAACTCAAGCACTGGAGATATCCACTAGCTATCATCGCACGCGTACGTTGCCAACCCGTCGGTATCGAAATGTCACTGACTTGATTTGATGTAGTCCCTCACCCTTTCTTTTTCGCAGTTATCTATCCTATACCCTCGTTGAGTTGTTATCAAGTCTAGCTTGATGTTGTTGTCTTTCGGTCGTCAGCATAACGTACCGTTACGAATACAGTGATGAGTCCTGCTTCATCAGACTGAGACTGAGTCCCGAAGTGTGCACCGCGGATCTGAGTATCCGTTTGTCACGGAGTATTGCCCACCGCTGAAACTGTCTCAACTGGTACGGACAATCCTTTGAATCTTATTGAACATCTCACACACTGCTCCAACTTGGGCGTTTCACTCAAGGATGCGCAGCTCGGCGTCGTCCTGTGGGAAGGTGCCTGAAGAACCATATGACAGGAATATCCCCCAGGTGTCAGGTGGAGACGTTAATGTTTGAAAAGTTTAATATAGCGCAGAGCCTGCTGCACACTCGATACCTCTTCTTGCCAGCACTCGGCTGCCAGCACACCGGCGAGATATTATTGTCGATTCAAGTCGTCACCGCCAGTTTGCGTTGTTAAAAGCCGTTGATTGTTACTTTAGGAGGGGCCCTTCTCTCGTCCGTCCCCTCACACGTTCCACCACGCACAACTACATACATTCTCAGAGCCGCCACTACGGAAGAAGCCACTACTGGCCCTTTGAGCCTGCTTTCGTCTCGGACACCTCGTCGTCCCACGGACTAAATTTAAGCTTTCTCATGCGAGGCAATGACTGCAGCCAAGACAGCCCCGGAGGCAGGAGCGTCCTTCCACCAACTTCCGCAGCCGAGCTCGCAGGCGAACCGTGCGCAGCGATCGTATGGACATGCGAGGGCGAGGGCGGCATGCTCGCGATGGACACCTCGCTCAGAGTAGGTAGGCGCTCGAGGCTCGTGTTCGTCGACCCACCGAGCACACGCTGCAGCGCCTCCCGCTCTGCAGGCGAGGGGGCGAACGCGCGCATCGAGATGGACGAGAACAGCGAGTCCGGCTCGCAGGGCGGCGGAGCGAACCCGGGAGGCACGCTCCGGTTGGACGACATGTTGCCGGGGTGTGGCATGAGCGACTCGAAGGGCGACGACTGAGGGACGACAATTGTGGGGACCGGCGTCTTGGTCAGGCGGAAAACCTTCGCCTCCGGGTTCAAGCCTCTCTTCTCTTTGTGCTCCTGCGTCGAAGCAGCGGAGAACCACCGTCGGTGAGCAGTGGCAGCCTTATCGTCTGACTCGTCTTCATAGCTCTTCGAACGGAGGGGAGCTGCTGGCTCCCCGGGAAGCATCGCGCGTTGCAGGTCCATAGTGTCAGTTGAAATTCGGTGGCGTGGGGGCGGAGGCCGCACTTCAAAGGGGTCCTCCTTGTCGATGGCGTCGAATGACGGACACGTGAGTGATGTCGGGGACGAGCTGAATGCCGCAGGGCCCTCGACAGGCAAAGGTGTCGGAAAGGTCTTCCGCCAGTCACGGGCCAAGACGGTGTCGTCTTCAGACTGAAAGGACCTAGACAACCCATCCATACCAGCCACCCCATCCAGAGAATGGATCAAACTGGTGGGGATCAAGGATGCAGTCGTAGGAGACAAGATACCTCCTGACCCATCGACAGGCCCCTCCGTAGGACTATCGCTAAATGGCGCAAAACGAGTGATGTGTGCCGGTGCTGATGAGTTTGCCGTGGTAGGATTGCCGTCGAACACCGCGCAACCCCTGGGACGCATGATTACTTGTTTGTGGACATTCATATCCCTCTGACGAGGGGGAGTATGAACAGGGTCTCCATCGCTTGACAGTCCGGTGAGAGAACCATTCCTAGTTCTAGGTGAGATAGATAAGTCCCGTCGGTCATTAGATCCAGACGACAACGAGCCGCTGTGCGGGACCTGCAAGGTAGACGTGAAGGCCTCCATGCGGTCGGAATAATCAGTGATAATGTGAGTACGTGGATCTTGAGTCTGGTTAGCATACGGCGTGATGGGCGACCACGGGATAGGGGTGTTGTCCTCGTTGATCGGGTTGACCACATGAAGGGGATAAAAAGACCGGTCCTGTTTCTTAATCTCTGCTTGCTCCCGCGCCCGCCGTAACCGCTCCTCCTCCTGAATAATCTTCTCCTCCAGCTCTTTCGCACGCACATTTAATGCAGCGACAACATCCTCTGCCACCTTTATCTCTTTCTTCTTCCTCTCTAGTTCATCATGCGTCTCCCTCTCCATGACATCCCCCTCCTCCTTACACTTCACGCACGTCTCCTTATCCCCCTCCATCCTGCTCCGCATCTCCCCAATCTCCTTATCTAGTCGCTCGACCCGCTGGCTCGCACTATCGCGTGCGCTTTCCGCGGCCTTCAGCCGCTTCTCCGCATCGCGCTTGCTGCCTTCGGCGCTGCGCTTTGAGTCCTCCAGAGTCTTCGTGCGCGTCTTCAGCTCTGCGCGCGACGCATCCTCCCCGCGCTTGCGCTCGCGGTGCGCGTCGAGGTCACTCTGGATCGCAGCGTGCGACTCCGCTGCCGCAGCACGGAAGTCAGAAAGCTGTGTGCGCAGGTCGTGTACGGTCGTGTTGGAGTGTGCGATCTGGCGGAGTACTTCTGCAATGATCGGCGATGGTCGAAGAGCGATGGCGAGGACGGCGAGTATGGGGGCAAGTGCTGAGCAGAGAGCCTGTTCTGATCGGGGGCGGCAGGTGCGATGGGCAGTGCAGGTGATTGCATATGACGCTGTCCGAGGTTCCTATCGCCTTTGGGAGGCGATGTTGTTATTCGAGGAGCATGGAGAGGTAGAGAGGCCGACTTCGGAAGAGGTGGGGGAGTGGTGCTCCTGGGAGAGGTGGCTATAGATCGTTGTGTCGATCGCTCCGTGCCTCTCAGTCTCGGCGCAGAATCTTGGTTGTTTGGTGGGGGACGAAGTGTGTTCGACGAGGGGGCAGTGAAAGGTAGACCTATCGACACGGTTTCAACTAAGATCCCTTGATCAAAATGCTTGTCACTCACCATCATAGCTCTCGAAATTGTCGAGGGTTTTCACGTCCAATATACCAGAACCGCACCTTTCCGCATCCTTGGTGTTTGCGAGCACATCATGCCACCAATTCTGTATCGTGCCTCCCCTCCACCATTTGCCGAATGCGCCGATAAACCAAGCATCTGAGACAGTTGAGCAAAGGCCCTCCATCTGCATCGTACGACCATGGTTGCGCGACTGCGAACGCCCCGTTGGATACACCGCAGCGATAGTGAAAATGCCAAAGCTATGGAAAACATGCTTCGGAGTGCGCAGAGAGACGGAGGCCCGATTGACGAAGTGAAACGGCGAAGTAGGATCAAAATTTCTTCCTGGTTTGTGAGCGCTTGATGAGGGCCTGCGGGATAAAGTGAAGTGCACGCCCGAGTCGTCCAACCCACCCTGATCGTCTTGGCCGCTCTCGTCGAGGCGACTGAGATGCTGTCGAAACGACTGTTCGGTGAGATATGTCCGGAAAGAGGTCTCCGATGGGTTTGTGAGATATGCTGATTGGTGTTACATTGCGCCGTAGCAGGGATTGTGGAGCAGAGGAGCGAGATGTACGCGAGAGGCGGTGTATGGACGCATAGTAGTGGATTGCGGATGCGTTAGATGCCCACGAAATGAAAGACGATATAGTTAGTAATCACGCACCGAGTATCAGGATGATGATCGCGAAAACCGTGGCGAAAAACACAGAGCGGAGGTCGACCTTGCGAAGGAGTATGCTCAAAGGCATCGCAGTGTGAGTACCGACGAGCATGGCGCCCAGTCCGCCAAAAACCATTGTGGAGAGTAGAAAAAGAGGAAACCTCCCCTCTATATTCGGCACCGACTGGGTGGCGGTGCCTCGAGGCTGGGACGGAGGGTTACAATGATTGATGACCTTGGCCGACACTGTTGCAAGGGGACGACAGAAGAGTGTCCCCAGCCAGTTTGAAGCTGCAAAAGACGAGAAGAAGAACAAAGAAAGGTTGTTGTAAAAAGGCAGAAGACCGGAGAGGAGAGAATCTCATCAGGGAGAATGCCACAAGTCAGCTCGACGTCGGCACTATCTCCGCTCAGATCAGATGACCCGTTCCCGCCTCACCGGAATACTCCGACTCCGACTCCGACCATTTTTTCTCTCTTGTTTTGTTTCTCCGTTCCATTCCTCCAAACCTGAACATTTCTCTACACAGTGTACATCTTTTTTTTTCTGTTCGTTTGTACCCCGCCCACAGCTCAGGTCCATCGATCCACGCTATCGCCTCATCAGCATCCTCAGGAATCTCATTCACCGTCGCAGCTCGTCTGACTTCGTACACGGCTCTTGTTATCGATCCGTCCTCGACAACCGGTCATCCTTGCATCCTGAGGGAACTTGTATCCTCTATCCAGCTAGTCCGTGTATTTGGCTTCTCGTGGAAGCCTTGCTGTTCCCGTGCGACACCCGTGGTAATATACCCAGTTCGCTTCGCATCTTGGCGAGCGAAGCAAGTACCACGGGTATCGCCCAGGCTGCATCCTGTCGTTGGCGATCCCCCCGAAATATAGGTATGTTCCGCGGTAGTTCGGTCCTGATATCGTGATGATGGCATATCTTTGCTTCTGTCTTTCTGATGATCATGTTACGCCATACTTGCATATCTTCTCAACATACCATGTGATCCTCGTGGATAGCTAGATACAGCAGATCCCAAACAGTTCACGGACTTCGTTCTGCATAAAGTAAGAAGTATAGCTATTCACGGTTCCAGTTCGAAGGATGAGTTGATGCCTCGACCTTCTTTATCATCTGCAGGTTCTGAGGTATTCGGCAGCCTACCCTGCGTATCTTTTACTCTCGACATGGACCCCTTGATGGATCATTCCATCCAGCTGGCCACATCACGTCCCTTTATCTACTTTTTTATGTTCCGCAACTTGCTTGCCCTCAACCATCCTCTTGTTTACGTTGACCGGTGTTGAGAGCATTTGTCTCAACTGAGATGAACCCATGTGCGTTGGACGCGAACACCCGAGTACGCAATCGAATTTGGAGGCGCGCATGCACCGCAGTGTGGTCACCCCTGCCAGCGAGTTGTTCCCAATTGAGGTCTCGTACGCACACTAGCTTTGTGCGTGTGTTCTTCTGATTATACATATGTGAACGTTGCGAACTCGAGTTTGTCAGATGGGCGGAGTCGTTGCGGTCGATTGCTTGGATTGCTCGTCGGCCTTGAAGACGCATCTGTACATCAGTTCGGAGGCTGCTAAGCAGGTGCGCTTCAGCATTGAATATTTATTGAAGTTTGAAGACCAAAAGAGTCTGCGAGTTCATGTTGCTGTATAAGATTGGGATTCGAGAATATAATGAACGCAAAGTTCGAGAATGACATAACGGTAGTACTAGTAGTACAAGATCATTGATAGCAAGGTATATTCCAGTCACGCGAAGATTCCATCCGGATATGAGAGGTCAATCCATACAATAAATGAACGACGGGATAGTGGAGACATAGTCATGTATGATTGCAGTGGTATTAGGTTCGGCGTTTTTTAGACGAATGCAGCTTCTCCATCGGTCCATCGTCTCGGCCTCGCTTATTACTCGTCCGGCTCGCAAATCCTTGAGCTTTTGCGGGTGCTTCTCAGGGAGGTCAAACAGAAGTGCGGGGTCATTTTCGGGCCAGCCATCGCTTGCAAGGGCATCGTCGAATATCTTCAAAACGGCCTCGTATGTGAGCGGATTCTTATCCTGATCGTTCTTGGATCTGGTAAACTGACTTAAACACAGCTTCGTGAAGTCGTGCAGGAGAACGGAAAGGGGAGGATTATCCTTGACAGTGACTGGTTGATGGAGGACCCAGCCTTCTTTCATCCTAGCGACCTTGGAGGCCCCTGCGAGCACGAACAAACCGTCGCACGCTAATTCCCGCTCTGGATCGTTGTGTGCGGTGTGTCGAAGAACAATCCAAATGAGTACCCAGTAAAACGATTCTAGGTCGTGGTGAACTTGATGAATTACGTCCCCTTGGGACTGGAGGATGCCAATTGCCATGAAGTGGAACGTGCCCTGTCCGCATGAACAGCGCGAGCTTGTTAGAGGGGAATTTTACACGAGAAATTAAATGAACTGACCGTCTTGTCCTTCAACTCAGCCTTCTCCCCCGTATCCGAAGGTTTATCAGACAGTTCTTCTGCGTTCGATGGATCCTCCGTCACGAAGCTGCTGTAATCGAAATCATGGATGAATCCTTCGAACGGCCGGTCGAGCGCAATCATCACGTTGCCGACGCTGACATCTCGATGCAGAACGCCCGCTTCAAGCGCCAGCCGATGGCCTGCCATACAACCATCCGAATTAGATGGTGCTATGATATTGGACAGATTCGACAAACCTTTAATCGCGTCTCGCATCGCCTCTACAAGCTCCCGAGTGCGCTCGAACTTGTCTAATGACTTGCCAACAGTATCCATCACAAAACGCATATGACTACGCTCACGAAGCCGCCAGTCCGGGTCTCCAGTGGCGAACCACGAGACAGTCCTTTGGTATGTATCTTTGACCGACAAGTCTGTGAGACCTTCTGCATTGGGCGGGGACTCCGAAGGGAGATCTTCCATCGTGTGATTGCTCTCAGAACCGATAGAAGACGCGTCGCTCGCCCGTGGCGAAGGTGTCTCAGTATCTAAGACTGAAATTGCCTGTGATGAAGGAGAATCCGGAACAGAAGTTGCCCGCGACACAGGAGAAGGCTGGGCTGAAGACACCTGTGACGCAGAAGAAGCTGGGACAGAAGTCGCCTGCCATGGGTTTGGGCCCAAGGGATAGAGTTCCTTTGCCTCATCTTCGCCCAAATCACCCCCGCCAAGTAGCTGTGGAAGTCCAATGTACTCTTCCTCTGGAATGCTGCGACTCTTGATTCGTTCGTAAAAAGCCGACTCTGGATCGCGCATCATCTGTCGCCACGCATCCTTGACCGGACGAACTGCGCCAGTCTCATCTTCGAGTGCTTCCCATATCGTCGTGGATCGCGAGAACAGGTGGGAATTGAGCGCAATCAACCTGTACATCAGATAACGTTTCAGTTCTCCGCCTTCCTTCACTGTCGCCCATCGACTGTGAGATAGATCTTGGGCCGGACATCTTTCTTCAGCCTCTGAAGCGTCTCCTCCGCCCACTTCAGCTCTTTGTCTGTCGGGGAACTGATCAATGGGTCTGCGCCGACGATAAGTTCGCCCTTGATGGGATTGACGAACCGCCACAGGAACTTCCGGAGCAATTCGGGCTGTTCACGGTAGTTGAAAGATTCTTATACGATAGCGCAAGAGTGATCGAAACGAAAGAAACGTGCGGTCTTCCCGTAGAGCCCTACAACAAAGACGTAGACGAGATGGTGTGCAAGCATCAAGTTCCGCGCATTCTTCGCCAGCTGTGTCACGGTTTCGACAGCTCGTACGCCGTCCTTCACGAACGGATCTCGGTCTTTGTCGTCCACGAGCGTCTTTCTCATAGGATCCTGTGCTTTAGAACTTTTGACCTCGAAAATCAAGGACACGTCGAACCATTCGAGTTTCTCGGGCACCTCGTTACTCTTGCCGGGCAACAAAGCAATCAGGTCAGGCTTCGTTTCATGATGAACTTCGCGGCCCAGACTGTATGGGTAGACCATGTTGAAGTTGCTACGATCATGGAAAGCAAGTTTCTTGTCCTCTGGAAATCCCGCGACGAGGGCATCAAGGCCTTCGATCTATGTGGATGTCAGTTTGAATATCAAAAAATAAGCAGGAAATACACGTACGCAAGGCTTGTACATGGCCGTCTCTTTAGTAGATTCGGGACCATCCAAGCCGGAGAAAGCGGCGGAAACGTCAGCGGATTTGTAGAGCGCATCGCTAGGCACGAGGACATCCAGAAACTTCTGCGGGTCGTGTGGGTACACTCGAAGCTTGCGCGAGATTTCCTCTGCCCAGCCATTGATGTTTTCAGGATTGTCGCGACGAACTTGTTGTTTAGTGCCAGGGTAAACAACGGATTTCGATTTCACAGGAGTACTGAACGACATACTTGAGAAACACCGAGCAGAGGCTACAGCCGGAATCCAACACGGCGGAGTCCATGTTTTTATGTGTTCAGGTGGCGGAAAGGCACAAATACGTTGCTTCAGGAAACACGCCCGAGACCAAGCAGTGGAAACAATCGATCAGACTAGTCATCGGCCACAAAGTTTTACAGCCTCACCAGATTATTGAGAGAAGCACTTTCCGTCGTTAACCGAGCGTAGTGGCCGCGTTTTCGCAAATGCTGCGCTAAAGCAGGAGGTGGTTCAACGTTGAAACGTTGGACCAAACGGGTTTCCAAATCGAGCTCCTTGCGCGGTCACGTGTGTGGCCTGTGCGCGTCTAGACTATGGTAGCCTTGCGGCATGTTTGATGGGAACTACGGGAACAGCCCTGAACAGCCTTTCGAAGTAATTATCGGAAGTATCAGCGTGGCGCCATCAAAGACATTCCATTTCCGTGTCAGAGAGAAGCCTCGCGAACAAGGCTAATCGCCAGCGAGCGCCTTGCGGCACGCCAATATGTCGGGAAGAGTTCAAAAAACATATCAGATATTTCTCAGGCGCGATATATGGCAAACTAACATTGCCCTTGTCAGTCGAATCAGGGCTAAATGTCAGGCATCTGGGAACGACGGGAACAGCGTTCGACGAAGTAATTATCGGAAATACCAGTGTGGCGCCATCAAAACATCAAAGACATTCCATTTGTATCAATTGCCAGTGAAGTACCGTGTCGGGAAAGATCAGGTCGAGCACGTCCGACCCGTCCGGGTCCTATTATATATTACAGCCTCCGTCATCGCCGTTTAAAGTTCGTATTGCAACCCATCATCTTGAGGGATATGAAGAGCGCCACAACGGCTCCGTATATACTATATCATGGTCAGTTTCTAGGTTTCGGAATACAAGGGCAGAGTTCTATATAAGGAACGACATGTTCTTCCTAGAGGCTCGGTCAGCAGGCATGGGCAAAGCACAGCCCAACAGTTCACACCTTCCTCTTAGAAAGATAATGCCCAACCCCCCACCTGGCACGGCAGTGAGCTGGCTGACGTGATGATGAGTAAGATGAATACACCATTCAGTGCAAAAAATCAGGCGCTGGTGAGGCAGAACACACGGAAGTCGCATTTCGGATCGGCTTAGACGCGCCATTTTACGCACCAGGAGAACAGCATCCTTCGCAAGCTCAGCAAGACCGGCATCTGCGTGTGTGCGTCACGTTTGCCGCTCAGATAGCAACTGCGCACGAGGGAGAGGTCATCCTGGAAATAAAGCTCATGGACGGAGATATAATATATGCTGAAACATGTTCAATGTGTTATCTTTCACCATAGAAATGAGTGATAAATACAACTGACCGGAGAAGAACGTCTTTGCCATCCAACCATCACCTTCCTCGAAATGATAGCGTGTTGTGCGGTGGCAAAAATATGTACGAAGAAGAATGTGTCATCCAAAGGGCATACCAAAGACGACACTCCAGCCATGAGTGAGTGCTTTGTAATGTGTTCAAACATATAAGCGAGAATACGTGAGCGAGCATTCCATGAGGCGCACCTCTATGGAGTATAAAACTGAATGAAAATTAGTGGTATTTATTTCTGCATCATTGAGAGGCAAAACATATGGCGTGCCACTCATAAGGTGACCCACACTTGGGCACGATACAGTGTTAAAGATCCGCAGCCTTTTGTGGTTTGATGTTTAGGACTAAACCATGTACACCGCAACCTAGGACTTTGCACAAGGCCCAATCTAAATTTCGTCGAGACCTCCGGAACAAAAAATCGACACGCACACAGCCTGGGGATTCAGAAGCTCTCTTGGCTCACTTCATAGTATTATTTTTTCGCTGCCTCTGCCAAGTCAGAGATTATACCCTTAGCACGAACTTGTTCATCTTGGCAACGTGGTTGGCTTCGAAAGAGCCTAATTCAAGCAGAGGGTGTGTATCACCCGTCTCAAAATAAAATTCGGAATAAGTCCCTGAGATAGACGATGACTAGATGTAAGCGCATTGTTAGCTCTAGAGGATTGATCGTGTCATGCACCTTGTCCAGGAGGGCATATCCAAACGTTGCTAGCACGCAGAGTGCACGATCGAATTCGAGATTTGCCACGCGACATCCCCGCGCTGCATCACGTGCATGTTGTCGCCAAAAACTTGTCGAATTCACTCTCACCTGCTCGTGTGAGGACCTTCTCCTTTCCCTCATCATGCTTTCTTCCATATCATGATGCATAAAATCGACCGCATATTGCTGCGACACTCTAGCCGAGGTGTCGCCTTCGATCGTTACAGCACTATCCGAAGTTTTTTCCGGCAGCAACATGCTCCACCAGTCGAGCCGATCTCCCTACGCCTGTCCTTTAGCCTGAACCGTGCTAGAAGTTGTAACGTTGCACTCCGCAGGTGCCTATCACATCGTATAGCTTTCCGTCATTATTCGACGACCCCGCGGCTATGTTCAGACCCCGGTGCCCCACGACCGGCGAGGGAAGACGGAAGCTCAGGAGGAGGCGGAGAGCATTCATCTTCTTCCGGTGCAGGAGAATCTGACCAGAAGTCAGAACCCACGCAAGATGAAATGGAACCCCAGCGACTCGATAACTACCCGCGATTCTTTCGACGGCTCGCATTGTCTCTGCCACATCTCCATCGCCCTTCTCGCGACGACTTCCTGAATGCTGCCAATGGCTTCTGGCAACGTGCACGCGTTCGATTCAAATGGCTTACCATTCGGTCGTTCCGAAAGTACAATGCGGACGACCTCTCTGCCTTTTTTACTTGGTTTCTCATGAGTCAAACATTATGGCTGTTTGTGGGAACGTGAGCAGCAGCTTGTTTTTTTCGCACAGCGTTTTAGTCTGACCGGTTGCTCACGAATAGTACCACGTTCTTTTCTGTGCTGTTTGCAACAGCAAATAGTTTGCGTCTGCAAGGTAGGCACACAAGTCATTACTCCACGCCCCGACGTTATTACTAGTTGCCAAGCACGTCGAGCATGCATTGTTCAGATGGCTTTCGAAACCATCAGTGAAGTTTGCAATGCATCTCTTGCATATCTTATGGATATCCCGATATTGGATATCCAGAGAATACGCAGAACAATGCGACAACATGTCAGACGTAGTCGTTTGGCACTCAATACCCAATTTCAACCTTTGTGTTTAGCCTGAGGAGATATTGACATGGTCTTGAACACAGCGTATCTCGCACGCGCAATTAGCGACTATCTCACCTCTGAAACGGGTATTACCATCATCTTTGAGTCAGCCATCGTCCCCAAGTGGAAGGACTCCCGAATATCATTCAAAAATGTCTACGTAACGCGACGCCCTGGTGATGCCGACACGAGACGGCGCCAACTCGACCATGATGCAGCCCACAAAGCTGCCGCTGGGTATGATGTTAGTAACCATCCTTCTTACCATGGGACCGGAGACGAAGAGGTTGAGCCGAGTTTGCTTCCGGACTACTCTGAGGAAGATATAAATTATTCTATGTTTGACCTGAGCGTCGACTCTATTGATGTTACATTGTCTTTTGCACGCTGGTTCGATGGAAAAGGTCTTGTCAAGGATGCTGTTGTTAAGGGAGTTCGGGGAGTCTTGGGTACATGCCTTTTTGCTCGCAGACCTTTCTATGCTGATATTGATTTTTCAGATCGACGAATGGTGACCTGGGACCCGGACAACCCACCTGACCCTGCCTCCTTCAGGCACATATCTCAGCCAGGAGACTTTGAGCTCGAATCACTGCAGCTTGAGGATGTCCTCATCACGGTCTACCAGCCAGGCAACTTCCGTCCGGTATACCGCGTCGATCTTCCGCGCAGACATCCATACGTTCCGGAAGCGATGGCTCTTCTATGACTTCCTGGCAGCAGAGAATGTCGTCGGCCAGTTCGACAATTGCCTCTTCAGCTTGCATCGTCCGCAAAGCATTGGACGCACGACGGATCAGGACCTGAAGGATGGTCAATGGGCTCGCATGGTATATCTTATGCATTCATTACTTCTAACAGGGGGCTGACCGAATTTGCTCCGCTGATAGTCGCGCTTCCGGATGGACGGAGTAAACATCGATCACTTGCAGAGCATGACCACGCAGGAGGGTCCAATTTCATGGATCACCTCCGGCAAGGTCGATGCAGTGCTTGATATCAAGTTCCCGCGCGATCCGCAAGGCAATCTCCCGCTCAACGCGTTCCTTGGCGAGATCGCGGATGCGATCACAACTGCTGCATCTTCTGTCGCGGCGGAGCGCATTCCTGGCCAGCGTGTGCTCGCGAAGCCTCCCTTGAGTGCGCCGTCAGATGATGAGCAGCGGGGCGCCGAATTCACGGATGCGCCGAAGGTCGTGATCGATATCGACTTGCGCTTCAGGGATCTCAAGGCTGCAGTGCCTATCTTTACGAATGATCTGAGTTATGTGAACAATGCGCTGATAAGACCGATTGTGGCATTTATGAAGTGCGTATTTGTTCACGATTTTCATCGCATGCGAGGTCGTTGATTGACGTTGCTCTTAGCGCAAATCGAACATTAGTGCCCATTCGTTGTCGAGTTGTCAGCGATCTTAACGAATTTGATGGTGCATGGACGGTGAGAGTCACGATGCTTGCCCTCGTGTGTTGGAGTACTGACCTTCATTGTCTGGTTCAGATGTGGGAAAGTGAGCAGTGACTGTTTCACCCGTCCTATGATATGCTGACCAATATTTCTCTAGCCGGCCTTATGGATGCCATCGCGGTGAAGGTCTGTCTCTACGTCTCTGCATATGTCGTCTGCATTCATGCTGAGGTTCTTCCATAGGTGTACGAAGCGATCCTACCATGTCACGCAAGCCAACTTCAACCGGCGCATCAAAGCTGTCAGCGCCTGGAGCCTGCAGATGACCGCGAGTGCGATTTTGTCGGCTCTGCGGACGCTGGTGGATCCGATGGCGGCTCACTTGAAAGAAATCTACGAGCGGGGATTTACGCCAGAGGGTGTGCTTCAGATCCCGGCTACGTTGTATCTCAGTGCTTGAATTATTGCCTCGGTTGCGGAGGTTGCACGAGATTATGTACGATAGGTAGGAGGTCAGTTCCAAAAACTTGCCAGCGTTCGGCGAGTCGGAGATATGGTACGGCTGCATTGCCGGACTAAATTACGGTTTTTACGGTGGTATCCAGGCATGTACGAAGCGCAGTTTTTTACACGGCATCTGTGATTTGCAAAACACCTCTCCCTTTCATTCGACTCACTGGGAAAACTGTATTCAAATTCTCTTATGGAGAACAGATTGCATTTACGCATATGTCATAGTACTACATGGATACAATTTCATTGAACTGTCAACCCCTTACTCGCCCACTCCTTTTCCAACTTGATCAGATCGTCCACAGCCGCAAGCACCGTATCCCTCCACGGAACCATCTCTTTCAATCCCAGCACCTCTCGAGCGCGAGTATTATCAATACTCGTCTGAGGAGTGGCGGGTGCGCTCCGCGCGTCGACCGCCAAGCGGTCCCGCAGTTCCGGGCGCACTTCCGCGATATACTCTACAGCATCTTTGAAGCTAAACCACTCGCCGCTCATCAGGATGCGCTTGCGCCCTACGTTGGTTGGCGATGTAATCGCGCCGACAAGTCCGCGGGCCACGTCGCGCACATCGATGGAGGAGGAAAGGGGGAATAGGCTCGTCGGGACGGAGAAGCGCGTAAATCCTGCTGTTCGTGCTCAGCGCAGAGATCGTAGCGTCGGGGGCGCGGAATCCAGGCGCGAAGGGCCCATAGAAGAAAGGCGGATTCACTGCGGTTTCCTCTGAAATCGGATTTGCGTGAATTGCATACGATTGGGGTGCTTACCGGTTGTGATGTCCATGTGCGGGTGCTGGTCTGCGAACTCCCACACGGCGCGTTCTGCAAGTGTCTTCTCTGCGGCGTAAATAAACATTTCGTCGCGCATGCCATCTAGCACCTCTTCCCTCGTTACTGAATTCCAGTCTTCTCGGACCAATTAGTGCGTTCTCGCACGGCGATCAGACATCCTCGCACCTTTGTCTGTCCATCCGGTTTCGCTGGTGTCGCCGGGCTTGCGCACGGCGACCATGCTGCTCACGAGGACGAACCTCGCGATTCCCGCCTTCTCAGCTTGACGGAGAATATTGAGACTTCCTTCGATAGCAGCCTTGAATCGGTCAGTTTCGTCAGGGTAATGCCAGCGACTATTTGTGCTCACGTTCAACGCAGCCTCGGGTGAGGCGCGTCCTGGAAGGGGGCAGCGGCGTGTATAATAGCATAAACTCCTGGGAAAAAAATGCTGAGGTGAATCCTGCGAGAAATATGCGCATATATGCACCTTTCAGCGCGTCGGTAAAGTCTCCGTTGATGAGGTCATCGATGGCAATGACTTCGAGTTGGTCACCGTAGCTGGCGTAACCTTCCTGAACCAGTGCCACTTTATCCGTGCGAACGGTTCTATGGGACTGTCAGCATCCTGCAGGTCTGTATTTCAATTGGGCGGACGTGCTCACCCTCGGACCAGGTATCCAGCTTCAAGGAGTTGATGTATTACATGAGAGCCTAGGAATCCAGAGACGCCGGTTACCTGAAGATCGTGAAAGAGTGCCCTGACTGAGTATATGCGCGAAATCATGGAGGAATACAAACGAGGATAAGAGGCATCCCACTTTCTGCCATGACTTGTGAAAGGAGGACCTGCTAATAAAAATTCGAGGAGTACAGGGAGAGCGCAATACTTCCCCTCTGTCGGGACAGTATTTATATGACGAGCAGAGGACGATGAACGCATATATTTTCCGCTGAATTCTCGCAGATCGCGAACATGACCGCCGTATGTGACCGCGCCAAGTGGAGATAATTTAGAGTGCTGTCATTTGCCAGCGTAATGGTGCCAGGTGGCTAAAGCTGAGTTGATAGGGGGAAAAGAGATACATAGGAGACACTCCTCCGGAAATGCGCAGCACAGGATCTGAGAAAGAATAATTACGCCGTCATGTTCGAGTACACTCGGATTCGACAATGTACATGAGATGGAGATGCTAAGGCCAGAGTCGTCACAGAAATCAACAGTAATGTAGCGGTCTTTAGTGCGCCGGCTTGACAGTCTTGGCCGAACCAGGAGTCGTCGCATTCAGCGGGCTCTGTGCCGTGTTCTCCACGGTGGTAGCATTCTGAACGCTGGGCGCGCCGTTAGCGATAGTCAGATTATTAATCTTGGGCGGGGTCGGCGGGCTGTTGCTGTCGATGTTGAGCAGGCCCTTCTGTCGCTCCAGCGCATCCTTCTGTGCAGCCAGTTTGGCTTTCGGATCTTCCGGATTCTCGGGAGGGGGAGGAGGGCGAGAAGGCAGCAGGCCGTTGGTGTTCAGTTCGACGGTGTGGGTGGGGAGGTGGTCGCCATGCCTGCGCATGTTGTGTCCGAAAGACGGTGCTGCGGTCCAGCTCTCAGGCTCTAGCATCCGGCGCGTGTGAGTGTCCTTGCTCGTCGTCTTCTTGAGATTGGCCGGGGAAGCAGGAGGAATGCCATGGCCAGAAGTGTAGTCTTCTGTGTTCGGGGCCGCATATACAGGCGTGCTATTGTCCTTCGTTTTCTCGAGGCCGGCAGGGGGCACAGCGTCGGGAAGACCAGATGACTTGTGCGAGGCGAATGGGATGTGAGAATGCTTTGAGGAGGCAGGATGGGTCTGTGAAGGAGGCGCCTTTTGAACATCGTCGGGCTTTGGTTTGCCGAAAACACCAGCCAGCGCGTCATGCAATTCATACGACGCGTTATTCTTCGACGTCCCAAAGCCGTTGGACGCAGATGATACTGCGTTCACAGGCGAGAGATTCGGCTTTGGCGCAGCTGCGACGTCAGATTTCGGGGCGGCGGAGGAAGGGTCATCAACGTTCGGATCGGCAGCGACATCAGATTCGGGGGATACGTCGAGGTTAGGAGTGGTGCTCTTGGGTGTCTCTACGTCGTCTTCCTCGTCGTCCGTTCCATAGCTATCCCATTTCTCGTAAGAGGGCGTCCGTTTCTCGACAGTGGCAATCGAAGCGGCGGCGCTGGTGGGTGCTGCAGTCGCAGAAGAGTAGCTGCTGACAATAGAGACCTGGTTGATGGTACCATTGGGGCTGACACCGTAGTCTGCGTTGCGAATCTGTCTGGGCTCGAGAACACCTGCACGAGATAATAGTCCGCTGTGGCCGGCTGATTGAGGTCCCAGGGGAACCTCGTCGAGCGTATCGACCTTCAAAGCCACTGGAAGCATCTTCGAGGCATGTTCCAACTTGACGGGGGCAGCCAAATGGCAGGAGCGACCACGCAAAGGGCAAAGACGGCGGTAGCGAGGGCGGAAATACGCATGGTGTCCAAGGTTCACACAATGAGAGGAATACAGATATAATCGTGAATGGTCGTAAAAAGCCTTGTGGGCGTAAGAAGTCGATAGTGTGTGCGCAGTGGTCGTGGTGCAGAAGAGAGTAGGCGTAGCAGTCAAATTGTCTCCAAGCCGGATATTTGTCCAATTGACTTCGATCGGGCTGACATCGGTGTCGAAGGCTGACAGTACTGACTTGCTCCTCACCGTCAATTTCGACATTTCACACCAGCTACCCCAGGCTTTCCGTCGAGTTGGTCGTCAGCAACATCCGTGAGTATGGGCCATCCATGACTGCTCCGTGGCAGTCCGCGACGTGATACCATAGGAGACCATCCTACACAGACTAAAGATCACTGATCTGATCGGGCATCGATATCAGTACTCAGTCATCCATTTGTACTTACCACTCGAGCCAGAGGCCAAGAACAGCTACACTACTGCAACTGCGACATACAGCCAAGATAATCACATACCACGCGATAGGGACGACCCCGGAGGTAAGCCAAAGAACGCCTCGGGAAACCAATTCTCGTAATGTCTCATAGTTTCACGGCAGGGGAACTCAATCAAGGGACGTGGACGTTTCCACCATATTGAGTAGAACTAATCCAGTGATGTGACGGTTGGCGACCGGTCGCGGCCCGCATATTTTGTGCGGTTTTGCAACTGGTACATTGGTCGTAGGAAATACATTCCGGCCTGGCCGCCTGACCGTGAGTGGAAAAGCAAGTCGTTGGGTATGTTTTGTGCTCATCTTCGACTATCATGGTCGCAACAGTGTTGGAAAGTCTTTCACGGAATTTCACAACCCGGCGCGAAGGCTATGTCACCGGCGCAACATGAGGTGACCGCGGAATTTAGGCCACGCAGCGCGGAACTTCCGCATTCCCAGGCGACTAGAATGCTACCGCGGACATCCTTGTTGGACCGAAAACAACAAGGTTGCAGAAGGCCAGTAAGTAAACAATAACGGTGCGGACTAGGCAAGGCGATGACCTCGGTCGAACTTCTTGCGGTAGTCGGGATTTACCGATAGGCACGGCAGGTTGGATGTTCGCTCAAAGTTCAAAAAATTCATGCACTTTATGAGTTTCAGAATGTTAACGCATCTGTGCGGGTTTTTAGGGATCCCATTGCCAAGCATTATGCATTATGCATTCAAGCTTGGAGCCTGAGGCAAAAGAGAGATAGGCACGTGGCTTGGGTGCGTCCAAGCGCGCGTCTGCAAGCTCAAGCGCGTTGCTTGCCTTTCCGGGAGTTCCTATTGTCATCGTGGTTGGAACAATGGCGAGCCGATACAATGAACAAGGAATTTCTCAAAAAGACTCCTCCATGTCTACTATCCCGCCGTTTCTTCTGGGTCATTCCTCCTTTTTACGCCTGTTGACGACCACATAGATCTGTCGCCGGTCGACCCTCTCTGGCAACAATGTCCACGTCTCCCAACCATCGTTGGAACACACCTCCGCCAGTCTACGACGCTTACTCGCCACCACAGTCCTCAACGACCCTCAAGCCCTACCTCCAACTACCTCACTTGCTATCTTTGACCTGGATCGCGTATCCTATCATATCTTTGCTCTTCGTCATCTTCAGGCTGCAGCTATCGTCCGCCTCTGCTCAGGATGCAGTGGACAACGCGAAGGGAGACCTGCTTACGAGCTGCAAGGCTGCGGAACAGGCAGCCACAGCCGCTGCGAGCATGCCACGGTACTTGGCTGCCGCAACTAACGCGCAACTTACGGACGCAGTCAACGGCACCATGAATGCTGCTCGTGCGACGATGGTCCTCGCGCTGACCGTCATGGAAGCGATCATCAATTTCATAATCGATACCTACCGCTCGACATTTCTCTGCTTCCTCGAGTTGGTGGTGCGTGGCGGTCTGGATCTTCTCATCGGCGCGGTTCAGGAAGTGAGTACCATGTTTCTCTTGGAGCGGGCGGAGTCTCACGGCCGGCACAGCTCAGCAACTTCGTTACGAACACTCTGAACAGCGCACGCACCTCCATTCAGAACGATATCAGCTCGGCGAACTCTGCGATCCAGAGCGTGGTCGCTGGGATCAACAAGGTCAACCCCTTCGGCGATATTTCCGTGCCGCAATTCAGTATTCCCAGCTTGACGGCTTTGGAGAACGTCACGTTACCGACAGATTTCGAGAACGCGCTGGTCAGCCTGAACAGCTCCCTGCCCACTCTCTCAGATCTGAAAGACACGATTGACTCGATGTGAGTCCTCTCGTATTTGGCATCGACCTGCTCTGATCTTGTACAGCGTCGACACCCCCTTCGAGCTTTTGAAGAAGGACATCAACGACACGTTCATTGGTCTCCAGTTCGACGTCAATGCGCTGCCCGTACCCGCGCAGAACACACTCACGTTCTGCGACGATATGGACACCTCTGTCGTCGATGACCTCGGCCGCGACCTGGTCAAGATAGCGGAAATTGGGACGATTATCCTGATCGTACTGCTCTTTTTGCTCATTGCGGCAAACTGTGCGCTCGAGTGGTACAAGTGGCGCGCGCTAAAGCAGCATCTGCAGAGGACGCGAGAAGCTTGGACCTCCGATCCCTCAGTGCGCCATGTCGTCTGCGAGCGGGGCACACCGATGCTGGACATGACCGACCACAACCTGATGATCCTCCAGGCGAGTTCGGCGCACCCGCTGCTGATGAAGCTTGCCAACAAGCTATCGGTGTGGTTCCATCTCAGCCCGTCGCAGTACACGCACCTGCAGTTCTTCTTCCACTATGTCTTCCACCCGCCGGCGCTCGCGTGCTTCCTCATCGGCTTCTTCGGCCTGCTTTGCGTGGAGCTACAGCTGATCGCGATCGGCCCGCTCTCGCACAAGTATTCACAGCAGGCGGCCGCGGCCGTGTCGGACTTCTCGAATGTCATCGCGACGTCCATCAACGCGAGCATGTATAATCAGTCCGCCACATATGCCAATGCGGTGAATGCACGTGTGGACAGCGTGCAGTCGACGATCAACGACGGGATGTTTGGCTGGGTCAACGGCACGACGACGACGCTTAACGACACGATCAACACGTTCTACACGGACATACAGAATGCCGTCGGCACGGTTTTTAATGGCACGGTCCTGGAGAGCCCCGTCCAGGAGTTCATCCGGTGCCTCATCGGCTCGAAGGTCGACGCGATCGAGAATGCACTCACGTTCCTGCATGACAACCTATACGTAGACATCCCACGCGTGAACGATACCGTACTCGTGCTCTCCCCGCGGACGTGAATGAGGCTACCCAGCCCATCGCCGCGGCAGCGATCGGCGGCGGACAAGGCGATAACGAAGGACTCGTTGGACGCCTCGTGGCAGCGTACGAGAGCTCGCTCAAGAAGGAGCGCATCATGTTCGGCATCTTCATGGGCCTGTGGGGCCTCGTCGTACTCATGGCGCTCTGCATCATCTTCTGGCACTCCTATGGTCGGGACATGGCGCGGGCTTACGGGCGCCGCCGGTGGCGGAAGACGCAGCGCGCGGGAATCGACGGTATCGTGGTCCCATTCCGAGATAGGAGTACAGTCGGCGGCGGTGCCAGTCACGTCGGCGGGGATGTAGATGCAGAGAAGACGCAAGTGGAATTGCACTCGTTCACGCCCATGCCCTCGCCGAATCCGAGGACGGGTCCCTTCGACTCTGTGCGGGCGTCGACGCGTGGAAACGCGGGAAAGGATGGTCTGCTCCAGCCGCCTTCTTCACATCCTCTCAGCGTTCGCAAGCCTGTGTTTGAGAAGAGTTGGGATAATCTGTTGGACGGTGCGAGTAATCACCCGGCTCCTGTGGAAGAACAGGCCCCTCCAAAGATTAGCGGGCCAATGAAATTAATGGCCATCGGGCGGAAGGCAATGGGCCGGGAGAGATTTGCTGAGGACGAGAAGGCTGAAGATACTACGGAAGTGGAGACATCACAGTCTTCGTCCTTGTTCGGCCGCATGACGGGGGGCTTCTGGAAGAAGGGACAGAAGGATGAACAATCTGCTGAGGGGTCTACTCGCTCCAAAGCTCGTCCTCAACTCACGATCTCGACAGCACACGCGTCAGCAGGTCCCACTGCTAATCTCCCCACGGTTGAGATGACATCCCCGGATGCACGTCCTATCCCCGCTTGGTCCATGTCACCGGGACCTCCGCCACCACCGAGCAAGCTGCCGTGGATGACGACGGTAGAGCCCACGAGGCAGCTAAGCCTCCCCGTCGCTCCCCACCACAAGTCTCGGCGGACCGCAAACGTGCCCACAGATGTCAGTTCCGTGTACGATTCCCTCTCGCTCGTCGTTCCCCAACCCCGTGTCCCGGTCGTTGTTCCTCTTCACCTTGGGTTCGACTCTCCAGCAGGATCTCATAATTCTGTTACGTTTGGTCCACATACATTTATGCCCCCACCCATTCATCCCAGCCGAATTCCCGATCCAACCATATCTAGCAACTCCGATACTACTATGCTCGTGACGCAACACTTCACGACGAACCATGTATGGCGGTCCTCCCAGGCGGTGGACCCGTTCGTGACGCCCTTTGACGACGAGCACCGCGTGCAGAACAGAGCGTCGAAGCCGTCCTCCCCGGCGGGGGCGGGCACCCCGACGAACCCGTTCATCGTGATGGCCTTTTAGCTTATTTGTTATGCGATTGACTTGCATCTTACACTGACGTACGCTTAATGTTCCGGACTGGACTATCATATTGACCATGCGATACTGGCGTTGCTTATCACTCGTTATACATCGAACATATCAACACACGCTGTATTTTTATCTTTCATGTTGTTGGTGCCACAAGTGTAGCCGCATCCGTATTCTTGTACATAGCTAATATATCCTGTAATACATACACTGAGATGCGAGAAAGTTGACCATATAAACTGTGGTATCGGCAGCAACTCTAGTGCATTTGATATTCTCCTGAACCAATTTGTGCTTGGCAAGAGTCGCGCACTTTAACCACTGCTATGGCTGGCTTCATCTTCAATATCCATACTGCTTGGTCAAGCATGGACCAAGCTTCGTCGTTGAGTCGAGGCATTGTCCTGCAACATGACTGCTATGCGCTTACACTAAGCTTGAAAGCTGGAAGAATAACCTGTGCAGAAACAGTCGACGTATGTGGCGAAAGTGAAAGCATCATCCGTTGAGCCACATAATAGAACTGAAGATGATTCAGGACACCAGTTGAATCGCATTGTCATTATATATAGCACAGTCCAATCCTCGATAGTACACTTGAAAAATATGTTATCATATAATGGAGAAACCTCGAAAGCACATTTTGCATCACAAAGCATGTCACAGCCGGTTCGCCCTCCTCAATCCCTCTGGGCATCGTTCAGCAGACGGAGGATGTTGATGACTGCAAGGGAGTCAATAAACATGTCCATAATCAGGGGAAATCGGCACTTACAAAGATTGATGAAACTAAGTGAAAACAAAAGATCAACTGTCTGTTCGATGAGGTTCAGTGAAAGACGTACTCAAGATATAGACTGATGGATGCCAAGATGTACTCGTCGGGCGACAGCCGCTTGTTGATAATGTATGTGTCGTAGACAATGTAGCCACTGAAAAGGAGGCAGCCACCGATGGCGAAGATAAGATCTGTCGTCCTGCTGAATGGAATAAAGATTCCGACGAGCCCGGTCATCACTAAATAGGATTCAATGTCAGCACAGGCACCATTGACATACATGCGCAACTTACACAGTGCGACAAGTCCTGCAAACAACCACGGGCCCATGCCAGAGAAGTCATACTGAAAGATAATCAGCACAACCTCCACTGTTACTGAAAATTGTGCCATTTACTTTGGACTGGTATGTGAACAATGTCAACCCAAGGAACACTCCCACAGTGATAAGCCTGTGCGGAGTCCGTTGAGATAAGCATTCATAGGACTCGTAGATGACTTACAGGGCTTGCAAGACAATGATGTTGTCAAAGAATGCGGTCATAATTCCGAGGGAGAATGCTTCCAGGAGTGTGAACGAAGACAGCAGGATGAAATTGAGAGGGTGACTGTGGCGCTTCCAAAAGAGAAGGCCGAGGTTCACTAGTGTGCCGAAGAGCGGAACGTAGAACGCCCAAGTGCTACACAGTAAGCAGTAAGCAACAGCGAAACTTGTCAAGAAGCTATTTTGACTCACTGGGTCTGAACCCAGAAGACGGCATTAGGAGACTGCGAGATCACTCCTGCTACAATGGTGGTAGAAAGAATCTGGCAGACTATCACGGTCAAGAATGTTAGTATAATTATTCGGATTCACATCAAGAACTTATGCGACTAACACAGGATGCTATACACTTTGCGCACAAACGCACTCCTAATCTCGAGGGAGCTCTCGGAAACTGAGGTGCCGTACTGAGTCACGAGTTAACATATGCAATGAGAAGAGTTCCGACCGTGAAACATACCTTGAAGTCATCAGGAACATCGCCGAGTGCCGGCTGGTCGTAGATAGCTGCCCCTGCGCTGGGACCTGCTCTCGGACTCCCAAGGAGAGGCTGAGCCGCATCGTCTTCCGGTGGAACCGCAGATAGCTTTCCAGGCGATCCCTGGTATGGAGGGGGTGCTGTAGTATAGTTACTGGGAACGTTCATGACGGATCTGGTCGAAGTTGAGTACCGCGGGCACAGCGCGGCTGTGATATGTCAGAGGGGTATCACGTGATCTCCGCGAACCACTTATTTGACGCGCCCATTACTTCGTCAATTCCATAATAAAGCACGCAACATAGGTTTCGATGATACATAAATGTTCTATGCATCTCTCACACCTTACCAACACTTCTCTGTCCAAACATCCTAATTTACTGCAAGTTTAGGTGGACTCATGGCTTCAAGCTCGCAGGCGAACAATGCGGAAGGCGGTGACATTGAGACGGCTCGTTTGCTGCGTCGTTCGCCGAGGCCCAATCCCCTGCCGAAGGCGCAGCTGGCTGTGATATATGCAATCAAACTTACGATTCCTATCGCTCTCACACAGGCTTTGCCTTATATCAATGTCCTGGTGGAGGAACTTGCTGCCTCTGAAGGTGCAGAGACGGGGTACTACAGCGGTCTTGCGGTCGGTTAAAGTTAGAAATTGTTTGAGATCTATGGGATTGATCAAGCATTCTTTCACAGCACAGTAGTTTCTCTATCGCACAACTCTCGAGTATGTTCATCTGGGGTCGGATATCTGGTGCATTGTCTATCCCCGCCTTGCGAAACTGCTGTACTAACTTAGTTCCGAATACAAGACAGTATTGGACGTATCCCCGTCATATTGATTGGCACAACTGGCACTGCCATTTTCACTGCTTTGTTTGGACTATCTCGTTCACTTTCCGTTTTACTGATCAACCGCTTTTTAAGTTAGTCGCATTTGTCCCTTCAATCTTCACCTGTAACAAATCTTGTTGATAGCTGGTATTTTTTGCGGCACAACTGGTGCCATCCACTCCGTTGTTGGGGAACTATCCGATTCGACCAACCAGTCCATCGCGTTTCCACTGTACGATATTTGTTCCGCATTGGGATTCGTTATCGGGTAATTTTTTCTACATCGCATTGCAATTGGACCAAATTCATCGATTTTTAGACCATTGATAGGAGGGACGTTCGCAAACCCTGCTGCTCGATTCCCAGAGTGGTTCAATACCCCGTTCTGGAGGGCGTATCCTTACATTTTGCCCTGCTTTGTGGCCTCTGTAGTTGCTCTAATCGCGTCGTTTCTCGCTATGTTTGTTCTGGAAGAGGTGCGAATCTTCTCACTTTCGAGAAAAAAGTACTTACCTTGCGCGTGTGGTAGACCCTCGTCAGCAAACGCATTCAGAAACTTGCTCTTGTTGCCGACTCGTACGGGGCAACGCAGGCACAGCAAGATCTAAATGACCAGTCATTACTGTCTCAACCGCTTAGCGTAAAGACGCTGCTTTTCATACCTGTCATCCGTGCTATCTGCGCGTCTAGTGGAGCGCTAGGTTTTGCAGGATCATGTTTCAACTCTGTGTTCGTCCTCATGGCTTACACGCCCATTCAACAAGGCGGGCTTGCACTCTCGGTACGTGGCCTGCTCTACTGCAGCGCATTGCCTTTTCATATATCCACAATATTATGCATAGCCATCGCAGATAGGCCACGCGCTCTCCGCGATGGGAGCTGTTTCGATTGTGCTCAAACTCGGAATGCCTATTTTCCTTCGACGCTTTGGAACACTGGGCGTATTCGACTTCTGCATGATCATCTGGCCTGTGACTTTTGCCGCCATGCCCGTTCTCTCTTGGATAGCGAAACGCGGTTCGGCAGAAAGTGATGCGGCAGAGTGGATCACTATAGGGCTCATATTATTCCTTTCCAGGCTGGGCTGTTTGGCATTCTCGTGCGTCCATATCAGAGCGATGTTTTGTGCAGTGCGTTGACATGCGTGATGCAGAATCATCATGATCTTGGTCAAGGACCACACGCCTGGCACGTCGTCCTTGGGTACGGCGAATGGAATGGCGGAGCTTGCTCAGTCTCTTGCTGCGTCGTTTGGTCCCACAATTGCCAGGTAGGATGTTACGCTCCTTCGTGCCTATTTATCACTAAAGCCCACCCCGGCTCCTTTAGCTCGCTGTTCGCACTGTCTGCTTCCAAGAACCTGCTTGGAGGATACCTGTGGGTTGTGTTCATGGTCATTGTGTCTGGCCTTGGAAGCTCTATTGCTAATAGGATTAAATTATATCGTGACTGATTGTCTATAGGTGATTCCGGTGTTTTCCGTGTACTTTCTTTACGTAGATTGTTCGATGTACTTGTATCCACTATTCATCTAGTATGCTTTCAACGAGTATCGTGCGACGTGACGCTGCAGTAGGCTGCAGTCATCCGGGTCAACCAGCTTGAGTCCATTGGATAGGAAATTTGCTTCCAGACCTCCCCATGGACCAAACGACGCCGAAGAACATGAAGTCTAAAAATTTGTAGCTGTCTTCCGTGGCTTCAGAACTAGAGTATTTTGATTCATTTTCGTACTTTTTGGGTGTCCGCTGGTGTCCGCAAAATGTTTGGACCTATACTCCCGCGAAGGTTCAAATCAGACCTCCACGTGGCTGATCTCAGGTGGCGTGCGTGAGACCACTCAGTGCCAAGTGGTGACCTTTGTTCTCGTCGGTAACAATAACCACACAGAATATACTTCCAAACTACACCCCTTCCACGACATCCACAGCACGCCCCTCACCATGCCATTACCGGTGCATACCACCTTGTCTCTTCAGGGCCACTCGCGTCCTGGAGACACTTTACTTTCCAAGCCTAAGCAGGCGATGATCGTCCGAATGTCTGCAGAAGCCCTGGAGGCTCTCGAGAGCTTTCCGAATCAGCCTAAGATGGAGTTCGAGTTTTCAGATTCTCCTGTAAGTTGCTGTTATCGTTCACTGCTGCTCCTGCCCAATGTATATCTCAGGGCATCTACATCGGGGATACCTTCTTCTCCATGCAATCGCTGAAAGAGGATTCGCCACATGAACTATACTTGCGCACATCGACAGCCTCAAAGCCCATGGCGCCACTCAAGCACTATGCGAATGTGACGGGAAAGTTCACAGTGGTACCCGTGTTAAACTCCAAGGTCGAGGACAAGGTGCGCGAGCGCACGCTCAAGTCGGAGCAGCAGCGCACGGGGCGCCAAATAGTCGTCGTCGACACACCACCGGTCCTTAACCGCCCAGCAACTTCGAGTGGTGCGAAGAAACGCAAGGAGCCAGCGACGCGCAAGGAGCCGCAGATACTACGTCGCCCTGCGGGGAACGCGTCGGCGTCCTCCACCGCGCATCCGTCTAGGGTGGCCTCCCCGTTACCTAATGCGTCGGCATCAACGAACGAAGCTTTGGAGAATATGCGGACACGACTCATCCATTTCTTGGCGATCAGACAGCGAGAGCTAAAGGCGCTCTTAGCCTGGATTTTGGCGAAGTCCGTTCTGACGGAGAAAGATTTCCTGAGACTCCTTAACGAGGTATGTCCCATTCTCATTGCTCTTAATATCATGTTGGACGTGGTACGTACAGGTTGGAGAGTTGGTACCACAACCAAAGAATGCCAAAGACGCGCCTGAAACTTGGCAGCTGAAGCTACGGTCGTGGACAGAGGTTCGGCCTTATGAAACCAGCCTACCACTCACTCCGGAGGAACGCACCGCTGTTGCGCGAAGCGCGCGATTGAATTTCAGGACGCTTGGGATACCGGAATCGGATCCTCGGTGGCAGGGTGTGGTATATCGCGACGGCGACACGGCACCTACTGGATCTGTGGGTCCATCCAAGCGTGTGTCTGGAGCGAGCACGCCCGTGGAGACGAAGCGAGGTTTAATGTCGGCCGAGACGAAGCAGAAGAAGGCGAAGCCTGCGGATGGCGCCCGAAAAAAGGCATCTGACATTTTACTGCAAAGGATGAACGGGTGCTCCCTTCTAGCCGGACTACAGCCACAGCCAAGAACAAGGCGAAGGAGGTTAACGATATCCCTCCTCGACCACCAGCACCTCGGAGGCCTGGATCTGGATCTAAAGCTAACAGTACGATGGGCAGGGATGCATCCCCCACCGTGCCTCCGCCACCAAAGAGAACTGGCCCTGTCGACGTACGGGACAGGAAGAAGGAAGTCCCCACACCCTCTGGATCAGCGAAACCCGCACCGTCGATCCCTCCTCCACTTCCAAATCGCAACCAAAAGTCGTCATCTACCGCTGTCTCAAAGCCTGGTATACAGGTGCGGAAGAAAGCGACGGAATCACAGGCTCCAGTGGCGCGTACCGCAGAGATTGAGAAAGACACCAAGCCCGCACGTAGCTCGCCAGTTCCCACTGTTACCATAAAGTTCAAGCGAAAGAAACCTGCAGATGACGATCTTAACTCCGAGATTTCGGGGCGCGACAGTTTTGAAAACGGTAGCGCACAGAAGAAGCAAAAAATGGACCCAGATTTCTCGCCGGACGCACGGAAACGAGCCGAGGCAGAAATTGCTGCAATGAAGAAGAGAAATTTGTCGCTACCAGCGAAACCTGCGCGCACTGTTTCACCACTGGTACCTCGCGAGTTTCAAGGAGCGTCCCCTTCCCTTTCCACAGCCCTGTCACCTCAACTGCCGCCACCATCTTACTCTCCTCTACCTATTCACTCGCCCTATTCCAATCGCTCACCGTTTTCCAATCGATCACCAATCCCAGGACATTCACCTATTCCAAACCGCTCTCCTCATCCACTCCCAGAGAAGCCCCCGCCGCCTTCCTCCGCGTCACGCTCCACATCACACAACCGCAGCGAGCAGCCCCCACGGGCTGCAGGAAAACTTCGACGTGGTTCCCATATATACACCTCTTCCGAAGACGAGGGATCTGGGCCTAGCCCTCATACAGCTCATAAGGAGGAACCTCCGAAGAAAAGGAGAAAGCACATCCCGCGTTTCCACTCCCGCACACTGCCGTCCGATCGCATTGGGCTGCGAAATTATTACAAGGCGTGCTTCGTGATCTATATTGCTTTGTACCAGGAAAAAGTGCAGCGACGCGATCGTATCGAGAAGATACTTGCGAAAAACGATAGCATGTCCATAACGGTTTCCGATTCGGAGATGGATACGGACGAGTTGGACCCAGAAGTTGTTGGGGGGTTTATTGCGGATCTGAATGCTGTCATAGAGGAGATGGAGAAGATCAAGAAGGCATGGGAGAGGCTTGGGGGTTCAGTTAATTCGTCGGGGGAGCTGCTGGATAGTTGAAGACAATCGCTAGACAGAATGTTAGAAGATGGGCATAGGATTGTATCCGATTTAATTGTATCCTTTATTCTTCACTCTCGATAATTCACTCCGGAAAGCGTGGAGCTAGGGGGTACGATCTCACTCGATGGGCCATGCAAGGGCCATGAGAAAGATTTTCGTTATGAAATATTGTATTTTCGAATTCGTCGAAGTCGTCCTGGTCGCAGCGTCGAGGAAATGCGACATTTGTTACACTTCATACCTACTAGGAATATCACACAGGATGAGCTTCGCTCAGAAAGAAAAGAGGTCCGCGCACATCGATGTGGCGTAAATTATGGCTCATGACTCAGCATCGAGTTGAGAATAGACATCAACGTAAGCTCATCGCGAAGCCGACTGGTACATCCGGAAGAATACCGCTGGTGGATCGCTGAGGCCGAACGCTGAAGGACTGACTCAGTATTCAGGATTGTGACGAATTAACACTTCAATAATCAATTACCAGCACTGTGGAATAAACTACCAAGAAACACCACCGAACGACCGAGTTATCGCCACAAAACATCTCGAACAAGCTTAGTTAGAGAGCTAGACACATCTCGCCAATCCCACTCTTCATTTGCGCCATTCCGCTCTTATGCTGGCTAATAGCAAGCACGATAAAAACGTGCCAGATAGCGTGCGAGCCACCACCGAGCCAGTCAAGCCAGTGTACTGTGGGCCAGCGTGTGGCCAAATAACACTCGGGGAAGTGGGTTGCGTAGAAAACGAGCCCCGCTATGTATGAGGCGAAAGAGGGAGCTATCGGACCTGCAGGTGTAGTGTAAGGGGCCAGTGAGCACAGAATGGAAGGAGAATGTAGAGAAGACGCGCACTGATGAAATCGAACATCTGAGCCGGAGAGTGTAGCTTGGCCAGATGGGCGAGTGGGGCTATCGAGGTGAACGCGAGAGTGACGAAGAACAAAATGCGATACAACTAGAGCACGACACAAGTTATGAGACAGCAATGGATGCTGATTAAAGCGACTTACCCGATATTCATACTGATTAAACCAGCCAGTGAACGGCAGAATGCTTCCGGAAACCCCCATCGCAAGACAGAGGCACAAGAAAATATTACACGCTGTTGGATAGCATTGGAAGCCGTAGTAGACAACGGTACCGACGCTTGCACTTATCAACCTGTTTTTTGATATAAGCATCTGGTTAGCGTGAGACTGAAAGGTTTAACACTCACCAGCCGATACCAACGTAATCTATACGCGCACATATCTCCATGCCGTGAGGGTCTGCACAGCCTGACATAGTATGCCATAGTGCACTGGTGAGGAGACACAAAAGTGCGAAGAGAGTGAATGTAACCACAGGCACGTCCGTTGATGCGGAGGATGTGGATATTTGTGAGATAGGAAGGAGTGCAATGGTCCATGTTAAAAAGGGTATTAAATGGGTATGAATATTGACTGCATCAATTGCGCTTCAGTGAGAGTTTTCGGATGAGGATTAGAAAACGCACGGGTTTCGTTATGCAATGTAAAAAGAGACATGAGGAGACGAGGCCAGTCGCTCAAGGGAATAAACCTAACGGATACGATCAAAACAACGCAACTAGCAGGAAACTACACAACATACCGGTATCCGCGCTTGACAAAAGGGTTATTCCGCCACTTCTCTGGAAGATCGACGTAATGGATCAGACGTGATCCATTCAACGATCTCTTCACAGCGCGCGCAATATCCATGGCAGCTTTGCCCAGCCCATCCTCGCTGCCGCAGAGATCGGAGGATAGCTCAGAGACAAGATCTGACGAGAGGACTTTGTCCAGCAGGCTGGACAGGGCGGCACTTGGAGCGAAGGTCCTGAAATAGTGACTATGTGGAAGCTCCATCGAGGATAGATGTGTTTGAAGAGATTGTAAGTGGCTGGAAAGCGTAGGAATGTAACTTAATGGTCTATGAAAGTCTATGTCGGAGATGCGGGACCGGACGTCATCTAGTCGTGAACGCATGTCGGAAAGGTCGAATTCGGGCAGGCGAGAGCGGACAGCATCAGGTACATCCGACAACCGGGAACGCACATCGGGCAACGCGGGTACATCGGGGATGTGGTACTTGACAAAGTTCTCCACAGAATGGACGTTCTCGAAATGAAACTCTGGGAGATGAGAGCAAACGTCATTCCTTATGGAACGAAGCATTTGTAAACCGTCGTGTGCCCATGCCCTCGCCTCCTCCACAGTTAGTTCCCCCTTAGCTTTCAGGTTTTCCGACGAAATGGGAGACTCGAGTAACGATAGGCGGGTCTCGAGGTCTGCCAGATACGACAGAACATGTAGGCGTAACGAGGCCAGAGTCGGTGTGAGAGATGCGGAAGATAAGTCAAGGGCTTCGATAGAGTGCGGTAGATGCTGGCAGGAACGAGTGGAATAGCCCCCCGAGTTATAGGTAGACATAGTAGAAAGCCGGCGTCGATTGGGGCGGCGGCGAAGTGCGTCGACCACCTCTCGAGAGGTCGTCGTTGCTGCTGTTGTCGTGGCCATCGGGGAACCTGTAAATAAAGAGAACTGCCAATAAGTAGTGTCAGCACAGCATGGAAGGTGTGTGTTCAGAGCGGAGGAAATGAACGCCGCTAATTAGTATCACTAAGGCGCCGGTAACTAGCGCTTAACTTTGGTCCGAAATCACGTTACCATGTTCCACGTGATTTGCATGCACGAAATAGAGGCAACTTCGCCATTCCAAGGGATTTCCGGATTTGGAATTTTGGACCGAGACGACCGTTTCGACCGACCGTTTCGACCGTTTGATTCGATCACGTGACCTTTTTGGCTGCGCGACCGGCAACACCGCCGTTCCAAGGGGGAGGAATGTTGGTCTGGTTTGGTCCCTAAAGACCCAAGACGAATCCCGACCAAACGGGACCTTAACCCTAGAATGCCCCGACCAAATCGATAGGCACGTGATCGACCGCAACGCACACGGAGAAACACACAGAATATCATATTCTCTTCGTCCGGTGTCGAATTTATGTCATTGGAAGAAGGGGAATAAACAGCTTGTGTAGTAGATACATACTGCCTAATATTTTGAACAAAAATCCAAGCAACCAAACCACTCCGAGTTCCCCCAGCTCGCTCAAACAGTCATACCCGCCGGATCACCTCCTGTAACGCTATCGGTGTGAATGCTCTCGGCGACGCCGTCGTTGTTATCATAAAGGATGTTCACGCGAAGATATCGCATGCCGTCACGCTCGACAATGAGCTCGGGAGACACGGACCCGAGTTGAAGGGAATTGAAAAGCTTGAAGAGGATCATGCCGGGTTCGACAGCTGTCCGCTTTTGCAGCATGTCCGCGAAGGCGAGATATTCCATGAAGCGGTCCCCGCCATTCCCTCCCTCAGCCACAAGAAGCGTGTACATGTCGCGCACCATGGCCAGGAACGCTGCGGGATGGAAATGTGTTCCGTGCGTGAACACGCCGGATGGTTGTGGCCATTCGGGAAGCTCCTCGATGATGGTCTCGACGACGCCATTGACCTTCTGTTCCACCTTCGGCGGTTTCTGCTTGACGCCATCTGAGCAGTACGACTTCTTGTGGTTGATGGGTGAGCCCTCGGGTCCCGGCCACATGAGCTTCTTGCAGCGCAGGCAGACATGATTTTTGCGCTGTGAACAATGTCAGATATGTGAATAGACGGCCTGCAAATGCTTTATGCTCACCTTTTTCTTGTCTCCAGCTTCAGTCTTGACCAAGGCTGGGACAGCATGGCAGTGCTTGTGCCAGAAGTCTTCGGATTCTCCCTTGGCTGGAGTGAGAGCAAGCATCAGCTAGGTGTCCGCAGAGAAATACACAGATGAAACACACAGGTAAAGTTGCTCGACGCGAAACGACTCAATATCTCCGGCTCCACTGCGCCGAGCTTCTCCATAAGGGCACGAGGGGTCTTGTAAATGGTCGAGCGTCCGTTAGAGCGATTCACGCTCTCAAGACGTGCGTTGTAATCGTTCGCTGCAGTGACCCACTTGCGCGGAGTCATGGCAAACGACGTCCATTGCTGCTCAAGGCGCAAGTCCATGAAGACGAGGTATTCGTGCTTCGCCGTGATTGATAGTGAGAGTATGTTGATTCCGGTGGCGACAGAAAAGATACGTTGAGAACGACTTAGTCCAGAGATGGTTAACGGAGGTAGCATAGACAGGGAGGAGGAGACAGAGGCTGTCGGTCGACTAGCAGAGAAAAAGTCAGACATCGTACTGGCACTCTTGCGGCCACTTGCACTCGACTCCGAGTCCAGATGCCCACTTGTTCCCGAAATGGTAAGTGTGCTTGTGCTCGCCGTAGCTAGTCCCCAGCACCGACGCCGGCCTGCACCTCAGATGTTAGCGACAGCGCAAATGGAACAAGAAGTATGCGCACTCGACACTGGTGGAACCAGGACCCACCATTCACATCCTTTTCCATTCCGATCCCCCTCTCTCCTGGTTGCTTGAGGCGGGCACTTCCGATTTGCACTTCAAATGTGGCATTGCAATGGCTTTCAGTATCTCACGGCTCTGATTCAGTCCATCGTCGGCCTTGTTTGGTGTGGTACGCAAGCTTGAGCCTCACATGGGAATGAAGTAAGTCAATGAACTGCACGTACCGGAGTGCCCGGCCCCATATCCCCAATCGCGGGTGCTTCTTCGAAGGCATCAACATCAGTAACTATGGGATGGGAATCGCAAATCGCAAGACTCGGTGAGTGCAGCCGCTGTAGGGTGCTGTGCAATGAGCGATTGAGAAGCTATTGTAGTGAGTCACTCACCGCGCAGGGTGTCTGAGTGGTTACGGCTACAGCCTGACTGTGGCTGGGTGTCCGAATGCGAGAGCCTTCAGACACCGGCAACGGTTTGTAGAGTAGGGCCGGATCAATGTTGAGCTCGCACAAGATGTCTTCGGCTTGTTGATTGTCACGTAGTGAGAGGTCTAGCAGGCTATCTCAAGGCTCATCCTTGATTTCCACAAGCGCATGGTAACTGACAGTGGCGTTTGACTTGACAAGGCCAAACGTCTCATCGCTGGGGACAGTCTGAAGGCGAGGCATGGGACAAAGGCTCGGGATGGTTTTTCGCCGTGTCGTGGTAGAATGAGTAGATTCCATAGATTTGCGACCGCGTCGACAAGATGAAGATGATGAGATCCAGAAGTAGAGAGAATGAATTGTCCAGGGCGGTCATCGTTGAATGCGATTCGTACGTTGTGGCGCAAAATGTAATCGTGACTGAGTGCCGTCATGGATTCAAGTCCGCTTGCATAAGATCGCTGAAGTCCGTTCCAGTGCTTGTGCGAGCCTTCGATACGGCTTCCATCGGATGGGACATCTTGACGCAAGCGTGCAAGACATCCTTTTTGAACATGGGCGAGTTGATCGGCGTGCACCTGGAGAGTTGTGAAGAAGTGGAATTGATTAATGGGCATTTGAACTCACCTTCTCGGCTGCTGCATTCCACACTCCTCCGTTCCTCGCCCATTTCTCGTATGCAGCTACAATGCGCACCTCTTGCTCCTCCTGATTCCAGTACACTGCGGGGTTTTGCTTGTCAGCGGATGTCTTCAAAATAGCCTCGACAATGTCTCGACCAACTGCGCTCCGGACTGGATTTTTTGATCCACCAATAACACAGGCTAGATATCTGAAAATAACAGGTAATTAATCACAAAATTCGAGATAACAGATGTGCGTACCTCATCAAAAAGTGCCAGACATCGAGAACAACACGAGTATTGGGGAAGACCTTCACGATGGCACCTCGAACATGGCAGCAATTATCGACGACTACCATTTCTGGGTCGGCAACTTCAAGTAGCTCGTTACGCTGCCTGAGCCCCTTTAGCACTTCTGCAATCTCCGCTGTTGCCTGTGACTGACAGAAGCGCTACGTGGACATCACCATCAGTGTAGGGTCGACAAAGTGAGAAAGTGATATGCACCCAGGTGAGCGTCTCACTACGTTCATTGATAACACTCAAGATTCCCCCTCTCATATGCTTGACCCGGTTTTGATCACCGCCAACGATGCTGGCCTTGCTCGACGCTCGAAACGTGTTGTCGAGGGAAAGACAGACAGCTGTGAAACTGTTTAACTCCGATAAGAACAAGTACCGATAGAAGACATACCTGTGAGAGTTTTCATGTAATTTTCGGATTCTGCCTGTCGTGTCTTCTCGCTAAACTTTAAAAATATATCAGAAATCAGGTCATCCGTGATTGACTGGTCATTATAGCCTTTCGCATCCGAGGGCTTTGAGAATTCTCGTAGCGGCTGCATGCTCTTGAGGCCGGTTTGCTTCTGCCCAATTCGAACCTGAAAGCTTCGCAGAAAAGCGAGTTTCTTGCTATGATACTCGAGGAGGTGTAGCTCTGTAAATTATATTTGAACATACAAGGCAATCACCATAAGGTGAAATATAACGCACGATGGATATTTGTCGCAAGGCCGGCAGCCGTCATTGATGGGCGGAGCTCGATGATTAAATTAAGGAGCTCCCGGGTTACAGCGCAGCGCTTCAGAAAAAGTGGGATCCCGGCTGGTGCACGTGAACACAAGGTAAGCGTAAAGAAGCTGACCCGAGGTGTTGAAGTACTCACCTGGGATCTCCCAGTGTTCACGCTTTTCCCAGAATAGATGACTCGTAGTTGTAAAGCAATATGTTCCGGATTCAGCACTTTCCATAGTACCATGAGCTCCATACCGATCCTCGCATTCCTTGCATCGCAACTGATATCCAAGCGCAGTCTCCTCCCGACTTAGACCATGAACCCGCGATGTCCCGTGGAAGTCCATCCATTCCAGCTGACACGAGTCGAGTTACACTGGGGGCACTTGGTGAGTTCGGGATAGTAAAAGGGGTGGATGATGTGTAACGGCTTGAGGTAAGCGACATCTGGAGTAATGTTTGGCATGGCATCACGCTTCTGAACTTGCAAATACGTCGGCGGCAAGAAGTGTGGTCCGAATAAGGGAATCTCCTTTCGGAGACTGCCAGCAACGACGAGGCCTGCAGTTTCTTTGGAGACATGACTGACATATTCGACAACATTAGCTTCCCATTCTAACTGTAGCATATACTGTGACTAAGTCTGGCGATTTTTCTTCCAGGTTTTCCAACGCTTCTCGACCTAGTAGATGTAATTAGTAGAGTGCTCATTGGTAGCGGAAGTGAGCTACAAGTGTACATACGTTCTGTTTCCAGGTCTTCTCGAACTTCTTTTGCTCCTGCAACCCTGGCTGTAGACTTTTTAGAATAGCAACGACAGATTCAGGTTCAAATGTCGACATGATCACTAAGAGAAAGGAGTGGGCTTACGTTCGGTTGGAGGGAGGCTGTCACCTTTATTTGCTTCCAGCTCAGTAATCACCGCTACGTAGTGCCCGTTCACCCGTACTCATATCGGCTGTTCAGACCATTCAGTAAATTAGACTCTCTTCACAACAACAAGGAACAAATAGAAAGATTGGTAAAATATAAACACGACAAGACTATTAAAATTATAACAGAGGTGTTTGTAGAATAAAAGCTATCCGATGAATTGAGCCAAATACGTAGCATAAAATGCTGTTTAAAATCGAAGCTAAAGGTCAGATAAAGATATAAGATTCGCAAGAAGGTAATTTGTATCATACTGGCATTTATAATCAAGCGTAAAAAGCGCACAAATCGGACGGTCAAATGGCACCTCTGAGGCACTTGCAGGGACTTGTCGCGAACAAAGGGTATTGTCGAAGACAGGCAGTGTATCGTCAAGATGCTAAAGAGATATTTGCATCAAAAACAGAATAAATTTAATACAGAGTTACCTACCTCTCCTACTGTGGCGTGAATTGGACTTGAAGTCTCACGGCACCATTTCTCGGGTCCGAGCAAATGACACGCGAGAGGTTAAGCGGTTCAGCTGCTGCAGCAGATATGATGTCCATAGCCACAGCAACCCTCCGCCATTCAAGCCGTGACAGATAGTTTGGGCGTGCCTCGAGCCAGCACGAAGCAAAGTGCTGATCTTCATCATAAAACTGCCTCACCCAATCCTCAACACCTTGTGCCGTAAGGTAACATGCATCCCTCGCCACTTGTCCAATAACCTTGAAGAAGATAGGTAGGGCATCGACAGAACATTGGGTAAGAATATCCTCTGGCGGGTGAAGACGTGTGGCACAAGACCAAAGAGTGTCGGTGGACCCGGAGTTGGCAGAATAACGTTGAAAACACAGGTTGAGAGCTCGAGGTCTTCCAGGGATGGATCAAGGGGCCATGTAGTTCTGTCATGTAGATCATCATGATCAAGCTCAAAGGTAGCCATGCTCGACAAATGAGTTGAGTGAGATCGGTAAATGAATTCGGCGACGGGAAGAGGAGAGCTTAGGAGAATCAGAGTTTAGGTGATCAGGGGTTTACCAATTAATGCTGTGCTTGCTTGAAGAATCCAGTTGTTGTATCCAAGTGATGGTAGACGATATCATTAATGCAACGTTTCACGCAGAGAATGTTCGGACTAGATCTTGATGCGAACTTAATGTGCAAGTAAGAAGCTTCGTGGTCAATCCAAAAAAGGCAATTCAAGTTCAAGTATATTCGCGAAATTCAATCCGATATTTCTACCACAAAAGCAGTAGCTCAGACACTTTGGAGCAGGAAGATGAAGGAGACAACAGTGTCTCGACGAGGATGAAGCTTGGAGCGCTTGCGTTCCCAGGGAGGAAATCCTGGGTGCCTATTTGGGTGGTTGTTGGGGCACCCTGGGCCGCCGCGCGGCCCGCCTGCGGCGGGCGAAACCCTTGGAATGACTAATTTGCCGCGCGACCCCAACTGCAAGTCGTAACCCTACGCTCGGGTTTCGAGCGCACGGACAAGTGTTCGAATTCAAAAAACATTCAAGCGCGTCGGTGACGGACACAATTGTTTGATTAAAAAGTGTAAGATACTGTAAGCCAAAAGTCTGATGTAGAGTGAGAGAAAAGTTCAAGAAACCGGACACCTATGACCCAAAACCTCCAGCTTCACTTGAAGTCATGCCAGTGGTTTCCTCGGACACAGACTCGGGGGACGCGGGCTCTGCGAGACAATCGATTCGGAGGTGCTTCTTTCCATCGTGAATGACAATGAGCTCCAGCAGTGATGGGCTAAGGGTTGAGAGACTCAAATAACCGAAATAGAAAGCTGCCGTCGGATGCCCGAACTGTCCGTGTCGCGATGTCGTGCACCAAAATGGATTGGTACTCGAACATGGCAATGTGACCATTGATCAGCACATCTCAAGTCTGGCACCACTAGCATCTCATACTCATTAGGAAAGGATGTCAATATTCCAGTAATCCTACAAAAGAAGTACTACACAGAATCAGATCTATACTACTTCTTCAGGCCCAAAAGAAATCCTCATCCTCCCTAAATATAGTAGTCAAGAGATGGGATGTACCAAGGCACCGAATCACATAAAGGCGTTTGCGATATAATCGTGGAAACCGAGTATGGAAACGTCGCAGATTGAATAATGTGCGGAGAGGGACATGGTCATCATTAGTAATGCGCCGAAGAAGTTGCTCGAGATAGCTCTCCCCGAGATAGAGAATGAACCGGTCAGGATATCCGATATGTACCGAACGGCCATCACTCCGAAGTCGTCCCAGTACTCGAATATCATGACGAATCTGCCTAGCCCCGATGTCGAGTGCATCAGCAACAGCCCGAGAATGAACGATGAAGTCGTAGCGAGTTTCAGCAGAGAGTTCAAAGAAGGACACTATATCAATCGAAATGGCTGATCAGTAGCTTGCTCAATTAGTTACGATGAGCAAACTAGCAGGCAACTGACTGTTGGAATAAACGTATTGCGATACAAATCAAATCTATTCCAACTATAAAGTCAACAACATTTCATCGATATACTTATCACCAATAATCCTATAACATACCTATTGTAGACACAATTGGCAATGTTAGGTGGCAGCAAAGTCAAGTGCTAGTCACTTATCAAAAGGATTACGCAGTGTCAACCATATCGAGAATATGTCACGTGTTATGACCTATACCCATTAATTTCGAGCAACAAGGCTATGTACGAATATGGTCAATGTCGATTACATTTCGTCATTATATCCTCATTTATTTCGTCCACTGTCAGTTACTCCCAACTTTCGTCATGATTCCAAGCAGTTCTCTATATGAACACCCTCTCTCTCAAAGTGTCACTTATGAAGACACTAACGCATTAGAAGAGGAGACTATAGCAGAAGAAAGTGAGAAATCAGAAGAGCATATCGATGAAGAATTAGAAGATGGCCTTTACGCTCCCCCACCCAAGCCGGTAATACAAAGACCTGCAGGAAAGAGAGCATGGCAGAAAAGGAGTTATCAGATTGGTCAGAAGATAGGATGGAAACCACATCATCGAGACAGCATACCCTTGCGAGTTTCCATGATGAAGAAAATAATGATAAAGAAGCAAGCTGCAAAAGAAAGTGCAGGATAATTAGGGACACATCTATGCTATGCAAAGACTTATCCCATTCCTCTCTATTTGCACACATTTGTCATTACTCAGCACATTTCACCAAATCCATATCATATAATCTGGATTGGATCAGCAAATGGACACTGTGGCAACTGTGACATGGACAAATAGACCTGTGGCTTCATATTCATGAACATTCCGGAATAGCCTAGCAGAGAAGAAGTTTCCGGAACTTTCCAGAAGATTACAGTCTTCAAAAGAAGGACTTTAATCGAAATTTCTACTTCAGAATGTCCTGGAATAATCCAGAAGCTCAAGGAAATTTCCAGAATATTCTGACAGATTCCAGAATAACATAGGATCATGGAGAACATCCTAGGAACTTATAGAACCTGGGAGAATTGTCCAGAAGGAGACAGAACTGTGCAGAAAGTACTAGCAGGTTAGAGATGCTTCCAGCAACTTCCAAAAGCCATTCGTCAGCAGGAAAATTGGTGGATTGGTAAGCATTGGGAGTGGATTGGTAAGCAAGAAGGGGATTAGTCAGCCATAGAATAGAATAGAATAGAATAGAATGGAAGGATTCAGGAGGGTATATAAGGGCGAGCGAAAAATCGCCCAAATCATTGAATATATTCTTCCCCCCCCAGATTCCTCCCTCAGTAGCACTCCCTCACAATTTATATTCTTTCTCTTAACTTGAGGCACATCAGAAGTATTGCCTAGGCCCATCTGCTTACTAAGTATTGACCTGGATTGTTAACTTGCCAAAGCAAGAGACTTTGGAAGTGCAAGTTCAGGCAAAAGGTTGAAGATTGTCAAGACCTTTGTTAGGACAGAGTTCTGTCGCAAAGGAAGTTACCTAAATTGTCAACTGTCCAGACAAGAGATTCTGGAAGCACAAGGTTAGGAAAAGAAGATCAGAAGTTACTGACCTAGATTGTTAGCTTGCCAAAGCAAGAGACTTTGGGAGCGCAAGTTTAGGCAGATTAGTTGTCAGACCTTTGTTAGGACAGAAGCCCTGTCGCAAAGGCACTAGGTGAGCAGTGTTAAGAAAGAGTTTGTTATTGTTTGGATAGTTGTCCTGTGAGTGGATTGAGGAGTATAAGTCTCTGGAAAGAAGTCCAGGAGCATTTCCCCATTCACCAGGCGGAATTCGTCGTAGTAGCAAAGTACTGCACCAAGGCAGTGACTTTGTAGGAAGTTTGTAGTGTACTGACAGAGCAAGCTATTTAAGTCAAGCCTTGCTATTGTTTCTAGTCCCCATAGGTATATTTGAGTAATCGAACACCGTAGAACGAAACCACAGAGCATTGTGATCCTTGTGAAAAGTAGAAAGTACGCTTTCACAACCGAACTCGACTGAGCCTCTGTCCGGAAAAGTAGGAAACCCCGTCAAGCTTGGTGCACCCGTCATTTCTAGGAAATAACCCCTCGCTATAAAACAAATATTACTCTCGTCAGATAGTCTTTTGATTGTTTGGTAAAAGTAGTGGTTGTTTAATACCGATCGCTGGAAATACACGACAAGGAGAGTTGGAGCCCACCGCGAGGTCGAAGTTATTGAAGACAGTTGTAAAGACATACCTTTTCACAAGTTCAGTCAATCCCTGTGATTACGCCCAAGGCTATACGTAGTTCGTTCTATGTATACCAACACGCAGAATTCAAATGCAGGCAGTCCTTTGATGGATAGTCAGTTTACGTCAGTTTCAAGTATGAAGTCAGTCATGGACATGCCAGTCGAAGGCACCAAGACTGCCCCAAAGCGGTTTAAAGGAGATTCTGCAGAAGTCAGACCTTTCCTTCGCCACTTTGAGAAGTTGGCCACTTTGCATAGGCTTACCCCGGCAGAGAAATGTGAAACGGTTACAGATTATTGTTCACGTACGGTGAGAGAAACCATAGAAGGTTTCTCCAGTTTTAGGAATGGAAATTGGGATCAGTTAAAGGCGAACATTGAGATCTATTTCAATGCTGACCTTGAGTCAAAGAGGTTCCGCATAAAGGATCTTCAAGCCTTTGTTGCCCAGTTTAGACGAGAGAAGATATATGATTTGAAGGATTGGAGAAGATACTTGAGGAAGTTCATCCGGATTGCCGGATGGTTGAAGGGTCAAGCAAGGATCACGGATTTCGATTAGCTTATTATCTGTGGACCGGAATTTATTCCCCATTCCGCAAACAGCTAGAAGCCCGGATTCTTTTGACAAATCCAGCACATGATATGTCCCAGCCATTTGAGCCAGATGCGATCTCTCGAGCTGCGGAAAATCTATTGGGTTCAGATAGGTTTGATACGGAAAGACTAGGCTCTGAAGACATCTACGACCATGACTTGGTTGATGACGATGATTCAGATGATGAAGACGATGATAATGACAGGATTGAAAGGAATATGAAGGCAAAGAAGCGATTGGTTAAGGAGAAGGGTGGAAGGAATGTTAGGTCCCACCAGAAGCAGAAGGATGATGACGAAGATGATGAAGATGATATTCCTATTAGCCATGGAGTGGTTAAGAAGGAAACTAGCAAGTTAGGCAAGCCATTGGGGAAAGTGACGAAAGGATTGCACCCCACTAAGGCAGAGAATGAGATGGATAAGCTTGTGTCACAGATGAAGGAGTTATCCTTGGAGGACCCACAATATGGAATATTGTTCCTTCGAGCTACGCAGTTGAACCCCCTGGCCGCGGAATGTCTTCCTCGACCCCAGATTAATCGGGTTAATGCACCTCCTTCAATGGATCAGTCTAGTCGACCAGACCCGAATCGTTTCCTTGCTAACAGACCATATCCCATGGGATGTTTTGCTTGTGGAGAAATGGGTCATGTCATGAATAACTGTTCAAAGTTACAGGAATTAATGACAAAGGGTCATATTTTGAAGAACTATCGAGGAAGGTTTACTACAAAGAATGGTGCCCAGTTTATAAGAATCCAGATGAGAATTGGATTCAGGCATTTAAACGGGTAGCTCCTGAAGTAAACTACCTTGTATGTGACGACAATTCAGAAGATGAAGATCAGGATGATGATGATGAGTCCGATGTTTTGGTCTTTCCGGTAGAGAAAGTCCCAAGGGAAACTCGTTCTTATCGCAATCAAGTCAGAGATGGTTATCAAGGAAGCGCAGGATATAAAGGAAAGCAGAGAGAAGTTTTACCACAGCAGAAGCAGTCACCACCTCATTTTGCTTCGTCAAATCGGGCAGGAACTTCTACAGTACCTCCGGTACCAATGCAGAAATTGACTCCGATTGATGTTCAGGCTAGGAACTTCAATCCCGATAATGACATGGATATATTAGATGACCCATCTGCATCTAATAACAGGCATAATAAGGAGCAAGTGACAGAGCAGACTCGACCAGCAGCACGTACTTCAGTTTTAAGCAGAGAAGTGGATCCAGTATCAGTTCTTAACAAGATACTTAACACTCCACTCACCCTATCCTGGGAGAAGTTGTTGGAGTATCCAGAGATGTTGCTCAGCAGTTACAGAATATGTTGCGAGTTAAGAAGACAGATGTATTACCAGGTCCTTCATCGAATTTGGTAACTGCAACTCGAGGATCACTGATTCGGCTGTTTATGGAATGTAACCGGAAGCCTGTCTCATTTATTGTGGACACCGGTTCACAGTTGAACATTATCAGTGAGAAGATATGGAAGTCAGCAGTTTGCTTGCCGATGAACAAGTCAAAGGCGATTTCTATGAGCGATGCAAATGGAGGTCGAGGCGAATTACTAGGGTTGGTAGAGAACGTACCACTCAAGATTGGCCATATCGAGACCAAGATCAATGCATATGTGGCATCTGATCCTCCATTTGATGGTTTATTAGGAAGACCCTGGCAACAGGATAATGGTATAGGAATTGCTGAAAGAGATGATGGTACATACCTTACGTTCCGTGGACAAAATGGTTACCCGGAATCAGAGTTATTGGTATCCCCAACTCCGTCAGCAAATTCAGCAGTATATGCATCTTTAGCAGAAGAACCCGAGGAGAATTTGCTACATGATATAGTTGAAAAATCGATGAGGATTACTCTGATATACCTGATTTAGAGGATGTCAGCGATGTCTCATCTGAGGAGATTAACAACTCAGCCGAAGAAGCAGATTCCCTTAGTGACGGATACAGCAATCATACAAGTTCTACCTCATCACAGTCTTCTGAAGAAAATGAAGCAGACATTGAAGAAGCTGAAGATATGTCGACCTTACAATCTAAGGAGGCATCTATGCTGTACTCAAAAAGGAAGATAGATGATGAGCCAAATATGAACCATGTGAATCATGATGAAGATGATGTGGATGAAATGCTATATAATAGCTTAGCACTTCAGCTCAGAGCTCAGAACCATGATCTGAAGCCGATATCAACAGGACCATGCACGCTTTTAGCAGAACGTGGCCTCGAGTTTCAGGATTATCGACTCGGACCATATGGACGAACCTTTTTATTAAGGGATGTTCAGTTCTTTGACCAGAAAGGTGGACTTTGTGGAAATGCAATTGTCAAAATGCTACCAACCACGTCTACTAATTTGGAGTATTGCTCTATGGAGAAGGGTCAATCAGGATCAGTTATGATGCTTAAAGCAGAGAATCCAAGACCGCTTACCTTCCCAGAACAAGTTCTGAAATGGTCTATGTCCAATACGCCTCCACTCATTACAGTTCCAGTGCAACTCAACAATCATGTTATTCCGTTCCTTATTGATACAGGTTCACAGCTCGATTGTATCTCAGCTGATATATGGAAAGCCTTGGGAGGAAGTAAAGAAAGGACATTGCCGATGAAGCTATCAGATGTATCCGGAAAGCCGCTAATCCATTATGGGATTTGGCCAGTACAGATATCACTAGGATCAGTAGTAACTCGAGCAAACCTTTATGTTGTTGAAGGATTAGCAGTTCCAGCGTTATTTGGTCAGCCATGGCAGAGACGTAACAATCTTCTTTTGAAGAACAAGCCTGAAGGAGTCTATGTGGAGATAAGTTCAGATGACGGAAGCAAGACCTTTGGAATGTTTGTCACCAGTACGGAAGCACAGGCAGCTGCTTTATCAAAACCGGCTTCGTTATGTGCTAGTATTCAAGTCTCAGAAGGACTTGAAGAAGCAGTACCAGTTATAGACTTCAAGGATCTGGATAGTATGCAAGCAGTAATGAAGAACAGTTTGGAATTAGAAGATCAAGCTAGAGAGAGTCAGGAGGTTCAAACCGAACCAAGTTCGCCAGTTGTTTGGAATGCAGTCAATTGGGATGGTTTACGCTTCAAACCTCTCAAATCCGGAGCATATCAGCAGACTGAGGATATTCATGATTATATATCACGCACCTCATATGAGCATCTATTGTTGAAGTATTGGGTTCAATACGGTCACACTCGTGGACCAGTTCAACCAACTTTAGGCTCTATTACGGCTCGAGAATCTGATTATCTCATAATGAGAGATAGTTGGAATACGGGGATAGGAATACAAGAAGATTTATTCCTATTACGTGATGTCAAAGTATCTATAAATGGTGTTGAAAAGACTGGTCATGGTGTATTTCAAATGATTTACTTGCCAGAGACCGAGAAGTCTTCATCTACCTTATGTGATGCTGAAGTCCAAACCACGGAACCAGATGTGTCAGAATTAGAAGATGATAAGAAGGAAATAGAGATTGAAGAATTATGTGCGGGTATTTTGGTCTCGAGACCTGATACGCCCAAGATAATTCTGAAGATTCCTGCCGAAGCTACTCATAGATGTGAAGTTGTTAATGGACAACAACTTTGGGTACCGATCGATGAGAAAATGTTGGAACCTGTGCCCGCACCAGGATCTCCCCCATTTCATCCATCCCATACCACAGCTATAAGAATGAGCAAGAATTTTGGAGTATGCATCCTGAATGATTATGCAGACGAGTATATCACTCCCATTGAGTTAGACCCATCTATTATCTGGCATACCGATAAGGATGTACCGGTCAATCGGGTAGGAAAACTCACTGATAATCCAGCATGGGATATGTGGAGAAGAAGACAGTTAATAAAAGCAAGAAATCGAATACGACAGCTGCACCACGGAATAAGCGTAAACCAGGACAGAAAGTGATTTATTCCAGATATACTGTCAGAGGCGGTGAAGAATCAATAGAGATAGGTGACTCTGACAGCGAGCCAGACACACCAGAGAAGACACCTGTAGCTTTACCCGATGCAGCAGAACCGTTATTTCAGGAGAATAATCAAGAAGGCATTCACGAGGGTCAATGTTCTTCACCCTCTGATCTTAAAGTATCAGATGAAAAGGCAGTTCAGACCGGAGAAGTGAATGTAGTCATGATATCACCAAAGAAGCGCAAACTCAAGGAGAATGCACAATATGGTCGATATCCAGATGGCCGATGGTATGAAGTTAGGGAATATTGTGGTCCCATAGAAGTCCGAACGTTAAGCAATCAGTCTGACATTGAGTCAGACCATTCAGATTTATAGACAATTTGGATTACGATCGGAGCTATGGCCAAGGGTTAATGGACAAGGTTTACAGCAAGAAGTTAGATCGAAGGAACATACCGAATGGAAGTTATTGGACCCCACGGATGTTTTGCAGCATCAGATATATCAAAAGTTTATTCTTGAAATTTTCCTAGGCATTCAAGGTTTGGCACCGAAAAGATGACGTGACCATTCGAATTCTAGAAAACAAGTACATTGATATGTCTATGTGGAGCCCATCTATACTATCCCTACGTATCGAACTAAGAATACAGTTGCCATGCTATGGAAGGATAAGATCAGATTGAAGAAGGAACAGTTCAGCTTACGGAAGTTTTATGGCATCAGTATTGTCACCCACTTGGATGACAACACGCCTCATACCCTAGGAGATATATTAGCAGAGATAGAACCACAGCAGATTGAAAGAAACTCACATCGACCGTTTCCACTTCAATTACTTTCCCAGTAACAACCCCCGTCTCGTTCAGATAGCCGACAGTGCTATTGACTGTATAACATGAAGTTAGTGACTTGGGGAAAGGGAAAGAATGGTAATTGAAGAGCCTACTTCGATAGGCATAGGTGATGGTGGAAGGAAGGAAGAGTGAAAGTGGCGATTTAGAATTTTCCTTCAACTATAAGGGAATTTCTGAATGACAGTTTACATCATTAGTTTTGATGTATACTCACGTCAAAAGTAATCAGACATATTGGTCTGATTGACGCTCGAGAAGCCCATATATGAAGAAGCCTTAAGAAGTTATTACGTTCGGGAAATGCCGGTGTCAGACAGTTGAAGATAAGAAGATCTGGAGCCCACCGATATATTGGATATCCAATGGCAGGATTAATCACGGAATGCCCGATTCGGTACACGTTATTAGAAGTTTAGCAGTTAACCTTCGCACAGAAGTAGGGACAATATTCAGACCATAGCCACTGAGTGCATGGAAGTTCTGAAGTCCGTCTGTGAATAGGAAGGGTCAGTAAGAAAGTCAGTAAGAACACGTGTATTAGACGATGAAGAGGACCGTATTTTTCCATATGCATTCGGGATAAATATTGTCAGGAGGAGGTTAGCCAGTATTGAGTTAAGCAGCAGAATTAAGCATACCCGGGTGTATCCGAAAATAGAAGACAAGTACCAGGATAATGGAGCTAAGGCACCCTGAGGAGCAGGATTGAATATACAAGGCTTATTGTCATTCCAGAATTTTCCGATAAGCTCAAGAAGAGCAAGTTGGAAATTTATTTTCAAGTTATTAAGTTAACTTGTTCCGCCGCGAATTATAGTCGAAAGTTAGGATAGCAGCATGAAGGATGATGAAGGATGCCGATGAACATTCGTGTTTTTCTTTTTTGTTTAACAGTTTTTCAAGTTTGTAAAAGAAACAGAAGAAAGAATTGATGAAGATGCCCGGATACATAAGAAGTCAAGGTTTGGAGCTATGAGTCTAAATATTTCGAAACGCGGCTATCGAGTTATGGACGCGTCACCCGACAGTAATTAATTCTAACTGTGGGGCGAAATATATGGACGATGGAGGAACGTTAAGTATGGACGCGTAGCTAAATACAATCGGAAACGATAGAACCAGCATGCGGCTGTACAGGGTGAAGAAGAAAAGACTAGAAGGATGAAAAGATAGTTAGTAAAGGTTAGGAAGATTAAGCAAAGGAGCAGCCGTACCTATATGACGGAAGACGGCGCAAGGAAGGAGACGGCCGAGCACGTTGCAATATCTAGGAGACTCTCCGCAAGGTAACGCGTGACTGGCTGCCGAAGGAAACAGTGTTAAGAAGATTGAAGAAAAAGATATGATAGGAGATGAATGACTTAGCTGGTTAGGAAAGGTATCCGGCGCGCAGACTCGGGCATCGTTGAACGCGTTGAGCGCATTCAGCGCCCGCAGCCTGGAAGTGCAGCAAGGACCCAGAGATACCCGACGCGGAAGATGACGGTGGCAGATATACTGCGCCCGATGGCCGACGTGTCGCGCTTGGAAAGCAGAGAGGTTAGCAAGTAGAAGAAGAAGGAAACCGGATGAACAAGCATACCTAGAGCACGAAGTATTCAACCTAGCGCACAGCAGCTAGCAGACGAGCTAAGCGTGCCGACGTTCGTGAACGTTGAGCTCAGCGATCAGCTCGCAGGTGCAAGACGCGTTGAGCAGTGAAGGTATGAGAAGAAGGGGGACAGGAAGTGAGGACGACAGATTTCTTGCCGGCTTATATAGCCTGCAGGAAATCCGCCTAGAAATTATGAGATCAGTAAAGAAGCATCAAGAATTAGGAAGAACGTACTTGAATCGAATGCGTCGAAGGTACGAGATGCGCCGAGAAAGTGCACGGCCAGCGTAGCCCGATGGTTCGAAGGGTATGGAAACAGCTAAAAAGAGGTCGGATTGAGCCAGAAGAAGATAGAGGGATCCCGTGGCCACGAGAATGTTCAGGAAGACGCGACGCGCGTCGTCTTGGAACGATCGGACGCAACGCGTCAGCGCTGCGGAGATCAGCTGGTTGTGAGATGAATCAAGAAAGATCGAGAGAGCTCACCTTCCGGAGGATTCCAGAATAAGTAGCGGGCAGAATTGGCCGCCGTCCGAGAGTCCGAAGAAGACTGAAGCAGGGTATAGGATATGCCAGAAGAGAGATGAATGGTTCAGAAGATATGAGAACTGCCTGGAAGGTGTACGCGTCAGCGTGAAGTACGCGTCAACACCGCAGTGACGTGAACGACGCGTCAAAGTTCGTATCAGGCTGAACGTTCGATCAGGAGTGACGCGTACGCGTACACCCCCGATCGACGAATAGGCAGAAGGAAAGAAGAAGATAGTAAAGGATGAACTTACCGTAGAATGGAGTACCGGGCAAGAGTGCCCGAAGAAGTGTATCCGCTGGAAAATCTCGAAAGTTAGTATGAAACGTAGGCGTTTGAAGGCCGAAGTATGCAGAGATCGAGCGCATCACGGAAGCATCTGTAAGAGATCGAGGAGAAGGAGTTAGATCGTCGGGATATCCGAGAAATGAAGGGACCTACATTGTGGATCAACAAACAGAGGCGCGTCCGCGTGATGTTGCAACGCCGGATTAGGCAGGTCTTCTAGTTGAGGACGCGCTAAGGGAAGAACATAGCTGAAGAGTGGCGAGGACTCGAGAATGAGGCAGAAGGATCCTGAAGGCACCTGACTAGGTAGGGAATTAGTATAAAAGGCGGAAGGGCGAACGGCAAAGTATCTGTACATACCAGTAAAATGCCCATTATTCCTCCCCATCCTGCAGTCCCTCCAGTCTCTCCTGCAGCGGAACGCCTCCGCTTCTCCCACATCATCGAGCCCTTCCGCGATGCTCTCCACGCATGCCACTTGCTTCCTCATATGACGTCTCCATCGACGCGACCGAAGCCTACCTGTTCCCATGCATGCGCTCTCGTTCAGCAATGCCCCGAACCAGCTGTATTCGACGTTCCTCCTGCGCAACGCCGTTATTCACACCGACGGGCACGATATCCACTTTGACGGAGTCCTCATGGCTGATACGACCGACCCGATCCCGATCCTGAACAGCATGCGTCCCGGTGGACCGCCGCCTCCTCCCAGTAGCGGAGCAGTTCGCGTTGAAACGGACACCGGCGACGAAGCGCACGTCGTTATCGGACCCCTTGTCCTTGGACCGGAGGGTGAGCCCACTGTGTTTCCCCGCCCAACCGTCCTCTCGACCTCTATTCCGATGCCTCCTGCAGCGCCGCCGATCCAGCAGACCGTATCACCCGCCTTACCCGATAACTTCAAGATTATTACCAAGGTACTGCTTCCACCCGCTAATCCTACGATTACCGAAGCTTACAAGTACCTACCTAAGGAGAACACAGTTGTGAAAGATGGATGGACCATAGAGATAGATAGCACACCGTATGAAGTGAAAGGAATGGTGCGCGCGCGCTCAGCGGCCCCAGAGCCCGAAGGTTTGGATAGCCCGCCGCCGAGCCCGCTCACACCGCTGACGGACGGTACCCTCGTTGAAGAAGTAGACTTTGACGTGCCGAAGACCCGGTATGAGCTACGCCCGCGCAAGCTGCCGCGGACGAACTATCGAGATCCTCCCGGTACGTACCCTCCGTTCGGCCGCAAAAGGAAGCCGAAGGCGCGGACTAACAACCCGCCCGCTGTAAAGAAGGTAAAGAGAATAGGATGGCACGACGACGAGCCCGGTCTCGCTTTGCAACGCGAGGAGCGCACGGGCCTCGAGCATCTTCTCGTCGTCCCGGTGCGGCTGTGGACCAAGGCCGAAAGAAGGTTCGTTCGCGCCGTCCTCAGTTCGTTTAAACGCGCCATTACCGGCCGCGTCGGACACGGTGAGACAGGAGACGGCACGGACGACGAATATTATCCTATGAGTTTTGCGGATGATGAGTCAGAAGCTGACATTGTTATTGATTAAAAGGAACGCACCGTAAGATACCTTCAATGTATCTTTGAAAGCGAGATCTTGTCCTGTACAATAGTCTTGTAAATTCGGACAAAATGTATCTGAATTTATTGACTTACCTAGCGTACTCGACGAGCAAGCGTCCGCGTGCGTCCCGCCTCAAAGACTCCATATGCCCGAGAATCGTTGGCCAAGGAAGCCGGAAGCTAGAGATAGAAGAAGATAGGCAGCAGAATGAAGCAAGTAGAACGCGTGCAAGATGTGCGCAGATGAAGCCAAGAGAGGTCGAGTGCCAAAGAAGGACCAGGAGATAGGCAGAGTGAAGAAGTTGATAGAGAGCCAAGGACGCAGTCAGCGCACACAACGCTGTGCGAGAATCGACGTGGCAGACGTTTAGAAGTCCTGTGGGACATCTAACCGTCGACGCCACACGAAAGACCTGCAAACAGACCCGAAACAGCAGTAATGTTAGAAGAAATGAGCGTACTCACCAAGCCAGCTTCAACGAGAACGTTGAAGCACGAACGCGCTTGTGCGTACCATAGCAGGACCTAGAAGAGAGAGACGAAGAACAAGCAGCAGTATGTGAGAAAGGGCGAAGGGCAGAAACAATAGAGACGACCGATCAGGGAGTAATCGACTTCCAGATAGCCAGCAGGAAAGAGCATGTCACGCCGTTTAGTCACAGAGACAAGACGCGTCGCGGTCACGTGACTTCCGCGCGGAAACTGTGAAGTCAAGCCCGACACTTACTGGGCAAGACAAATCACATTCTGCACACTATTGTGACAGACCTTTTCAGGGTTATTTTGGTCAAGGATTTTATTGAGATTGTCCTCGAAACCCCCAGAATTTTAGATTGAAGAGAACAGCATTCTTTTACCAGAAAGCAAGTACCAGAATGTACTGAAATGCAGAGAATCTATTTGCAAGTACCAGAACATTCTAGGAAAGTTGAGACAATTTTCCACAAGATTCAAGAAAGTTATAGAAAGGCCTAGTCATTTATTTGGACGGGTATATAAACCAGAATCCATCTATCAGACTATACCTATCCCTTTCCCCCCACTATGGCTTTGACTCTTTTGGAAGAGACTCTGGCTGATAAAGAATTGAGGAAAGAGTTCATAAAGAGATTGATGAAGAGAATGGGCCAATTAGAAAGGAAACGTGAGAAGAGAAAGCAGATAAAGAAGAATAGAACTAGGAAAGAGGTCATGGAAGATATGATGCAGAATATGCGACGTGATCGTCGACTGCGGCAGAAAGAGATTGATAGGACCATGTTCCATTCAGATATGAATAGTCAACAATTACTTCAGCCCAAAACTGATTTAATTGTTGCCTAAATCTGATTAATGATCCTTCAGTTAAAAATTTTAACTGTGGGGCGATTGGAGCATATATGAAAGAAAGAAAGAAGGAAATGAAGAATTGAGGATAAGAATTATTGCGAAAGGTTTCTGTCCTCTATGACAATAAACTGGACCTCAGTCATTTGTTTATAGCCTTTATTAGCTCATTATAGCTAATATTCCTGCAAATTTGACACAAGCCCAACAACCACTAGCAATATTCTTATTCGCCATCAAGGAAAGCAGAAGTCAGAAAGAATGCCGATTAGAACACTTGAAGCTCGATTAGGAAAGGATTATAGTCAAGAAGCATTGATATCCAAGAACCCAGTAGGAATGGCGATGACGAAGTCAGATGCTGATCAAGTATTTGGGGTATACAAGCCGGTAGCTCAAAGAGTTAACCCAATTCCCGGAGTATTTCCACAAGATGCACGTGTCATCAGAAGGTTTCCCGAGGACCCCTTACACAATCTACCATTATTATCGCCAAACCCACCGAAATTTATACCCACGAAGAAGTTGACATTGGAAAGAATAGAAAGCATGCAAATAAATAAAGATAAATTTATGTGGCCAGAAGAAGAAGAATTGTTCAAGCACATTCTAAGATTGAATGAAAGGGTTCTAGCATTTGAAGAAAATGAAAGAGGAACGTTTAGAGATGACTACTTCTCTCCATATATCATTCCAGTTATTCCGCATATCCCTTGGGTGGATAGAAATATACCAATACCCCCTGGAATTAGAGAAAAGGTCATAGAATTGTTGAAAGGAAAAAAGAAGCAGGAGTCTATGAAAGGTGTCAGTCATCGTACAGATCCAAATGGTTCTGTGTCTTGAAAAAGAATGGAAAATTACGGATCGTGCATGACTTGCAACCATTAAATGCAGTGACCATTCGAGATGCAGGAGTACCCCCAATATTGGATGACTTTGTTGAACCTTTTGCAGGACGGCAATGTTATTCAGTGTTTGACTTGTTTTGGGCCTTTGATGCTCGAAAAGTTGATCCGACTAGCAGAGATATGACCGCGTTTTTGTCACCATTAGGCCTACACTATTACGTCTATGCCTATGGGATTCACCAATTCGCCAGCTGAATTTCAGGCTTGCATGACATTTGTTTTGCAAGATGAGATTCCTCAAACAGCGAATATATTCATTGATGATTTGCCAATCAAAGGGCCAGTATCTCAGTATTTGGATAAGTCAGGAAAAGCCGAGACATTAAAGGAGAATCCAAAAATCAGACGATTTATTTGGGACATGCACAAGATGTGCATCGGATCATGCATAGAGTTGGACAAGCAGGGATTACCTTTTCAGCAGCGAAAAGTCAAATCTGCTGTCCTGAAGTTGTGATTGTAGGACAGAAGTGTACGCAGGAAGGTCGAATGCCGGACCATGACAGAGTTGATAAAATTCAGAATTGGCCCCGTCCGTCCTCCCTTAAGGATGTTAGAGGATTTCTTGGATTATGCGGAACAGTTCGAATATGGATTCAGGACTACTCCAAGCGTATTCAACCTCTTAAAGAGTTGTTATACAAGGATGTTCCCTTTTCATGGAATCCAGATCGAGAAGAAGCATTTGAGAAGATGAAGATGATAGTTGCTTCAGCCCCGGTGCTTAAGCCTATTAACTATCAGTCAGAAAACCCAGTCATATTAGCTGTCGATTCAAGCAAATATGCAATAGGGTTTATTCTGTATCAGTTAGATGAGAATGAGAAGCGTCGACCGGCCCGTTTTGGATCACTTCCTATATCTAAGACGGAGGCGAACTATAGCCAGCCCAAGCTAGAGCTTTATGGACTGTATCGAGCCTTACGACATTGGAGATTATATTTGGTTGGAATTAAGACCCTACATGTTGAGGTTGATGCCAAATACATTAAGGGGATGCTTAATGACCCAGACCTACAACCAAATGCTACTATCAATCGTTGGATTCAAGGAATCCTAATGTTTGATTTTAAGCTAATCCATGTACCGGCCAAGAAGCATAAAGGACCAGATGCATTGTCACGAAGACCCTTAGGAGACGGAGAAGTTGTAGAAGCAGATGATGATGAATGGTTGGATAACATTGCCCTGTATGCAGGACTCTGCCCAGAGCAAGCTCGTGAAGAATTTGCAAAGCGCATAAGTCCATTTCAGGATTCAGAAGCTAGTGTTTTCATATCAGCCACTACATCTCAGGATCAGACCTTACAGAGATATACAAGTTCTTGGACACTTTGGAAATACCTGTATTTCCTAAGATATCTGAAAGGTCTCGATTCCTTCGAAAATGTCAGAAGTATTTCCTTAAAGAAGGAAACATGTTTCGCCGATATACGAAGCGAATGCCAGTGAGAATAGTATTTAGAGTTGATGAACGAAGAAGGATACTTGAAGAAGCCCACGAAGAGTTAGGCCATAAAGGAGAGCATGCTACGTTCGAGACAATACGTAACAGGTTCTTTTGGCCGTTCTATCACTCAGACGTCCGGCACCATGTGCAGTCTTGTCACGAATGTCAGATACGGAATGTCAAGAAAGTGGAAATACCTATCACAATATCCACCCCAGCTACATTATTCACAAAAATGTACATGGATATTATGTTTATGCCTCCAGGCAATGGGTATACTTGTATTATAGCATGCAGAGATGACCTATCTGGAGTCTCAGAAGGTCGAGCATTAAGAAGTGCATCAGCAAAAGAAGTGGCCAAATTTTTCTGGGAGCAGATAATTTGCCGATATGGAGCAATTGGAGAGATTGTAACAGATAATGGAAGTGAGACGAAAGGTGCCTTTCAATTATTGGTCAAGAAATATGGTATTCCACATATACGAATATCACCATATAACTCAAAGGCCAATGGAGTAGTTGAACGAGGACACTTTACGCTGCGAGAAGCATTAGTGAAAGCATGTGCTGGTCAGATAACACGTTGGCCAGAGCTTTTGCCTCATGCTTTATTTGCGGATCGAGTTTCTATTAGAAGAGCTACCGGATTTAGCCCTTACTATTTGTTGCATGGAGTCCACCCAGTATTGCCTATGGATCTCCGTGAGGCTACATTCATGGTAGAAGGATTTCAGAAGGGAATATCTTCAGAAGATCTTCTAGCGCTTAGAATTAGGCAGCTTGAAAGGAAACCTGAAGATGTTGAGAAAGCAGCAGAGGTATTGAAGAAAAGCAGGATAAACTCAAAGGCCTTATTTCGAGAAGAAATTTGCCCATCGCATGCAGAAGTCGTCATATAATCCAGGTGACTTAGTCTTGGTACGGAACTCCACGATCGAAAAGGAGATGAATCGCAAGCATAAACCAAGATACCTGGGACCATATGAAGTAGTTCGACGGACACCGAGAGGAGCATATGTAGTACGAGAGATCAATGGAGATGTAGCACGAGAAAGTATTGCAGCATTCAGACTACTTGCCTATCATCCGGCAGCAAATATTCTCGATATATTGCCAGCAGATTCATTGGATCAAATTCAAGGTCCAGCGATAGACCAGTCTCAGGGAATACAAGAAGAATATCTATGGGACCCAGAACCGGATGAGGACATGAACAATGAGGAATCAGACTCAGATGATGAACCAATAGGACATAGGACGAGGAATCAGCTGCAAAGAAATAGAAGATAAAGCTTAGGATCACACTAGTCGAGCATTCGCCAGGGTACCAGTTGCCAAATCCTATTTGAATGTCGACCAGAATAAACAGCTATAATGTATCTAATATATAGCTGGATATGTGGTTATAAGTTTATGGAAGAAGAAAAGATAGAGATAGGGAGACGCACCAATAAATATCCCATACACGAGGATATGAGACCGCTCTCCAAGGTCGGCATCCCTAGATATCATCCTGATAGATCGCTATCAAGTTCGTTTAAGAAGGTGTGCAATATAAAGTTATAAGTATACGCACCTTGGTCATTCACTCAAACGACGACTATCGGATATACCCAAAAGGATAGCCTTATGTCTACCAAGCATAGAAGAAGTCAGTATGAAAGGATAATAGAATAGAAGAAGCAAGTATGCATACGGTGCATGTTACATGGACTCGAACCAGGAGAGGATGTAACAAACTGCACAAGAGAGGGGGAGGATGAAACCTCCCAACGATCTGTGATCAGAGTCTCGCAGTTAATATAGAAGACTGACCGGATCTTGCCAAAGAAGAACGACTATATGGAAGCTAGCAGTTTATGTAATGATGTTAATTGAAGAAGACGGCTGAGGGCAGCCGAGTAACTGTGGGGCGGATGTCGTGCACCAAAATGGATTGGTACTCGAACATGGCAATGTGACCATTGATCAGCACATCTCAAGTCTGGCACCACTAGCATCTCATACTCATTAGGAAAGGATGTCAATATTCCAGTAATCCTACAAAAGAAGTACTACACAGAATCAGATCTATACTACTTCTTCAGGCCCAAAAGAAATCCTCATCCTCCCTAAATATAGTAGTCAAGAGATGGGATGTACCAAGGCACCGAATCACATAAAGGCGTTTGCGATATAATCGTGGAAACCGAGTATGGAAACGTCGCAGATTGAATAATGTGCGGAGAGGGACATGGTCATCATTAGTAATGCGCCGAAGAAGTTGCTCGAGATAGCTCTCCCCGAGATAGAGAATGAACCGGTCAGGATATCCGATATGTACCGAACGGCCATCACTCCGAAGTCGTCCCAGTACCGAATATCATGACGAATCTGCCTAGCCCCGATGTCGAGTGCATCAGCAACAGCCCGAGAATGAACGATGAAGTCGTAGCGAGTTTCAGCAGAGAGTTCAAAGAAGGACACTATATCAATCGAAATGGCTGATCAGTAGCTTGCTCAATTAGTTACGATGAGCAAACTATGCAGGCAACTGACTGTTGGAATAAACGTATTGCGATACAAATCAAATCTATTCCAACTATAAAGTCAACAACATTTCATCGATATACTTATCACCAATAATCCTATAACATACCTATTGTAGACACAATTGGCAATGTTAGGTGGCAGCAAAGTCAAGTGCTAGTCACTTATCAAAAGGATTACGCAGTGTCAACCATATCGAGAATATGTCACGTGTTATGACCTATACCCATTAATTTCGAGCAACAAGGCTATGTACGAATATGGTCAATGTCGATTACATTTCGTCATTATATCCTCATTTATTTCGTCCACTGTCAGTTACTCCCAACTTTCGTCATGATTCCAAGCAGTTCTCTATATGAACACCCTCTCTCTCAAAGTGTCACTTATGAAGACACTAACGCATTAGAAGAGGAGACTATAGCAGAAGAAAGTGAGAAATCAGAAGAGCATATCGATGAAGAATTAGAAGATGGCCTTTACGCTCCCCCACCCAAGCCGGTAATACAAAGACCTGCAGGAAAGAGAGCATGGCAGAAAAGGAGTTATCAGATTGGTCAGAAGATAGGATGGAAACCACATCATCGAGACAGCATACCCTTGCGAGTTTCCATGATGAAGAAAATAATGATAAAGAAGCAAGCTGCAAAAGAAAGTGCAGGATAATTAGGGACACATCTATGCTATGCAAAGACTTATCCCATTCCTCTCTATTTGCACACATTTGTCATTACTCAGCACATTTCACCAAATCCATATCATATAATCTGGATTGGATCAGCAAATGGACACTGTGGCAACTGTGACATGGACAAATAGACCTGTGGCTTCATATTCATGAACATTCCGGAATAGCCTAGCAGAGAAGAAGTTTCCGGAACTTTCCAGAAGATTACAGTCTTCAAAAGAAGGACTTTAATCGAAATTTCTACTTCAGAATGTCCTGGAATAATCCAGAAGCTCAAGGAAATTTCCAGAATATTCTGACAGATTCCAGAATAACATAGGATCATGGAGAACATCCTAGGAACTTATAGAACCTGGGAGAATTGTCCAGAAGGAGACAGAACTGTGCAGAAAGTACTAGCAGGTTAGAGATGCTTCCAGCAACTTCCAAAAGCCATTCGTCAGCAGGAAAATTGGTGGATTGGTAAGCATTGGGAGTGGATTGGTAAGCAAGAAGGGGATTAGTCAGCCATAGAATAGAATAGAATAGAATAGAATGGAAGGATTCAGGAGGGTATATAAGGGCGAGCGAAAAATCGCCCAAATCATTGGAATATATTCTTCCCCCCCCAGATTCCTCCCTCAGTAGCACTCCCTCACAATTTATATTCTTTCTCTTAACTTGAGGCACATCAGAAGTATTGCCTAGGCCCATCTGCTTACTAAGTATTGACCTGGATTGTTAACTTGCCAAAGCAAGAGACTTTGGAAGTGCAAGTTCAGGCAAAAGGTTGAAGATTGTCAAGACCTTTGTTAGGACAGAGTTCTGTCGCAAAGGAAGTTACCTAAATTGTCAACTGTCCAGACAAGAGATTCTGGAAGCACAAGGTTAGGAAAAGAAGATCAGAAGTTACTGACCTAGATTGTTAGCTTGCCAAAGCAAGAGACTTTGGGAGCGCAAGTTTAGGCAGATTAGTTGTCAGACCTTTGTTAGGACAGAAGCCCTGTCGCAAAGGCACTAGGTGAGCAGTGTTAAGAAAGAGTTTGTTATTGTTTGGATAGTTGTCCTGTGAGTGGATTGAGGAGTATAAGTCTCTGGAAAGAAGTCCAGGAGCATTTCCCCATTCACCAGGCGGAATTCGTCGTAGTAGCAAAGTACTGCACCAAGGCAGTGACTTTGTAGGAAGTTTGTAGTGTACTGACAGAGCAAGCTATTTAAGTCAAGCCTTGCTATTGTTTCTAGTCCCCATAGGTATATTTTGAGTAATCGAACACCGTAGAACGAAACCACAGAGCATTGTGATCCTTGTGAAAAGTAGAAAGTACGCTTTCACAACCGAACTCGACTGAGCCTCTGTCCGGAAAAGTAGGAAACCCCGTCAAGCTTGGTGCACCCGTCATTTCTAGGAAATAACCCCTCGCTATAAAACAAATATTACTCTCATCAGATAGTCTTTTGATTGTTTGGTAAAAGTAGTGGTTGTTTAATACCGATCGCTGGAAATACACGACAGCGAGAAGGTTGGCAAATGCCAGATATTCCATGTCGACAACGACATCTCGGCCGTCGTTCATGACGGTCGTCTCATACATCTCACGAAGGGTGGTGAGAAAAGCGACGGGATGGAAATGGGCACCGCTAGTGAAGATGCCGGGTGGCTGCGGCCATTCTGGCGAAAAGTCAGTACCATCCTTCGGCTTGACGCCGTCAGAACAGTACTGCTTTTTGTGGTTTCCCTTGGAGCCGACGCCACCGGGATATTTGACCTGGCGACAGCGTCCGCAAGTTTGGACTTTCCGCTGATTAAATTGCATGAATGAGAGGCCAAACATGAATAATTCAACATTGAGAACTCACCTTTTTTTCTCCCGGATTCGACGGCTCCGCCTCCGATTTACTGAGCGAGACGACAGCGCAGTGTTTGCGCCAGAACGTCTCGCTTCCTCGCGATGCTGAGCACATTAAAAATAATTAGTAAATGAGAATAACAGGTAAAATAATAATACTCACAGCTGTAGTCGTTGTGACTAATCTTGTCGATGACGAGGGCTTCAACTTTGCCGAGCTTGTCGATGAGCGCACGCGGGTTCTTCGGAATGATGTTGGCCTCAGTCCCAGTGAGCTTCTCGGCAAGCTTGGCATTGTATTCCGCAGTCACGGTGACCCATTTGCACGAGGTCATCGAGAAGGAGGCCCAACGTCCTTCATATCTCATGTCCATAAAAAGATAGTACTCGATGTCAGTTTCAATTCGAAGCGCACGAACATCGATACCAGTGCAAGCACGGAACAAGCGTTTCGAGCGCGTGAGCGCTTTCAGCTCATCGACAGGTGGGGGAATTGGAAGCGGAGTGATGAGGACATTGACGCGCTCATTCGTGGAGGATTCGGAAGGATCCTGTCTTGTGACTGTGGGCATTGAGCATGATGTAGATAGTGTAGTTGAGGACTGCTTATGGAGCTTGAAAAATGCATCAAGTGGTTGCTCGGACTGAGCCCTCATGAGTAAGTGTACACTGCAGGCAACCGCAAGCACACACCTGAGATGCCGACGCTGCCGCTGGACCGTCTGCGGTGCGAGCCTTCTTGACAGCTGGCCCACACTGGTCTTCGCCATTCAACACCTTGGACTTTCATTTCGAGGCGGCGCTGATGTGCGCGGCATCAGGAGCAGCGTGATTGGTGGGGAGGTGGGTTGCCGAGTGAGAGGTAGAAGATGGACAGGCGTGAGATGGAGATGCAGGAGATGGAGATGCATGAGATGGAGGAACAGGAGACAGAGATGGAGGATATGGCAATGGAGAGGTGAGATCCTTCATGTTTGTTGCAATGTTAGCAGCCGAATTTCATGCCAATGAAACCACGAACTCACCAGTGGCTGCTCCAGGTGTATGCTCCTCAAAGCTCCTATGCTCGACACACTCTCTGTCTCTTTCCCAGACTGGCCACGGTGACTTGCGGCAACTTCCAGTACCGAAGACTCAAAACCGGACGACACGAATGAGATTGTAGATGCCGCGCTTGGCAGGGACACGCGAGGTGGGTTCAGAGTAGGCAAAGCAGATGGAGTGGGACAAGCAGGTTGCGGTGACTGAGGATGAGCCTGGTGGAACGGTGTGTCGATGTGCGTCTGCGTCGCACTCGAGCTCGAGACATTGGAGGTGACATGATTCAGGTTGCCATGACGGGAAGAGGGTCATAGCAGTGGAGGAAGTGGTTGAAGGAGAAGGAGAGGGTCGATATCAAGGTGTCTCAGGACAGTCTCAGGCTCGAGCTCGTTGTCCAAGACAGACTCCATTTTTAGTAATTCAGTGTCGCTGATATCCTCTGCCTCACTTTTGATCTCCAACAGTCCACCGAATGTCACGCTGAATGCAGAAGGGACGAGTCCAAATGCTTCGGAAGTGGAGGCGCTGTTCAAGAGAGGTCGCCGCTGAAGGCCCGAAGGAAATTTTTCTTGATCAACTAGTGCGTTCCACAGCTTGTTGACGTGATTGGAGAGGCGGATGTGATGTGAGCCATGAGTAGAAGCAAGAAAAGAGCCAGAAGACCACGGTTTTGAATTGGCAACACGAACATTGCGATGTAGAACAAAATCGTGGCCGAGTGCTGTGAAGACCTCCAGTCCGCTGGCAAATGATCGCATGATGGAGTTCCATCCCTTGTGCGATCCTTCGATGTGATTTCCATCAGCTGCGATGTCCTGCCGTGGGCGCACAAGACAACCTTTCTTCACGTGGTTTAACTGATCAATGTGCACCTTAAGAATGAAAGGAAGAATCACCGGTGAGCACCTGCTAGTCATATAAATGACTACTATCTGATCAACACGTACCTTTAATGCGGCAGCTGTCCACACATTACCCTTGCCAGTCCACTTCTCGAACATAGCTTGCAACTGCTCCTCCTGCTCTTGCTTGCCCCAATACTCTGCACATTGGCCGCCACTTGCTCGGGTCTTAAGAACTGCGTCTACCACGTCTTTGGCGATGGCGCCTCGGAGAGGATTTTTTGACCCATTGATAATCACCGCGAGATAGCTGTCATCAAGGTCAGGCAGATGTAATTTCAGACATTTATCCATACTCACCGAGCGAGCAAGTGATAGACATCCAGCACCACGCTTGCGTCGGGAAAGACTTTCGTGATTGCGCCGCGAACATAACAATAGTTATCTGCAATAATAATTTCTGATAGGTCGGCGGTAAGCTCACTGCAGCGCCGTTTCAAGCCTTCGAGCATCTCCTCAATTTCAGCATTTGCATTGGTTTGGCACAATCTCTGATTGACAATGTTAGCAAAATGCAACGTCTCAAAGCAAATCAGGGTGCGTACCCAGCCCAGAATCTCATTTTTCTCATTCACCAAGCTCAGTATACCTCCTCTCATAGGCTTTGCACGCTCCTTGTTCTTCTTAACAATAACCGCCTTCCTCCAGACTTGAAGGTGTTGTCGAGTGACACCGAGATACCTGCGAAGTTGAAAGGATCAGTATCCAGGGCCAGATTAATGGGGACCATGTGTTACCTGTTAGGGACCGTGAGTACTCTGCCGACTCTTGCTCTCTGGTGCGATTTGAGAATTCTAGAAAGATGTCCGTTATCAAGTCATGTGTGATTGGCCTGTCGTAGTAGCCTTCATCGCGTGGGGCAGAGAACGGCTTCAGTCGCACCACTTTGTACATGCTTGTAGCGCGTTTATCGAAGGCTTCCAAAAACTCCTTTTGCCGCTGCTGATATTCAAGCAAATGAAGCTCTGTAATCACTGTGAGTACAAGCCAGGTGTATTTATGTTAGTTATGCTTACGTTTTATGTTTTCTGCGAGTCCTCCTGATGTTTCGCTGGACGAAACTCAATAATCAAGTCGAACAGGTCACGCGTAACACCGCAACGCTGGAAGAACACAGGAACACCACCTACAAATGGAGTCATGTGAAGCTCTTCTGGTTACACGCTGTGCCGAATAGAGGACTTACAAGGTATTTCCCAGAACTCCCATTTTTTCCAGAACACTGGTGTCGTTGTCGCAAAGCAGTACTGAACTTGAGAGTCTGCAGTGTTCTCTTTTGAACGATGTTCGCATGCCTTGCATCGGAGTTGATATCCTAGCGCGCACTCCTCAAGACGGACACCGTGTAGTTCTCGGTGACCCGTTGTCGTCCAACTATCCCACAAGACTTCTTCGGAGCAGCACTGGGGACAGTGCTTCAGGTTCTCGTAGTAAAATGGGTGGATGATGTTTAGTGGCCTAAGGTATGCCGTATTTGGTTCAAGAATAGGCACTGAATCTCGTTTGCGACAGTGTAGGTATGACGGTGGCAAAAACCATGGGCCAAAAAGTGGAATTCCTTTCTTCAAGATGAGAGGCATAGTCTTCTTTTTGGCGTTGCCGTGTACCTTCGTCTCGTCAAACACGAAGTCGACATATTGGACGACATTTGCCTCCCATTCAAGCTGCTCGACAACACGCGACTGAGTAGGACGATTTCGCATCCACGCTTCCACTCGTTTCTTGACCTGCCAGCTCCTATGATTGGTGCCTTACCTTAACAGAATAAATTGAACACGCACATCGGTGACCCATTGATCCTCAAATTTCTTTTGTTCCTTCTCAGGCAAGGTGTTCTTAATAATGGTACGAACCACTTTAGGCTCGAAGGAGGCCATTTCGATAGACAAGGTGGGAGACGGGTCCGTACATAGCTGCGTCTTGCCGATCACCTACCTTATAACGCTAACGGAAGCAAATTGCTGATTACGAGCGCAAACCTGAAACAACTCGGCTGATATTTCGCGAATGTCTTCTCCTTCACTCGTCACAATAGGAGATCAAATCATACACTATTATTTCATTTTATAGAGTACAAATTACACCGGTTTGAATGTTAGGATGAGACTAGTAGAATTTATAATACCTGCATGGACACCAACTGTGCACGCACGAGCTTTCGTCCAAACTCTGATATGTTAATTTGAAGTGTGAAATGCACTCGAACACGGCATCTGAATGGAACGTCCACGAGAGCAAGTGGTGGCGTGCGTTCACCGTCTGCTGTGAAGACCGGAAGTTCATTTGCACGAGAACTCTACAAAAACTTTTGATATTGAAGACTCACAGACCAAGAATATCAGAGTAGCACACATACCTCATCGGAATTATATAAGTTCCACATCACCTGAAGGCGGAGGTCTGACCATCGGTTCTTCCACCTTGAAATAAATTGTGCCATTACGACGTCATTGCCAACTGTCCCCACAACATCTCGAAGGTGCGATATCATGGACCACCATTCTGTAATGTCTTCGTCACTTCCATTTGGGGCCTGCAACCAGCAAGATGCAATTGGCTTCTGATGCTGAGCCTCTGAATCATGTTCGAGAAGCTCAATGTCGCCTTCAGTCGTGAGATAGCACTTTTCGGTGGAGACTTGCGCAATAACACCGAAGATGACGGGGTCCCAGGAAATCGAACATGTCAGGGTCGGAAAATGCTGGGAAAATACTAGCCACTCCGGTGAAGAGTGGATGAATGAGGATCCGGGTAGTTGAGTGTCGCTGCGACATGCCGGAAAATCGAGGAAAAATTCCTCAGGATATTTGCTATATTTAATAATGGGCAGCATTTTCACTACAAAGAAACACATAAGTATGTACTCCTGAATACACAAGGCTGGGAAAATCGGAAGCTCAGCGCATCGTGGATGAACGATCTCACCATCTTGCTCGTATCGGCTCAGAATCTCTGATTGGGGAGCCGCAACAGTGGTAATCCACTAAGGACCGCCTAGGAAGCCCCAGATATCGCTTAAAGATGAGGAATATTGTGTCGGTGTTTGCTGCTGAGCCGCTGGCCGGGAGATTCACCGGAAATCCCTGGGTGGCTGCCGGATACACCGCTCGGATTTCCCCGAAGTGTTTGGCGGCCCGCCTTCGGCGGGACCGCCCTTGGAATGACCGATTTTCCGAAATAGAACGCGCGTGGCACTAACTGGCAAGTATTCGATATTGTGATCGTTTGTTTCCTTCTTCAATCCTCTTTCTCCGACTACCACTGACGTTTACTCGGGACCAGCCTAAATTATACGAAAGCATAATCCAATACGCCGGATCCATTGACCGGCTTCCAAGAATTATCTGAGTCTTGCAAGTCAAAAACACCAACTGTACTTCTATCATGGTCGCGTCTCAGTTTTTAGTAGTCGGTCTGGGTAACCTCCCATATCCTTTGACACGGCACAGGTGATCATAATGCTGTCTTTCTACTCTTTTTGAAGGCTGAAAATTCTGCCAGTGTTGGTCATCTTATCCTGGATTCTCTGGCATTTCGTTTGGGAGTGTCATTCGCATCAGAGCGCGTTGGCTACATCGCTAGAACAAATGTAGCGATAGGAGAAAATTCGGCAGCGCTTACGCTTTTCAAACCAAGTGAGCATTATTGTCAAGATTCGGCTAATTTTGTGGGGTCCAATTCTTGCTTTAGAGACTCTCATGAATATCTCTGGTCGGCCCGTCGTTACTGCCTTACGCGACACTGTTAGTTCCCCATCTCAGATGATAGTTGTCCATGATGAGCTTTCACGTAAGCCATCCACCCTTTCACCGAAGTTCGGTGGTTCTGCAAATGGACACAATGGGTGCGGAGTATCATTACTGCTTTGGGCGGTACCATGGATTTCCATCGGTTGAGAATTGGCATTGGGAAGGGCGAGGGTGACACTGCCGAATACGTCCTAAGCAAACTCTCCTCTGATGAATGCGAATTCTGGGGCACAAATGGAAAAGGCATCGACCTTGTCTGGAAGGAATTATCGAAGATTATCGCGCGTCCTGGGCCGCGATAACCCACGGGAGTACATAAATTTTATGTGAGCCATTTTTAGTGGCCTCCAATGAGGACGGAGGTTTTATTCTTACGATATGCATCTTTGCTTGCAGCATCATGGGACCTCTATCTTGTGTCGTCGAAATCGATGTCAGAATATGGCTGTCGGACCTGGTGGACTTTCCGTCGCTTTCTGATTGCCTCATTGGGCAATCAAGTATTCGAACAGAATGTCACCCTTCAAGTGATCTTTCTGCTGCCTTCCATGCAATATATTGTGCAGGCTGATTACTATGCGCTGTCGCGTTATAAACAGATATCAATAATACGAAGTCGTGATCACGCGCACACAATAACTATCTAACTTCCTTCGCGGCGTCTGTGTTACATGTGCTACAGCTCTTCGCTATGTCCGCCTATCGTTCATGGAATTGGCTGCTCGCTTCGCTAGCTGTCCAGTACTTAAGGCTCGCGGAGAAGTATCGGCTAGTCCTAAGGTCGAGTACAAGGTCACCCCATACCCATCATGACTGTCCTCACACCCTTCCTATTTGTTGCGACTTCTCTGTTGAGTCTCGCCTATGCGCAGCCTTCTCCTGATGTACAGAAGAGAATTTCTGCCGCCATCAAGAATGCTGCGAATGCAACTAATGTCGACTATACCGAGTTCGTCAACGTATTCATTGGGACGGACAACTTCGGAGATGTTTGGTGAGCCTGAGCAATATTCGAAGTTTCAACGATTTCCTCAACGACGTTGTCAAGCCCTGGAGCTTCTATTCCATTTGGCATGGTAGGCGTTCTCGAGGAACATTCTAGCCGAGCTCTGCTGATACAATTCTCAGGTCAAGTTCTCCACGGATCTTACAGGCTATGCTCCTGCTGGTAAGATAGACTCCAGATAATCGTTTATTGGATGTGACAATTGGTAACTATTAGGCTATGTGACCGACCCGACCCAGAAAATCCGCGGCCTCAGTCCTTTGCATGATAGCGGAACCGGCTCTTCTCTTGGTATGATACCATCCTTGTCTTTATCTCGTGCATCTAAGTTGGGTTTGATGTATTGCAAAGGAACCTATGGCAACTTTGAGATCCTGCCTCTTCTATGTCCGGATGGCTTTGACACTTGCACTACTACTTTGGACAGCCGCGAGCGTTTCCGCAAGAACAACACAGATGTGACGTATCTCCGCATTCAAACGCCGATGATTCCATTGATCCGTTAGATTGTATTATACAGGACGCATCTCCGGGATATTTCGCCCAAACTCTGGACAACGGTATCATGATGGAAGCCACATCCACACGCCGTGCCGGTTTGGAACGCTTTACCTTCCCGAAAGGCTCCAAGCCATACTTTGTCCTCGATCTAGCGAACGATCTGCCCGCGTCATTTGCTGGCGGAAGAATGGACATCGATCCGGATCTAGGTAGGATCACTCTTGGAGGCCTGTGGGGCTCGAGGTGCGTCTTTTGACACGTGTTGATAGAGTTGGTGCTGATAATTGAGTCCGCAATGCCATGCAGTTTCGGACCTGGCCAGTTCCATTATCAGGCTTTCGCTTGCTACGATCTCCTCGATGGGGGAAAACAGCAGCTTAGCGAATATGGAGTTTGGACCGGCGACACGTGAGTTTTCTCCCACAATTATTCTCCGTGGCTTTCAATTGAGGATTTGGATTTCAGGGAGGGCCTTGATGCCAAGGGCTTAGGAATGACCCATTTGAACCTTTCCATAAATCTCATTGGTGGTGTTTATCAGTCTGGTGCCCTCTTCTCCTATGAGGGGAACCCGTCTCAAGTCAATATCCGTGTCGGTGTCTCGTTCAGGTCAGTTGAGCAAGCATGTCTTAACGCTGAGACGGAAGTCGGAAACTCGACTTTCGAGGACATCATGGCGCAATCCAAATCTTTGTGGAACGAGAAGCTGAGCAAGGTGCAAGTCGACTTGGCTCACACTCCGGCAAACGTCACAGAACTCTTGTACTCCTCGCTTTATCGTGCATCGTTGACACCAGTAAGTAGTTCACGATAATCAAGCAAATGCATATCCTCATATTCTCAGAACAATGCGACGGATGAGACTCAGGGCGTTTTCGAAAATACCACTTACCCATACTTTGACTCACTTTATTGCAGGTCCGTATTCTCGCCATCTGGCGGCATCCTAACCTTGATATCCTTGCAGTTGGGACACCTTTAGAACGTACTACCCTTTGATGTCTCTACACTCGCCGGTGGAATTTGCGCAGATTGTTAACAGCTACATTGACGGTTATCGCAAGAGAGGCTGGATGCCAGAATGCAGGGCTAACAACCTTCCAGGCTGGACGCAAGGCGGTAATTATGCGTTCACCCCTCAGCAATGCATCCTGTTCTTACTTCTCTTTCTGTAGGTTCTAGCGGAGACGTCATTGTGGGCCATTTCGCCATGACATATCACAACGAGGCGGCCGCGTTAGGTATCGATTTGGAGGAACTCTACGCTGCCATGATAGCGGATGGAGACGTCAATCCACCTGAGTGGAACATACAAGGTCGTCAAGTCAATGTCTACAAGTGAGCTTCTCCCAACTGTTGACCCATCGAGTTCGTCCTTACCGATTGAATCATAGACAATACGGCTATGTTCCATTTGCTGTTCTCGATACCATGAGTACTGGTCGCCAGACTCGGGAAGGGAGCAGGACACTGAGGTGGGATGCGCTTTGGATTCACTATAGTCAATCACTGATCTGTGCACAGTATGCCTTTGAGGACTTCGCCATTCGTCAGGTCGCACTACTCCTCGACAAAACCGATGATGTAGCTACCTACACCAATCGTTCCTTCGTACGTGTGCTCTGTTACTTCTTGATGATGTCAGTACTCATCTCTGATTTTAGTTCTATCGAAACGTGTGGGATCCCACTGTAACAAACGATGGTTTCAAAGGTAAGCCATGCTTTTCCGATTTAGAGTCAATGCTCTACATTACTTTTCCAGGTTTTATGCAGAAGCGTTTCTCCAACGGCACTTTCGTATACACCGATCCTGTTGATTGCTCTCCTAACGATAACGACACCTCACGAGACTGTTCTCTGCAAGATGATAACATCAGTGGATTCTATGAGTCATCGTCTTGGGAATACAGCTGGTATGATCTACCTTAGTGTTCATTCTGGAGGTACTGAGATCTAGTAGGTTTGCTCCGCATGATACAGCTCATCTGATTCAACTTATGGGAGGAAATGTATGTGGTACCCCGTCATACCATACAGTCATTCTCACTTCGGCGGACAGGATACGTTCGTCCAGCGACTCGACCATTTCTTCAATGTAAGGTCTGGTAGTAATTGAGCTGCTCTGGAGGATAACATTGCATTTTTTTAGGCGGGCTATTACCTCGCCGGCAATGAGCCGTCCTTCCAGGTTCGTTAGTTTTGTAAATCATGATACCAGAAGGTTCCGGAAATCTTCTTGCAGACACCCATAGGTTACCACTATGCCAATACACCAACCAAGTCTGTGGATCGTGTGCGTGATGTGGTCTTCACGAACTTCGACATCAGTATGCTTCCTCGCATATATCCCTGTGTAGCTTTGCTGATCATGCTGATATAGCTCCTGCTGGGCTGCCCGGTAACGACGATCAGGCGGCCATGGCTACCCTGCTTGTCTTCCATCTGCTCGGGTTATATCCTGGTATGACCATCTACCAACTCTACAAATATCTCCCGTTGATATATTGTACGATAGTTCCATCGACAACGCAATTCCTCATCTTGTCACCGTTCACGCCTCAGTACACCATCCACAACAGCTATTTGAACGTCAGCACGACGATTACGACGAAGAACTTCGACGCTCGCTCTGTGCAAAAGACCATACCCAAAGGTGTCGCCGCGTACGTCAAGAGCGTCACGGTTAATGGGCAAGTCTCGCCCTCGAAATGTCATTTCGACTTCTATGACGTTTTCCGGTTGGGTGGGGAGGTGGTAATCGAAGTGACTTCGGACAAGAATGCCGTCGACGACTGCGGCGCATCCGTCCCAGAATCATTATCTACTGGTGGATTTGCTCAGCCACGTTAGGAGAGCGGAAGAAAGCATTGAATGAGATAGCAGTAAATCATAGCATCGATACAAGTTATAGGAAAACAACATAACAGTAATGCGAGCACGGAAATCAGATACAATTTGAAATACCTTTCCAGATAGCATCAGTTAGGAATTGGAAGGACCAGCAGCATTTGCCGGCAGATCAACCAGCAATAAACCGGGGTTCTTGACATCCGGATCGGCATTTATATGGCACCTATAGTGAGAGATAATGAGCAGGATGCGTAGCCATCAATGGAGACGTACTCTTGTAGAAACCTAATGATGGCAAGTTTCAAGTGAGGAATATTCCCCTTAGAATGTTTCCCGCGTCCCGTGATGATGCGTAATTGCGGAGTGCCCGCAACTATGGCTTCGTACAAAGCTTCCTCAACCTTGGCAATAGCCTCGACAACCTTGAGTCTGTGCACATCAATCGTTTGTGGTGAGGGCTGTAGGTTGTGAGCTAGAAATATCCATTAGTTAGGTGGTGGATGGCGAAAATTAAAATTAAGTACCTCGCCAAAATCGACGAGCAGCCTTTTCGTGAAGGGCGTGGGCTTCTCGGTCTGCAGCGTCCCTTTCAACCTTGAGACGGAACGCCATGTAATATTCATGATTTCTTTTTGCATCCTCATATTCCCTGTGAAGCCTCGCTCTCGTCTTCTCCTCTTCATCGGCTCGCTTGCGCATATCTTCAGCTTTAGCGATGATCGCGCCACGGGATCTCCCCGAGATGACGCTCTCGCGCATTTCATCAGAATCCGTGTGCGATGTTTCCTCTGGTGCCTCCCCGGGAGTCGGCTCGTATGGAGGAGGGGCGGTCGTTCCGATGTTCCCTCCTGTCTCCGGATCCGCATGTATGGGTATCTCGGGAATAAATTGTGCAGATGGTACGAGATCGGGAGTGGGCTGTGGGGTAGGAATGTCGGGTATTGGAAAAGAGATGTTAGCTTGTTCCTCTGCTTCCGGAATATCTGAGGGAGGGCGGATGGGTATAGGAATGGGAGGGGTATCAGATAGCCCAGACGGATTCATGGCTGCACCGTTGCCTTCGTCATCTTCGTGCATAATCGTGACGGGGGGAAGCTCCTCTCGCACATGATGTGGCGAGGAAAGCCGACCCACTGGAGTGGCGAGGCCCGAACGATCAGGTGAAGCCTGACGAATTATAGTTCGGGGCCTCTCGTGCTCATTCGTGGACGTCGTCAGACCTGACGCGTGATCCCGAAGGTGTTCCTCGAGAGCTCCAGCAGCAGAGGCGTCCGGATCGAGATCAGGAATGTCAGGAAGGGGAAGGGTCACGTATTCGAGTTCTGAGCGAGTCGGTGGTTGCCGCTCCCGACTAGCATCTGTGTCCGTCTCAGACAATTGATCAGAGAAGGACCTTGTAAAGTGGCTTGGGCTGGCTCGGGAAGGAACGGGCGCTGATAGCACTTCGGAGCGCAGCGGCGCTCGAGTTTGTACAGGCGGACTCCTCGTGGTAGATGATGGAGAAATGTGCATAAATTGGACTCGCTGAGGTCCCCTGCCGCTAGACGAGAGGTCGAATGATTGTGTTGAGAGATAGTGTCGTGCCTGGCGTGTAAGCCGTCGGAAGCGTCTGTCTGTCCACAAATCCACCCCGAGATTAGTGAGCAGCATCCCAAGCCCAGCCCAGAGAACGACGATAGTCATTCTCTTCACGCTCTCCGTAAAGAGCATGTCGACCAGTAGGCGGAATCCAAAGCCGACATATGGGTCGAATGATGATGGGTATTTTACTAGAAAATGGTGGAGGACTGCGCCCTCCCAAAGCCCGACCAAGGAGCCGCCTAGTTTGAGATCATGGTGAGTGACGAGGTCGATTATAGCACGCAGACCGAGTCCAACGCCGATGGCGACAATGTTATCCATCTGTCATGCCCGGATAACGACCAGCTCGAGAAGGATGATGATAGAAGGATGATAATAGAGCATTGCCGCGTCCAATGGCAGTGGATGTACATGAGGCAAATGTGTCGATACCACGTGATATGATGCATTCGGCAAAAGACTTAACTTCATTTGAACTTCGAAGTAAAACCACCTAATTTGTCACTGCACATGGAGGAGTGCGGAGCACACCTGCTAGGTGAGAGTATTGAGGCACATAGTAGAATGTATAGAAGCAGGTAGCTGTGGCTCAGAGTGAATTGAAAGCATCACAGTCGCGACATGTCACACAATGAGCCACCGGCACACAGACTCCACACATGGAGCAGGCTTTAATATAGGAGCACTTTCGGAACGAGAAGAAAGAATTTTCATAGTATGAGAACGGGAATAACACGAAGGCATAACTATGTTGTACAGAACTGTTGTATGCAAGACGATAATAGCCGGGGCGGCGCGGGGCAAATGCGCAGCGCACCCACCTACATCATGGGCTGAGTCTCCCAAACTCACCATCAGACAAGTGGATAATGGTCCGCAGTGTCCGGACTCCGCACCACATATCACAAATTCGCGGGGAGTTGTGGAGTGTGACTCAAAACAAAGAGAGAAGATTGTGGGTGCTTGTGGGTGCTTAGATCGCTGCGCTCTGTGAAGGAGTCGAAAGCGGCTTCGAGGTTGATCTCGATCGACCTCATTTTTGTCGATCGTTGAAACCAATTTGGAGGATGGAAATAATTATCAACTCAGCTCTGATACCTCCTCCACTGCCGCTGAAAAATCTGACCAGCTCGAAGAAGCAGCTGAGCGTCCCGCAATGTGTGCATTACCAAGCAGGCGGACTCTGTATTTAAGTTGGGATTGTTCTGCATTTACTTAGAGAGGCTGACAATGCCAGCTGGTCTGCCAACATTAGATATTCTGTGGTTCGGTTGCTATAAGATAAATGTGTAACGTGGTAAGAAAAGTTGCACGCACTATCAGCACAGGTAAGCTGTCTTCACACAAATTGCGAATTCTGCAAAGGAATGACCCGAACACGTTAACGGAAGATGGGGTTGAACCTTCGATCCCATTGTTTCGGAGTAAACTATATAGCTGAAAGTTCGATAGCACTGGCGAACAAGCGTGGTTGGACAACGTTTGTTGACACGCTGAATGCCACTTATGCGCGACGCCAGGTTTGATAGTGTGATCCAGCAACTTATAGACTGCCTTCCGAAGACAAGAAACACGATGCGATAAGACAAGAATTCAAGGCGCCGCAGCAGAAGGAGGGCCACTATCGAGTGACGATAAAATTCGCCGGTGCTAGATAATGTTGGGAAATAAAAAGGTCCAGCCAATTAGAAGCAAAATAGAGACGATGTGATGTTCGCTGCCGCAGCTCCGAGTTGGATCGGTCCGACGACAGTGACAAGTTTTTCCGATGCGCAGTCGCTTAGTATGAAGCAGTGAATTTAGCGAGGCATGCGTAGCAAGACATACGCCTACGTGCGAGGAGGAAGCAAGGAGAGCGATGAATGTGGCTGTGACTCTCTGATGCAGTGTTGTGGCGGCGTCTGAAGACACAGACGCGCAGTCGCGGAGGCGGCAGCAGAGGAACTTCTGTCCAGCTGGGTCCAGCTGCACAAACGATCTTTGCTCGTCGTTTGGGAAATATCTGTTTCGAGGGCATGTATATATTGAACAGGCTTGCATCACTGCCTCCCTTCTTATCACTTATGCGCTAGTGTGTCCCATAATAAAATCGGAACTTATCTGTTGTAAGTGATCTTCGTATTAATCTCGCAAACTGCGCCTGCAGACGCTGTGCATCGCCACGGTCGCCGTGAGACTTCCAGATTGTCGAACACTAATCATGGGTGCTGTGATTCAAACTAACGTTGTATAAGCAGGACTTCCCCAAACACCCCATCCGTATTATCCATGACCACGCGTTCTCTTTCTCCCTCTGACAAACAATCCTACTCTGCTGGTGTGGAAAGTGGCTTCGAGGACTCTTCGTACGTGGCAGATACATTTATATGCCTGCCGCCGATCGATTGCGGCGACACCAATACTCGTGGTAATCTTTCAGGGGACCTGGACAATTTCTCTGGAACATCTCAACAGACAGAAAATGCCCAGATATCTACTTCGGGTCCTCATGACGTTGACCTTGGTAGCATCATGATGCCCGAAATTCTTTCTAGCCTGCAAGATCCCTTCTTTCAGAATGCTCACTTAGCACTCAATAATTCGGACTACCGGTCGAGTCTCAATACTCCTGGCCTTGGCTTCCCAGCTACTTCAGGATCGCACTCATCGGCATCTAATGTCACGTATTCCTCTTCATCCCGGTCTCCGGAAGGAGTGTTCGAAGACTTGCCAGACTCAATTTACGCTACAAACTCAGTTTCTCCTAATCCTGCTCCTCAAGGTCGAAGGGAGCGTAAACACCCAGTGCAACTTGCTCCAGATCAACCTCTTACGACCCACGGAAAACCGCGGAGGCGCGTATACGTCGCATGCGTCCAATGGTGAGTCTTATCTCTTCATGCTTATTTCTTTACGAATTCTCTGAAATTTGTTTGATGCACCTATAGTCGAAGCCGCAAGATCCGTTGCGACGGTGCAAGACCGATGTGCCACAATTGCGGCCGACGCACAGACCTCGGCGAGTTGTGCTCGTATGACCCAGAGCCTAAGCGACGTGGGCCAGACAGACAGCCTGGGGCGCGACAGTGGCCGACGACTGCTGTTGCTAGCGAGCGGCCTCCGCGAAGACGGAGGAGGAATTTAGGTTCGAGCTCAACAGCCACTGGCGAAGATACCGAGGCGCAAGTCCAAAGTACCGGTGATGCTGTGAATCAGACGCTGGATAACTTCAGCGCTATTTTTGATGGCACCACCGCTCTCCCTCATACAGGACTTGCCACTGTCAATGACGAAGTTTTCCTGTTATATAAGGACGGCCACGAGGGCATTCCTGTCATACCGTATAATGTGTCTGCTCAGTTTCAGCAAGCGCAACCACTGGGGAGTGTAAATGATCTACAGGTAAATCTTCCATCCGCTTCTGCTTTTGCGCAAGCTCATCGTCTATTTTAGGTTCCGAATATTGGCTATGACGCAGATGATCTTGAGTTATCATTGATGTCAAAGTTGACTGCGTTTTCCGCCATCTCTTGTCCACTTATCATTGGTAACAATCGCTTGGACGAGGAGCTTGACGAACGCATCGAGGAGGCCAATGTCATCGGCCCCGAGCCAGGGCTCCAATTCACGCGTGAGACATGGTGGGATGCACTCCTCTCCCAATACGCTCTTATACATGACAGCACCGCGTCTCTCACCGTGGGGCTTCGTCAGGCAGCCAGCCGGCGCATCGTGATGGACCTCCGCAAGCTCTTCCGCTCGTTGCCCTACTGGTTCAGCTTCATCAACGTCCCGCGCTTCTTTGGCGCGTTGCTGGACCCGAGCACGCGAAATACGCTTCAGCCGAGCTTGATTCTGACCGCGCTAGCAGTGGCGACGTTTATTCAGAGTTCAGAATCGGAGCTGGGCCTCCGCGGGAGGATGCGTGCGCTGGCGCTGCAGGAGCAGGCACAGAGTGCTCTGGAGGCGAGCTTGAATGCTGGGTGGATCGATTGTGGTCTCGTTCAAGCAACCCTGGTAATGCATTTCCTGCTGCATACCATACATGATGCTCATATATGTTGTATTATCTCGGTTTGCAGCTCATTGGGTTCTTCGAAATCAGCGCTCATCCTCTCCACAACAAGGAGCGGGCCCGGTCGGTGTTGGCGATGCTTGACGGGCTCGTGCACAGCCTCAGGCTCACCACCTTAGACGCCGAAGATCCCCGTGTTTCCGTCTTTCCCCCCCGCCTCGTGCCTACTGTGCCTGCTTCATCCCCGCGCTGGGGATGCCGGAGGACCAGTGGAACTTGTTCGGACCGGACTCACCGCAGGGGTGTAGCTGCTTGTCGTACACTATGGCGCACGCATGTCCGGAGGCGGTGGAGTATGCACCGCTGCTGTGTTGGATGCCTGCATGGACCGATGTGTCTGAGAGTGAAATCCGCAAAGAGGAGTGTCGTCGGCTGGCGTGGAGCAGCCTCATGGTCGTCGCGAGCCACAGCTCATATGCCACCTCTGACAACGCATTCTCGCCGCTGATGGATCTGTTTATCATGGACCCCGCAAATGTAGGTACATTCATTGTGCGCTTCCTGCAGCACGTTGACTCTCCTTTGTTATACAGTATGCGCTCCTTTTCCCGGGAGAACACCTCGAGCAGAAGGAGGGATTCCCGACTCCGCCGTCCAAGGACTCCGCCTGGGCTTTGTATATGCGCATTTTGCTCTTGTGGCACAGCTGTGTGCGCATGCGTTTGAACCCTAGCCTCAACGACGCGGAGAAGGCGCAATTTGCCGTCACCGCGTGGCTCGAGATGGACGCCATCGAGGACGCCATGGACAGACATACTTGTGGTGCCAAGCTAGGTTTCATGCAGGGGCGCGAGATATTGTTTAAGTTCGTTCGCATGCTGATCTATTGCCCGCACGCTGTCTCACATTCTGACCAGCTCACGGATGCACGTATCTTTCGAGTTCCGGCGGTATATTCCGCAGGCGTACGCGTGAGTCCTGTGATCCAATCTGCACAACTTGTGTTGGTATTGACCTTAGTGGCAGTGGTGCCAAGTTGCTTTTCTATGACAAGAAAGCAGAAGATTGGCGTATGTGCGACTCCGTAGAATCTATATTCCTGCTCTCACACTCTTTCTCTCATCAGTGAACCATCAGGCCGTGGTCGCAAGCACCTTCAGCGTGATGGTCGATGATCTGGTAACACGCCCGTTCTTAATATTCTGGTTGTTGTCGCAGATAACTAGGTCCGAAGAATCCGAACCACTCGCCTTCCTTCCGCCATTCTGACGTGCCGTTATGCAGGTCCTTGACACTGTGGTCGTATAACACGACACTCGCAATTGCTCTGGACGTTGCGAAGTCTTTCCTTACGTCTGCGGAGCACCTTATGGCTATCTGGCCGTGTTCAGGTACGTCGCACGCGACATCGTCGCATGGCTTTTGGCTGATCCGCCGCCCGTTAGCACAATACCGACGATATAAAATTCTGCATGAAAGGTTGACGGCTGCCTGCTATACGGCTGGTGTGCCGCCTCCAGCCACCGGCCTGACCACATCTCCTATGCTGTGGTGAGGGAGGCTACCGTTCACACGGTTCCCTGTGGCTCTACAACTTTCTGCTTACCATTCGAGTTCGTCACGATATTGTCTCTGACCTTCTGTTGTAACCCTGGGTGTGTGTGACACATAGACTGACATAATGTGTACTAATTCTGTCGACCGGTTGGATAGCTCCACCGTACCTTTTCCCCACTAGTTTCAGTATAGTAGCTCATAGACTGAGTATATCCAGCTCCATGACTTCATCGCGAAGCTGCCGCCCGAACTTCAGACTGAGCATATCATTGATTCGTGCCCGAGAGAAATTGGAGTGGAATAAGCGAGACAAAGCACGAATATTCCAACATAGACACTGCCGACCCGGAAACGACCGCCTATGCTTTCGACACCTTCACTACGACACCGTGCTTTAGAATGACAAGTTGCGGCGCATTGTCCACTGCTCAGCCACGATAGGAGAGCGGAACAAAGCATTGGATGAGATAGCAGCAAACCATAGCATCGATACAAGTTACAGGAAGACAACAGAATAGTGATGCTAGCACAGAAATCAATACATGATTTAGATAAGACTTAAGCTGTAAAGGAGGTGGAAGGACCGGCATTATCAGGTTTTGATGGGAGGGTGATCCAGAGTACGCCAGCATCTTTATCGTCGTATCTGGCGTCAAAGTGAAGGGTACTAGAGAGACGAAATAAGACGATTGTATGACGTCTCGGAACTAATGTACTCACTCCTGAATATATCCAAAGAGGCTACGCCGCAAAGTCTTCCCTTTGTTCCCTACACCCGTAAAGACACGCAATTGTGGACCATCTGTCTCACACAGAGCTTCTTCAATCTTCCTATTTGCATAGTCCACATTTAGGCCCTGCACATTGATGGCCTGTCTATCAGGTTTAGGGTTGTTCTCTAAAGAGGTCTGTCAGTGAAAGCGGCCAAGAGGCAAAATTATAGCCGCACTTTTGTAGATTTGATCATCAGCTTTCGCATTGGGCAAGTTTGCCTGCCGCTCTGCAGCGTGCATTTGAACTCTGGCACGAAGCGCTGCGAGACTATCATAATAATCCGCCTCCTCCTGATGCTCCACCTCCAGCCACGCCTCCTCTTCATCCGCGTGTTTCCGGAGTCCCTGTGCACCAGTAATGTTCGAATCGGGGGATACATCTGGAACAACGTTTGCGTCTGCATGCCGTGTTTCATCTGCCGTCTCCCCAGGAGTTTGCTCATAAGACGGAGGTGGGTCTATGGTGTCCTCGTTGCCCTGCATCTCTCCCGACACCAGATCGGCAGTTTCAGACATGTCGGACATGAACTCTACCGGAGGCACGAGGCCAGGACTAGGTTGGGGGTAGGAATGTCGGGTATGAGGTGAGGTGTCGGAAACAAGATATCGACTTGTTCCTCTGCTTCATCGATGTCTGCAGTGGCATTCGGACGGGAATAGGAATGGGAGGAAGATCAGAAAGGTCAACAGGGTTCACAGTCGGCGTGCGGTTCGAACCATGGTCCTCCGCGTCTTCGTGAATAATATTGATAGGAGGCAATCCCTCTCGAGGCGAAAAAGTCCCATTCACCGGGGTGGTAAGTGCCGACTGATCAGGTGATGCTTCCTGAACTATGATCTGAGGTCTCTCGTTCGTGGGAGTTGTGAGCCCTGAGGCGTCGTGCTGGGAGCGCTCCTCGCGAACTTCAGGGTGTCCGGATTGAGATCGGGAAGGTTAGGAAGGGGAAGAGTCACGTATTCGAGTTCTGAGGGAGTCGGTGGCTGCTGCTCCCGACTAGCATCTGTGTCCGTCTCAGACAAGTGATCGGAGAAGGAACCAGGAACGGGTCGAGGATTTATGCGGGGAGGGGCGGGTGTGGGCGGAGCAGGCGCTGAGAGTACTTCGGAGCCCAGAGGTGATCGAGTTTGCACAGGCGGACTTCTCGTGGTAGATGATGGAGAAATGTGCATGAACTGGACTCGCTGAGGTCCTCTGCCGCTGGGGAAAAGGCCCAAGGATGTCGATGAGAGATAGTGTCGCGCCCGGCGCGTAAGCCGTCGGAAGCGTCTGTCCGTCCACAAATCCACCCCGAGATCGGTGAGCAGCATCCCAAGCCCAGTCCAGAGAACGACAATAGCCATTTTCGTCACGCTCTCCGTAAAGAACAGGTCGACCAGCAGGCGGAATCCAAAGCCGACATATGGGTCGAATGATGATGGGAATTTTGCAAGAAAGTGGTGGAGGACTACGCCCTCCCAAAGACCGACTAAAGAGCCACCTAGTTTGAGATCATGGTGAGTGACGAGGTCGATGACAGCACGCAGACCGAGTCCAACGCCGATGGCGACAATGTTATCCATCTGTCATGCCCGGATAACGACCACCAGCGAGCTCGAGAAGGGTGATGGTAGAAGGAGATGATAATAGAGCATATTGCCGCGTGGCGAATGTGGCGATATCACGTGATGCATGCATGCATTCATTCTGCTTCCGCTTTTGGTAGTCTTTGTTCAAAGTCGCATTCAGCCGCAGTGGACCCAATGAATCTGGGTTTATCATTACCTCCATCATCTACTTGCGCAATGTCATATACAGAGATGACCTCTATAGAGGTTTCACCGTGTTACACTGTTTCCCCTTGTTTCAAAGTCACTGCGTCGCAGAGCAGGCCGCTATCTTCGTGTGTCAATCGCCGCACCGGCATATTTTCTGTGCCAGACGACATCCTACTCCTGATTATAAGTTATGTCGAGGTGAAGGACATCTTGTCTTTGCGAAAGGTATGTGCATACGCTTCTCTGTAGCCAATACAGGCTAAATGCGGGGTGCATAGACCTCGAGACGCTTATACTCCATGACGAAGCTACGTTGGGTGTGGTCGGACGCGCTGAAGCGTCACATCATAGACAGAGGTCTTCCTGTTCCCGCAGCAGACGCAAACTTGAGGGCGTTCTCTGCGGGAGACCTCGAAGCCCGCGCCGTGCACGCCGCGAAGCTCCACGAGAACTGGTACTCAGCGCACCCGCGATACAGACAGTCTATCGAGTTTCAAGCGGATAGAATCTTGCCGGATGATTATGTGGACAAGCATAAGAGCACCGTTTCGCAGGTGCTGTTCTTGAAGGGACACAACGGCGAGCTGCTTGTGACCGTCGTGGACAGAATTATCACGTGCTGGGAGGTCCCACTGGACGGCTCTGGCGCATATCGTGTTGCGGAATGGGTGAGTCGAACAAAGATAGAACAAGTGGTCGTCAACGACGACCCGAAGAGCGATATGGTCCTTGCATTTGCGACCAAGGATTCGATTCAGTGAGTGTGAACACACTCGTTAGGAGGTATCTGACCAAAACAATGCGGTCAGCCACACAACAGTTGAATATAAGGCCTTAACGCTGGACGTATTCCATGGATGCTTCACCGTCAGTGCATCGCTTCGTACGGTTCAGGAAGGTGATTTTCCGGTACATGCTTCCATGCATGCCATGCATGGTGACTACGTCATCCTCGGCGATCCCACTGTGGTCTGGTACTGTAGTCAACCAAACGAGGTGAAATCGATGGGCGTGTATCCTAGCGACCATGCCATGGTGAGGTATTTCGGCTTGTTGTTTTCTCCAGCACTCACCGCATTTGTGCTCTTAGCGTCCGAATCAAATTCTGGCAATCAAATTGATTAACCGCTACATGATCGTCGTTCGCGAGCGCTCTTTTCGACTCATTTATGCACCGTCGTGGAAGAATATACGCACCACATACAACGCTACCTGCATTAGCTCTTCCGTACATATGGATGTCGTAGCCACAAGCTCCGTGGTTGTGGCGCGAACACCAACTGCCAATGGAGAGGACGAGCTGGAGTGGCCTTCTACTCCAGTGACGATCCTGTCCCGCTATTCTGACGGAGGTTTTGACACCCTGCGGCAATACGATCTACTCCCTCTCTCCAGACCGAAAGCGCGTAGCTCTGGATATGAATATGCGGGCGACCGTGACGAACCTGATGGGCTGCCGTGCATGCTTCCTTCCCAGTCTACTCGCGTCATCAGGGTGCCGCCATCTTGCAATAATCTCCATGTCGGCTCCAGCGGCAAGGGCATCTGGATGCTGACCCGCAACGTCACTTCGCGCCGCTCTGTCTATCCTGCTCGCTGCATCCTGGGCTTCGACATGGCGAGCGACCTTCACGGCCGCCGTGAAACTAGCGAAGATGAAGTGAACTACTGGTGTGACTCGAAGGGCGGGAACGACTTGCATGTTTGTCGGGACGTGCTGTACTCGCGTCGATGTGATATGAGCGAGATCTTGTCGAAGAAGTATTCAATTGTGTCGGCCTCGCTAGACGACACCGTCGGGCGGATAGCCATTGGAGATAGATTCGGGAAGGTCGAGGTGTTGGATCTCGTATGACTACCACATGACAGTAAAGTCGTAGCATGCGTGTATAAATAGTGTACAAAAGTGTTGCCCTCCGTTGCACCGTTATTGTCTCAGGTAACAATAGAAAACTGAATCCAGAAAAAGTGAGTCGGCCCAGGATCGAACTGAGGACCTTCTGTGTGTTAGACAGATGCGATAACCAACTACGCCACCGACCCCTTGCTCCAAATATTTACGTAATTAACTTAGATCGTTACACGTGATCTAGAAGTTGAGTTCTCCCAAGTGATCACACTTCATATTGATATCGAATATCATACCGCCATGACTTCCACCCCCGCCACTGCCGCGACGCCTAGTTCTAATACTGCTAATATAATAACCGCTCTCGGCAATGCCTTCAAGTCCCAAACTGGCGATCCTATGTCTGGAGACCGCATTGCTCAGCTTCTCCTCCAAAACATGAGTCAGCTAGGCGAGCTCGCGAAGCAAGGCAAACTGAATCAGGCACAAATTCTGCAGGTGAGGGCTCTCGTTTCTATTGTCCGGGAAGGGAGGTGATGGTAACGAACGACAATGACGCATCCTTGGCACCCAGTTGAGGGAGTACGCAGACAAACACAAGAACGGTCCTGCGCAAGTAAGTCGTCTCTATCATCGGCAGCTTCATGTCATCCAACGCGTACTTGGAGCCTGCGCCAGTCGTCGCAAACACCTCAGCTTTCAAAACGTCGAGCCAAACGCCACTCCTCAGTGCCCACCCCGCAAACGCGGAAGGCTACCCTATTAGCGCGACGCTTGCCCCCCGGCCAATGCGGGGCCCTCAGGGCCAATCCAGTGGGCGCCGGGTCAGCAAGGCCGACCGTCATTAACGGGTGGCTTTCCGAGTGGTCGCGTGTCAGGTAGGATGGCCGTCGCATCACTGATTTTGTGCTGAGGTGAGATATGTCAGGTACACCGGTACAGGTGTTGAAAGGGACGGAAGATACGAGCATGTTGGCGATGGACGATAATCGCACCCGCAGAAAGAATACGCCCGGTGACCAAAGCATGCGAAGATCAATACAAGACTTGGTTTCGAGCATTGACCCTAACGTGAGAATTGAGCCTGATGTTGAAGATGTAAGCTTGTTGCTCTGAAAAGTCGAACAGAGTGGTTTCTGATCCATTAGCTTTAGCTTCTTCTGGATATTGCAGACGAGTTCATTGACTCTGTGACAAATTTCGGCTGCCGTCTTGCGAAGCATCGGGGAGGTGACACCCTGGAAGTCAAGGACCTTCAATTGCATCTCGGTGCGTGCCCTTTTTTGATTTTTCGTTGTCTCCTTTTCTGACTACAATTCATATGGTAGAACGCAATCACAATATCCGTATCCCTGGCTTTGCATCGGACGAAGCGCGAATATCTCTCTCCTCCACGGCTATCGCGCCAGCCGCTCCCGCCGCTACAACCACAAAGAAAGGTGCTCAAGGAACACATATGACACTGCGGAGTCATCGCCTCGCGCAGGTGCAGGTGGCAAAGAAGGAAGCCAAGTTGATGTGATGCGGCGCCACGTTTTCCCGAAGTCGATGTGTGTGGTCATTGTTCTCGCTCGCTAACGTATTTATTCTATGTTGTATCTCTTTTTAGACTGCATGTACTAGTATTTTCTAATACACCGTTTATTCTGTTTGAAAGCACGTAGATGGTGCGCCAGTGGCATATGTATCTGCGAATCAGGGATGAACCGTACAACTGTTAGTATGAGAATCATGGTTGCTTCTCGGGAATATCAGCAAGGTCTGGTAAGTTATCTGTACGACTGATATCGACTTCACCTCCACGATCCTTGAGCTCCTTCCAACGGTTCCGTCCAACGACCTGTACCTCCCAGTCCCAAAGCTCATAATGCCATCCTTCACGGTACTTAAAGTGGACGAAACTCGATTGGATCAACGGCAAATTGCCCCCGTGGTCAATCAGTACCACCATGTCGTCCAACGTCGTTCCAGGATCTACCACATGAAGTTCGTCGGCATCAGTTACCCACAGGAAGAGCAGGCCGCCGGCCTTGAAGAGTATCAAGTCCTCATTCTGCAGAAGTGGGACGGGCTGGCCGAGGAAATGGTGTGCCCGCTCGAACAGCCACGCATAGCTACCGACAGAACCCGTAAAGATGGTCCACCGATCACAATACTCCCAGTCCGTATTCCAGCCGTCAGCAATGTGGTCCGGCGCTTCAGATTTCCAGATCTCTATCAGCTCTCGTTTCATCTCTGAGGACGTCAGGTAAGGACCGCTGTATGGAAAAGGCGGCGCCGGATGCGACGGGACCAAATCCTGGAACTTGTGGTGAGATGAGCAACAAAGGGTATGCCACATGTGACGCACCGTAGAAACAACGTCTTCTCCATCCAATAGAGGAAATACGACTGGTTGGAAACAACCACAAAGGCCGAAGGGCTCGGATCCACTCAAGTCATACAATGCCAGCTCGCCAAATCCGCTGCCAAAGACGACGATGCCCCTCGCCGCATCATAATTGCGGACACCCGCGAAGTACTGCGCCGGCATCTGTGGATCGTACAGCTCATAGATGTCGAGATTTTTTCCTGATGTGGTGTGCGAAGTAAGAAGCCTCGCCGTGCAAAAGCTGACATGTCGCCCAAAAGCACAAGGCGCGTCCAACCATGACACTGATTCTCCCGACATCGAAATTAGCGGGTCACAAGCGTCTTGACGAATCTCTTCGTGTCTCTGGGGTGTGCTTCCAAACTAGATGGAGTTCGAATTGCCCATCGGGCGAGCAGGACATCGTGTAGACGGAGATCCCCTCATCTTCTGCTGTAACGACACTGAGAACATCTTGATTTTTATCATTCTCAATGGCCTTGTTATGGAAGGCCGTTAATGGGGAGAAAGCGATATCGGCGTATGAAACTTGACGGTTGAACTCGATTTTCTGCAAGAATGTGGCGCGAGCGTCGTTTTCTTCGAACTGGTAGATTTCGATTTTCCATGGAAAAACGGTGGCGACTATACGGCCTTTTATCGCCATACAAATACAACAACCCTGCAAAATAAATCAGTACATTGATAAAATCACAAGATGGCACTGCACGTTTGGATCTAAAAACGGATGCAGTTGAACAACTGCGCCGGTCTTCCAATTTACGAGACATGGAACACTGGTGTTTTGGTAGAATGCAACGCCCACCCAATCACCCCGCAGTGTGCGAACATAGGAGGAGCCCTCGAGGCGAAACATGCGAACGAAAATTGGGTGCCCTCGATCATCATGCACGGACAGAATTTCCAGACACGGCACCCTGAGCTCTGTCAGTGTATATCACTAGCATCTGTAGATGAAATCAAACATACCTAGAATGGAGGCCAAGTGCTATAATCACAGCTCCATTTTGGACCTCAACGGCTCCGCTACTCACAGGTGCGGACAAAAATGCTTCTGCGAGGGGAGCGCCGTCGCCTATGCCAGCTTCGAGGCGATTGATAGACCATAGAGATATCATACTTGAGGAGGAATCAGAACACGCTGCAAGCATTAATTGCCCTGACACGATTTGAACCCATGTGACAGAACGTTTCTGGTGAAGAGGGATCATGTGGGACACGGCGTGGTTCTGATGAGACCTCGTTCTTTCGTGTAATCGGAGCGCATGTGAAACGAGTGCCTCGGTCTCCGAACTTGAGAGTGTATCTAGGGATCGACAGTAAGGAGGTATGAGCAGATTTCTCGATAAAACATCGCTATGCAATATATCAATCCAGAGCTGTTTGGTTGCTGTAATGGCATAGAATAAACCACACGTCTGAAGACGAATTAGTCCATGTATATCAGAAAATGACTCTCGCTCTAGAAAGTCTAGAAACGCACCTGTCGCACTCTGAGTACATCCGACGCACCGAGATTCCGAAGCATAGCCAACAGGACATCACTAGGTAAGTTGGTGATGGTCCTGCATTTCATGATGTGCTAGAGCAAGGAAAAGTGTAATCCAAGGTAAACAGGCTATCGGCTATAGAATCTACTGCAGCAGGAGTCTTGAAGTTCCGCCGCAAGAAAAATATTGGAGCGTCGCTCCGAGTTCAAGCAATGTAATTGTGACTACGAAGAATAAGGGCACTTACGAATCGTATGGTGTTGTGTACCTATTATACATAGCCGTTACAATTATGAGGTACAGTGTTCATTGAAGAAATATTGTAGCCCGGGCAGGTAGTAGACGCCGATCGTTGATGATAAGCGCTGAGCCTGGTCGTCCTTCTCACCCAACGTTCAACTCCCAACATTCTGAAATTCGGCATCTTGAATCTTGTAGGCTCATTGAGCCCGCCATGCGGGCTCTGTTGAAGTGCAGTACCCACCGGACTTTGCTGACGTACAAATTGTTATATGAATTTCATTCTTCAAAGCTTCTCGACTTCTCGACTGCGTTATCGGATGGCTGCGCGCTATTATACTACGCACAACTGTCTCTGCGTCTCTTTCTTTCTTTTTCTTCATTTTTTCCTTTCACTCTCTCAATTAATTTCTTCTCTCTTCTTTCTTTCTTGCAGCTGAATCTCTCTCCCAATCCACAGAACTATTGCAACTAGCGCGGGCAGTTTTGTGCTAGACATGAGCTACGCTCTGTTTGGACCTTCTTTTATCGACATCACGCAGAATATTTGGTTATGGGGTGTGCGCGACGTTTGTGGCATTCCTCTCTCCATTTTATAGAACTTTCAGTGACTCACGGTAGGATTCAGATCATCGATTATATTCGCCGGCAGTGCGAAGCTGCTGAGGTGGATCTGCTTCGCAATCCGACTGCGCGGGAGCTGTATATAGTCCAAGTTTACCGCAACATCATTATCCCTGCAATGTGCGTTCTGAAACCCGTCAGCCGTGATTTCTCACCGTTAACGCTTGCTCTTAGTGAAAGAAAGGCACCCTTTGTGACAGAAAGACAAATCATCAAGCACGTTTATGTCGTCGAAAACACTGGTCCAGTGATTTGTATCACTGACTTTTACACGGCTTTTGGTACATTTCTCGCTTGTTGGGCTGAATGTCAATTTAAATTCTAGCTGCAAACTGCTGACATTGAATCTTTTATATGCATAGGCTATGTTATTACAATGACTGAACTTGCAGCACACACTCAACATGAAGAATCATTTTACGTAGAATTGGTTTTACGATTTGCTGTGCTCTGTTATGTGATGCATCATCATTATTTTAAGCCCAATATGGGACTTGGAAATGAAGAGGGTTCTCCTGCGAAGGTGCACATTTTATGGGGCCCGATGGTGTCTTCGTCTTCGCGGTTCACTTCAGACTCCGTGGTCAATCATTCGTTCTCTCTTCAACTTCTCTTCCACACACGGGAACGGCATTCAAGATACAGGCGCAGAAGCTACGGAAGAGCATCTTGGAGAGAGAACTGTTGGGGGGAGTCAAGTTGCCGTGCTTGCAAAATGTAGGAGATTTCGGATACTGTGCAGAGACCTTGCCATTCATTAGGTGAGCATCTGAAAATTGTCACTTAAATGAGCTCATTTCTAATCTGCTCCGAAGTCGACTCTCCGTAAACGGTGCAGAGCTCAAGGGGCTTTCCGTGGACATTCCGAAGATCGGAAAGCTAGCATTGTATGGTCCACTCATCGTATCAAGCAATGAATTGTGCACGCCTGCGTGCTTGAATTGTCAAAGAATTTGCAATATTGTTGGGCATTCGGTTTATGATCTCGCCAACGGACAACGTGAGGCGCTGTTAATTACTTCGAACTTCCGTGTTGGCTGATCACCTCGTTCAGGATATGGTCAACGCTCAGCGTCATCTCGTGTGCATGGTAGCGTCACTAGTGCGTCCATAATCCGGTTTGAATTAGAAATTTAAAGCGACTGTTGTTGCCTAGGTGATGATAATTCATCAGCTACCGGATCCTCCGAGTCACGCTCTTATGACAATTGTATGTTGGCCGTCAGCTACTTTTGGGATCGGTTTACTGATTTCGTTCCAGTATATGGTCGGGGTCTAAGCTACGGACAGGGTTCATTGTATGCATACAGTGCGTTCACATTTACTGGGACCTAATCTTTTCCACGATTTCTGATGTGGATCGAAAAGAATTCTGGCAGCCACCTTCACTGGGCCTACCAAGCCCATATCAGGTCCCAATGTGCGGTTGGGCTTCGGGCTATATGCAGGCTCCGTTGCATGGCTATGGTAAGTACATATGGACAAGACGTAATCTGTTCCACGACCTCTGATGTGGATCAAAAGCTCCCTGGCAGTCATCTACACCGAATCCGCCAAGTTCATACCTATACGGTCAACAATCTCCTTTGTACTGGTTACCCTTACAATATCCTTCCCTATGATGGAGAATCTTTTGCTGCAATGTTTTGCGTGACGCTAGCATGTATTATCACTCTTTTCTTGAATATCTGTACTACATGGATCATCACGTTTACACTTCTATTCTCGCACTTGTCATGAATCATGTAGATATATGTATTTGCAGATGATGTTCATATTGTATTTTGTGGTATTCTAGCTCTATCCTGGCCTGCGGAGCGGTGGCAATCGTTCGATCATGCTAGATTGACATCGCAGTATTCAAGCCGAACTTATGCACTACATCACAGCATGTTCGTCGTCCCCACCTGGACCACGTACGATGAGAGAGTAAACATAGAAATCAGTAAGGATTGCAGTGTTAGTTTACCTGGATACGATACTGGCCGTTCTCAGCCAGCGCTTCGCGGATGCAAGTCTGAATCATTGAACTCAGAGGTCCGATCATATGAGATCTGTAGGCTCCGCTCCAGATCAGTGCATACATATAGACCAAAGTAACGACGAGATCTCTCGCGACATTCATCATAAAATTGACCTGCGGATCCCAATAGCCCCGCCCATAGCAATCTCATACAAGGATCGCTGTCACCTCGGGCTCACACTGAGCCGATGGTACTGATGTTTTTGTCGGATCGAAACTGAAGTACTTATGCTGTGTGATCAAGCGGTGCAACTTCACCCTCGCTCCATCACTTTTGGAGGAGAAATGTAGAAGGCCGCCATATGTGTGAGGATTTTTTGCAATCGAGCACTTTTTGATATCGGTCAGGGGTGCATAGAGGAAAAAGACTGAAGGCAAAAATGAAGAGAAGGGCATAAGAATGTTACGTAGCTGAAGTTATAGCGGACACTGGGCAGAGACGCGACCACGCGAGGGCGACGTCCGCGCCAATATCATGCCCATGCTGCGCCGCCGTGCGTGCTCCGGAGCTGCTCAGCGGTGTGCGCAGGTACATTGTCCAGAACGCACGCATCTCTCGTACGTCGAGCGCCTCGTGCGCGCCTGTACCCGCGCAACTGAGTCCTACGTCGGCATCTCCATGCTCATCTCACAGTGTGCGCCATTAGCGTGGTATGCGGCAGGGAATACGCCACACATTGCTGGGGGAAATGGTGTGTCCTCGCTCGCGTGCCGGTTCGAACCGCGCTGTGCCAGTGAGGCTGAAAGGGTGGGGAAAGGGGGACATACGGCGGAAGTCGAGGAGGGCGATAGGCACAGGTTGACATCCGCAGGGATGGTTCGTGCGCGGTATGATGCCAGTCGTGTCGAGATGCGCGCGAACAATCAGCGCGCCGGGAGTGTGATGGCGAGACTCACGAAGATGAGCGGGGACCCGAAGCACGCGAGCGTGCCGTGCTCGAACCTTGACGCGATGGACAGCGACGAACGGGCCAGAGAGGGGAGTGAGTGAGGTGCACCGACTGAGACGACTGGCGAGCCGGTATCGGTTATGGCGATCATATGGCGAAGGGTCTCACCGAGTTGGTGGTACGCGACGAGTACCACCTGCATGCATAGTTGGTAAATGGTGTGTGCCAGGGGAGGAGGCATGCACCAGGACGGAGAGCAGGAAGCTCCACCCGTGGGACGCATCGAACGAAGTATCAATCCCGCTGTACGCTTTATTTACAACGAAGACCAGGTACACTGTATCATGATCGCGACGATGCACTGTGCCATCCCAGCTGGTCGATGTTCCCTCAGCATTCCACACTGTGCCGAACGTAGGAGATTAGTAATGTGACAAACGAGAGAAGATGGAGGTACTTGCCTCCTTGGAGCACGTAAGACGCGGTGAATGGTGACTGTCACCTTGGAGTTGTCGAGGCTAGTGAGAGGGGCGCAGCACGACACAGGACAGGCACATTTGGATGCGCAGAGGACGCAGACAGTGGGCAACGGCGCAGGCGAGTTGAAGTGGCCACTTGAAGCGACAGTAGAAGCGCCGGCGGCGATCATGGCGCCCACAAATTACTTCAGCGCTTCGATGCTTCACTTGAGCATCCCTCGCTCTCAAATGCAACATCTTGAACTTTGGAGACTTATTAAGCCGGTTATATGGGCTATGTCGAAGTGCAACACCCCCCGCAGCTTTGCTGACATACAGCAGCCTCCATAGCTATTTGAATTGAGTCATTCTTCAAGGCTTCTCGATTTCTCGACTGCGCTATCGGATGGCTTCGTGCTATTATACTACGCACAACTCTCTCCGTTCCTCTCTCCAATCTTTCTTTGTTTTTCCTTCCTCTCTTGGGACTAATTCCCCGTCGACAGGGCTATGGCAGCGAGCTACTCCCTGCCACATCATAAATCGGAACCTTCTTTTATCGATTTCACGCAGGATATTTTGTTTTGGGCTGTACAAGATGTTTGTAGCTTTTTTCATAGTAATTTCAGTGACTCACAGCAGGATTCAGATCATCAGTTATATTCGCCGGCGATGCGAAGCTGCTGAGGTGGATCTACTTCTCAATCCGACTTGCCGGGAAGTATATATAATTCAAGTTTACCGGAGGATCATTGTCCCTGCTCTGTGCGTTTTTAACCCGTCGGCCGCGATTTCTCACTGTTAACGCTTGCTCTCAGTGAGAGAAAGACCCCATTTGTGACTAACGGTGGACAAACTATCGAGCACGTCAACGTCGTCGAGAACATTGGTCCGTCGATTTGTATCACCGACTTCTACTCGGCTTTTGGTAAGTTGCTTGCCTATCGTGCCGAGCATCAATTTGAATTCTAGTTCCGAAATTCTGACTACGAGTCTCTTGTATTCAGCCTATGTCATTACAATGACTGAGTTGGCAGCGCAAGCTCGACATGAAGAATCGTTCTACGTACAATTGGTCTTCCGATTTGCTTGGCTCTGCTATGTGATGCACCACGACTACTTTAAGCCCAATGCAGGACTTGGGAATCAAAAGGGGTCTCCTGCGAAGGTACACATACTGTGGGGCCCGATCGGCCCTTCATCTCGACGGCCCACCCTAGACTCCGTGGATAATCACTCGTTCTCCCTTTCCACGTCTCTTCCACGTGCGAAACCGGTGTTCAGGATGCAAGCACAGATGCTACGGAAGCGCATCTTAATGAGAGAACTCCTCGATGGAGTCGATTTTCCACCCTTGAAGAATGCGCAAGATTATGGATACTGTGCAGAGACTTTGCCGTTCATTAGGTGAGCATCCGAAGGTCGTCGTTCCCAAAAAAAAAACTCATCCCTAACTTACTCCGAAGTCGACTCTCTCCTAACGGGACAGAGCTCAAGGGGCTTTCAGTGGACGTTTCAAAGATTGGGAAGCTAGCATTGTATGGTCCTCTCGAAGTATCAAGTAGCGAACTGTGCACGCCTGCATGCTTAAGTTGTCGAAAAATCTGCAATGCTGTTGGGCATCCGGTGTATGATCTCGCCAACGGACAACGTGAGGCCTTGTTGATTACTTTGAGTTTCCGTGCTAGCTGACCACCCCGGTCAGGATATGGTCAATGTTCGGCATCACCGACTAATATGCAGGGCAACGTCACAAGTGCGTTCATCACATAATTTGTATTAGTAGCTTAAGAGGAGCAATTGATGTTGTATAGGTGACGAGAATTCATCCGCTACCGGGTCCTCCGACTCCGATGATACTACGTTTTTGTCATCGCATATCCACAGTAAGTTCATATTGGCCGAGGCCCGTCCGGCTTCTGATGTGGATGGAAAAAGGATTCTGTGAGCCACCTTCACTGGACCCGCCTAGTTCATCCTAGGGATCCAGTACATGGTTGGGATTCAGATTCCATTGTGTGCGTATGGTGAGCATATATCAGTCCGGACCTAACCTGTTCCCCAACCTCTGATGTGGATTAAAAGGACACTGGCTGCTGGCTGCGCCGCCGCGGCCGTTAGGATAATGCCTGTACAGTCAGCAGTTTCCTTGTACCGGCTGCCCTTCGTCATAGCCTTTCTCTTGATGTATATGATGGCTCGGACGACTATTTTTTGGTTATAACATGTACTACCACCTCTTGCGTCCGGATGTAATCTCTCTTTTCAATTCATAAGTGTGGACTCTGATTCAATTCTCATCGCGGAACTCATCCACGACTTTCGGTTATATTATGCGTGACGGTCTGCAGTCCTATAGACATTTGTTGCAAATCACTCTACATCATTGCGCAGATACAAGTCTGAGGGCTGACGATATCAACAACCAATTGCACGACACAGAACAAGGGGGTAAATTCTTTCCAACTAGTATTTTGTGAAGTAGCAAGATGCTCGTCCAAATAGCTTCCTCGATGAGAACCAGAACTACATAGCAGTTACATGTTACAGATCATCTCGCAATGATGTACTATACATATGTGTTGCCTTTACTGAACGTAAATGAGGAGGGGTGATGACATTCCGGAACATCAGACGGTTCGAGAATAAAATACAAGTACTATACGAGGTATACGGACTATTCGAGGGATATGTTATCGAAGTCGTGAGTGGATGATGGAATGAGAGATAGCGTGTCGAGTGGGGAAGAATAGCATTTGGAGAATATGGTGGGCCAACCGCAGTCCATTCGGAACGACAACCTACAGGTCCATCCTGACATCTACATCCATCATATCTTCCCTCCGCAATGGCCAGCGACCTTGATCCCACCGCTTCAAGTACTCCCGGCATCTGTCCCCGAAGACATCCAGTCCGTCCAAGAAGCCCTTCGGGAGCAGGTCCTTCCGCTGCTCCCAGGGTTTGACGTCGACCAGGTCGCAACGATCAAGACACACGAGGATCATGCCGAAGCTATACGCGTCCGCTAGGCGCGCGTCCTGGCACTCGCCGCGCAGGATCTCTGGGGCGGAGAATGGACGCGTGCCGGGGTGTATTTGCTCGACTTTGCGATATGAGGATTGTGGAGGGAGGGATAGAAGCGAGGGCTTCGACATGAAGCGGGAGCTTGTGCGGGCTGAAAAGGGTGGCGGCGGAGGTGGCGGAGGCAGTTGGGGAGGCAGCTCTTCGTCCGGAGACGCGTAGATCGAGTCCGCAGACACTGATCGGCCGAAGTCAAGCAATTTGATAGTGTCCGACGAGAAGGTCACTTGAATATTTAGGAGTGACAAGTCGCCGTGGTTCAGTCCGAAGGAATGTAGGTGCGTCAACCCATCTAACAATTGGTTGTGGTAATCGATCTTCTTATCCCTGGAGAGCTCCTGTTGTTCCCTAATCACGTCATACAACGTGCGCCCCTCGATGTATTCGAGCACCATCCCGACGTTCTCCAACGAGCCCAAGAACGCGGTGATGTTCCGGTGGCGCGCGACGGTGGTGTAGACACGAAGTTCGGCCAAGAATTGGGTGCTCACGTCGTTTGCATTTGTTTGCATCTCCCCATTGATCTCTAGCTGCACCACATTAGGCTTCTTGACCACGCATTTGAAGAGTTCGGAAGCAGACCCTGCAGCACAAGGCGCGAGGTTCTGAGTCGGATTTGGCGGCGCCGAATACGACGTGGGTGTTGGAAATGAAAATATTGAAGTAGGGTTCTTGGGCGGTGAGTAAATCGGTGGTGATGCGTGAGGAGATGGTTCATATGATCGAGGGGTCTGGAGGTGAGGAATGAGGGAATTTTGGAGGTCGGAGATGTGAGTCGTTATTGGGTGCCTCGTCGGAGAACGCATGCGTTGGAACATTGGCCTGATCTTCTTCCTCGTCCAATTCCACTACAGCCCCATGCATAAAATAATAACATCACGAGATACAAGCAATCCAGACGTACCCATCCACCAATTCTTCTTGGATGTCAACGTGACGCGTTTGATTTGTCTCGACATTATGGGCAACCTGGAAGAGGGATAAGAATGTTGGTTCTACCGCAGTAGGTTGGGTAGCAGACCTGCCACGCCAAAGATGAGTACTTCTGCAAGTAAAGCCACGCAGATCAAGATTCAAGCTCAAGAGTGTGATCTCCCTAATGGGTGTCGGGATCACATGATCGCTCTTCAGCTCCAAAAAGGTAATTCCCTTAGGCTACCATAATCTAGGCGCACAGGCCGCACACGTGACCGCGCAAAGAGCTCGATTTGGAGACGCGTTTGGTCTTCAACGTTGAGCCACTCTCTTGCTTTAGCGTATCACTTGCGAAAACGCGTCCACTACGCTCGGTTAACGACGGAGAGTGCTTCTCTCAATAATCTGGTGAGGCTATAAAACTTTGTGGCCGATGACTAGTCTGATCGATTGTTTCCACTGCTTTGTCTCGGGCGTGTTTCCTGAAGCAACGTATTTGAGCCTTTCCGCCACCTGAACGCGTAAAAACATGGACTCTGCCGTGTTGGATTCCGGCTGTAGCCTCTGCTCGGGTTTCTCAAGTATGTCGTTCAGTACTCCTGCGAAACCGAAATCTATTGTTTATGCTAGCAATAACAACAAGTTCGTCGCGACAATCCTGAAAACATCAGTGGCTCAATAGAGGAAATCTCGCGCAAGCTTCGAGTGTACCCACACGACCCGCAGAAGTTTCTGGATGTCCTCGTACCTAGCGACGCGCCCTACGAATCCGCTGACGTTTCCGCCGCTTTCTCCGGCTTGGATGGTCTCGAATCTACTAAAGAGACGGCCATGTACAAGCCTTGCGCACGTGTATTTCCTGCTTATTTTTTGATATTCAAACTGACATGCACATAGATCGAAGGCCTTGATGCCCTCGTCGCGGGATTTCCAGAGGACAAGAAGCTTGCATTCCATGACTGTAGCAACTTCAGATGGTCTACCCATACAGTCTGGGCCGCGAAGTTCATCATGAAACGAAGCCTGACCTGATTGCTTTGTTGCCCGGCAAGAGTAAGGAGGCGCCCGAGAAACTCGAATGGTTCGACGTGTCCTTGATTTTCGAGGTCAAAAGTTCTAAAGCGCAGGACCCTATGAGAAAGACGTCGTGGACGACAAAGACCGAGATCCGTTCGTGGAGGACGGCGTGCGAGCTGTCGAAACCGTGACACGGCTGGCGAAGAATGCGCGGAACTTGATGCTTGCACACCATCTCGTCTACGTCTTTGTTGTAGGGCTCTACGGGGAGACCGCACGTTTCTTTCGTTTCGATCACTCCTGCGCTATTGTATCGAGATCTTTCAACTACCGTGAACAGCCCGAATTGCTCCGGAAGTTCCTGTGGCGGTTCGTCAATCCCATCAAGGGCGAACTTATCGTCGGCGCAGACCCATTGATCAGTTCCCCGACAGACGAAGAGCTGAAGTGGGCGGAGGAGACGCTTCAGAGGCTGAAGAAGGATGTCCGGCGCCAAGATCTATGTCACAGTCGATGGGCGACAGTGAAGGAAGGCGGAGAACTGAAACGTTATCTGATGTACAGGTTGATTGCGCTCAATTCCCACCTGTTCTCGCGATCCACGACGGTATGGGAAGCACTCGAAGAAAGGACTGGCGCAATTCGTCCGGTCAAGGATGCGTGGCGACAGATGATGCGCAATCCAGAGTCGGCTTTTTACGAACGAATCAAGAGTCGCGGCATTCCAGAGGAAGAGTACATTGGACTTCCGCAGCTACTTGGTGGGGTGACTTGGGCGAAGATGAGGCAAAGGAACTCTATCCCTCGGGCCCAAACCCATGGCAAGCGACTTCTGTCCCAGCTTCTTCTGCGTCACAGGTGTCTTCAGCTCAGCCTTCTCCTACGTTGCGGGCAACTTCGGTTCCGGATTCTCCTTCATCACAGGCAATTTCAGTCTTAGATACTGTGACACCTTCGCCACGGGCGAGCGACGCGTCTTCTATCGGTTCTGAGAGCAATCACACGATGGAAGATCTCCCTTCGGAGTCCCCGCCCAATGCAGAAGGTCTCACAGACTCGTCGGTCAGAGATACATACCAAAGGACTGTCTCGTGGTTCGCCACTGGAGACCCGGACTGGCGGCTTCGTGAGCGCAGTCATATGCGTTTTGTCGTGGATACTGTTGGCAAGTCATTAGACAAGTTTGAGCGCACGAGGGAGTTTGTAGAGGCGATGCGAGACGCGATTAAAGGTTTGTCGAATCCGTCCAATATTATAGCACCATCTAATTCGGATCGTTGTATGGCAGGCCATCGGCTGGCGCTTGAAGCGGGCGTTCTGCATCGAGATGTCAGCGTCGGCAACGTGATGATTGCGCTCGACCGGCCGTTCAAAGGATTCATCCATGATTTCGATTACAGTAGCTTCGTGACGGAGGACCCATCGGACGCAGAAGAACTGTCTGATAAACCTTCGGATACGGGGGAGAAGGCTGAATTGAAGGGCATGACGGTCAGTTCATTTAATTTCTCGTGTAAAATTCCCCTCTTACGTTCATGCGGACAGGGCACGTTCCACTTCCTGGCAATTCGCATCCTCAAGTCCCAAGGGGACGTAATTCATCAAGTTAACCACGACCTAGAATCGTTTTACTGGGTACTCATTTGGATTGTTCTTCGACACACCGCACACAACGATCCGGAGGGGAAACTTGCACGCGACTCTTTATTCAAGGCTGGACAGTACGCCGGGAGGGTCGCTCTGATGAAACTAGGCTGGCTCACCGAAGACTCAGTCATTGTCGAGGGCAATCCTCCCCTTTCCGTTCTTTTGCGCGACTTCACGAGGCTGTGTTTAAAGCAGTTTATCAGATCCAAGAACGATCAGGATGGGGATCCGCTCACATACGAGGCCGTTTTGAAGATATTCGACGATGCCCTTGCAAGCGATGGCTGGCCCGAAAATGACCCCGACTTCCGTTCGGCCTCCCTAGGAAGCAACGCGCAAAAGCTCAAGGGTATGCTCGCCGGACGAGTACTAAGCGAGGCCGAGACGATGGACCGATGGAGAAGCTGCATTCGTCTAAAAAACGCCGAACCTAACACCACTGCAATCATACATGACTATGTCTCCACTATCCCGTGGTTCATTTATTGTATGGATTGACCTCTCATATCCGGATAGAATCTTCGCATGACTGGAATATACCTTGCTATCAATGATCTTGTATTACCAGTACTACCGTTATGTCATTTTCGAACTCTGCAATCGTGCTTGCTTCTTCGCTTGATCAACATGGTGCCGTCTCAAATCCCAACCTTACAACTTAGAGACTTTTTCGGTCTTCAAGCTCAATATTCAATGCCGAACGCGGTGCGCGCACCTGCTTAGCAGTCTGCGAAAGCACTAATGTAGCGCGCTATGCCAGGTGCGTCTTCGATGTTAACCTGACAAAGGTGCGAGTTCACAACGGTCACGTATAAGGCCTGCGAGGTGCATCAAATACCTCCGCCCATCCCAGCTGTTCAACAGCATCACAGCGACAGCTGGAGGAGTCACGTCACTAATGATTGTCGGTGTGGCATGCCGCTTTGAAGGAAACTCGACCTTGAGTCATGATCAGACAATATGAGCGCGAGCCTGAGGTCTTCATTTGGCCAGACGTCCGTGAGGTTCTAGGAAGAAGTCGTCCCTTTCGACCGTCACGGTTGTACATATAGTAGTACTTCGCGGCAGACATGCGACGAGTACCTGCCTCCAATCTCGCAAGGTGCTCCAAAGGGAGCGAGATCAACCGATGGAACGGTTCGAAACAAATCAATATTCGCTACGACGGACGAATGATCCTACAATACAGTGCCAAAACATGTATAATCGTACAAGTTATGCATAAACGCTAATGTTCATCTCCGCAGGCCAGGCACGTCCTCACAGCACACTGCGCTGCCACTGCGCAGGGCACCCGTCCGCGACCGCGAGGTACCCCATCAAGTCGCTCGTCAGGAACTCGCTCGGCCACTCCTTCCGCACCTGCTTCTTCAGGTACTTCGCGACGACGTCGAGGTTCTGGTCCGTCGCGTACGGGCCCTTGAGCGTCGGCGCGATCTCGTCGACGAGGCGGTCGACGTACTCCGCCGTGATGACCTCGCCCGAGTCCGAAGTGCGCACGCCCCACTTCACGTACTGCCACAGCTGCACGCGCGTAATCTCTGCGGTCGCCGCGTCCTCCATGAGGTAGTTCATGGGGATACAGCCGTTTCCGCCGAGCCACGCTGCGCTGTAGCCGAGAGAGGTCGCTACATTGTTGTGAATGCCCTCGGCGGTGATCTGGCCAGAAATATTCGTGCTGAGGAGGTCAGCGGCAGCAACCTTCACATCCTCGCGGCGGACGTAATACTATACGGTAAAATCCATAAGCGTCACGTTGTTACTAGACTCTACGAGGAGAAACAAACCTGGTTGGGGCCCAACATGTGCTTGTTGAAGACCTCCATGGCAATTTGGTTGATGAGCGGGTGCGCAATCCAAGTACCATCGTGGCCGTTGGTGACCTCGCGCAACTTGTCTGCCCGGACTTTGTTCATGGCGATCTCGTTCGCTTTGGGTCGTTCTTGATGGGGATCTGAGCGGACATGCCACCCATCGCCGCGACCTTGCGCCTGCAGAAAGATAAATAATCTGAAGTCACGGTATGGGGAGAAACTTACTTATGGCAAGTTTGGATGAGTAGTCGGACATAAGCGTCCATGAACGATGCCTCCATGGTGACATCCTTGCGATCAGGCAGGACGGCGCTGCGGTCAGCACGACGTCTCTTGATGAAACTGAAGATGTAGTCCCAACTGGTGAAATGGATATCAGGGCCAAAAAATTTAAATGAGTTCGCCAGTGTACTCACCGACCACATGTTCAAGCCGGATGAGTGATCCCTGAGCTCGAACAGGATCTCCTCCATCTGGAAAGCGGCGGGAGGGTCTCAATAAGCACGGTTCCACGGATGGTGCCGTGCGGCATGCCGATGTATGACTGCGAGAAGTTGAACACGTCGTTCCAAAGACGAGCCTCGCGGTAGTGTTCCATTTTGGGAAGGTAGAAGTAGGGACCAGAGCCGCGCTTCACGAGTTCCTGTGCGTTGTGATAGAAGTAGAGTGCGAAGTCGAAGAGCGACCCGGAGACGGAGCATTGTCGACAGTAACGCGGGGCTCATCCAAATGCCAACCGCGTGGTCTGAAAGATGATCGTCAATACCGGACACAGAAGTGGAATGTAGACATTGCATACCTGACGATGAGGACAGCAGGCTTCTCGCTCAACTTGTACGACTTGCCTCCGGTCTCGAAGTCAATCTGCCGCCGAACGGCGTCTCGCAGGTTAACCTGACCGTTGAGCAAATTCGCAAATGTAGGTGAGTTGGCATCTGTTTGCCGAATCAGCTGATATTTTCTGGCTGAGTATAGAAGGGGCACGCACCTTCAAAATCGGCCATGAAGGTCTTCGCGCCGCTGTTCAGGGCGTTAATGACCATCTTGCGGTCAGTAGGACCAGTGATCTCTACTCTCCGGTCCTCCAAACCGGGCGCGGGAGGTGCGCACTGCCAAGAGGGGTCCGCACGGATGTGTGCGGTCTCGGCGGGGAAGTCGAGAGGCACGCCTGCATCGAGACGTTGTTGAGCAGCCTCGCGGGCTACGAGGAGACTCTGGCGGGTGGACTCGAAGGTCCTGTGAAGGGCAGCAATGAATTTGAGGGCACCCTCGGTGAGGATCTCGGACTGGGCCTGGAAAGCCTCGCGAGAGTGAATTTGTACGCCGGCGATCATGGTGAGCTAAGAGAGGTATGTGTGGGAGTGAGTAGTGAGGATAGGAGGGAGGGGCGATATTGGGCTAGAGTATAAGTAGTTTGTCGGCTCCCCGCGATACCGTTTTCCAAGTTCGGAAATCCAACGTCATGGCTTCCGTTTCCTCCTTCACGTGTTATCCCGGACCGCGGGGACCCCGGAACCTGCCATCCGGAGTGCCTTCACCTGGAGGGCCTTTACGCCTTCGAGTCCCTTCGCTGATCCTCGCCTCGTGCCACCTCTTCCGTCCGTCGGTCTCCGTCTGCCTTGTGGCTTATGGTTCTTCCGTTCCTGCTCTCGTTAGTGTCCATTTGTTCGCTGTTGTAGTTTGTTCACCAACTGCAAGGGTGTGTATTCAAATATATGGATTTCCAGAATGCATGTCCATAACATAGTTACGTGGGACTAAAATATCAATCCTCCTTCTCATCCGCCTTCTCCTGTTGTTGTTCCGACGGAACGGCTGGCTGTGATCCTATGCCACCACGGCGGAGAAGGGGTGAACGTGGATGCATCAGCCTCCGAGGTGACGGCACACAAGTCCGAAGCTTACCTGCCGCCAGCTCCTTCACCACACGCTCCCCCACTTTAATCACTCGGCGGCACGCCATCTGCCACACCCCGCAGCTGACCGACCCCGCCGGCGCAAATGGGAACGCCAGCCACCATGTCAGGGGACCGAACCATCCAGGCGGGAGGTAGAACACCGCGGACTTGCGGTACCACCACCCTACGACGAACTGCAGCCCTGCCGTCATGAACCAGAGCATGGAGTTGAACTTGAGTGAGAACGACGTCCGTGCGGAGGAGAGCTCGCTATCTACAATACAATAAATCGGCTGTCATTAGAACTTCGAACATCCAGACGCCCGGAACATTGAAGCGCAATCGCGGGACCCGCGAACGCCGTCCCTCGTCGACCTAAAGGAACGACGGATCAAAGCTTCCACTCACTGAGCTTCTCCAAATCCGCTAACCTTTATCGACGCTTCGCCGCAGCTTCGCCCATTTCGCAAACTGGTCCTGCGCGCTCGTCTGCAGGAGCTCTTTCTTGTTCAGCAGAATCTCAGACTTGAGCTTTTGTTGCCGCGCAGCTGTTGAAGAATAAAAGATGCGTAGATAGAGGGCATAGGCCTACAACATTGTAGTTTCACGGTGTGAGCAAAATTACGACGAACAGTATCGAGAAACGGCGTACAAGCTCCAGGAGTACAGATTTGCCTATCCAAGAGATGAGCTCGGTCACAAAGACCAGTCCAAATATCATTAGTATCAGAGACATTTTGAACCAAGAAGTGCAATGACAAGATAAAGTGATTCGGTACTCAGAGCAGCAGCATGGAAGCCTTACGTGTCCACTGTCCAGCGCATGTACGCCACCGGCGTCGCCCGTAAGACAATTTGGAAGCACGCCGTAAACACGTGGATAAAGCGGTTGTTTGTCATTGTTAGGATCAGAAGCTATTGGCCTCTTGCATTCACGTCCAGGGTCCAGGCCTGTCCGTCTATTCAACCGTGCTCATCGAACTACTTAACAATGCTCGGCCAACATACTCACCATTACGTACATGCAGCTGTATTACATGGATGTGCTACCGAAGCCAAGCTGAAGTTAGGCTCTCCAAACCATACTCAACGAATTGTCCAACTCGTCCTTATGTTTGACGCAGGGGTCAAAGTCATCGAGTCATCAGTGCCACCACAGTAGCAGCAAACTTATCAACAAATAACTCACTCTCGATACCAACAACGTTATGACAACCTCGGAACACGACACACTCACTGGTAGTATAACGGACTCGGATTAGATCGGATGGCTAGTCCGGTAGCACACATGCAGGAGATCATGATGCATGCCAATATTTTAGCGGAAGTGCCATAGGCCAATAGCAAAGCGATACATGGGTGCGTGTGCGTGATGCGCGACGGTCTCTCGATGGTGACGGCGGGGTCCAGTCCTCTCCTCCCCTATACAACAGCCAACGACAGCATAGAACGGAGAGAAATCTAGATGTTGAGCTTCGTGCGTCTCCAGTGGCGGCGCTTGGCGTTGTACTGTAGTAGGTGCGTTTTATAGCGGGTTTTACGGCCCATCATGAGAGGCGGGTGCTCACCTGAATTTTGGTATCCGACTTCAGGCGGAACCACTGGGGAATGGGGCTTTCACACACATCTTTCAGGCTCGCATCGCACATGGATTCAAGACCTCTGCTCACCGATTCTGGCGCGACGCCTTCGCGAGGATGCGCTTCGTGCGGAAAGTCTTCTGGGAAGGCTATTTTCACGCAAATCACGCCCGTCAGCTCCGCAAGTCCCACACTCTCGTCCAAGGGCAAAAACAGCGCGGACATACCATCGTTATCGTTGTCGGGGGCGGTGGCTGGCGGCGGTGGAAAGGGAGGAAAATTAAGGTTAGCCAGCGCGTGCTCTATACAGTTCTGACTAAGCTCCAAATGCGGAAATGGGTAATCTCAATGTTTCCCACGGGTGCTATAACTCACGAGGCTCTGCCACGCTGGAACTCTTGAACGCGACCATGTACCTCATGAGAGTCCTGGGCTGCATCTCCGTCCTGGTGTTTGCGCTGATTGCGGCGGCTGCTGAGGCCCCCACGGAGCTGAAGATCGATACGACGTACCTCCCGGCGGAGTGCCCCGTCAAGTCGCAGCACGGCGACGCGCTCAAGGTGCACTACGTGAGTGCTACTTGTTCGGAGGTGACGTGTCATGTGTAGTGTGTTGTGCTCATTGTGGCTCGTGTAGACGGGGAAGCTATTTACCAATGGAAACAAGTTCGATTCTAGGTGAGTGGGGTGTGTCGTCGTGCGAAGGTGGATTCTTTGAAGGATGCTTATGCGCGCTAGCCTCGACCGTGGCCAGCCTCTGCATTTGACTTGTACGTATCCCTTGCTTACGATGCACATTGCAAGTATATACTCATTCTGGAACAGTGGGCGCGGGCCAGGTCATCCGTGGATGGGACGAAGGACTCAAAGGCATGTGCCTGAACGAAAAGCGCACCCTCACTATCCCATCCAACATGGCATATGGTGAGTCTCTCTAGATACTGCTTTCCAGCACAGAAGGTGACATAGGATGTGGATTGCAGGATCTCGTGGCTTTGGAAGTATCATTCCCCCACACTCGGCCCTTGTTTTCGACGTGGAACTCGTTGACCTGGAAGCCAGGGCACCTCGTGATGAGCTTTAAAGCTTCAACGCGCCTTCACGATGGTAGACTTAGAGTCATTTTAGCGGGCGGTGCACGTCTTTCGTGAGACATCATGTATGATACCTCAGTGCTACGGAATTCAACGGAAGATATGCTACACATCGCTAGGATGCTCCGATCAGGATGTATCATGATATATCAGTACTAGTACAGTGAGTCCAAATTGTGAATATGTGCAGGCGCAAGCTCAGGTAGGAGCACCCTGCGACTTCAACTTCTCGTGCACGAGCTGCTGGAACTCCTCGCGCAATATCTCCTCCCGCCGATTCCGCTCCTCCTGCTGCAGCTTCAGAATACCCCGCTTCTCCTCCGCACTGATGACCTGGTTCTCCTTCCTCATGCGCACTGCGTTCATCCTCCTGTGCCTGCTCCCGCTCATGACGTACCCGACGTCCTCGAACGTCGCAATCTCGTCCGACGACAGCCCGATCTCGCCACGGCGCGGGATACGCACATCCGTGCCATCCTTCAAGAATGCAGCCATCGCGCTGCCCTCGCCGCGAAGCAGCGCCCCGCCATACTGCCGCTCGTCCACCTTCCGCGACGACGACGTCATCTTGTGCAGTGGTTGCGGCCCAACATCCTCGTCTGAGTCCGAGCCCTCTTCGGTGGGGACCGGCGCCGCTTTTGCTGCGGGAACAGGTGGGGCGCCATGGCTCCGCTGCCAGTCGCCGGCGTGGCCACCGGTACCATGGTGAGCAGACCGGGGGCGGACGGCTTCTCAACCCACTCCTGCTCGTCTGCTTCGGGAGGGGTTGAGGGGGGCCTCTGTTCAGCGCTCTTTGCTGGCGTTGGGCTGCGCCGCTTGTCCTCGGTCTTGCTCCTGCTCCGCCGCCGCCGCCGTTCGCGGTCGCTGTCCTCGTCGTAGTCGTCGTACCTCCGAGAGCGTGAACGCGACCGCCGTCTGCGCCGCTCGCGGTCGCGCTCCTTCTCTGTCGTGCGGCTCTTCTCCTTCCGTGCCTTCTTGCGTTCTTTGCGTTCACGACGCCGTCGCCCCTCTTCCGTATCCGAAGACACATCGGAGGAATCAGAGTCGTCGCGACGGCGTTTGCTGGACTTTTTACGACGCTTAGAGTCTAAGCCGGGTGAACTAAAAGCACACGGAACGTCAGAATTATTCGGACGACGGATACATGGTGCAACGTACAGTGTTCTGGTTGGGGCTTTTGGTGAAGGCGGCCACACCGCAACCGTAACTTTTTCCCGTTGCTGTCGGCGGCTGAGCAAATCACGGCGGTAAGCACAACGCCGAGCGAGCGTGACATAGTGGCACATACCTCTCCAAAAAATCCGCACCGCCCCCTCCATAATGCTGCCGCTCTGCGCGGCCACGGTACATGTTCTCTTGGTCCCGCCATGGCGGCTGCACAGCTGCGTGATCCTGCTCGCGCGGAGGCGGCGAGGAAGGCCGCCGGTACTCAGAGTATTCCGGGCTCGCGCGGGGAGGTTTGTCCCGCACGCGTATGTCCTCCCGCTCGCGGTCGCGCACCTTGTCGACGCTCCGGCTCCGGCTGCGGCCCTTTGGCTTGTCAGATTCTCTTTTATCCTGGTCGAAATAGTCGTCTGCGCGCGCGCGCTCGCGCTCGTACCGCCTGCTCCTGTCGTCCCTGTTCCGCCTCTCACCGTCTCTGTCTCTGCCTCTGTCTTTGTCTTTGTCTTTGTCCCTGCTGCGCTCCATGTCCCGTCGGGAGTCGTATCCCCGGTCTCTGCTGCGCGAACGAGCTGGAGAGCGCTGGCTGAGGTGCGGCGGGGTCGGTCTGCGGTCGCGGTCCATTCGGGAGGAAGACACATTTTTGCGGTCGGGAGGCACGAGTGCGAGACGAGATGGATGCACGGTGGCCATGATGGTGTGGTGTCAAGCAATTGTTAGTCTTCAAGAGCGAGTGTCCCTTGGTCAGTCAGAGTGAAAGAAGGCGTGGGAATCTGAGTTGGCCGGGAACGGTACCTTTGGGCGCTCATTGGGCGCTAAGCATTTGTTTGCTTGAAGAAGCTCTGACACAGGCAGCGGGATAGGTACGATATAAACAATGTGACTGCTGCTAATTCTACACTTAGCGAAATACTGTTGGCTAATCATCAAGGAATATGTGGCTTAGAAATCTTCCAATCCGTCCGAGCGTGTCCATCAATCCTAGGCTTTGGAAACGGTGACTTCCGCACCGTGCTTCAGCATCCTACTGTATGGGCAGAACTACAGCATCCATGACCGTCACCACATGCGCGCTCGTATGACCAGAATGACACTCACTTCATGCGCCGCGGCGATGATCTGGTCGTCATTGCAGCCCTCGACAGTGATATCAACGCGCAGCCCGAAACCATCCAGGCTAGGATCGGACGGATGCCCGAGGAAGACGGACGCAGAGACCTTTGCATTCTCCGCGAGCTCTTTCTTGTTGGCGCGGGAGGCAGCCAATTGGAGCGCCCCGAGGAAGCACGCTGCGCAGTGTCCGTGTCAGTCGCTGTGTCGGAGCGCTATGTGGGCGACACTCACAGGAGTATCCCATAGCGAAGAGCTGCTCGGGGTTTTGCCCATCGCCCTTGCCGCCCGTTACTTTTGGCATGGACATCTTCAGCTCCAACGGCGCGTCGCCGTTTGACCTCACTGTCCCGTTTCTGCCGGCACCCTGTGCGGTGGCCTTGGAAAAGTACTTGACAGATTGCAAGTGTCCTCAGCGGTCAGCACGGAGGATGGTTGGGTAACACGCACGACGTGGTCTTTCAATGTGAGGATGCCGCGCTTGTACACCGTGCTCGGGGAGATAAGTCTCGCATGCCGCACTCCAGAGCCGATCATGATTCGCTGCGAGAGCGGTCGAAGGAGCACTCGAGACGTGTGCATTGTGAGAAGCTATTGTAAAGGTGTTGATGACACAGTAATTTCAACAACTGGCAGAGAGAGTTGTTGTAGCGAGAGCACGTTTAGAGCAGGGCGTTAATATGAGAACCACAGCTGGGAACTTTGTAGCTCGAGTGAGAACAGCGATAGCGCAAAGTTAATATATTGTACAGGGGCTTATAACTGTTTTACGTGCAAGATGATAACAACCGGCGTGGGGCCAATGGGACTCCACACTCGCAGCGTAGCCGCCTACATCATGGGCCTAAAGCCGTCGATGTCGAGATATTGTCGGCCGGGCGATGAGTTAAGAGGAATAAACGCGATACTTGTCTCAATGCCGCTCGAGCGCTCGCGCGAGACCCATCATTCTGCTACGAGGGCGCAGAATGTTTCGAAGCGCAAGATAATAAAAATTATATATTCGATGGAGTGAAGGAAGTAGGAACCGCACTCCAAATCAATGTTTTTGTCTCTTCCTGGTTTTCGCAGCGGTCTTTTCCTGTTGCGGGAGCTGCCTTTGTGCCATCGGATGCGGTCCTACGAGCGGTTCTTCGCTCCACACGAGGTTGCATCTCTTCGTCCCCGCTGGGCATCCGTTTCCCTAAGTCCCTTTGTTTCTGTGAACACGGCCAGATTTTGATCTGGTTATGGGACCATCACGTTTGCTGGGACTTTTTGTATATCCTGCGTATCTGATGAAACCACGGAGGAAGTCGATCGAACTGACGAGTTTGAATATGAGAGTGACGACGATGCCGGTAAAACACGCTCTATCCTGTCCTTCGCCTCCAGTGTGTGAGAAGCCAGGAACTCGGCCCAAAACGCGTCAAGATGCTTTGGATGGACCACCTTCTGGGGAATTGCTGATACGTTGAAACTGTCACGTACGCATCGATACTCTGCGACTGTGTCCAGCCACTCTTTGATTGGAGGGTGTGCGAATGTGATATGTTCAAGGTATCGTCTTGTTGACAGAAAGAGATACTTTCCGTTCCCTCCGAGAAGTCTGCCGACAAGGAATTCAGAGTAGTCGAACAGAGCATGGAGATGGGCGCCCAGAGACTTCTCATCTTCATCATGTGGTAGCCACCGGAGGCTACAATAGAGCACCACATAAAGCAGAGACTCCATGTCGTCAGACAGGGAATGAACAACATCTTCTTTGTCAAGTACGTTGTACGACATGTATCTCCAAGTACCCTGGAGGCAGGTCAGATGATTTGCACATTGACCACAATGAAACAATACTTGCCGCTCGGCCACATCACAAGCGCGACCGTCAGCGTCAACCTTGCAGGAAACCTCCCAGTCAATGAGGTATCCTCTCCGTATTGGGTTTCCTGGCTCCCTGACGAGGATGATGTTGTCGAGGCTGATGTCCCGATGTATCCGATCGTCTTTGTTTCGGGCATCTATCATAGCTGCCGCGACGTGAGAACTACAAATAATAAGCAGCGAAGAGAGTTACTTGCCTTGGAAAACGTCTAAGTTGCATGAAGCAATTCCTCCGTTCCTTGAAACTGCTTCAGGCTATATCCAACCGTGCCTCAACCAGGCGATAATGGAAGTGCTTCGACACCGAGATCTTTCTCTGCATCTTGCCGCATACCCAGGGTTTTCCTATATACTGATCCGTCGTTGTACATTGGGTATCTATGGTGTCGTATCCAGTATAAGATTGATGATGAAAGACAAACACACTCACTCAACCTCCTCGTCAAGTTGAGAACAAACAGAACATCTCCGTGGCATACGATCGTCGGCACGTAACGGACACCTAATTCATTCAATCTATGGATCATGTTACCTTCTCTGTTTACTTCTTCATCTTCGTAGCGCCAAGTGTCTTTTAAGAAAACAACGCGATTATCGTCCAAGTCCACCGCCCAATAGCCTCGCGTACCCCGACCGGTTGGCCAAAGAGGCGACACTAGCGGTCGAGACACGACGAATCGGCGAGTATGGTAGCCATCCTCGTCTTTAATTTCGACTGGAACGATCGAAACTACCCAGGCTATAGTGATGGCCAATGGCTTGCTCTAGCTCATCGCCATCTATTCAAGCTGAAGCTTCACGTGCACCGTTATAGCCTCGCGAAACCGAATCTCTTCTGCTTCGCTAGCTGAATAACAGTAGAGTCGTAACCTGTTCCAACGTCGGACGCGTGTGCAAATCGCCATAAGAATTCACATAAGGTTTCTGGTTCTTCGCGGATGTCGAAGGGTTCCGTGACGATCGCACCGGCGCGATCCCACCTGATCAGTCGAGCCAAAGAACAGACATAGATATGGAGAAGCAGAATGCGCGATGCTGTCTCGCGCAAACCTCCGTGGCGTGAGATATGTGTTGGCCTAATGCGCGCTTCGCCGTGTTCTAGAGTGTCTTCATTATCTATGTTCAATATGAATTGGTGGGAGTTTCGAGTCTCTGCATCGGCATCCGGGGCGGGGTCGCAAAAGAAATCCTGTTTCGGATCGGGCTTGACGTCGATGAAGAACGCAGCATAGCCTAGATCTGCGTGAGAGCGAGTCTCGATGACTTCATCGAGCCAATATGTCGCGAAGAGAAACAACATATGTCTGGTTTCATTATCGAGCTCGACCGTTTCGGATGCCTGACGCGCTCCGAAGTGTTCTCGAAGGTAAATCCTGGGCAACGAGATTTGTACTTCGTCGAAGAATTGAGTGCAGAAAGCTCGTACATACAAATGGTAAAGGTAACGAAGCAGGGACAATGTATAAAACGCACCAAAGGCTCCGTGATAGCAGAAGCTTCCTCGCAGTGGGCTGGCACTCTATTGAATGCATTTGCACTAGCACGCATGTTCCTTTCTCTCTTCTCCAGAGCGGAGTCCTCGAGGAATGCATGCAGGAATTCCTGAACCGGCATCGGCCCCAAGATAAACTTCTTTGCCTCCTGCACGTTTCTCGAGTTACGGGACTTGACTTCCTTTAGAGCAAAGCCGCCTGATTTTTCACTGCACGTGGAGAAAGCCATTGGAGTGTCGAGCACACCCGCTAGATTAGAGTGTTGAGCCATGGGGTAGAATGTATAGAAGATGAAGCAGGTAGCGGTGGCTCAGATTAGTTGAAATCGTCACAGTCGCGACAGGTCACACAATGAGTCACAGTCCGACGCGTAACTTGTCACTAATGATCACAAAGTACTTTTCGAAGTACTGTACTACACCTCCAGTTTTCTAAGGGTGAATTGCAGGCGAGCTTTGTTTTTGATTGTCACGATTCAGCCACTTCTGCATCACAAGCGAAATTCTTCGTCATTCCATAGATTGTCGCAGGCATATTTCTCAGTGCAGGTGCATGCGCTAAATAGAGCCTGTTATCCTCATGATTATCTGAACTTGGGGGTCAGACGGCGCTGCAGGGCATGCCAGGTTCTGATTCCCGGTTTAATTAAGTGAGTGTAATTATGTGGTGAGCTTTTTTTTTGGTCCTGAATAGTGTTTGGTTTGAACACTCGCATGTAAGTTACAAATAATTATTTACATGTAAGTTACATGTAAATAACATGTTTTAAACATACCCACTGAAAATCCTATGTAAGTTATGTAGGAAACTAGAGATCACGTGACCATCCCCATGCAGGGCTATGCTGCGGGGCACGATACTTGTTCGTGAGGATGAGACTTTCACAAAATGAGGACCATATTAACTTGACGGACAATATCGGTTTGCTCAAGATGCAAATGAGCAACATAGTCCACTTCTGGTCTGTTGTGGCTGAGGTGGCTGGTGCCCGGGAACTCCGATGGCACTGCGATGACCAAATCTCGTCACATCTTATATTATCCTATATATTACTTACACCATGCTGAAATATCATCATTGTTCCTTTGCTCCAACGGGCACTATTAATGCAGGATGTATGATGGAGCTGCGATGAGGGGCTATGCTGGGCTTAAATGTTGTAATTGTATGCAACATATAACATTTTCCAATGATTTTCTCATGTATTTTTGAAAATTGGATGCATTCTAAGGCATCATGTGACATATTTGGGCCACGTGATATATGTAAAAAATGTTTGAAATGTTTGAAACAATGGAGGTTCTTGAGGGACTTTCTTACCTACTGTAAAAAACACCTGTTTGAATTTCACACCGAACACTAGTCCTGAAGTATGCAAGCAGATGCAAGTGTAGATCAGGTGATTGCCATGTGATCGTGAGTTGGCAACACATATTGGAAGTTGAGTTGAATGTTGAACCATGAGTGAGATGTGGATATTTCAATAATAACGGGGCCATGTTGCTGCTGTTTTGCTTTATTCTCTCACCATTGTCATGGCTTACTTGGAGTTGGCAGAGATTATTGAACTGCTTAAGTTTATGATAGTTCACCTTGAGCACGCCCTTCAAAATATGGAAGAAACTGAGATGACATCCTCCCTTAGAAATTTAATAGACAACATGAACAGTGGTAAGTCATGAAGAGATGTGTTATTCATGCTTTATGCATTTCTTAGTTTCACATTGCAGTTTGCACGAACACCGCACTGGTTTTCAATTCTGTGATTATAGAGGAGATCAGTGTTGACAATGCTATACCTGTTTATGTGCAGGGTGGAGGCATGAACGAAATTGTGCTGGACGAGGGTGTAGTTCCTGCAGAGCAGCTTGTGTTAAATGACATTCTTATGGCCAACAACTCAGACATATGAGTGCCATGGGTGATGCATCTCTTCTTGTACAGGAGTGCAGCATGAACAAATTTGTTGCCGACGAGGAATCAGACACTGGCACAGAGAGTGTTATTGATGAACTCGAAGTCCCTTTTTTATTTTTTTTATTGCATATGTTGTGTACTGAGATCGATATATATATTTTTTTCACTAGCTGGAAAGTATCCTTGACCATACAACTAATGACTGTGAACTTAACAGTATTCATTATGCACCGCTGCATCAATGCAAAAATGTATCACCTGCAGTTAAGGCTAGTTGCCTCAAGCTATGGTGACTTCTTACAGAATATGAGGACCTTAGAAATGGTTGCAAGGTAGTGCCACACTCTCACACAGTTGTGTGTTTTCCTATATTGTTTTGTAGCTTGAGATTCTTAACACCAATTTACAGCCTATCGAGATTCATAATTGGATTCAGCACAAATGTTTACCTATTGCCGGTCTGAAGAAAATCAATGTGGACAAATTTGGCATTGCCTGGAGGACATGGTGGTGAATGATCAACCCCAATCGAAGGTGGTTGGAATCATCTCGCCTCCATTTCATAGCAGCCACTGATATCACACAATGGGATGGTCTTGACAAGGGTAGTCGTTGTGGCATTCATATCGCTGTTCTCTCTCTCTTTTGGTGGGCATCGAAAGGGCCAATTACAGATGATTCGACATGGGCACAGTGTGTCGCTGATGTGTCTTTTGTTCTGAAAGACATGGTTCATTTATGTTTCCGTGATGTAGCTGGCATGTGAGTCCACATAACGTTTCAAGGTTTGATTTTCATTTGTCACTGATTATGACAATCAGGAAATTGTTTACATTTTACATCAAGGTAGTGTTGCTGCAGCTAAGTCAGGCCTAAATGATATATGACTCATAACTTGTGCAGTTTTTCAGATATCGCAGTGATCTTACACTCATTTTGTAGCTTATATATAGCCGCATATTCTTGCCAAATATCAAAAGTTATACCTTGTATTGATGGAGATATGGCCAAAAAGCCGATTGCAAAGTCCGACTTTTTAGTCAGCTTTTTTACCAATGTAATTGAAATTGAAACATATTCAAGATAATTATGCAAATGGTGGTGTTACATTCAAATACATATACATCTTAGCTATTAATTTCAATTAAGACTATATCTTTATCTGCAAAACTCATGTCAGAATAGCTAAAAAGCTGAAACAGGTGTGACTAAGCCGTGGCAACACTACATCAAGGGCCATTCCACTGTTGACACACATATTGCAACTTATGCCGAGCAATAATGCTCGTGCAATCACATCAGTTGTTTGAGTGCCTTCATTTATTTTGCTGACATGGGATGTTCTGTTATGTAGTTCCTCTTCTGTAATGAAAAGAAAGGGATCTGGCTTAGCAACATCAGCATCATATAAGAAGTAAGCTGCTATTGATATGTACAACGTCTTTGAGTGTACTTATAAATTCTTAAGACACCGCAGTACTGAGTAACTGATACAAAGTGTTCATCATAGTATTGTGTCTTCCTATATGATATACATTGTGTGTAGCTTGAAATAAGTATGTTATTGATTTGTGTGGAATTATGGAGGGAATTACAAAAGCATAATGTACATGAGCCACAGTTGTGCATTAGGAATGGTACTTGGGGAGTACAATCAGTCATGATGCAGTAACCGAAGTAGATACACTAATTTACGGAATTGATACTACCTCCACATACAGTGCAGTATGCTGGTGATAAGTTGCCAGGTGGTGCCGCAAGCTGTTCCTCCATGTCTCCATAATACGGTCATGAGCTGATGTTCGATAAGATTGATGCAATTGTCAGCATATGTATGAAGCGACATGCGAATACCAAAGTTGTCACCAAAAATTGAATAGTGGCAGTGCAACTACCTGCACCATGTGCTAACACTTGGCCGGCATCGTCTCTCCGGTGGCTTCATCCCTCATCACACACATGAACATCAAATCCCCATTGGGTGTACTTGGTAATCATAGTGGCAGTGTGGGGAGTGGGGTGATCCATGCCAATGATGTTGTAGGAGTTGATCAATGTACATTCAGATTAGGGTTGCCACGGCTTAGTCACACCTGTTTCAGCTTTTTAGATATTCTAACATGAATTTTGCAGATAATGACATGATCTTAATTGAAATTAATAGCTAAGATGTATATGTATCTGAATGTAAGACCACCATTTGCATAATTATCTTTAATATGTTTCAATTTCAGTTACATTGGTAAAAAAAGCTGACTAAAAAGTCGGACTTTGCAATCGGCTTTTTGGCTATATCTCCATCAATATGAGGCATAACATTTTGATATTTGACAAGAATATGCGGCTATATATAGGCTACGACGTGAATGTAAGATCACTATGATATCTGACAAGCTGCCCAAGTTATGAGTCATATATTATTAAGGCCTGACTTAGCTGCAGCAACACTAATTTGAATAGGGTAAGTTCTGGAAAGCTACAGTAGATGCTGTCTGCGGATATAAAATTCATGACACATGTGGTCCAGAAGAAAGCAAGGGGATATAGGTGCACATTCAGAAGCACTTTGAATGATGTCAATTTGATGATCCTCATTTACACAGGCAAACTCTGTGAAATGCCACCATTGTAGTGATCATTGGTCCCGGTTGTGGTCTTCATATATCCCTCCAGCACTTCTAAATATGTGATAATGTGGGCAAATTCAGAGTGAGGAACATAGACATCAAGGTCCTCAGATGGCCAAGTCTTCAAATGTGGTAGGATGAAATCCAAAGTGGTTGAACTGGATATGACAGTGTTAGTGTTTCGCATGAGTGCACAGAATGTGATGGGGTCAGAAACATAGCGTGCAAGGATTACATGTAGTTTTTGAGCAAAATAGTCGGAGACAAGCTCATCTGCATATGTGGTAGTTTGTTTAAAGCTGAGCAATTGTGCCAGATTCATATGATCCAACGTGTCGAGAAGGACATCACGGTTGAAAACATTGAACATTGTAAGCGGCATGCAGATGAATGGTGTATGATGAAGTTCAGATGAGTAGATGTGAATATGCATACAAGTGTGTGTTGTTTAACGTCTTGCCATCCGCCCCCGCACATTCCCTGTTGGATGTTCATCAGATGGGTGTGGATAACTGTAGTGGTGCATGAATGACACAAGCATACACATAAATGGTGGGCTCCTCATGGCTTGACATATTATATAGTACGTTAGTGGTGAGGTGAATGAATTTGCAGTTACAGGTTAATGTGATATATTGTTATGTGACATAATATGCAAAGTGAGAGCATGTTACAATGCTCAATTTGTGCTGATTTTGCATGAGTTCCGTATTGTGCAAGGTGGGTCTTGAGTAAATTAATTGACATTGTATATCCCAGGGAAGTGATTTTGTCCGCTGTCACTTGTGTCTTTATGAGCGCAATGGTGAGCTGGCTCCATGAATGATGCAAAGGTATACGTACTTTATGGGTTGTTCATGACTTGGTTTGGAGTGTATCATTGGATGGAGTGTCATGTGTGAGAGAGGTATTGTGCAAAGCTGGTGCACATGAAGTCAGTCGACATTGCACATCACACAGAAGTAATTTTCTCCTATGTATCTTCTGTCTGTAGCAGGTGTAATAGTGATATAGCTTCATAAATGACGTAAATATATATGTAGCTCATAGGTTGTTCATGACTTGCAATTGTGTGGATCATTGTTTGTGTTAAGGTGATGTTTGGCCATCAGTGGGGTTTTCGTGGATTTGTTGTGGGGTTTATTGTGAGTGATGTGGAAGATGGTTGCAATGGCCATATCATATCATTCAGGTATTCAAAAAAACATATGCATATAGCTTGATGTGGTGTGTGCAACACCATCACAGATGTTGACAATGTTTGAGTGAGATTTGGGGTAAAATGGCATATGAAGGACTTACATATTAAGTGAGAAATAATGTCGGATAGCCGCCTCATTTTCAGTAGGCTCATTGCGCTCATTTCAATTGCTGTGTTTGATACAGATGCACTGTGAGGTTTCCCTGGATTTGTGTTGGTGTCTTCTGTCAAAGATAGTGGATGTGATTGCAATGGCCATAGTACTCCATGAATAATGCAAACAAAGTCATGTGTAATGATAGTTTTCTGGCTTGGTATGATGTGCACAATATTTGGAAGATACATAGGGAGGTGTGATTGTTAACGTAACAGTTAAATGTATTTGATGTGTTGTTAATATAACAGTTAAATTTATTTGATGTGAGAAATAAATGGTTTGATCACCCAATTTGGTATGAGCGCTGTATAGTGGTTATACAGCTTGTGGGTTTGGCAAACAAAAGTTCTTTTCATTCATTATCTACGTCAAACCAACTCAAACATGCAGTCAAAAAGTAATGTACAGGCAATCATGTAACCAAAGCTGTTTTTTGAATTTAAGTAACATAAAGTATAAAGAAGTACCCTTGGGTGTGGTGTTGTGTCAGCTATCGCTCACATATGCTAACCATACTGTCACTTACATATTATAGTTGAAACATAAACTTTCATTGCGAACAGCCTATGTTCCGGGTAGACATTAGATGAACGTGATCAAATGCTTCAGTAATTGATAACTTAACTAGAGGTACAGAAAGTAATAGAAATTAACTGCAGGCAAAATAAATTAGCGACACATATATTGAAGGTGAAGGTGATAGTGAGGGTTACACACATTTACATGAATGTGGTCTTCTCATCAACATCGATCTTAATGTCGGTGAGGGCATCAGGTGCGGAGAAGAGTAGCGAGATACTATGCAGCTCAAATCCACACTGCCAAGTCATCCAAGCGTTGGGTTGCTTACTTCTGTCTCCTAGTTGCCATCTTGTTAGAAAGCATTCCACCAAGATGATATCATTGACACCAAGTGTGGCTGCACTGATGGTGTCCATGGTGGCCTTTGGACCAAACTGACGAGTTCCATCATAAACGTGGTTGAAGGCAGCTGGCTATTATTGAATGAGTGAGTGTGAAACTGCTGGGATTTAGGGAGGAGCTTATGGTAGTGATGGTATCTCCCTTAGATCATGTCAGCATGAACTTGCTAGCATATAAGGTGCTTGTTGTGATGTCTATGAGTGTGTGAGCAGCACGATATTCAATAATGAATATTCACTTACCGGGTACCCTGTTTTGGACAAGCGAAGTTCCGGAGTTGGGAAATGACAGCGTCCTTATCGCACTCCCGTAGAGGTACAAATCCAATGTTGACATGTTCATGAGGATCACCACCAAAAGTGAAAAACCACAACATTTTGGCATGAGCCACTATCCAGAACAACATGGGCTTGCCACCACTGCACAAAAACTTTGCAATCCCTTGCATGTCATTTGTTAGTGTGGACCAGGCAAGATCATGAGGGACATTAGCAATGGCATATTGATTTCCACATTTGTCTAAGAACTTCAGAAACACTGACAGTCATCTAGGACAGGTTATGAATCAATAGATACGGGTGGTATATACAACTCACTATATGACATTGTCTGAAATGTAGCCTGGGTTGAGGATTTCATCAGGTTTGGTGGCATTGTTGCTGCTGCTTTTGGCTAGAGACATAACGGCTGCAGCATTTCCAGTAGGAGCCCAATGTTGTATGTTGTGGGGGCCTCTTCCCCCACTACACGTGTTGGAAGCACTCATGAGCTGATCACTTGTGGCTTCCGCACTAGAATGCAGAATGCTTGGGTTCAGCATGCTTGCAGACATGTCAGCAGTATCTGGTTGACTGTTGTGGAGTTAGACGTGATAGATTAAGATTAATTAATACTGTACATGTACTTGGCAACATGTGTGTCTTGTGGATCGCCTTCCACATCTGTGGTAAGCATTGCATCAGAAGTTGTATTGAGCAGTGTCAAAATATTGATGCTCTCCTAAGCATTTTCCATGTTTGTGATAGAAAGGAGATCAGCAGTCTCAGAAGATGATGTATGGATTATGTTGCCCCTATTAATGTGAAGTCAGTAATGCATATTGTGAACAGGTAGCACATTTGGAAACAGATAGTATGAGAAGAGTCATGTACATGTCTGACACTTCAGTGTTAATAGCATCTGCTAGGTCAACAACTACACCATCTTCAGTGGTGTCACTGTCATGATCGTCCAAGTTTACAGAGGATAGTACTCTAGAAAAAAATGGTGATCAGCTAAGTTAGATATTGATGAACTCTGAATGTACTTTATCATTTCTTGGGGTGAATAATCTGTGTTTGACAAAGATTCAATGGACAATAACATGGATTCACTACAGGAGGGCATGAGTTGGCTTTGGATGCTATCAGTGACGAAATGCAAATAATCAACATAAATATGTTCACTGTTGTCACTTTCTGGTGTGAGCATTGACTTCCCTGTGGGCTCGAGTGCGAGTATGCATGTTTAGAGAGTATGGACACAGAGTAACAAGTGCAAAAAATGAGAAGGCAAAAATGCAGACCACTGAAAGCTGTCAAGATTTAAGGGAAAACACTGTGGTGTAATGCTTCTGGAGCATATCTCAAAAGTGGCACTTTCAGGAGTAGGCGTGACATATTCAGTTTGTGCAAATTAAGACACAATGTGTGTGGCAACAGAGTGAATAGGGTCAAATCATTATAGGAGGCAGTAAAATATCAGCATCTTGTTTGGAGAGAATTAAAAAAATCAGACTCTTACTTTCGTCTGTTCATATATAACGTAGTATCTGCAAATGTCATTTATTCACAGTGAGCATTGACCGTGGATATGTGTTTGAGTAATAAATGATAATTAAATGTCTACAGAGGTCTGGTATGCGAATTATGGCCTTACAGTTTGAAAATACCCATCAAGGACCACAATGATGTCAGTTGTTTACCTGCTTAGAAGATGATGCCTGTCGATTTCGATGATATGTTGAACTGGGCTGTAGTGGAGACGTTGGTGAACCCTGTTGATGGGCTGAGTCATCCAGCTGTGGTCTATCACCCTGTCATTCAGCCCTCCGATAACAATATCAAAATATGGGTGGTTATTAGGGTACAAGGGTTTGTCGATGGAGTTAACATTGCACTGTTGGGTAACTGGAATGGATGAGCATGTACAACACTAGATAAAACCATAGCTGATAGCTACCAGGTCAGATCAAAATGTTGCAGACACACTGCAGACACTCACTTTAAACAGTGGTGGACTAGGTACAACATTTGCAGTGCAATTGGAAGCATTAGAAGATTTCAGATTGATGATGTTGGAATCTGTGAGTGGAGCTTCGGGTGGAGGCAGAGAGAATGGTACATTGCAAATTAGTCGTTGAGTATTCACAAAGGTATGCAAATTGAATTGTCCATATGTTCCTTTTTATTTATATTCACATCCAACCCATAGAATGGCCCACTGCTCATGACAGAGCTTCGGTCAGCCCTTCATGTGGGAGACGATCCACATGGCGAACATCAAAGCTTGCACATAAATGGGTGGTAACCCATTGCATCAATATAGGATATCAATGTGATGATGGATGTATCGTGGCTGCAAGCCATATGACAATCAGAAAGGGCAATTTTGTTGATGTCAGTATTTGTGTGGAGATTGTCACTAAATATTCCAAGAATGGACTACAATACGAGGTAGTATATAAGATGCAAGACATTGTGTGTTTAATTGATCACAACGAATTCTTTGTGAGTAATTATGTATATTTCTATAAGCACTCACTTACCATATAATGAAATATAGCATGAACTAAAAGCTTTGTTGAAAGAGCAAAGCTCATCGGAATCAGTGCTGATGATGGCAACAGTTAGTTCTGGTTTTAAATTTGTAGGAGAAAATGCGCATGTGGGCGAGTGAATTATGAGTTATAACTATATGTGATACATATCCAAACGATGATTAACAATAAATTCATATTAGCCTTTGTACGGGACACCATGCATGTTATCTGCTAAAATATATATCACATGGCTAAGTTGATGTCCATCTGTGATCATGAGGTTGACTGGGGCATGTGGAATTATTCCTTCAAATTTGCATGTTCTTCCTGCAGTTGCCCTGTTGTGATACCAGATGGCACCATTGGCTGTAATTAAATGCGAGGTGAAATGATTTCCTCCAAAATATATCAAACCCACCAATCTCCACTCATGGTAATGTTGGAGTACTTCAATTTGCAATGCATAGTCCACCACGATTTCATAATGGACACAAACCATGTGAGAGACATCTAGTATAATTACTGCAGGGGGTACATCGAGGTTAGTGCACACATCAACATGATGACCACACACACTGCAACATACAGGATATCCATTGGTCAACAGTGTTGATATCATGTCTGTAGTATGCAATGGGGCTATAATGGAACATATTGCAGACCACATGAATGGATATATACTCCAACAATACATACTTACAATATCAGTGTCGTGATGCATATATAGTTGGCAATCAGTGCAGTTCGAAGAGCTTGTCCCTAAATGTTGCATTGGGCATAGTAAATGGATAATCACATCTGTAGCGGATGTCATGGATGCACCCACCCATGAAAACATCTCAGGATTGATGGCATGTAACACATCATGAGCATCATTTTGCCAACACTCTAATTGTGTAAGGTTCAGGTGTTTGGCGGACAAGGTAGCATTCAGTCACATTATCATCATGTTTGTTTCCTGCATAGTGAATGAATGATGCATTAATTCTGTCAACATTGAGTTCATTAAGATAGTTATGACTGAATCATACGCACAACTCCAATCGGTGCTATCCCAAATTAGTCCAACAGGGGGCAGTATTGATGTACATGATGATGTAGACCCAGAACATGTGTTATGTTTCCTCCATATCATATGTACATTGGAACACCATTAATCATTTTCAGCTTTGTGCTTACTGCTTTTTTTGTCGGACCATTTGCACATTGAAATATCTACTGTTAATGACATATTTGTATATGAAGATGAGGGGGCAGACAAAGTGCTCAGAGAATCATGAGCCCAGCTAACAGCCATGTGAATGTCGGCAGAAATGTGGTGTTTACCATAAACATTTTGGTAACTCGATATTAATGCACCCCGATTATGACCCATGATAGCTTCTGGCAATTGTCCTGAAAATCACATGAATGTGATGTCAGCTAATATCTCTAGTTCACGAAATTCTCTTCTCAGAGAGCCTGAAGTTTCACCCCTTATTTTTTCCTCATCAAATCCTTCTATTATAATGGTGTTCTCAATACTTGAACTCCTTGAGAACACCGTATACAATTATTGATGGTTTCGGCACTGTTTTGGATGGATAATGTTCTCTGGTCAAGTTTGTCCCTGAGGTGCATAATCAGTCATAGCGAAATTGGGCAACACACATACCTGTTTGTGCGATATGGTCAAATGAGCATCGTTGGGCAGTACACATATAATTTTCTTCCTTGTGCAAATCAAAGGCAACATGTTGATTGGCAAATCTTCTAGTTGTATATCACAAGGTGGATTTGTTAGTCATATGAATAAGGTGTTTAACACGTTGTGACCAGAAGATGTAGTATGGTATTGCCATGCATGGATGACTGCTTCTGCACCATTGATAGCACACAGTTCTGTAGCTTCATTCATCTTCAGTAAAATGGGCAATCCTTTACATAATGGAAAAATACCCTGATGAGGAGGGCTACCTCTGCTTTGCATAGAACCCTCTCACCATCACTGTCACCATTGCCCCCATTGCCCCTGCCTGAACGCTGCAGCAGCTACCTCTCCTCCCATCGTCACTCCACAGGTGCCCATTGCCCCTGCCCTGAATGTACCACCACACCTCCCATCCTGCCAGATGCATTCCAGAAGGTGCTTAGGAGGGAGGATAGGGAGATATTGTGGACCATAGCTGCCAAACTGGGTGCCTATTGGGTGTCACCATTCGAAGATCCTCAGAAGTGTGCATTGATGGACTTATGTGTGATCTTTGACAAGGTAATCATGCTGGCCTATAGGGTAGCATTTAACAAGGTTGACATTACTGAGGTGAGTTCCCCAGTGGACATCCTGTCACCAGATCCTATTTTTTTTTTTAGTTTTTTAACATTTTAGGGGAGGAACTCTCTCGTAGGGAATTGTCTACCCATTCATCACCACAGGTATAAAGGTTCAGGTGGTGTTGAAGGTCTGCCGTATGAATGTTAAGAACCACATTGGGATTCTTGCTGGTATTACAACTATAGCTTCAGTTTGAATGTTGTATCCTGTACTTCTATTACAAAGACAATTGCTCATGTGTGATAAAGCTCCTTTCACACACAAGTGAGCTCATCCTCCAGCCACTCCACATCACGTATGAGGCAATCCACCTCTAGATGCAGAGAGAATCGTGCTGTGGTATGTGACTCGCCAATCTTCTTTGACTCCACCTTGAGGTTATGGAGGACAGTCTGCATGGTGGTGAGGTCAGTTTCACTGTTTTCATGTTGAAAACATATGGATAGGTTCTCCCAGCCATTGGGCAAAGTTTGCACACCACAAATTGTTGATTGCATCTCGACTACTGTTTCGAGCTGTAATAATGGAGACATCCCAAAAATGCGGTTGCTGGATGCAAGATGAAGTTCATGTGGGGGTAATACTCAACTTTGGAGCAGATGACAATCTGCCAAGCTACAAGACTTATATCTCATGTTTGCTAACACTATACAAAATGCTTGATCTAAAGGAGATGTACCAGTTTGACGCATGTTCCTCTTAAGTATCACGATGTCTGTAAATAAGTGCCATATTGTCTGGCCAATTGGTGTTTGTTGTTCATGCATGGTTTGCGATGATGACTATGAATTCACTCGATCGCTATACAATGTGCTCTGACCACGTCCTACTGGTGAAAGCTGGGCAAAATCTCCTGCAAAAATAATGCTTTTGCCACCAAATGCTTCTGAAGGAATGCAGAATGCTTTTGTAAGCTGTGAACTGATTTGATACAAATCACAACATGATACCATAGATATTTCGTCAACAAATATTGTTTCCACTCGGGAAATTTGACCGCGGACCTTGGCCAATGCTGATATGCTAGTGGAATTTCCAATTGTAGATTGATGACCGAAACCCAGCATAGAGTGATATGTGGCACCATTAATGAGAGCTGCAGAACCACTAGTTGGTCCTAATATGGCGAACCTGTGCTCTTTCTGACAAGCAATGAGAAAGTACATCATGGAAGACAACACCTGGGATTTGCCGGTGCTGCCCATTCCACCTAAGTACATTCTGAACAACGGCATCAATGACACCTTATCATGAGAGAACCAGGGCATACAAATATGATGTAAATGTGCAAGCTCTAGCACATGCTTATGTTGTAATTGCCCTAACAGAAGCTCGATCAGAATTTGTCTGATCAACTGCACATTCACAGGATGTTCAATTTCATCATCAACAATGATGCCAACGTAGTGGCATAAGTCATTATCATTCAAGGTGAACTCATCTACTGCACAGGCATAAATATGCAGCTCATGCCATAAGAAAGTATCAATGATCATTGTGTAATCAAACGATAATCTCAATTGATTCTACATGTTTCACAACTAAATTAATATTGCTTCCAATGCAAACAACAACACCACTCACTTTCACAATAGCTTTATACAGCCAACTCGAGGCAACTGAAGCATGAAATTTCAGCAGCATGAGTAAGTCCGATGATTATCTGTCGTGAACACACAATCACCCTTCTGTATTGAGTATGTTATTCATGTCACCACACACCTTCTTCAAGATTCTTGAAATGTTGCTTCTTGCAGTTGTTGTATCAATGTATGTGTGCAATATATGTTTATGCCCGAAAGCTAGTCTTTCGCAAAGGCAGAGAGAGAACAGAAGTGCCGACATCTCCACACTCCTAACTTGTGTAAACTCCAAGACATCAAATGTCACAGTCACAATGTGAGCTACTAAATATGGGTGTGGATCCAATTGTTGTCATATAATATGGGCATGTTTTCATTCTCTGAGAATCCATTCCCATTCGGGAATCAGAACATATAACCTCTGATTCTCACGCAAGTATCATCTGTGTAAATGAACCGAATATCATGTGTAATACATGTCTGAGCATCCCATGCAGAGCAGATGTAGATATGTATGTAGAGCATATGTAGGTACAGGATTCAAAAAGCTGTCTTACTTGTGAGATTCTGCCAGTATAACTTTACACAGCTAGATGCCACTTCAAGAGTTAGCAGAGTGACAATAAGCTGGACAAGGATTCAAGCACCCACCAAAAGTCGTAGCACTGTGATTCGGAGGAAGTAAGTCATCAGTGTGACAGACTTCGACTCTGGGCAGAGACACTTACTGATTATCTCCGATGTTTCTTCGATGTATGGAGGTCTTCCGGCATGGCACTGTCACCAGGATTCTCTTTCCCTCTGGCAGCTTCATGCACTCCCTCCCCCACTATGACCCTGTCTTGCTTTTGACATTGGCGTTTCTCCTCCTTCTTTTGCTATCGTGCCTCCTCCTTTTTGTGTTGCTTGTCTTCATAGTCAGTTCACAAGTTGGATGCCATTTCATCATGTTTCTGATGTCGATGCAGGAGGTATGGCATTGGAGTGGTCAATGAATGAGGTAGAACTTCTCGAAGTAAGTGGGCATTGTGTAGAGCATGTGTATTGATGATGTATCTCTTGATATGCTTGTGTTCAATGCACTGTGTGTGGAGGCCAGTATTCTCCCATTCCTGCAATATAGAACATGAATCTGAGACTATATATTTGGCATGATGACAGTTGTGTTATACGTTCACTATAAAATTGATCTTTTGCAGCACTTCAGTGAGTATCATGAATCTGAGAATAACATTGGACTCACCTTTGAATCAACAGTGACCAGGTTGTGCTCCCCTTCACACAAGCCTAGCACAGGCATCTTGTAGATTGGTGATGTTTCGAACTAATGTAGTATTAATCCAGTATTACTAGCACTGTGTCATGTGCCAACTTTGGAATGAGGATTTGCATAATACACCTGATCATACTGGTGGTCTAGCGCTGATGTAATTAGTGGTCCAAATTTAATATGTAACATGGAATGGACCTTACAGTGAGCGGCAATAAAGCGAAAACCCAGGAGCCAATTTTGCATACATCGCCAGGCCTTGCAATCACTTTCTCACCAGGTAACCAAATTGATTGGCTGTCATGTTCGGGGCAATTCACAGTCTTCACTGCTTGCATCTGACTCCATTTGAGCTCTTCTCGGCAATGCTTTGGTACTAGAGTAGCAGTGCCTTGCAGTACAGACAGTGATCTAGTTAGTTTGAATAACATCATATAAGATAAACATTCAGTGCACCTGGTTCAGCAGGCTTGTTAATGGACCAGCTGAGGTGATTTTGAAGAATCTTATGGTATTCTAGCATGCTGCGAACATGTACAGATGCCTGGACCCACTCACCATCAAACTGCGGCCACATTCCTCCAGTTACATGCTGCTTCAGTACCTCTTGATCAGCGAGTTGAATGGCAATATCGTGGCTTGAAGAACACCCATTCATCAAGATGGTGCAGAAACGGAAAATTGCATTATAACATTCAAAGACCTTCATTGATTGCCCGATAATTGGTCCAAACTGAGAGATATCTTCATGAACATGAGAGAGAATATGGAGCTTGATTTTTGACCAGATTTTCAATGGATCTATAAGTGCAAATATGTCTAAGACATTATCTATTGCAATCTTGACATTAGCCAGTGAGTACACCATGAACATGTATTGAAATGCATCTTGGCTACTCACAAGGTATTCTGCCATGTTTTTTATTTCTGAAAATCACAGCAAGGCACAAAGCATATCAACCGCTTGCCACAGAGTGAAATGAATGTCATCGAGCAGTCCATAGAAATGAAACAGACTTGATTGCAAGACTTGCTTAAACTGTCAGCTGACAAGTGAATTCCTATACTGCTGAAGATAATTTGAGCAAATGGGTGCAATTGAAAGACCGTCAACAGAGCTAGACTGAAGCTTGATGAAGAATTGATCCAATTGTTGCTTGAATAAAGACAAATGTACCATGTGCCAAGTGTACTTGATGATACCGAGTAGAACTGTGTGAAGAAGCTTAACGGGGTATCATGGTTGATATCAAAACCTAAATCAAATTAAATCAAATTAAACACAACACAAAGATTCATATTCAATACTACCTTCAATCTGCAAAAAAGGATTGTAAAGATTGCAGTCATGCTCCCTAACAAAGGTTTCCAGTGCTTTAGTGATATCTTCATCTGAGCAGCTCGGATGAAGGCATTTTAGCTGTTGAAAATGTGACAAAATATCATTGATCCAATGTTGTGTATATGGATCTTTGACACCAGTATCTGTTTGACACTTTGTAACTTGAGTGGCATTACCTTTGCAGGCTAATAATACCTGTGCTTTCACTTCAGAAAGTGTTTCTGCAGAGTATCGGGGCTGTTGAGGCTTCATCATTTCAGAAAATTAGTGGGATTTATATTTCACAATTTGACAATGAATTGTAGGACTTACACTGAATAAGCTATTATAGCCATCATTGGACACCTTGAACGACTCAGGACCACTGCAATGACATTTTCTGCAGTCATGCAGTCCATTATCACCAATGTGGCCACACTTCTTGCTATGCATTGGATTATCCGCATCTGCATCAATTGGAAAGATATGAACATGACAGAATTGATGTGTGATTGGGTCTTGCACCCGAATTAAGTTAGTGTGTGTTCATCTGTTAATCAGATAGAGTAAGTCAATTTTAGTATTAGATGGGAACAACTCACTCAATTATTTTTTTAATTACACCAAATTGCTCAGGAACAGAGGCATATGGGGAAGTTGAACCAAAATGCACATAAATGTCCTGCTGCAAGAGTCAGCAAGGTAAGTTTGCATGAGTAACATATATATTTCAATGTTTGGTCCAGGATTTTGATCAATTTCCTAATATGTTTCACCCCATATAGTGATCGAGCTAGAATACAATAGTTCACCTTCTGCAAGCTCTCATAATTTATTTGGCATTGCAGTCAGATGAACTTGGCTTTGTTCTGGATACAAGGTTAGACAAGCATATTATCAATAAACTTTTGAACTCACCATTACATCGAGGAACATGCCCATTTTTGCATAGATCCAAATAATTTGTAACAAATGCTGTCGCTGCAATTTCAGTCATATGCTGATCAAGAATAGTATGACATATTAGACCATCAGCATTCTGGTGCCCGACAATGAGATAAGCATCTGCCCATAAATTGCCATCATCACGCTGCTTTCAATGCTTTAGAATTACAATCTGACCATCACAGAGATGTGCAAATTCGTCAATATGAAAGAAATTACCCGATGGATCAATATAGTGTGGACAAAGCTGATGCAAAGGGAGCTCCTTATTGAGCTTCTCACCATGCCACACTTCAGATGTCGTATCAGATATGTGTGGATAGTGGACCAGAAATGGTGCAGTGAGTGGGTTTGCATAATTCTATAACTCGAAATTATTAATAAAGAGCAGTACCAATATGATGCAATATATGTACTCACCTTTGCTATCAGAGCTTCAATATCATTGACATAAAAAACATTCTGCAGCGGTGATTCAAACTGAGTCATCTTGATATCCATAGCAGACCATAACTTGTCTTGACATTTTCGGAGAGCAGAAAATGATGGAACATCTTTCGCTCTAGCCTTGCATAATACTCACAAGATTATACACATTAGCCCATCTGAGAGACATAACCTTGGCAAGTTATTAATAATATCAAGGAGAACATACTAAAAATATATTCTTATTAGTTTCTGACTGTCAAGGACTTTGAAGTGAGATATTTAACTTACTGTTTTATTTGGATTTGGAAACCACTAGTTTGTAGAACCTTGGCATTGAGCATTTTCTTGAAAGCCAAACTCATGTGCATGGAGTCCATCATCATCAGGATCATCACCAAGGTCTAGTACAATTATATTAGATTGCACAATGTCAAATTGAGAGTTCAGACTTTTCACTCACCGTAGTCACACATGATGTTTGTCAATACACTATTAACCAACTCTTCATCTTGATGCTCCTTATTGATCACAGCACACATCCAATCCCCAGAGATTCAGCCATTCGTATGGCCATACCAAGATGAAAGTGTCATATTCTTGTTGGATGTGATCACGCTCTCTGTCCGATGCCTCATCGCCCAATTGAAAGAATCATGTCCTCATCATAAATTTGATTCAAGAATGTTCTCACATCAGAGGCCATTGGACGATTTCTCCAATTGGTCAACTTGAAGTTGGCACCCATGTGGATGCATCTGTCCAGTTCCTCAAGTGCGAGCCAGAATTATTGTTCACCTCTTGTTCCTCTCATTGTCTTGCTTCCACTCCAAGCCAAACACTGTCTTCATGAGTCCAGCTTTTCAAATGACCTTTAAGCACACTCTGGCCCAATGTTTTGTCACCAATATAAGGTTGGCAGATCTTGCATCGGAATTTGCCTTCATCAACTACTTCAAAGCCTTCAAGTTATTCTTAGATCAGCATCAACCTTGTGTCTGAATCAAGGCATAGATAACATTACATTCATCAAGCTGTTTTTGCAGAGCCATCAGAGTTAATGCAAAGGTGTGTGAAATGCTTTGTGACAATGTCAGGCTGATGCGAGCCACCCGAGACCTGTATGCCACAAATAAAAGCCAGGTCAATGTCTCCTGCCACACAATCATTCTTTCTTCACTCTATCACTATCTTCAGGCAAACATCACCTCCTTCATCATCATGGGTATTGACCGCACTGCCCTCAGCACAGCAATGAAACAACCTCCCATAACTCTAAAGACTTCTGCTCCTCAACCTCCTTCTGATACACTCAGCTTTCAGTCTTCATCATTCTCCATATCTTCACTCGAACAATCACCCTTTCTTAGTGAACAACGCAAGTGCTGTGTGGATGAACTCGAAGATCATGATGATGACACCAAGTTGGAGCATGAAGGATGTGAAAATCAGGTGCGTTATGAATGTACACACACCTCCTGAGCCACACCATATTCTTTTTCTTCTCCATCCCCCAACATTTTTTGTGCCACCAATATCTCTGCATTCACGGAGAGGGAGTGCAAGCATGTGAGGCTTGATACCTCAGAAATGGCTGATGCCCAAGACTTTAGCAAGGTAAGTCCTCAAGAGTCTGGTGTTGACAGGCTGATAAATTTCAAGCACTTGTAATAGCTTGCCATTGAGCAGAAAATCACAAAGCTATACATCAAGCTTCTGGCCATGCAGAAGAAGCTGGCCAAGCTCAAGAATGACAAGAATATATGGGAAGGACCATCCAAAGTGCTGAAGGTATGTTCTTTGAATTCTCGGAGCTGGTTATAATTTTACTCACAATATTTTAGGGTAACATTGCAAAATATGTGCACACTGTTCTCCTCTCACCCGACTTACATGGCTACCATGAGAAGGTGTCGATTAACCATGTCCTCATATGTATCCTTTTCTACCATGCCACCCCATGTGCCATCTTAACATGTATCTCACAGACTGTTATCAAATGATGCCGATTTGATCTGCCTCGTGACTTGAGAAGAATAGGTCTCACTGGGCACTTGTGGAGATGGCTGTCAGCAGTGCGCTGACTGCCAAACATCAATTTTTCAAAGATGAGGTATGTCTGTGATTGACTTTAAATCAGTAGTGTGTTTGCTTCATATGTGTCTATAGGTTAAGCAGAGCCAGAAGGCCAACTGGGACATATACACTCTAACAGAGTGGATCATAGGTGACAGCAAAGTGAATATGAGCCTCAAGCTCATGGCATGAGTGGCGATGATGGTAAGTCTTGCAGAAACATTACGAGGCCATTGATTTAACCATTCTTCTAGCATTCACTCTACTTCGAAGACAAGAAGACTGAAGGGGATTCTGGGTGGAGATGGACAAACTCCTTACTCATATTCATGCTGAGGCAAATGGTGACAAGTTGGTAGCATCTCAGTGCATACCATTTCTATTTATCTGACCTACCACTGATGATACTGATTGCTACTAGTGCCATGAAGTGGTTCATTGATGAAGACTTGAGGAAGTACAGGCACACAGAGGACAAGGAATCAGCTGAGCGAGAACTCAACAAAGAGGTTCCAGAATGATTTGAGGAGGTGAACAAGATTGTTGCTGGTGATGGCAAGTGTACATAATAATATTCAGTTGAATGTGAGTATGTTTGTCACTGTATGTGCTATTAATGATACAAGGAGTGGTTTGTTATGTATTTATGATTCACTGAACACCCCTGAAATGCGGTGTTGAAGAGATCATCTCAAAAATGTAAGAGTGTCAAAAACACAGGCATGGATTTAAGTCTCTCAGATATATGCGCATAACGGGTACATGTCGAAACACATGGCAAAGACTGATGTTTGCACATGGGTTTACAAGAAGAATTTTCATGTGTGGCTCACAAGGACTCACCACGAGAAAATCATCTATGGTGTAAACACCCTGTAAGCATTTTTCAGGGAACATGTTTCTGACATGCAAAGCTGCAGTCATACATACAGGACACTTGGGTGCTACTTCGCCGGCTCATATGTGGTGAGCATGTGCACCAAAGTCAGAGGTGATAATACAACCATTCCAGCACTGGGTGTAACGTGTGACACTTTGTACCACTCCGGCAGCACGAGGCGAGGGCCACAGGCATGTGACATGCCCAACTTCGGTGTCGCAGGCACGTAATTTGGGAGAAATCAGTGAGGTTCGCCCATGTGACAAGATCCGCATCTGCCGGCAGCAATAGATGTGACATGTGATGTGTACCAAATCGACAGCCAGCAGGGCCTGTGTTACGCATGACACCTGGAGTGGTCATATTATTACAGTATCTGGGGACAAGGGGAAACCCAATATTTCTGATAGAATGCACAAGTATACTGATACATGTTATAACCAATTTCCACAGTGCTGTGTTACAAGCACAAGATTATAGCACATGTTCGGGCATGCTACAGGCATGAGAACTAGCCAAGTATATATAACCCCATATACCGAGTCACCCATGTCCTTGCCTCTTCAAGTTAGTCTGCGTCTTTCCTTTGCCTCTCCCTCAAGTAGCTGACCTTCCTCTCAACAGAACTATGGAAGTTCCACCTTTTGACAGTGCAATCTCTGTATCTCGTGACCGCTTTGATCGTCTCACTGTACCTGAAGTCCCCTCAATCATATCATCTCTGTGATAAACATTTTCGAACTTGCGCCCGTGGTCGGTGGGCATTTCTGGAGCTCGACGCTTGTTTGTGCTTTTGCTAGGCACCCTCACCTCGTAGGGGCCATTCCAACCACAGGATTCGTGAGGGAGTACATGGTTGAACCTGTCATCATCTTCCAATGTTTCTGAGCACAGAAACTCAGTCCAGAAAACATTTAGGTATTTGAGATCGTCCCAGGACTTGCATGGCTATCTTCCGAATGTCCAATGGGATGGTGATAATCTATTGCAGTGTTGAGCCACCTGTGTAATGACACATTCATGAATGTGATGATTTCCGTGTATCTCCTTGAACTCATATTGAGACGTTTTCTGCTGCCGCCAGATGTGCCATATCTGAAATCATCACACTGCTCAAATACTGTACGGATTGTCCTTTCCAGATCCTCTGGGCACAGGTTGTGTGGCAACCAATGGAGGCTGCTGTATAGTACAACATAGAGGAGTGATTCCATGTCATTCTGGAGCATAGGTTGTGTGCACCGAGATGTCAAGACACGATAAGACATGAATTGCCATGTAGCCTACATCAGGTGCAATCACGAAACATATCCTATACCATCAAGAACAGAGGGACTGACTGTACATCAATAATCGTGAGCTATGCCCTTGGAATGTGGCTGACAGGATAATTCCCAGTTAACCAAGTATCCTCTTCGGACACTGCTCGACTCCCTGTGAAGAATTATATTTTCAATACTCACATCACGATGAACATGCTTGTCTTTTGCGTATGCATCCAATAGCGCTATTGCAAAAGTATAAGCACGTAAGGCACGAATCAAACTGCCAGGGAACAACTCACCTTGAAATATGTCATAGGTAGCGCTGAGGAGTTCATTTGTCCCCGAAAAGTGCTGCAGTCCATATCCGACTGTCCCTTCTATCAAGCAATGATGTACATGCTTCACCACTTGATGACCTGAGCCACAGACCCATTCATTATTTGAATACTCGTGAGTTCGAGTGCATTGCATCGCTACCGCATAAAAGATATAGATTATGATCCATCATAACAAAAGCAGTCAACTCACTAATAGGTTCACTTGACTCTGATATGTTGATGTGAGGGACATCTCCATGATACAGGACTTCAGGAACAAACTGAACACTCAGCTCATTGAGTCCTTTCAAGATTTCACCTTCCAGAGTTATTCGTTCAACATCATGTCTCCATGTGTCTTTTAAGAATACAACTCGATGAGTAGTGACGTCTAATGCCCAGTAGCTCCATGTGCCACGACTGGCAACTGACAGAGGAGAGGTAACCGGCCGAGAGATGAGAACACGATGAGGCTTGTCAACACCATCTGAGTTTTGTGTCACCATGGATATCATGGTGACAACATTTGGCATGCAGTGTTCCATCAATGCATCCTCCAGAGCAGCCTGCCTATTTACCACCCTCCACCTCTCCGACATTTTGTTGTAGTCTGGAATACCCTTTTCGAGAAGTGACCCGAGTTGTTCTTCCACTTTTCTTGAGATAGCTTCTTTGAATATGACCTGTTCTGTTTGAGTTGCCATTTGCACTGTCAAATCATATCCTCTCTGCTGATCCGAAGCCTGAGAGAACCGCCACAGGAACTTGCAGAGGAATTTAGGATGCGCACAAATATAACAATTCAGTAATGATCGTGCCTGCACGGTCCCAGAGTATAAGGCGGGTGAGAGACCCAGTGAGAGAGACTGAAAAACAGAAGCAACAGTGCTGTCTAGCGCAGATTTTTGTAGTGTATGCAACATTCTGCCCAAAAGCCTCCACTGAGTGATCAAAGTTCTTCCGATTGGACTTAGCCGGGAGAACAAACATCCAGGATTGACGTTCGGTGACAGTTGAGTCCGGCGGTGGATCTGAGAAAAAGTCAAGCTCTGGTTTTGGCTTCACTTTGAAGAATAGCGCTGCATAGCCCATATTTGTGTCCGCTTTGATAGTACCAGGAGCTCGAACAGTATCAACATATTCTTGCGCTGTCGTGTATTTCCAGCGATCGGTATTAAACAATCACTACTTTTACCAAACAATCAAAAGACTATCTGAGAGAGTAATATTTGTTTTATAGCGAGGGGTTATTTCCTAGAAATGACGGGTGCACCAAGCTTGACGGGGTTTCCTACTTTTCCGGACAGAGGCTCAGTCGAGTTCGGTTGTGAAAGCGTACTTTCTACTTTTCACAAGGATCACAATGCTCTGTGGTTTCGTTCTACGGTGTTCGATTACTCGAAATATACCTATGGGGACTAGAAACAATAGCAAGGCTTGACTTAAATAGCTTGCTCTGTCAGTACACTACAAACTTCCTACAAAGTCACTGCCTTGGTGCAGTACTTTGCTACTACGACGAATTCCGCCTGGTGAATGGGAAATGCTCCTGGACTTCTTTCCAGAGACTTATACTCCTCAATCCACTCACAGGACAACTATCCAAACAATAACAAACTCTTTCTTAACACTGCTCACCTGGTGCCTTTGCGACAGGGCTTCTGTCCTAACAAAGGTCTGACAACTAATCTGCCTAAACTTGCGCTCCCAAAGTCTCTTGCTTTGGCAAGCTAACAATCTAGGTCAGTAACTTCTGATCTTCTTTTCCTAACCTTGTGCTTCCAGAATCTCTTGTCTGGACAGTTGACAATTTAGGTAACTTCCTTTGCGACAGAACTCTGTCCTAACAAAGGTCTTGACAATCTTCAACCTTTTGCCTGAACTTGCACTTCCAAAGTCTCTTGCTTTGGCAAGTTAACAATCCAGGTCAATACTTAGTAAGCAGATGGGCCTAGGCAATACTTCTGATGTGCCTCAAGTTAAGAGAAAGAATATAAATTGTGAGGGAGTGCTACTGAGGGAGGAATCTGGGGGGGGAAGAATATATTCGAATGATTGGGCGATTTTTCGCTCGCCCTTATATACCCTCCTGAATCCTTCCATTCTATTCTATTCTATTCTATTCTATGGCTGACTAATCCCCTTCTTGCTTACCAATCCACTCCCAATGCTTACCAATCCACCAATTTTCCTGCTGACGAATGGCTTTTGGAAGTTGCTGGAAGCATCTCTAACCTGCTAGTACTTTCTGCACAGTTCTGTCTCCTTCTGGACAATTCTCCCAGGTTCTATAAGTTCCTAGGATGTTCTCCATGATCCTATGTTATTCTGGAATCTGTCAGAATATTCTGGAAATTTCCTTGAGCTTCTGGATTATTCCAGGACATTCTGAAGTAGAAATTTCGATTAAAGTCCTTCTTTTGAAGACTGTAATCTTCTGGAAAGTTCCGGAAACTTCTTCTCTGCTAGGTATTCCGGAATGTTCATGAATATGAAGCCACAGGTCTATTTGTCCATGTCACAGTTGCCACAGTGTCCATTTGCTGATCCAATCCAGATTATATGATATGGATTTGGTGAAATGTGCTGAGTAATGACAAATGTGTGCAAATAGAGAGGAATGGGATAAGTCTTTGCATAGCATAGATGTGTCCCTAATTATCCTGCACTTTCTTTTGCAGCTTGCTTCTTTATCATTATTTTCTTCATCATGGAAACTCGCAAGGGTATGCTGTCTCGATGATGTGGTTTCCATCCTATCTTCTGACCAATCTGATAACTCCTTTTCTGCCATGCTCTCTTTCCTGCAGGTCTTTGTATTACCGGCTTGGGTGGGGAGCGTAAAGGCCATCTTCTAATTCTTCATCAATATGCTCTTCTGATTTCTCACTTTCTTCTGCTATAGTCTCCTCTTCTAATGCGTTAGTGTCTTCATAAGTGACACTTTGAGAGAGAGGGTGTTCATATAGAGAACTGCTTGGAATCATGATGAAAGTTGGGAGTAACTGACAGTGGACGAAATAAATGAGGATATAATGACGAAATGTAATCGACATTGACCATATTCGTACATAGCCTTGTTGCTCGAAATTAATGGGTATAGGTCATAACACGTGACATATTCTCGATATGGTTGACACTGCGTAATCCTTTTGATAAGTGACTAGCACTTGACTTTGCTGCCACCTAACATTGCCAATTGTGTCTACAATAGGTATGTTATAGGATTATTGGTGATAAGTATATCGATGAAATGTTGTTGACTTTATAGTTGGAATAGATTTGATTCGTATGCAATACATTTATTCCAACAGTCAGTTGCCTGCGTAGTTTGCTCATCGTAACTAATTGAGCAAGCTACTGATCAGCCATTTCGATTGATATAGTGTCCTTCTTTGAACTCTCTGCTGAAACTCGCTACGACTTCATCGTTCATTCTCGGGCTGTTGCTGATGCACTCGACATCGGGGCTAGGCAATTGTCATGATATTCGAGTACTGGGACGACTTCGGAGTGATGGCCGTTCGGTACATATCGGTTATCCTGACCGGTTCATTCTCTATCTCGGGGAGAGCTATCTCGAGCAACTTCTTCGGCGCATTACTAATGATGACCATGTCCCTCTCCGCACATTATTCAATCTGCGATGTTTCCACACTCGGTTTCCACGATTATATCGCAAACGCCTTTATGTGATTCGGTGCCTTGGTACATCCCATCTCTTGACTACTATATTTAGGGAGGATGAGGATTTCTTTTGGGCCTGAAGAAGTAGTATAGATCTGATTCTATGTAGTACTTCTTTTGTAGGATTATTGAATATTGACATCCTTCCTAATGAGTATGAGATGCTAGTGGTGCCAGACTTGAGATGTGCTGATCAATGGTCACATTGCCATGTTCGAGTACCAATCCATTTTGGTGCACGACAGTGCATAACAGCATATGTCCGGCTTCATAGAACCAAGTCTATTAGGATACTCAACTCGACTCGACATGTTCATGAAGTTGAAACCTGGACAGCGAAATGGTTGTCCCTCATTGCCATTCAGTGCTGCGATCTATTATACACAATATTACAAACATCCAGACAACATCAATAACATTAAGACGTACCAAAGGATCATAGATCTCCATCTCATTATTGGTCCTTGAGGGGACCACGTCGAATATGTGTCAGTATGAAGGCATCTCAACCATCTCCTTTGCTGGATCTTTCACGGGAAGAAAGACATCGAGAAATTCCCCAATGGGCACAGGGCCTAAGACAAAGAGCTTCACTTCCTCCGCAACCCTGATATAACAGGGTTTAGCTGCCTTCGATTCCAGGCCAAAGGTCTGGGTGCTGTTCTCATTTCTTGCAATTGGAGTGTTCATTATGGCGGAAAGGTTGACATTATTTCGATTAGTAGGTGTCTTTGGTGGGGTGTAACAATTTTCCTAATTTGGACAAGACACGGATTAGATGCTGGAACGCGACGCGTCCAGTCACATGGAGAATTGGGTCAGGTGATTAATGGTGGGAAAGGACCATCGCATGTATAAATGAATGAAAGGTATTTAAGGGTTGGTTACTTGCTCCTGAAACTTTAGCTCGTTCAACTTCGTTGAACACGTTCGCTATCGTTTCAGGTAAGCATTATTGTATTACTATTGTGATAGTTATTTACTTCGTTGAACACGTTCGCTATCGTTTCAGTATTGATATCGTCGCTCACGCGTGCAAATCAAGCTGAGAGTAAGCTTACTCGTCGGCAACTGAGTTGATTTGTTACAGATTGAACGAGCTTCTAACGGCCCTCACGTAGTGTTCTCCACTCGAACCACTTTCTCCGTCGAAGGCGGTTGGATCAATATCACGTCCAACGAGCCGACCTTCGAGGACGCTCCACCCCTCTCTGCTGAAGAAGTTGGAGAGATTGTCAGCGCCGACGAGGACTTCGTCAGGGAACTTCGTACGGTTCCCGTCGAGTACGTGAACGCCGCAATCGAGCCGCGAAGTGTACAACACTTCACCGAGACGATCCCCATCTACCTCGCCAACGTTAGCGAGGAGGAAGGACAGTTATCTGTCGACCCAGTCATCGAAGGAGGGCATATCGCCCCATCCCACTGTGTGCAGGGTTATTCCCTCATGATCCTCCAGGCCGTAGGCCTCGACCAGTTCAACTTCGACCGAGACCGTGTGCGTCTCGATAATCTCCGCTATCATTACGCCTCAAGGGCGACCACAACCGAAACACGCCTTCTCCTCCATTTGGCCAGCATCTATTTGGAGAAGGTTTTCCTTTACCTAGATGATAACCGCCCTCTCCCCTTGTGGGAGATCTTCGATCTTATCCACTTTCATTTCCGCTTCCGTGCCTTTTTCACGTCAGACGACGAAATGTCGTCGTCGCCACCAATACCGCTAAACTGGTGAAGGACCTTTTTTTCACGAACGTCCAGTTTTGCGACGTGTTGGACGTGGTTGATATACGCCGGGGAGATTAGGGTCGCAGCGATAGTATCGTGCAATTGGTTGTAACAATAGTGTGCTTGGTAACCATTCGGTTCGGTGATATTGCGAAAGTTCCCATTAAACGGTCACTTAGTTTAGGCTATCGCTGAACGCTGGGAACCCTTCACTTCAGTGTGAGAGTTCTAAGAAGGTCGGAAGACCTTACTCAATTGCAGAACCGCTGCCCTGAGCAAGGGTGTAGGCATTCCGATTGGCAGTGCGGTGTTACTAGTAAATACTTAAATAGGGGAAACTTTCGCTCCTGTCACCCTTCGACAACCGACAGTCCGTCCGAGGACTGAATGCCTACAAGCGTACTCGTTACGGTGATTGCTACTCAAGCTGTCGTCGCCATCCTATCGATCTGCTCCTTCCTTGGTCTCTTCTACTACCTCCTCGGAAGATACGCCGAGGTTCATATTCGAGTCACAAGAACTTCCCCCGCGGGCTCAAATCTTCAGCCCACGCCCACAACTTCCCCCAATCCGAACGACCCTGATGGACCTGACGGAAGAACAACCATGGGGCGCAGGCCCATCGACGTCCACTACAGCCATTCCCCCACCAGTAATGAGCGAGGAGCAACAAGTCCTCGAGAACTTCGTGACGGGAGTCATGAGGCGCCTGCTTCAGGAAGGCCTTCAGGATCATACCCGCCGTATCACGGAACTCGAGGCTACACAAACCTCGTGGAGGCCATCTCTGAACGGTCTGGACACCCAATTGGACAATCTGACGGTCCAGAACGGAGATCAGATGATAGAGATAGGAGAGCTCGAGGAGAAGCTAACCGTGGCAGAGGAGAAACTCCTTCGGTCTGAACAAGTCGTTCGGGAAGTCCGCAAGGACGTCGACAGGCTGAGAGACGCCAACAAGAAGCTGGCCACTCGAGTTCGGGCTCTCGAGTACCCGAACGTCTACGCAAGACCACTCTCTCCTACATCGATACCCGATCCGGACAGCCGTCCGTCACGCAGAGATCCGTCCCCATTCCGTCCCCGTCCTCCGTCCCCTCCTATCCCTCCTTTGACGTCCCCGACTCAGAATATGACGGGGGTGTTAGGCGCATCCACCGGTACCACCACGACCGGTAGGAAGCCGAAAATGCCATCGCTGGCCCCCTTCGCAAAATCGTCAAGGGAAATGTCAGCCGAACAGTGGATGAAGGCATGGGAGACGTTTTTCGTCTACTACGAAGTGGAACGGTCAAAGGACCGTATTGCGTTGGTCCTCGGTGCGCTCAAAGAAGGAGCCCTAGACTGGGCCTCTTCTTACAGCGATAACTTCAACCAAGGAAACCCGGTGGGTTCCTGGGAGAAGTTTAAGGAGGAGTTCTTGGGTCAATACGGACGCCTCGACTCACAATTCGACGCGCAACAAGCATTGCTGCGTCTCCGTAATGACGGAACAGTCCAGGCATATGCCGAACACTTTCGTCGTCATGCCCCCTTGTCCAGGCACAATCAGCAGATGTTGCTATCGCTACTCCGGACCCAAATCAAAACGTCAATTCGAGATGCAATTGCTGGCCACGAGACCCAGCCGCTTACGTGGGAAACGTACCTTACTCGGGCCCTTCGAGTAGACCAAGCCCGAAGCATGTATGCCCACCCCACCCCGTCCTCTCAGCAGTCAAAGACGACTGCTTATCGTCATCCGAATGCGCAGAGTCAATCGCACTCTGCAACTCAACCTCGTGCTCGTGACCCCAACGCCATGGACGTTGATCGTGCGACGGCACGTGCCAAGGGCGCATGCTTTGTATGTGGAAAGGTCGGCCATCTGGCAAATGCTTGCCCAGATAGAAAGCCGAGTGGCAAGTCGATCCGCGACATGAAAATCGACGAGTTGAACATCGGCGAGCTCGCAAGGCTGGTGGGGAAGCAACTCATCGAGGAGAAGCGGAAATCAGCCGAAAAGGGAAAGCAGAAGGAAGTCCCTGCTGAGGAGCCTGGGCCGTCTGCTTCTATTCAAGAAGTCGGAGCGATCGACGCGTCGTCCGTATGGAACATGGATTTTTAGAACAGCCTCATGTCGTTCCTGCTGACATGAAGGCTTCTCTCCTTCGCAACCGCTATCAATGTCTTAACGTAACTGAAGTATCTGGAAACAAACAAAATTTCGATCTTCCAGTGACAGTGAGCGGTACGAAAGGATCTGTTACTACGCAGGCGCTCCTAGATTCCGGAGCTTTTTCAGTTTTTATCCATGAACGATTCGTGCGAAAGCACAAGGTTGGGGTGAAAACCCTTAAAAAGCCATTGATAGTGTATAACGCGGATAGGTCCGAAAATGAGAGCGGGCCAATCCAAGTTTACACCATATTACGGCTTAAGATAGGAAACCACGAGTCTGAAGTTCCCATGCTTGTGACCAATGTAGGTGATCGAGACTTAATTATCGGTCTAGACTACATCCGACATCACAACCCAGAGATAGATTGGGAGGCAGGAACCTTGGAGTTTACGAGATGTCCGGAAGAGTGTGGTCCTCGGTTTGCAAAAAAGAAAAGAAAGGAGAAGCAGACGATGGAGGAAGTTGATCGAGTCTTAGCATCCACGGGTAGGCTCCATGCGGCTGAGATAAGTGACACGAAAGCTCCATCACAACCTGCTTGGGAAGAACGAATGGAACTTGAAGAAGAGTTCATTCGTGCGGACGATGAAGTTCCTCTCGGATATCGTTATTCGAAACGGTATTGGGAGTTCTACAAGGACACCGTTGCTTGGTATGAGGTTGATTCGCAAGACCCCGAGTCTAATGCAGTTCTCGAGCAATGGGTAGAGATCTGCGCAAAGTACACTAAATCACAGGAGATCGAGGAAGCAGCCCAAAAAGGGAAACAAACGAAGGAATGGAAAGAGATCGTTCCAGACCACCTTCACGATTTCGAGGACGTCTTTTCTAAGACGGCTAGTGAACGATTCCCTACGAGCAAATCCTATGATCATGCAATTGACTTGATGCCGGATCAAAATCTGCCACCTATCTCCAAGGTTTACCCCCTGTCACCGGAAGAGACCCGTCAATTGGATGAGTTCTTGGACGAGAACCTTCGAAAAGGTTATATCCGTCCATCCAAGAGCCCCGTTGGTGCAGCGGTCTTCTTTGTGAAGAAGAAAGATGGATCCCTCCGACTCGTCCAAGACTACCGAAAGCTTAACGCAGTCACGATCAAGAACCGCTATCCACTTCCGCGCATCAGCTCCTTGATCGATCAACTGAAAGGCACAAAATACTTCACGAAGTTAGACCTACGTTGGGGATACAATAACGTACGGATCAAGGATGGTGATCAATGGAAAGCGGCTTTCAGGACACACCGAGGATTATTCGAGCCAACAGTTATGTTCTTCGGCCTTCATGGTTCCCCAGGAACGTTCCAAGCGATGATGAACAAGATTCTAAAAGATCTCATTCTCGAAGGACACGTGGTGGTTTATCTGGACAATATTCTCATCTTCACCACTGACCTTCGTACTCATCGACACATTACACGCGAAGTATTAAAACATTTACGGAACAGAGACTTGTTCTTGAAGCCAGAAAAATGCCTGTTTGAAGAACTATCCATCGACTACCTTGGTATGATTATCTCGCAGAACTCTGTCTCCATGGATCCGAAAAAGGTCGAAGGAGTTCTTGATTGGCCAGTGCCCAAAACCGTTAAGGAAGTACAAGCCTTTCTAGGTTTTGCGAACTTCTATCGACGCTTTATCCAGAGCTTCGCAGACGTCTCTAAACCGTTGAACGTTCTTACTCGAAAGGGCTTTAAATGGCAATGGGAACAAGAACAGCAGCATGCCTTCGAGACTCTTAAACGCGCGTTCACCTCAGCACCCATCCTTAAACTTCCCGATCTGGACCAGCCGTTCAGATTGGAGACGGATGCTTCGGACTTTGCTACAGGTGCCGTTTTGAACAGCGAGACGAGGAAGGAGCTTGGCACCCGGTCGCCTTTTATTCCAAAGGACTCAACGAACATGAACGCAACTACGAGATCTATGACAAAGAGTTGCTTGCAATCATTCGTGCTTTGGAAGAATACAGGCACTATCTCGAAGGGGGCCCTCACTCGGTCGAAATTTGGTCGGACCACAAGAATCTTGAGTACTTCCGGAAGGCTCAGGATCTGACGCGTAGACAAGCTCGCTGGTCACTTTACCTTACCCGGTTCAACTTTACGATTCATCATCGTCCGGGAAAGACTATGCAACGAGCCGACCCGCTATCGCGCAGGACCGACCATGAAGAGGGGGTCGCCTCAGACAACAGAGACAAGGTCGTGCTAAAGGCAGAGTACTTCCAAGCCCGCGCGATCCAGCCTGGTCATGCGTCTATCATTCCCGACCAATCCCTACTCGATCGCATTCGCGAAGCTCTCACACGTGATGAAATCGCGACCGAGCCGATCCAAAAGGCGATGGCTCATGGCCCGCGTGAACTCGCTGCTGGTCTACAGGACTGGAATGTGGACAATGGTCTATTGTTGCATCGAGGAAAGGTTTACGTGCCAAAGGACGATGCCATTCGTAAGGAGATCGTTCAACTACATCACGATCACCCTACTGCCGGTCATCCAGGACGCTGGAAAACGTATGAACTCGTCAGCCATAACTATTGGTGGCCAGGACTTTCCGTATATGTCCGGAACTATGTCGACGGCTGTGACGCTTGTCAATGTAACAAAACTTTCCCCAGACAACTGTATGGTCCCCTCCAGCCCAATGAGATTCCGGACCAACCTTGGGATGTTACGATGGTCGACTTAATCACGGGCCTGCCCGAAAGCATTGGACACGATGCAATCATGGTTGTTGCCGATCGAATGACGAAACGAGCACGGTTTTTCCCTGTACATGGTACGATCGACACTCGAGAAGTCGCCGAGATATATTATCGAGAGATTTGGTCACAACATGGTCTTCCTAAGAAAATTATCTCGGATCGCGGAACTCAGTTCACGTCGAGAGTTTTTCAAGAGCTATGCAAAATTCTCGAAATAACCTCTGCGATGTCTACTGCTTACCATCCACAAACCGACGGTCAGACGGAACGGATAAACCAAGAACTCGAACAGTACTTACGCATTTACTGCAATTTCTGCCAAGACGATTGGCACGATAAACTTATCGAGGCAGAATTCGCGTATAACAATCAAGCTCACGAGTCCACCAAGGTTTCTCCATTTTATGCGGATTTGGGACGTCATCCACGAGCAATGCCAGATCTCGTTACAGCAGTACGACACCCAGACTTGGACACCTTGATGCGCGAGCGCGAAGCCGCCTGAAAAGAATCACAGGCAGCGCTACAACTTGCAGCGGATCGTATGAAACGATACTATGATCAACACGTTCAGGACACTCCTCAGTTCAAAGTCGGTGACCTAGTCTGGCTGGATGCTCGTAACATTCGTACAGAACAGCCAAGTAAAAAGCTGAGCGCGAAGCGTCATGGACCATTCGAGATTCTTGAACAAGTCTCGCCGCTCAACTTCAGGCTTAAACTTCCCCGAACCTGGCGCATTCACCCCGTGTTCCATGCTTCGTTATTGTCGGCCCACAAAACAGATCAAATCCCAGGTCGGAAATCAACGAAACCATCTGCGATTATCATTGAAGGAGAACCCGAGTACGAAGTCGAAAAGGTTCTCGATTCACGGATGTTCCGCAACCGCCTTCAATACCTCGTGAAATGGGTAGGATACCCCGAGACCGAGAACTCTTGGGAACCCCGCTCCAATCTTGACAATGCCGCCAATTTCGTTGCCGATTTCCATCGTACACACCCCTCCGCTCCACGACAAATTAGCCAATTATCGATGAACGACATGTATTTTCAACCGCTGATTAACTACACTGTTGTTGATAAACCGCCGGGAATTTGGACACGAGGCAAAATCGTTGGTCACGAAGCTCGTCCGGAGAAACTCGCCTGAAGAGGGGGTAATGTAACAATTTTCCTAATTTGGACAAGACGCGGATTAGACGCTGGAACGCGACGCATCCAGTCACATGGAGAATTGGGTCAGGTGATTAATGGTGGGAAAGGACCATCGCATGTATAAATGAATGAAAGGTATTTAAGGGTTGGTTACTTGCTCCTGAAACTTTAGCTCGTTCAACTTCGTTGAACACGTTCGCTATCGTTTCAGGTAAGCATTATTGTATTACTATTGTGATAGTTATTTACTTCGTTGAACACGTTCGCTATCGTTTCAGTATTGATATCGTCGCTCACGCGTGCAAATCAAGCCGAGAGTAAGCTTACTCGTCGGCAACTGAGTTGATTTGTTACATGGGGCCACTTGAGAAGGTGGAGGAGTGGTAGCACGTGAGTTTTTACGAGAGGCACTCGATAACTTTCCAAAGGTGGAAATGATGAAGGGAAACATGATAAAAGGAAGTGGAGAAATTTTCGATACTGGCCAGACAGGAGAAGAAGCTTGAAGAGCATAATGTTCAACGCGTACTGCAATCGTTTGTGCAAGAAGTGTGGCCCAAAATTAGGGCTGGCCAAATATGATTAAATACTTTCCAAAGGCAATTATTATTAATACATATCAATACATTAATCTCACAGTTCAGTATTTATTTTTACTCTACTTTATCAGTACTATACTCATATTTTATTCATATTTACTTGTATTTATTCCTACTCAGATTTTTAAATAACATGACAGTTTGAGCCTAAAAATTTCTCAAGATCAAACATCTGATGTTGCTTTTTTCACTTTAAATGTGAACAATATGTTTGTATCATGCTAATGACAAACTTCAAGGACACTTGAATCCATTGTGATGGCTTATCCCGAAAGCAGAGCTGTGTGACAGCCTGTGACAGGTCGTGACAATTAGTCAAATAAAGCATAACGAACACCAAATGGGACAAACTGTTAGACATGTCACCATCAATTATCTTTTTTTGCCCATTTTCATTGATTTTATACGAAAATCTGTGTGTTAAAATCCCATGACTTCTATTTGAGAATATGATTAAATATTGTACCAGTATTTTATTTTATTGGACTTTAATGTATTGTATCTGAAGATATTTTATAAAGCAAAAGATACATTGAAGGCTGAATTTAATGATATTTACTCAATATTCTCAGAATATATTGCATTATATTTTTATTTTTGGCCAGCCCTACCCAAAATGTGCCACTCGGCAGTTTAAGTTATCACGTGATCGCATAAAGTTGCGGAATTCAATGGTGCTGCTTTACAACTATGATGGTGGAAAACAATCAGTTGTTGACGTCGGCACGAGAATACGTGATGAGTCACCAGACAGCATTCTTCCCCACCGTCTCAGATTGTGGTTAGACTAGAAGCTCACGCGTTTTAACTGTCGGTAACTTGTTTTTTTTGGGCGTGCGGTAAAAGCCCTCACGCTGGCGAGCCGGGCTTTGATATTGTTGCGCTGGGACTTCGTGTTTGATGAAATCGTACTCGAATCGGAGTCGGGTAGACTGAGCTGAACTTTATCAAAGAGAGTTCCTGCAGCGAGAGCACGTTTAGAGCAGATGTTGATATAGGAGCAACTTTCGGAATGAGAGGTGAGAACTTTCGTAGAGTGAGAGCAACGATAGCGCGAAGTTATGAATATATTGGCTTATAACTGTTGCACTACGCGAGATAATAACAACCGGCGTCGGGCCGACGGGACTCCACACTCGCAGCATAACCGCCACCTGCATCAAGGGCCAGCCGTCGATGTCAAGATTATGTCGAGTCGGCACTCCCACATCGTCGGACGGGCGGATGACGGTCCGCAGTGTCGGCACCACATAGCGTAAATTCGCGGGAAACTATAGAGTGGGATTTGAAACGAAGAGCGGAAGTTGTGGGTGCAAGTTGTCGCAGCAGAAGGCTTTGACTTGTCAGTTGCTCAGTTGCGCTCTATTCTCTGTGACTTGCTCTATTGCACCCGGTGGAGGAGTCGAGTGGCTTCGAGGTTGATCTCGATCGACTTCCTGGCGTATTTGTCGATCGTTGAGGCCTATTTGGAGATGCAGTGTGCATTTGAGTGTTCAGCGGAAAAACTGCGACGTCGGCTTGCATGGACATTATTATCAACTCACCTCCGGTGCCAGTCCTTCTGAAAATTTCGTCCAGCTCAAAGGAGCAGCTGAGCGTCCCGCAATGTGTCACATTACCAAGCATATGGGATCTAATTGGATTCAAGTTGGGATTGTCCTGCATTTACCTTAGAGAGAGCGAAAATTGCCGACAATGCCGGCTGGTCTGCCAACATCAGATATTCTGGGGTTCGGTTATAATAGAAATATGTAACGCATTAAGAAAGGTTTGCACGCACTATCAGCACTGATAACACTGGCTTCACACAAACTGAGAGTTCCGCAAAGGAATGGTCCGAACACGTCACCGGAAGATGGGGCTCGAACCTCCGATCTAATCATTTCGAAGTAAACTGAACTGTATAGCTGAAAGCTCGACAGTAGATCCCGACAAGCGTGGTTGGACAGCGAATGAGGGTTTGTTGACACGCTGAACGCCACTTATGCGCGATGGCAGGTTTGACAGTGTGTGATCCAGCAGCTGATAGTCCGCCTTTCGAAAGCGATAAGACAAGAATTCAAGGAGCTGCAGCAGAAGAGCCACTATTGAATATTGAAATACGATGGAATCCGCCGGTACCAGATAACGTCGGGAGATTTAAAAAAAAAAATCTGGTCAAGGAAGTTCCGAGCACAAAATGGAGACGATGTGATGCTCGCGGCCGCAGCTCCGAGTTGGATCGGTCCGACGACAGTGACAAGCTCGTCCGGCGCGCGGTCGCTTAGTATGAAGCAGTGGATTTAGTAGGATATACGCCTATATGCGAGGAGGAAGCAAGGAGAGAGCGATGGATGTGGCTGTGATCTGATGCAGCGGGGTCTGAAGATACAGACGCGCGGAGGAGGAGATGCGGACGCGACAGAGGAACTGGGTCAAGCTGATTCGTCCAGAGGTTAGCACTGAACTTTGCCCGTCGCTTAGGAAATACTGTTTCGAGGCCATGTATATGAGCAGGCTCGGATCACCTCTGTTCCTCGTCTCTTATTTGCTCGGTCTCGTAACAGGATCGAAAGTTATATTTGCTGTAAGTGATCTTCTCATTGATCTCGCAAACTGCGCCATCCAGACGCTGTGCTTAGCCACAGTCACCGTGATGCGTGAGCCTTCCAGATCGCCGAACACCAATAATCACGGGCTTAAAGTGACTTTGTATAAGCAGGACTTCTCAAAACACCTCACCCGCATTATCCATGACTGGGAGTCGTTCGCTTCCTGTCTCCCACAGACAGTCCTGCCCTGCCGGTGGTGAAAATAGCTTCGAAGGCTCTTCGTACGCGGCAGATACGTTTGCATGCTGGCCGATCGGCTGTGGCGACAGCAATGCTCGTGGTGATCCTTCAGGGGATCAGGACAATTTATCTAGAACGTCTCAACAGATGGAGAATGCCCAGATATCTCCTTCAGGTCCTCACGGCATTGGCGTTGGCAGTGTCATGATGCCCGAAATTATTTCTAGCCTGCAAGATCCCTTCTTTCAGAACGTTAACTTAGCAGCCAGCAATTCGGACTACTGGTCGAGACTCAACGCTTCTGGCCTTGGCTTCCCTGCTACTTCAGGATCGCCCTCATCCGCATCTAATGCCACATATTCCTCTTCATCCCAGTCTGCGGAAGGGGTGTGCGAAGACTTACCAGATGCGGTTTACACTTCAAGTTCAGCTTCTCCTGCTCCTGCTCCTAAAGGTCGAAGGGAGCGTAAACACCCAGTGCAACTCGCTCCAGATCAACCTCTTACGACCCATGGAAAACCGCGGAGGCGCGTTTACGTCGCATGCATCCAATGGTGAGTCTTAACTCTTCTTGCTTATTTCTTTGCGAATTCGTTGAAATTATTTTGATGCACCTATAGTCGAAGCCGTAAGATCCGTTGCGACGGTGCAAGACCAATGTGCCACAGTTGCAGCCGGCGCACGGATATTGGGGAGTTGTGCTCGTATGACCCAGAGCCCAAGCGACGTGGGCCAGACAGACAACCTGGGGCACGCCAGTGGTCGACGACTACTGTTGCTAGCGACCGGCCTCCGCGAAGGCGGAGGGAGAATTTAGATTCGAGCTCAACAGCTACCTGCGAAGATCCCGAGGCGCAAGTCCAAAGTACCGGTGTTTCAGCGCCGTTTTTGATGACATCTCTGGCATCACTACTCTTCCTCAGACAGGACTCGCTACAGTCAATGACGAACTCTTCCCATTATACAACGATGGGTGCGAGGGCATTCCTATCATACCGTATAATGCGTTTGCTCAGTTTCAGCAAGCAAATGATTTGCAGGTGGAAATCTTCTATCCGCATCCACTTTCGCGCAAGCTCATCGTCTATTTTAGGTTCCGAATATTGGCTATGACGCAGATGATTTTGACCTGTCATTGATGCCAGACTTCTCTGCGTTTTGCTCCATTTCCTATACACTTATCATTGATGCCAATCGCTCTGACGAGGAGTCTGACGAACGCATCGAGCAGGATGAATGTCATCGGCGCCGAGCCAGGGCTCCGGTTCACGCGCGAGACATGGTGGGACGCACTTCTCTCCCAATACGCTCTCATACATGACGGCACCGCATCTCTCACCGTGGGGCTTCGTCAGGCAGCCAGCCGGCGCATCATGATGGATCTCCGCAAGCTCTTCCGCTCGTTGCCCTACTGGTTCAGCTTCATCAATGTCCCGCGCTTCTTTGGCGCGTTGCTGGACCCGAGCACGCGAAACACACTTCAGCCGAGCTTGATTCTGAGTGCACTAGCAATGGCGACGTTCTTCCAGAGTTCAGAATCGGAGCTGGGCCTCCATGGGAGGGTGCGAGCGCTGGCGCTGCAGGAGCAAGCGCAGAGTGCTCTGGAGGCGAGCTTGAATGCTGGGTGGATCGATTGTGGTCTCGTTCAAGCAAGCATGGTAGTGCATCTTCTGTTGCATATCATACATGATGCTTATATATCTTATATCTCGTTTGCAGCTCATGGGTTCCTTGAAATTAGCCCTCATCCGCTCCAGAGCAAGGAGCGGATCCGGTCGGCGTTAGTGATGCTTGACGCACTCGTGCATAGCCTCGGGCTGACCGCTTTGGATGCCGACGATCCTCGTGTGTCCATTTTTCCACCTCACCTCGTGCCCACCGTGCCTGCTTTGTCCCCCGCGCTGGGACGCCGGAGGACCAGTGGGACTTGTCCAGACCGAACCTGCCGCAGGGATGCAGCTGCTCGTCGTACAGTATGGCGCACGCATGTCCGGAGGCGGCGGAATATGCACCGCTGATGTGTGGATGCCTGCGTGGACTGATGTGTCGGAGGGTGAAATCCGCAAGGAGGAGTGTCGTCGGCTGGCGTGGAGCAGCCTCATGGTCGCTGCGAGCCATACTTCATATAACACCTCTGACAGCGCATTCTCGCCGCAGATGGATCTATTTATCATGGACTCCGCAAATGTAAGTACATAACCGTGCGCTTACCGCAGCACGTTGATTCTTCTTTTCTTATACAGTATGCGCTTCTTTTCCCTGGAGAACACCTTAAACGGAAGCACGGGCTCCCAAGCCCGCCGTCCAAGAACTCCATCTGGGCTCTGTTTGTGCGCATAATGCTCCTGTGGCACAGCTGCGTGCGCATGCGTTCTGATCCTAGCCTCAGCGATGCGGAGAAGGCGCAGTTCGCCATCACCGCGTGGCTCGAGATGGACGCCATCGAGGACGCCATGGACAGACATACCTGTGGGACGAGCTACATTTCATGCAGGGACGCGAGATATTGTTTGAGTATGTTCGATTGTGATCTATTGCCCGGCCCTGTCTCACGTTCCGACTAGCTCACGGATGCACATTTCTTTTGAGTTCCAACGATTTATCCCGCAGGCGTACGCGTGAGTCCTCTGATCAAGTCTGCACAGCTTTATTGGGTATTGATCTCAGTGGCAGCGGTGCCAAGTTGCTTTTCTATGACAAGAAAGCAGAAGATTGGTGTATGTGCAACTCCGTAGAATCTATATCCAGTCTCACACTCTTCCTCTCATCAGTGAAGCACCAGACCGTTGTGGCAAGAGCTTCAGCGCTGTTGTTAACGCTTTCTCAATGCGCCCGTTCTTAATATCTGGCTGTTGTCGCAGATAACCAGGTTCGAAGAATCCGAACTACTCGCCTTCCTTCTGCGATTCTGACGTGCCGTTATGCAGGCCTTGACCCTGTGGTCGTATCACAGCACACTCACACTTGCTCTGGACGTTGCGAAGTCTTTCCTTACGTCTGCAGAACACCTTATGGCTATCTGGCCGTGTCCAGGTGCGTTGCACGCGACATCATCGCATGGCTTCTAGCTGAACCCTGCCCGTTAGCACAATACCGCAGATACAAAATTCTGTATGAAAGGTTGACGACTGCCTGCTATACTGCTGGTATGCCTCCTCCAGCGCCTGGCCTGATCGCCTCCCCTATGCTGTTGTGAGGAAGTCTATTCACACCGTCCGTGTGACTGTTTTCGTCATAATTTTCTGCTCGTCATTCGAATTTGCAGTTCACTTGACCGTCAGAGGTAATCATCCCCATTGCGATATTGTTTCCCTCTTCTGTTGCAATGCTTGTGTGACACATGGACTGACATAATGTGTACTAAATCTGTCGAGCATTTGGATAGCTCCTTCCATACCATCATGCCATTCCCTTCTAGCTTGCGTACAGTAGCTCTTTTATGCATAGACTAAGTATACCCAGTTCCGGAATGGAGCCGGCACAGGTGGACACCGAAATATTTCTCTGCGTCTTGCTACAGAACCAGAGTTTTCTTGTATACTAATCCATTGTTGTATATTGGGTATCTGTGATTTCGTATCCAGAATAAGTTGATGATGGAAAACAAACACACTCACCACCAATCTCCTCGCTAAGTCGAGAACAAATACGAACATCTGCATGACGTACGATCGTCAGCACGTAACGGACACCTGACTCATTCAATTTATGAATCGTATTACCTTCTCTGTTGAATTCTTCATCTTCATAGCGCCAAGTGTCTTTTAAGAAAATGACGTGGTTATCCGTCAAGTCCGCCGCCCAATAGCCTCGCGTACCCCGATCGGTTGGTCAAAGAGGCGACACCGGCGGTCGAGAGACAACGAGACGGCGACTATAGTAGCTATTCTCGTCTTTAAATTCGACTGGGATGGTCGAGACTTACCCCAGGGTTATAGTGTTGGCCAACGGCTTGCTCTAGCTCATCGCCGCCGTCCACTTCAAGCTGAAGCTTTGCGTGTGCCATTATAACCTCGCGAAACAGAATCTCTTCTGCTTCGCTTGCTGGACTAACAGTAGAATCACAACCTTATTCAACGTCGGACATGTGTGAAATTTACTATAGAAATTCACATGATGCCTCTGGTTCTTCGCGAATGTCGAAAGATTGGATGGAGCGAGAGCACGTTTAGAACAAGGCGTTGATATAAGAGCACTTTCGGAACGAGAGGTGAGAACTTTCGTAGAGTGAGACCAGCGATAGCGCGAAGGCGTGACTATATTGTACAAACTGTTGTACGCAAGACGATAATAACCGGTGCGGGACCAATGCGCAGCGTAACCGCCTACATCCTGGGCCGAGCCGTCAATGTCGAGATTACGTCGAGTCAGCACTCCCAAACTCACCATCAGACAGGCGGATGACGGTCCGCAGGATCGGGACTCGGCACCACATAGCATAAATTCACGGGCAGTTGTGCAGTGTGATTCCAAACAAAGAGAGGAGATTGTGGGTGCTTGTGGGTGCTTGGATCGCTGGCTCGAGTCAACTGCGCTCTGTTGTACCCGGTGAAGGAGTCGAGCCTGAGAGTGGCTTCGAGGTTGATCTCGATCGACCTCTTGGCATTTTTGTCGATCATTGAAACCAATTTGGAGGTACACTAGTGCACATTGAACAATTGTCAGCACAAAAACTGCGACGTCGCATGGACATTATTATCAACTTAGCTTCGGGACATCCGTGAAGAAGCAGCTGAGCGTCCCGCAATACATTGCATTACCAAGCATGCGGGCTCTGGATTCAAGTTGGAATTGTGGTGCATTTACTTAGAGAGGCTGACAATGCCAGCCGGTCTGCCAACATCAGATATTCTGGGGTTCAGTTACTGTAAGAGAACCATGTAACATGTTAAGAATTAAGAAACGTTGCGCGCACTATCAGCACAGACAAGCTGTCTTCACGTAAACTGGGAGCTCTGCAAAGGAGTGACCCGAATACGTCAACGGAAGATGGGGCTCGAACCTCCGATCCAATGGTTTCGGAGGAAATTGAACTACATAGACTAAAGCTCGACAGCAGCGAAGTTCCGACAAGCGTAGTTAGACAGTGAACGAGCGTTCACTGACAAGTTGAACGCCACTTATGCTCGACGGCAGATTTGACGTGTGTGATCCAGCAGCTGATAGACCGCATTTCGAAGGCGATAAGGCAGGAATTCAAGCAGCAGCAGCAGCAGCAGGAGGGCCCTATCGAGTAACGATGGAATCCGCCGGTGCCAGATAATGTCGGAAGATAAATTATATATAAAAAGTCCAGTGAAATAAGTTCCGAGAACAACATGGAGACGATGTGATGCTCGCCGCTGCCGCTCCAAGTCGATTGGTCCGCCAACAATGACAAGCTTGTCCGGTGCACGATCGCTTAGTATGAAGCTGTGAATTCAGCAAGACATGCGTAGCAAGACATACGCTTTATGCGAGGAAGCAAGGAAAGCGATGAATGTGGCTGTGACCTGATGCCACGTTGTGGCAGCGTCTGAAGACAGACGCGCAGTCGCCGCAGCGGCGGAGCAACTTCTGTCCAGCTCGCAGAGACCAGCACTCCACAAACGAACTTTGCTTGTCGCTTGGGAAATATCTGTTTGGAGGTCATGTATATATTGAACAAGCTTGCATCATTGCCTCTCTTCCTCATCTCTTATGTGCTAGTATGTCCCATAACAGGATCGGAGATCATTTGTTGTAAGCGATCTTCACATTAATCTCGCAAACTGCGCCTGCATCGCCACAGTCGCTATGAGCCTTCCAGATTGTCGAACACTAATCATTGGCGCTATGATTTAAACTGACGTTGTATAAGCAGGACTTCCCTGAATACGCCATCCGTTTATCCATGACCACGAGTCCTGCTCTTCCTCTCTTTCACAAACAATCCTACTCTGCCGGTGTGGAAAGTGGCTTCGAAGGCTCTTCGTACACGCCGGTCTGTTGTGGTGACATCAGTACTCGTGGTGATCCTTCAGGGGATCCGGACAATTTCTTTGGAATGTCTCAACAGACGAAGAATGCCCAGCCATCTCCTTCAGGTCCTCACGACGTTGACCTTAACAGTATCATGATGCCGCAAAGTCTTCCTAGCCTGCAAGATCCTTTCTTTCAGAATGCTCACTTAGCAGTTAGCGGTTCGGGCTGCCGATCGCTACCCCACCCTTCTGGCCTCGGCTTCCCTGCTACTTCAGGATCGCATGAGTCATCTGCATCTACTACCACATATTCTTCTTCATCCCAGTCTCCGGAAGGGGTGTTTGAAGACTTACCAGATGCAATTTACGCTTCAAGCTCAGCTTCTCCTGATCCTTCTCCTAAAGGTCGAAGAGAGCGTAAACAACCGGTACAACTCGCTCCAGATCAGCCTCTTACGACCGATGGAAAACCGCGGAGGCGCGTTTACGTCGCATGCATCCAATGGTGGGTCTTAACTCTTCTTGCTTATTTCTTTGCGATTTCATTGAAATTTGTTCGATGCGCCCATAGTCGAAACCGCAAGACTCGTTGCGACGGTGCAAGACCAATGTGCCACAATTGCAGCCGGCGCACGGATATCGGGAGCTGTGCTCGTATGACCTAGAGCCAAAACGACGTGGGCCAGACAGACAACCTGGGACACGCCAGCGGTCGACGACTGCTGTTGCTAGCGACCGGCCTCGGCGAAGACGGAGGAAGAATTTAGATTCGAGCTCAACAGCCACTCGCAAAAAAACCGAGGCGCAAGTCCAAAATACCGGTGATGCTGTGAATCAGACACTCAGCGCTGTTTTTGATGACATCTCTGGCATCACCGCTGTTCCCCATACAGGCCTTGCCATTATCAATGAAGAACTTTTCCCATTGTACGACGACGGCCACGAGGGCGTTCCTGTCATACCGTATAATGTGTCTGCTCAGTTTCAGCAAGCGCAACCACTGGGGAGTGTAAATAATCTACAGGTAAATCTTCCATCCGCTTCTGCTTTCGCGCATAGCTCATGGTCTATTTTAGGTTCCGAATATCGGATATGATGCAGATGATCTTGAGTTATCATTGATGTCAAAGTTGACTGCGTTTTCCGCCATCTCTTGTCCACTTATCATTGGTAACAATCGCTTGGACGAGGAGCTCGACGAGCGCATCGAGGAGGCGAATGTCATCGGCGCCGAGCCAGGGCTCCAATTCACGCGGGAGACATGGTGGGACGCACTCCTCACTCAATACGCTCTCATACATGACGGTACCTCGTCTCTCACTGTGGGGCTTCGTCAGGCAGCCAGCCGGCGCATCGTGATGGATCTCCGCAAGCTCTTTCGCTCGTTGCCCTACTGGTTCAGCTTCATCAATGTCCCGCGCTTCTTTGGCGCGTTGCTGGACCCGAGCACGCAAATACGCTTCAGCCGAGCTTGATTCTGAGTGCGCTAGCAGTGGCGACGTTCTTCCAGAGTTCTGAATCGGAGCTGGGCCTCCATGGGAGGGTGCGAGCGCTAGCGCTGCAGGAGCAAGCGCAGAGTGCTCTGGAGGCGAGCTTGAATGCTGGGTGGATCGATTGTGGTCTCGTTCAAGCAAGCCTGGTAATGGATTTTCTTCAGCTTATCGTACATGATACTCATATATCTTGTATCTCGTTTGCAGCTCCTTGGGTTCTTCGAAATGAGCCCTCATTCGCTCCAGAGCAAGGAGCGGACCCGGTCGGCGTTAGTGATGCTTGACGCGCTCGTGCACAGTCTCAGACTCACCACCTTAGATGCTGACGATCCCCGTGTATCCGTCTTTCCCCCGCCCGCTCGTGCCCACTGTGCCTGCTTCGTCCCCCGCGCTGGGGATGCCGGAGGACCAGTGGAGCTTGTCCGGAGCAAACTCGCCGCGCGGATGCAGCTGCTTGTCGTACAGTATGGCGTACGCATGTCCTGAGGCGGTGGAGTATGCTCCGATGCTGTGTTGGATGCCCGCGTGGACCGATGTGTCAGAGGGCGAAATCCGCAAGGAGGAATGTCGTCGGCTGGCATGGAGCGCCTCATGATCGCTGCGAGCCACAGCTCGCATAACACATCGGACAGCGCATTCTCGCAGCAGATGGATCTGTTTATAATGGACTCCGCGAATGTAGGTACATAAATGCAATTACTGCAGCACGTTGACACATTTTTGTTATACAGTATGCGCTGCTTTTCCCGGGAGAACACCTGGAGTGGAAGGAGGGGCTCCCAACTCCGCCATCCAAGGACTCTATCTGGGCTCTGTATATGCGCATAATGCTTTTGTGGCACAGCTGTGTGCGCATGCGTTTGGATCCTAGCCTCAGCGATGCGGAGAAGGCACAGTTCACCGTGACCGCGTGGCTCGAGATGGATGCCATCGAGGATGCCATGGGCAGACACGCCTGCGGTGACGGTCAAAGTTTCATGCAGGGGCGTGAGATATTGTTCAGGTGCGTCTCTTTTTCAATCTCTTGCCGGCCCGCTATCTCACGTTCCGACCAGCTCACGGATGTACATATCCTTCGAGTTCCAACGGTATATCCCGCAGGTGTACACGTGAGTCCTCTGATCGAGACTGCACATCTTGTATTGGGTATTGATCTTAAGTGGCAGCGGTGCCAAGTTGCTTTTCTATGACAAGAAAGCAGAGGATTGGTGTATGTGTAACTCCATAGAATCTATATTTGTGCTCTCACACCGTTTCTCATTAGTGAAGCACCAGGCCGGGGTTGCACGCCACTTCAACGCTGTTGTCAACGGTCTGTCAACGCGCCCGTTCTTAATATTCTGGCTGCTGTCGCAGATGACCAGGTTCGAAGAGTCTCGACCGCTCACCTTCCTTCCGCGATTTTGACGTGCCGTTATGCAGGTGCTTGACTCTGTGGTCGTATGACAGCACACTCACACTTGCTCTGGATGTTGCGAAGTCTTTCCTTACGTCTGCGGAGCACCTTATGGCTGTCTGGCCATGTCCAGGTGTGTTGCACGCGACATCATTGCATGGCTTCTAGCTGAACCTCCGCCTCTTAGCACAATACCGGCCGTATAAAGTTCTGCATGAAAGGTTGACGACTGCCTGCTATACTGCTGGCATGTCCCCTCCGCCCTCCGGCCTGGTTGGATCCCCTATGCTGTTGTGAGGGAGTGTACTCACACGGTCCCTGTGACTCTGCTTTCGTCGACGATTTTCTGTCGTCATTCGAGTTTGTAGTTCACTTAATTGCCAGAAGCAATTCTTCTTATACCGTTACGATATTGCCTTCCACCTTCTGTTGTAATGCTTGTGTGACACATGGACTGACATAATGTGTACTAATTCTGTCGACCATTTGGATAGCTCCTTCCATACCATCTTACCTTTCCCTCCTAGCTTGTGTACAGTAGCTCGTTTTATGTGCCAGGAAGCAAGAGAGAGCGATGACTGTGGCTGTAATCTCATGCAGTGCCCTGGGGGCGTCTAAAGATACAGACGCGGAAGCGGTGAAACTTTTCTGTCTAGCGCTTGAGTCCAGTTGATTTGTCGGGCCAGCACTCCACAAACAAACTTTGCTCTTGCTCAGGAAATACGTGTTTCGAGGGCATGTATATGGTATCAAGCAGGCGAGCATCACCTCCCTTCCTTGTTTTTTATGTGCTCTGTCGCATGATAGGAGAGTCGGAAATCATTTGCTGCAAGTGATCTTCACATTAATTGATCTCGCAAACTGGGCCCTCCGGACGCTGTGCATAATTACAGTCGCCGTGACGCGTGAACGGACTAAGATGTCGAACACTCATCGATCATCACGGGTGCTGTGCTGTGCTGTGGTTTCTGACTTTGTATAAGCAGGACTTCCCAGACAGCCCTTCCATACTATCCATGACCGCGAGTCACACTCTTCCTCTCTTTCACAAACAAGCCGACTCTGCCAGTGTGGAAAGTGGCTTCGAAGGCTCTTCGTACACGCCGGTCTGCTGTGGTGACATCAGTACTCGTGGTGATCCTTCAGGGGATCCGGACAATTTCTTTGGAATGTCTCAACAGACGAAGAATGCCCAGCCATCTCCTTCAGGTCCTCACGACGTTGACCTTGGCAGTATCATGATACCGCAAAGTTTTCATAGCCTGCAAGATCCTTTCTTTCAGAATGCTCACTTAGCATTCAACAATTCAGACTACCAATCGAGACCCAACACTTCTGGCCTCGGCTTCCCTGTTACTTCAGGATCCCATTCGTCTGCATCTAATGCCACATATTCCCCTCCATCCCGGTCTCCGGAAGGTGTGTTTGAATACTTGCCAGATGCAATTTACGCTACAAGCTCAGCTTCTCATCCTGCTCCTAAAGGTCGAAGGAAGCGTAAACACCCAGTGCAACTCGCTCCAGATCAACCTCTTAGGACCGACGGGAAACCGCGGAGACGTGTATACGTCGCATGTGTCCAATGGCGGGTCTTTTCGCTTCCTGCTTATTTCTTTGCGAATTCGCTGAGTGTTTGATGCGCCTACAGTAGAAACCGCAAGATTGGCTGCGACGGTGCAAGACCGATGTGCCGCAATTGTGGCCGTCGCGCAGATATCGGGGAGTTGTGCTCGTATGACCCAAAGCCCAAGCGACGTGGGCCAGACAGACAGCCTGGGGCACGCAAGCGGTCGACGACTGGTGTTGCTAGCGACCGGCTTCCACGAAGACGGAGGCGGAATTTAGATTCGAGCTCAACAGCCACTCGCAAAAAACCCGAGGCACAAGTCCTAAGTACCGGTTATGCTGTGGATCAGACGCTCAGCGCTATTTTTGATGACATCTCTGGCACCATCGCTCTTCCTCAGACAGAACCTACCGTTATCGATGACGAACTTTTCCCATTATATAACGACGGCCACGAGGGCATTCCTGTCATACCGTATAATGCCTCTGCTCAGTTTCAGCAAGCGCAACCACTGGGGAGTGTAAATGATCTGCAGGCAAATCTTTCATCCGCTTCTGCATTCGCGCAAGCTCATCATCCATTTTAGGTTCCGAATATTGGTTATGACGCAGACAATTTCCTCGCTGCGTTTTCCTCCATCTCCTGTCCACTTGTTATTGGTGACAATCGTTGGGACGAGGAGCTTGACGAACGCATCGAGGATGCAAATGTCATCGGCGCCGAGCCAGGGCTCCAATTCACGCGTGAGACATGGTGGGACGCACTCCTCTCCCAATACGCGCTCATACATGACGGCAACCCGAGTCTCACCGTGGGCCTTCGTGAGACAGCCAGTCGACGCATCATGATGGATCTCCGCAAGCTCTTCCACTCGGTACCCTTCTGGTTCAACTTTATCAATGTCCCGCGCTTCTTTGGCGCGTTGCTGGACCCGAGCACTCGAAACACACTTCAGCCGAGCTTGATTCTGAGTGCGCTAGCAGTGGCGACGTTCGTCCAGAGTTCTGAATCGGGGTTGGGCCTCCGCGGGAGGGTGCGAGCGCTAGCGCTGCAGGAGCAGGCACAGAGTGCTCTGGAGGCGAGCCTGAATGCTGGTTGGATCGATTGTGGTCTCGTTCAAGCAAGCCTGGTAATGGATTTTCTTCAGCATATCGTACATGATACTCATATATCTTGTATCTCGTTTGCAGCTCATCGGGTTTTTCGAAATCAGCGCTCATCCTCTCCACAACACGGAGCGGACCCGGTCGGCGTTGGGGATGCTCGATGCGCTCGTGCGCAGCCTCGGGCTGACCGCTTTGGATGCCGACGACCCCCGCGTGTCCGTTTTTCTACCTCACCTCGTGCCCACTGTGCCTGCTTCGTCCCCCGCGTTGGGGATACAGGAGGACCAGTGGAACTTGTCCGGACCGAACTCGCCGCAGGGATGCAGCTGCTCGTCATACACTCTGGTGCACGCATGTCCCGAGGCGGTGGAGTATGCACCGCTGATGTGTGGGACGTCTGCGTGGACCGATGTGTCGGAGGGCGAAATCCGCAAGGAGGAATGTCGTCGGCTGGCGTGGAGCAGCCTCATGATCGCTGCGAGCCACAGCTCATACACCAGCTCGGACAGCGCAATCTCGCCGCAGATGGATCTGTTTATAATGGACCCCGCGAATGTAGGTACACAAATACAATTACTGCAGCACGTTGACACATTTTTGCTATACAGTATGCGCTGCTTTCTCCCGGGAGAACATCTAGAGTGGAAGGAGGGGCTCCCAACTTCGCCATCCAAGGACTCTATCTGGGCTCTGTATATGCGCATAATGCTTTTGTGGCACAGCTTGTGTGCGCATGCGTTTGGATCCTAGCCTCAGCGATGCGGAGAAGGCACAGTTTGCCTTCACCGCGTGGCTCGAAATGGACGCTATCGAGAACGCCATGGCCAGACATACCTGTAGTGACACCCAAATTTTCTTGCAGGGGCGCGAGATATTGTTCAAGTACGTTCACATGCGGATTCTTTTGCTCAACCGCTGTCTCACCTTCCGACCAGCTCGCGGATGCACATATCGTTTGACTTCCAGCGGTATATCCCACAGGCGTACGCGTGAGTCTCTGATCAAGTCTGCACAACTTGTTTTGGGTATTGATCTTAGTGGCAGCGGTACCGAGTTGCTTTTCTATGACAAGAAAGCAGAGGATTGGTGTATGTGCAACTCCGTAGAATATATATTTACACTCTCACACTGTTACTCTCATCAGTGAAGCACCAGGCCGGGGTTGCCCGCCACTTCAACGCTGTTGTCAACGGTCTGTCAACGCGGCCATTCTTAATATTCTGGCTGTTGTCGCAGATAACCAGGTTTGAAGAGTCTCAACCACTCACCTTCCTTCCGCGATTCTGACGTACCGTTATGCAGGTGCTTGACTCTGTGGTCGTATAACAGCACGCTCACACTGGCTCTGGACGTTGCGAAGTCTTTCTTGATATGTACGGAGCACCTTATGGCTATCTGGCCGTGTCCAGGTTAGTTGCACGCGACATCATTGCATGGCTTCTAGCTGATCCTCCACCTGTTAGCACAATACCGCAGATACAAAATTCTGCATGAAAGGTTGACGCCTGCCTGCTATGCTGCTGGTGTGCCTCCTCCACCCGCTGGCCTGATTGCATCCCCTATGCTGTTGTGAGGGAGTCTACTCGCACGGTCGCTGTGACTCTGCTTTCGTCGACGATTTTCTGCTCGTCATTCCAGTTTGTAGTTCACTTGACCGTCAGAAGCAATTCTCCTCATCCCCGTTACGATATCGTCTTCCACCTTCTGTTATAATCCTTATGTGACACACGGACTGACACAATGTGTCCTGATTCTGTCGACCGATGCGATCGCTCCTTTCCTACCATCATACCTTTCCCTTCTAGCTCTTCTGTACGGTAGCTCATTTTATGCGCAGACTAAGTATACACAGCTCCATAAGTTTGTCACGAAGCCGCCGCCTCACATCATTGATTCGTGTCCGAGCGAAGTTGAAGTGGGATAAGTGAGACGAAGCACGGGCATATACACGCGAGTCCCTCTCCATTACTCGGGAGTAGAGTTCGTATTCTACGACACAGGCACTCACCTGCTCTTATTCAAGGGAGAAGCAAAGCATATACAATTCCTTTCCCAGATTCGTAGAGTATACGGTGTAATACGCGTGGCCAGTCATGCCCAGTGCTCAAAAGCGACGTGGATTGAGAAGTGCGTAGGAAGTATACAGGCTGATTTAGTGACATTCATGCCAGTGGGATCCGAACCTGGAAGGGCGATACATCGTCTGTTCAACATAGACACTGTCGACCGATGTTTTACGGGAAATGACCGCCTATGCTTTCGACACCTTCACTGCGGCACCGTGCTTCAAAGCGCGACTATACGGGCAGGCCTGTATAACAGGCAAATTAACTTGAGAGTATAGATCGGTGTAGGTAAGTCAAGGAAACATACCGCGTGCCCAGCATTGATAAGTTCCTCGTCCTGTACGCCTTCGACCTGAATTTCCACCTCTAGACCAAACCCGTCCATTCCCTCCGGCTGCCCAAGGTGTACCTGAGTGTGTATGACCGCGTTGCGGGCCATGTCCGTCTTTCCCATCTGGCTCGCGACCATCTGGAGGGCGCTCAGGAAACAAGCTATCGTGCGCGTTTGTCATAAATTCGACGCCACGTGAAAATATGAAGACACCATGGCGTACCTGCATAGCCCATAGCAAAAAGCTGCTCAGGATTCTGACCGTCACCTTTACCGCCCAGGGACTTGGGCATCGCAAGGCGGAGCTCGAGTCCAATGTCGTCGTCGGACTTTACTTTTCCATTACGGCCTTGTCCATGAGCAGTCGCATGAGCAGAATACTGTTCGTGGTCGAGAAACTAAAGAATATGCTGAGGTTGGAAATAGTTTACCTTGTGACTTTTCAGAGTCATCAACGAGCGCGTTGGCGCACCAACTTGCCCGCCACGACTGATAGATCGACGGATATGCTGCACGGTGCCTCTTGTAATATTACTGAACATTCTATGATGACGAGGATACGAGGTTCGATGTCGGGGGAAAGAGGACAGGAGAAGGAACAGCGCATCATTGAAATGTGCGCGACTTTGTAGGATCCCCGTCGCCCTTCTGTGATGGAGATCCTGACGTCGAAGCAGCTCTGAAGGTCTACAGCATGTCCAACATCTCGATCGATCCCATTGTGCATGGCAACTAATGTGCTGTCCTCGTAGAATTGGAACCAGATCAAAATTCACGCATTTAGTTTCTAATGTTCCTGCTGAAAAACATAAATCACTATGACTGTGCATGCGTAGAATGTAAGCAAACCTCGCTGTAGACCACGGTCACACATGCATACGAGGACAGTCCTTCCGTGCTTGACCAAGTCCGGTTCGACTCCCTCTTGAACGCACTCTATGTGGCTTCACATGCGCGTATATATCTAGTTTTGTGTAATCAGATAAGTACTTGAACGCGAGATGGCTTCGTTTGTGCGGCAGCAAAACAAAACGCGTCGGTCACATGTGACAGTTCGTGTTTGATCATCGGGCCGATCGCGTAGGCATGACACAACCACACAATATATGAGGTTGATACATGCAGCAATCTGTGTTCTTTTCTCTCCTTTTTTGAATTAATTTTATTTAATTTATTTAATTTCTCATCACACCACACCTATAGGACTAGTCACTGTGGTCCTCGGGAATTGTCCAAGTCCGGATTAGCAACAGATCGAGGTCAAAACCGGGGAAGATCCGGGGTTGGCCAGGTCTCATGAGCGCCTGGGGATAGACTCACGAAGGCCCTCCAAAACAGTAGGATTATGTCTGGTTACGGTCAATGTCCCCATGTCCGCATTAGACGCGTATCCTGCTTATAGCACTTCGGCTTCTTCATATATCCTAGCCCTGGCTATGATCCTGTTGCAACTGCGCTGTCGGAGTGGGAGAAATATTATGGATAGTGCTATAGTTTGCAGGGAAATCCCCTGCTTATATACATAGAGACTCTTGTATCTAGAACTTACTAGTAAATACTAAATATTCTATCACTTACTAAGACCTAACCCGAACATTCCATAACCTTCTCGGAGATGCCGGATTGGGCCTCTCTGCCCAATTCCAACAGATCCGCATATCCCTGGATTTGCCTTGCATTGACATAAGATAGAACTTTCTTTGTAGTACGTATATAGCATGCAATAAAACATGAATTTCAATGGCTGTCCATCAAACCGTACATGCAGATGCTCATAAACCATGGGGGAGTAAGTACCTGCTCACTGCACCCACCTGCACCACCCCCACTGTCTGGCTACCCGCAGGACCACTTATCGACGCCATGCCAGACATGCAAGCGGCCCACCGCCACTTTCTTGCCCACCGGGTTGTAAGTTTTCAATGCTGAGAGTTGCGCCAAATTTTTGAAGTTGTGTCAGTAAGCATCCGTCATGGACCAACCACTGGGAGGGGATGCAGATCCAGATTGCAATCCCACGTATGCGACACCATGGCAGACGACACCACACACTCACCCATATTTCCTTCAGCAGCCTCCTCAAATAATGTTTGCGCCACCTCAGATGGGCGTCATGCAGGGTCAGTATACTTGGCCACCCATGATGGGACCGGGCAATGTACCTAGTGCATCTGTGATGTCCAACGCTGGCTATTTGCACTCGGGTCTCCCACCAAACATGCTCGGAATCGCACAGCCTGCTGCACCATCTTCATTCAGATTTGGCACTGTGGCAACAACCTCTGGAAGTCAGTTTGGCCCTCCGACCGATATGCACACAGAATTGCCCTCACCTAGTTCTGCGCCAGTGTCACCACTCAACGCATTTCCGGGCCTTCAGCAGCTCCCTTCTCTGATGATGCTGCAGGGTGCTTGGGGCCCACAACCAAGTCTGCATACTCTAGGCATTAGCGCCACCCATTCTGTGCAAGCTACTGCTGCAGACTCACCTTCACCCATTACATCTTCATCACTCTCTATGCAGTCAGAAAGCATGCCTCCTCCCATGAATCCTGTGTGACTGCCATTGTCATTGGGTTTAGGCCACAGTAGCACTCCTCAGGACTCACCATTGGCATCACGTCATGGTAGTATTAGTGGCACGAGTGGTCCCATTCCACTCCCTGAGCTTCCTCCTCTGCCACCTCTGCCGCCTCTGCTGCCTCTGCCTGCAGTTGACGGACCTCTGGCCATATTCTTCAGTGCTATGCAGTCGTTATATGCATGGGCAGGAGCAATCAATGAACGCTTCGAGTCAGACATGATTGGCCGCACGATTGCACTGGAGGTATGCACCCAGATACAAGCCAAATGTGATATCATGCACCAAGAGATCACATCTGTGCTGGAATGTCTGGGTGGGAGTTCTGCAGGTAAAAAGCACAAGACATCAGCTGAATCACTCATGAAGATGCATCCAGCTGTGAAGATATGTCTCACCCTCTTGAATATGGCATTCTCATTGAATGAGACACAGAGTCAGTGTCATAAAATGTTCTGGAAGTTAGTCGGAGTCCCAAAGGGAGAATATGACATACTCATCAAGATCCAACTGCCCAGTCCGGGTGTTCTGTATATGACAAATGAAACCACCGGGAGCACCAGGTGGTATCCCAGCTTGTTGAAGCCAGTAGACGATCCAGCCAACGGTCAGTTCATTGAAGCAATCGCGAAGCAGATCCAAGACCACGACTCAGTGAGTTTGTGCATGATTCAAGGGGAAGTAAACTTACCTTAATATTAGGCCCATATTGCAGAGCATAAAGAGCTGTTGGTACCAGATGAGTCGCATGATTGCGTGATGGTCCTGGAGCCTTTGGCCAAAGGATATCTCGTATCTGTGAGTGCTCATGTCAAGAAGTTGCTTACGGAGGAGGGAAGAGTCAAGCTCATGAACAAGACAGATGGTGCACACCGTAGATTTGTGAGTCCATTTGAGAGATAATAACAAGATGAACCACTCACTCTGTACAATCAGAAAACTCTGTGCTGACGTCAAGCCGCAATAAAATTCAATGAGACTTTTGAGATCCCGCCGCCCAGAATTGCAGCTTTCTTGGACATGGATTTCGCATCGAGCGTGAACACATGTGATGACCTCAGTGAAGATTCCAAGGCATGATCTCACAAGCAGTTGGCACTGGAAGGTGCATTCATGGTGCGTGGTCATGCGTGGTGTCACAAGCTAGTGAGTAAAAAAATCTTATTTGACGGATGGAGACACTCACCACGCCATGGTAGTATGTGCAAATTTTGTGGCACCTCGACCACATTGCAGAATTATTCCCAGTGACGAGTGGAGCAAAATGTGATGAGGACACCATCCAGTTCATACCCAGCAGCAATGGATCAGACAACGAAGAACCCGCAAAGAAGAAACGCAAAACCAGCTCACGCACTGTTATCAAAAAAACCTTCCAGGCCTCTGCCAAGCATGACAATCTGTGTGCTCCAAATTCAGCCAAGGTGGCACACCACATTCAGCCATGTCAGAGTATGGTCAAAACAAGCTGGATGCATACCGAGAAGGTTTTGGGATTGAAGATGTGGCCAGATGAGCCATGGCTAGCCGGCCTGGCAGACAAACTGGATAAGTCGACCTTTTTGATGTCATGCCAGAAGGAACTACTGTCAGAACTGGCCAATGACACCAAATATGATGCAGATGATGAGAATTTGGCAGATGGCAAGCGTGCGGGTGAGGGTCATGCCAGCAAGAAATGTGCAGATGGCGAGCATGCAGATGGCAAGCATGCAGATGGTGATGGCGAATGTGCAGGTGAGCAGCATGCGGGTGAGGAGCATGCAGGTGAGGAGCATATGGGTGGGGAAAATGACATTGCTTGACACGTATCTCACGATAACAGGTCCATCATATATTTTGCTGTTCCGGGACTCTCTCAGCTTGCCAAGTGTTGTGCAGATTGTAATCATACATAAGTCACTCTCGAAGTAGTGTCAATATATACCTTCTTGACGAAAATGCAATATTGGACTCACATCTAAGAGCGGATGTGCATATATCTCTGCAAATTGCATTAGTTTGATATTCTTGGTATGCAAACGTATGTACAATGTCTTCTAGCCCCACGGTGGCCCATACTTTATGATTTGCCTCACCGACAGTGACGACCTTGCACCCAATTCCACCTTTGAGGCATGTCAACTTGACGATGGCACTTCACGCACCAAAGGGATCTTCGAATTCCTCGAGCTCCCATAAATGAACATTCAAAGCAGCACTGGGTACACGAGAATCAGTGCGGCATTCATATGACACAAACTCACCTACAACTGGTCCCAAATTGCCTCTCATGGACCAGACCATGGTTTGAACCATCGTACATGTCCGACCACATAGGTGGTGAGCCGAGATTTTGTGAAATTGGAAAATATCAGTAAGTTGGCCGCATGAGGTTTGAGAGTCATAAACTTCAACCAAGGAGGCTGTGAGGTGACCGCTAAGGTTGGAGGCATAGAATCAGCTCTTGCCAAGCTGCACATAGTCGAAGAATATGACGGTGTCCTCCAGTGGCAAGCTGTCCACATCCATGGTGCAGCCAGTGTGCGAGTGGAGGTGCCAATCAGGCCGCACTGTGTGGAAATGGTGGAGAAGAATGTCGTAGAGGCCCTGCGATGATAGAGTGGAAAATTTTTGTCGGGGCTCATTGCGTATGTATGCACCAGATGCACTGATGTAGATTGATTGTGAGTACATGCGGACTTCAGGCTGAGCGACACCATGCCTTCATCATTCGCCTTGTCTACCTCGTCAACCCATGCCACAAGGCCAGCCACTGTACCACGATCACCTTGCGTCGATTTTAACATCAACTTGGCCAGTTTGCTTGTCTGGGGTGAGCCTGTGGTCTCAGCGTTCGCCATATCATATATCTACACCAGATGTCAAATTGAGCGAACGGCACCATAATGCGAAGTACTTACCACTCACGAAACTTGACATGTGCGGTGGAACTCCATGAAGAACATTGTTTCGAGCTCGCCATCTCCGTGATTATTCGTGTTGTAGGACTTGAGGAGCTTGTTTAAGCATTCGAACAAAAAACTTCAAAAGGTATGTAATGGCCCATAATCCAGTACGAACTCTGTAATGTGGGTGGCATAGTGATGGTTGGGCCTGATGGTGATGCCATACAGCTACGGGCAAGAAATTTATCAAGATCTCTAAACATACATGAGATTTACTTGCCTTTATGAGGTCAGTGCAGTACTGCCGTAGAAGGGTGTCCACCTTCATGACAGTAGGTACAGAAATCTTGTCTTGACATAATAGACATAGCACTTCAGAAAGCATAAGGAAATTGGCGGGGTCTTCAGGGTGCATGGAATAAGCTTGATCTTTCTTCGGAGCTGTTGCACTTGCCACTGACGGTGCCCCATCTGGTGCACTTGGAGCATCGGGTGCTGTGGAAGGTACTGGAGAAGTGATACTGCACTGGAATTATTATTGGCACTTACCATTAATCATGTCTGCACGCTCCTTACCAATTTGGAGCAGACGTTGCAGCTGGTCTTCGAGAGATAGGTAAGGATATTTAATTTCTGGAATGTGTGTTTTCCACACTGTGCCTCGAAGAGTGGCAGCTCGCTTGAATAAATTGGTGCTGCACTGTGTGCAGTGGTCCGGGAGATCTGGCATGTCCGGAAAGATTTCTTTGCACTGAGGGCATACAGGGAAGATCTGAAGTGGGACACTGTGCGCCCGAAACATGGTGAAATTCACCACTTCTTTCACCCGATAAGTTGATGACAATTACCATCATAATTAGTGATTTTCACTAGGAAGTCATTTCAACGAGGGATGACTTTCACCAAGAATAGTGGTGAGAAAGCCTGGTGAAAATAAGCCACTTTTTGTCCGTTTTCACCACCTGTGTTTCGGTGACTTTAGCATGGCTATATGGTAAAATTCACTACATTTCAACTCAGACTTTTCACCACATTAAATATGAAAAAACAACAGATTTATTGTATTGATTAGACCACCATACATATTGATATATACATGAGAGCACAAGACAAGCAAACAGGCCGATGCGGGTGCATGAGCACCCCACTCCATGCACTGTGCCATGTTCACGAAGAGACTCACGAGGCGCAGCACCGTCACTGTGTTCTAGTGTTGCTGCAGCTAAGTCAGGCCTAAATGATATATGCCTTATAACTTGTGCAATTCTTCAGCTATCACAGTGATCTTACATTTATTTTGTAGCGTAGATATAGCCGCATACTATTGCCAAAAATCAAAATGTTATACATCATATTGACAGAGATATAGCCAAAAAGCCGATTGCAAAGTCCGACTTTTTAGTCAGCTTTTTTACCAATGTAACTGAAATTGAAACATATTAAAGATAATTATGCAAATGGTGGTGTTACATTCAAATACATATACATCTAAGCTATTGATTTCAATTAAGGTCATGTCATTATCTGTAAAACTCATGTCAGAATATCTAAAAAGCTGAAACAGGTGTGACTAAGCCATGGCAACACTACACACTGTGTTCCCGATGACGACCGAGGATCTGCGTCTGCTGGAGGTCGCGAGTGTTGCACGTGGATGCGGAGGAAGTGGAGCCTGGGGCAGGGGGCCCGCTGAAACTGGACGGAGGTGCGATCGATGGGAGACATGGCTGCCACTGGCTTATCGGCTGGATGCTCGGCTGGATGCCGCAGCACTGCAGGCACTCATGGGTACCCAAGGCGAAGTTGTCCGGGATCTGGGGGGATGGGTTAGCAGAATAGCGGGGTGTGAGGGCAATAAATGGCACACGTGCATGCAGCACATTTTCGTCGACATGACGATGCCACTGTTCGCGCCGCATAGTGCTTCCACAGCGCATGTGCATTGCGAACCCGAGCAGTGCACAATGAACGGGTGCCACGACCGGCACATTCTCGTCGACATTAACATGCTTCGTGAGCATGCACACGAGGTATGCATTGCTCGCACCCACCTGCAGCTTCTTCATGAGCAGCAATGTCATGCCTATATCCCCGGTGTTAGCTACACCTACCATGCACACATGGGGGCACATACATACCGTGACAGCTTTGGGTTCATGAGGAGGAGTTTGGGTGTGTGCATGCATAGAGCACCATCACTCCTGTCATCACATGCTGGCATGGAATGTATGATATGAGGGTATCAAGGCAGGAGGACGAGGGAGTTACAATAGCAGTGAGCGAGTGAGTAGTGGGTGTCGTAGAGTGGTGCACTCATCTGTATTGTCATCCATATCATTCACCCCAGGGCAGCTACTGACATCTGAAGTTCATTGTGGGTGATCCGGGCAGCATCCCTGCATAACAAAGATGGTAGGGACAGCAGATACAGGGACTAACAGGGTAGACAGTGAGGTGGTAGCCAGATGATTGACCAGATTGTGTGAGAAGACAAAACCCTAAGCATGGTATTGCCAGCATTTGTAAAGAGAGAACTGCGAGAAACGCGTCAGATGAGGAGAAGAGGTGAGCATAAAATTTAGTTGCGCAGAAAATCATTGAATTGTCAATTTAGGGTAGTGTTGCCATGGCTTAGTCACACCTGTTTCAGCTTTTTGGATATTCTGAAATGAGTTTTGCAAGTAATGACATGATTTTAATTGAAATTAATAGCTAAGATGTATATGTATTTGAATGTAACACAACCATTTGCATAACTATCTTTCTTATGTTTCAATTTCAGTTACATTGGTAAAAAAGCTGACTAAAAAGTCGGACTTTGCAATCGGCTTTTCGGCCATATCTCAATCAATACAATGTATAACATTTTAACCTTTGGCAGACATATGCCACTATATCTCAGCTACAAAATAAATGCAAGATAACTGTGATAGCTGAACAATTGCACAAGTCATGAGTCATATATATTTAGGCCTGACTTAGCTGCAGCAACACTAATTTAGGGCAAGCCGAGTGAGACTTATACCGCTCTGAATTTCCTGATATAGGTATCTTCACCATGTTATCTGGTGATTTGGAATATAGTTAATTTTACCATCGATTTCAACACCCCTAGTTAACAGCCACCTTTGATGGTGAATTGTGAAATTCACCACATTTGTTCAAACCATTCCCTAGGTTCTGGGCACACAGTGGGACCTCAAGACCAAGAATCGATGATGCACTCTTGAGTGTGACTGTAGGCAATGCAGGAACAATATAGGGAATGCCGGGACATGCAATCTGGGAGACCGCTACGATGATAAGCGCAAATGCCCATAGGATGATGTTGCAAGCAGTGCGAGGAAGGTGGTGTTGTAAATGGAGCCAGCAAACAAGCACATATATAGAGACGAGGTGAGGTGCCAAGCCAGAAATGTCTGTGTGGCCAACAACACCAAATGCACACCGAAATGGGTCTGGATCATCGACGTCGCCAGTCTGAGAAATGGAAGACTGTAGGCTAATGAATTCGGGCCATGGTTCGGGGGACACAACCTCGATGTCTTCGTCGGGATTGGGCATCTCATCATCGACAGTGCCTGTCTGCACCAGAGGCCCTAAGAACTTGGGACCCTCAACATTCTCTGTGAGCATAGCCGCCTCCATGGCATTTTGCAATTCTCGCATAAGAGATTCTTCATCCGGAGAAGGTGCTGGCATTTGGTAGGTGACTGCAGCAGACAACGGGTGTGAGTTGCTTGCAGCCATGGCATTTGCAGCGGTCCAAAAGCCGACATGTTGGAGGAGGAGATCTGGGTCCCTTTGTACCATGGATATGCCGGAGTCATCTAGTGGTCCGACCGGTGGCACACCTTGCCATGGAACGTCTAACATCAAATTGGACACCAACATGGTGCCGTTCAAGAGCATGTCCTGCTCGATATGAGTTGGATCACCTGTGGAAGGCAGGTAAGTAGTTAATGGTGGGGAATAAACTTCGCAACTGGTTTGTATAGAGCCTGTATGTCCAACAGGCATTTTAGAGCATGGCGCCGATGAGATAGGAGCGTGCAGACGATAGGGCTTGGAGGACTCTTCTCGCAAGTCGCGCGTCCAATGTGTGCGGAATGTGTGATATGATACGAGCCCTCCGTTGCATCCATGGCTCCGGCAGTGGCATTTGACTTTGTTCAAGGCAGGCATCTTGTGTAGGATATGACAAGGCGACACCGTGCAATGCGTTGTGGATTGACTGGTCACGTGGGCATGTTAGAACCATATGCAGAAGGAGGTGTGGAACACAAAAATCATCGCAGAAGGAGGTATGGAACACAAAAATCATCTTGGGTATTGCAGGAGACTAGACAGATGTTCGTGACAATATTTACAATCATGGATTTCAAGTTGTCATCAAACTACAAGTACAAGAATATTTTCAGGCTATTTCATGATGCTACTGCGAAAGAAAATATTAATGTCATAGTACGGTCCTCTGCTTCTTGGCGACAGGAGCTTCATCAGTCTCGCTTTCGTATACGTTAGCATTCTGCGCCTCCACATCGAAGATGGGTTGAGCTTGGAGTGATGAAGCGCACACATCATATTGGGTCGGCGAGTCAGGGAACATTGCAAGGAAGTTGTGAAGCAGGGTAGGGGTCCGTGAATATGCACATGGAGAGCTTGAAGACTGAGATACGGTGTCTTCGTGGAGGGGTGAGAGAGGAGAGGTTGCTTCAAAAGTGAATGGGGAAGGGAGATGCTCTAAATCGGGCAGAGGCTGAGAAATGGTGGCCTCCAGTGCTGAAACGCAAGGTGCATCTGGGGGCTCCAGCGATACAGACAGCGACGAGAAGATGGAATGACGTGGAAGATGTGCAATGCGAACAAGGCGGTGGCGACGTGGGCGTGGCAGAGAGCATTCCACAGTAAAAAGCTCCAAGGGCAATACAGATGGTGACGAGAAGATGGAACGACGTCGAAAATGTGCAATGCGAACAAGGGGGCAGCAACGCAGCCGTGGCGGAGAACACTCCGCAGGAGAGAGCTCCAAGGTTGAATCGGTGGTCGACTGAGGAAGTACTGCAGGGGGTGATGTCGGACTACACGGGGGGACGACTCTGTGGAGGATTTTGTCACAGGATCAGTGATACATCAGGAAAAAATTCTGAGACCCAGTAGTGCTACAGCTTGCAACATAGTTGCTGTAGTGCATGTTGCTGTTCCCCTACTATATTGTGCAACTGTAGCATCATGCTTCAGCTCTGTTGCGCACTGTAGCAACCTCTATCTACTATATAGCACAATATAAACTTGCATCAACCAGTCACTTTTAACAGATGTAGAAATATTATATATAACATGTTTTTTAATTTGATCTATGATTGTGTCATAGCATCCAGCTGAAAATTGTAATATAAGTGCCAAAACACAAAAAGTACATTTGTCCTTTCACCAGGTTTGAACCCAGCACCTCTACAGCCATCCACCACTTTTCTTAACTCCAATGGCTCCACAACCACTTCACCATCTGAACATGCAAATTTAATAATGTATATAAATAATAACACAGATAAAATGGACTTCAAACTTTTTTCAAAGCACTCCTCTCTCTTCATCAATCTGAAGTTAATGAATATGCTCTTTGTTTGTAAATTAATGCCAAGTGGTGATTGTTTCAAGGTTTTAAAATAACATAGGATGCTATATTGTTAACCAATCCTGTATACACAGTCAGTAATAAATATCATATAAAGCCCAAGTTACTTTAGTAGCAGGCAAGATTCTCAGATGACCACCTTAAGCAACAGTAGATTTCCCTTCTATCAACAGTAGGCTCTATAGTGCTGGCTCAGAACTATATCAGCTATAGTAGACTACAGGTGCTATCACTGTAAACTATATTGCACTATGGTGCATACACTTCATCCTACATTGTGCTACCATAGCTACTAGAGTCCAATGAAGTCCATTTTATCTGTGTTATTATTTATATACATTATTAAATTTGCATGTTCAGATGGTGAAGTGGTTGTGGAGCCATTGGAGTTAAGAAAAGTGGTGGATGGCTGTAGAGGTGCTGGGTTCAAACCTGGTGAAAGGACAAATGTACTTTTTGTGTTTTGGCACTTATATTACAATTTTCAGCTGGATGCTATGACACAATCATAGATCAAATTAAAAAACATGTTATAATAATATTTCTACATCTGTTAAAAGTGACTGGTTGATGCAAGTTTATATTGTGCTATATAGTAGATAGAGGTTGCTACAGTGCGCAACAGAGCTGAAGCATGATGCTACAGTTGCACAATATAGTAGGGGAACAGCAACATGCACTACAGCAACTATGTTGCAAGCTGTAGCACTACTGGGTCTCAGAATTTTTTCCTGATGTAACAGGAATCGGAATACTTCACTTTGATTACCAGATGCATCCCAGTCTCGATGACCTGTCCTCGGCAATAACAACCATAATCCTCGGTACGCTTTATTCTCTGGAAGTATATTCCTCGTACCCGTGTTCACAAATTCTAGACAAATTAGGTCATGCCGATTCATCAGCAAAACATTTTCGGCCTGAGCAGACTGTACATACCCATGCACACCCCAGAAGTGGGTGCACTAAATAAGATTTCTTGCACACCACACTTGGTGTTTGGCAAGAACTGCCAGATGGTGCCAGCTACTGCACCATGTGGCCGGAGGCATGCAATTGGAGCCCGGCCATTCCAAACCGGCGCCGTTGCTCTGACAAGAGAGGGCCAGGCACCCATACATATCGGGCAAGCCCTGCTATCTTATTGTCTGACTCGAGCAATAATATTCCCTCGCCCGGCATTGCCGGACACTAGTCGGGTCTTCCAATATTGTTTGCTTCAATAATATATTTTATTCATGTTTGCAAGTTACAATTAAAATATGTATGATAAATGAGTACTTGAGTCCCTGCACGCGCTCCTCGAAGTACTATGTGCCGAGCACGCTGATCGAGCAGTTGCCCGCATCTATGAGCATGCCCTTCACCAGGTCGATCGCATGCACAATGAGGTGCAATTACTCAATCAAGGCTCGACACGGTGTCATGCACCAAAATGGATTGGTACTCGAACATGGCAATGTGACCATTGATCAGCACATCTCAAGTCTGGCACCACTAGCATCTCATACTCATTAGGAAGGACTGTCAATATTGAAATAATCCTACAAAAGAAGTACTACATAGAATCAGATCTATACTACTTCTTCAGGCCCAAAAGAAATCCTCATCCTCCCTAAATATAGTAGTCAAGAGATGGGATGTACCAAGGCACCGAATCACATAAAGGCGTTTGCGATATAATCGTGAGAAACTGAGTGTGGAAACGTCGCAGATTGAATAATGTGCGGAGAGGGACATGGTCATCATTAGTAATGCGCCGAAGAAGTTGCTCGAGATAGCTCTCCCCGAGATAGAGAATGAACCGGTCAGGATATCCGATATGTACCGAACGGCCATCACTCCGAAGTCGTCCCAGTACTCGAATATCATGAGAATTTGCCTAGCCCCGATGTCGAGTGCATCAGCAACAGCCCGAGAATGAACGATGAAGTCGTAGCGAGTTTCAGCAGAGAGTTCAAAGAAGGACACTATATCAATCGAAATGGCTGATCAGTAGCTTGCTCAATTAGTTACGATGAGCAAACTACGCAGGCAACTGACTGTTGGAATAAACGTATTGTGATACGAATCAAATCTATTCCAACTATAAAGTCAACAACATTTCATCGATATACTTATCACCAATAATCCTATAACATACCTATTGTAGACACAATTGGCAATGTTAGGTGACAGCAAAGTCAAGTGCTAGTCACTTATAAGAGGATTACGCAGTGTCAGCCATATCGAGAATATGTCACGTGTTATGACCTATATCCATTAATTTCGAGCAACAAGGCTATGTACGAATATGGTCAATGTCGATTACATTTCGTCATTATATCCTCATTTATTTCGTCCACTGTCAGTTACTCCCAACTTTCTCATGATTCCAAGCAGTTCTCTATATGAACACCCTCTCTCTCAAAGTGTCACTTATGAAGACACTAACGCATTAGAAGAGGAGACTATAGCAGAAGAAAGTGAGAAATCAGAAGAGCATATCGATGAAGAATTAGAAGATGGCCTTTACGCTCCCCACCCAAGCCGGTAATACAAAGACCTGCAGGAAAGAGAGCATGGCAGAAAAGGAGTTATCAGATTGGTCAGAAGATAGGATGGAAACCACATCATCGAGACAGCATACCCTTGCGAGTTTCCATGATGAAGAAAATAATGATAAAGAAGCAAGCTGCAAAAGAAAGTGCAGGATAATTAGGGACACATCTATGCTATGCAAAGACTTATCCCATTCCTCTCTATTTGCACACATTTGTCATTACTCAGCACATTTCACCAAATCCATATCATATAATCTGGATTGGATCAGCAAATGGACACTGTGGCAACTGTGACATGGACAAATAGACCTGTGGCTTCATATTCATGAACATTCCGGAATACCTAGCAGAGAAGAAGTTTCCGGAACTTTCCAGAAGATTACAGTCTTCAAAAGAAGGACTTTAATCGAAATTTCTACTTCAGAATGTCCTGGAATAATCCAGAAGCTCAAGGAAATTTCCAGAATATTCTGACAGATTCCAGAATAACATAGGATCATGGAGAACATTCCTAGGAACTTATAGAACCTGGGAGAATTGTCCAGAAGGAGACAGAACTGTGCAGAAAGTACTAGCAGGTTAGAGATGCTTCCAGCAACTTCCAAAAGCCATTCGTCAGCAGGAAAATTGGTGGATTGGTAAGCATTGGGAGTGGATTGGTAAGCAAGAAGGGGATTAGTCAGCCATAGAATAGAATAGAATAGAATAGAATGGAAGGATTCAGGAGGGTATATAAGGGCGAGCGAAAAATCGCCCAAATCATTCGAATATATTCTTCCCCCCCCAGATTCCTCCCTCAGTAGCACTCCCTCACAATTTATATTCTTTCTCTTAACTTGAGGCACATCAGAAGTATTGCCTAGGCCCATCTGCTTACTAAGTATTGACCTGGATTGTTAACTTGCCAAAGCAAGAGACTTTGGAAGTGCAAGTTCAGGCAAAAGGTTGAAGATTGTCAAGACCTTTGTTAGGACAGAGTTCTGTCGCAAAGGAAGTTACCTAAATTGTCAACTGTCCAGACAAGAGATTCTGGAAGCACAAGGTTAGGAAAAGAAGATCAGAAGTTACTGACCTAGATTGTTAGCTTGCCAAAGCAAGAGACTTTGGGAGCGCAAGTTTAGGCAGATTAGTTGTCAGACCTTTGTTAGGACAGAAGCCCTGTCGCAAAGGCACCAGGTGAGTGAGCAGTGTTAAGAAAGAGTTTGTTATTGTTTGGATAGTTGTCCTGTGAGTGGATTGAGGAGTATAAGTCTCTGGAAAGAAGTCCAGGAGCATTTCCCCATTCACCAGGCGGAATTCGTCATAGTAGCAAAGTACTGCACCAAGGCAGTGACTTTGTAGGAAGTTTGTAGTGTACTGACAGAGCAAGCTATTTAAGTCAAGCCTTGCTATTGTTTCTAGTCCCCATAGGTATATTTCGAGTAATCGAACACCGTAGAACGAAACCACAGAGCATTGTGATCCTTGTGAAAAGTAGAAAGTACGCTTTCACAACCGAACTCGACTGAGCCTCTGTCCGGAAAAGTAGGAAACCCCGTCAAGCTTGGTGCACCCGTCATTTCTAGGAAATAACCCCTCGCTATAAAACAAATATTACTCTCGTCAGATAGTCTTTTGATTGTTTGGTAAAAGTAGTGGTTGTTTAATACCGATCGCTGGAAATACACGACAGCGTACCTTGCCAGCACCAGATTTGCCCATCAGCGCGATGAGCTTCACAGGCAGAATGTACCCCGAGACGCCATCAAGCACCCTACGCATGTTCCCACCTCCAACTGGCACGGCGTACTGCAGGTGCTGGAACGAGAACACGTCGTGCACGGCCGGTGTCTCCTGCAGCGCTTTGGCCACGTCCACGCTGACGAGCATGCACATCTTGCTCGTCCCATCCTTCTCCTCGTCATGCGTGCTCACCTCCTCTGTGGTCTTCACCACGTCTGCCTTCGAACAGCATCACGGACGTATCCCCCGCCGACGCCGTATTGAACTCCGTCAGCATCAGTAGCACGCAGATGAACACCACCGCAAACACGCACATGATCCCAAAGTTCTACAAAGTCACACCCGCCGCCCTATCCATCACCACCCTCTCCTCCACTCCATCACCCTTGCCTCCCGTGCCCGCCGACGCCGAACAGAAGCTGAGGGAGAAAAGGCGAGTGTGCATACCGATTGCTGACATGTGATGTATGCGGGCGCAGAAGCAGATGGGGCCGCCTCCTTTATGAAGGCGATGGATTTGAGGGTGTCGAAGCGACATTCTGCGAGTAGAAGATATTAATTCGATGTGATGTAGCAAGTCGACCAGAAATTCAAGGACTCCTGGTGATAAATCGCAGACAGCATGACACGAAACACTTCCCTAGTATTGCCCGGGCGAGTACTCGCCGCTATTGTCATCCGAGTCACGACCAAAGTCGTACTCGTCGTCGAACTCGGCCGAGGATGCGCATGGGCTGTGCAGCCCGGACGTTGACAGGCACAATGCCAAGCCCTCGTATATGGTTGGCGGGATGTCACCTGCAGCAGCCGGCGCGAACGCAAAAGTGTTCGCGTGCAAGTTCGGAAGGAAGTCAAGTGCAACGGCCGCACGAGCCCCCTGGGTGCAATGGACACAGGCACAGAGGGCTGCAGCACGTGTGCACTGCGTGGCGGGGAGATGAAGACGGGCGCATTCTAGGGCGCAGGACCGGCGAGTATCGAGACTGCAGAAAGCGAGTGTTGGTGGTGCCATTGGACTGCGACGCGGCCACTCATTACTCGCGGTTCACAGTGTGACGTCCGACCACTGAAATACTCCGCAAACCCGAGCGCGATGCGTGGCTCGAAGCCCCAGCACGTGATGCACCTGTACGGGTCCGTCACTGTAAAGCATATCACGACAAGCGGGAGCAGAAGGAAAAAAGTATGGCATACCGGCTACGAGGAAGTCCGCAGTGGTCTGGATGAAGAAGAGCTTGAGGCGGATAAATAGGTCAGGGAGCGAGAAGGCATGTTTTGGTCTGCTAGAGGTCGATATATGCGCATCCATTCAGAAGACTCGGAGCGAGAGAGTAGACTCGAGATTGAAAGGCTCAAGGTGAGAGATCTTGGGAAAGAAGAGATGGAGTCCATTTGCAGGTGGGAGTTACTTTTTATAAGGGCCAGGATCAAGAGAAAGTGTACGTGACGTCATAAGAAAACACCGAAAACTAGTGTTGCTGCAGCTAAGTCAGGCCTAAATGATATATGACTCATAACTTGTGCAGTTTTTCATATACCAAAGTGATTTTACACTCATTTTGTAGCCTATATATAGCCGCATAATCTTGCCACATATCAAAATGTTATACCTTGTATTGATGGAGATATGGCCAAAAAGCCGATTGCAAAGTCCGACTTTGTAGTCAGCTTTTTTACCAATGTAACTGAAATTGAAACACATTCAAGATAATTATGCAAATGGTGGTGTTACATTTAAATACATATACATCTTAGCTATTAATTTCAATTAATATCATGTCATTATCTGTAAAATTCATGTCAGAATATCTAAAAAGCTGAAACAGGTGTGACTAAGCCGTGGCAACACTACCGAAAACATTCAATGCTAACGTTGCGAATAAGAGAAGTAAGTGCCTAATTTGGAAGGTCCATACCCCGATTTGATCAAGCCTGAACCCTCGTTTTTGTAGTTAGACACAGCGAAAAATATTTTATTACAATTAGATTGCACGCTATACATAAGATTACAAGATACTTTATCTACGATGCAAGAGAGTACCTACGTGTGCAGGACCGACGTGATCTGCTACACACTCTGCTGGGTTCTTGCCCTATCTGGCCAGACGCGTGCAGTCTGGTAGCCTCGTGGCCTGCCCGGCCAGATTGCACGCGTCTGGCCGGACGGTGCAATGTCCAGCAGACTTTTGACATTTTGCTGATGTTCGCACAAATCTATACAATCCTCATCTTCTGCATACTTTTTCACTCACTATGCGCTCCCACATGATCGTCGGGACTCGATATCGACCGGACGCACGTCAGAGTGAGCTAAGCAAGTGCGAGCACAGGCAGAGGATAACTTTACGGAGTGCATAATGGATTTCAACCTGCTAACTCAGAGGGCGAAGATTTCTTATCGGCTCTCAGACTTTATCATCCAACTTACCATCAACATGGGAAGCTTTCGGCGAGTAGATCTTGGTGCAGTGCGACTTCATCTACTCAATCTTGCGTTCAAATCGACTAAGTGCCGCTCGAGCGTGGAGCAAACGGAACTCCCGATATTATGTGCCCAAGGTCCTCAACAAGGGGCAATCATCCGCATGAAGTGGGTATCGCATCCGCGGAATGAGCAGATAACGCTTCATTCCCTCTAATGATACCCGTTCACTGTCATGCTTTGGGCAATGTTCCAGGACACTGAATATCTGTATGGTATTGGAGTTTATTCCAGGATGTAAGCTCTCCACACTCCTTCGCAGAGCAAACATAATTTGCACGCCTACGGTCTGATCATTTCCATGTCGCCATCTTCCGCTCGCTCTCCCGCCAGCGATTTCCAGAACCAGTGGCAAAATTCTACGTAGCGGGAGTCGCCCTCGCGTTAAACCACCTGCATACGGTCTACGTCATCTGCCGGAACCCGACCTCTTGGCTCTGCAAACATCTCATAAAATTTGGCAGCCTGTTGTCTTTCCCGCTCCCGCTCCCGAGCCTCTCGCATAGCACGTGCCCTCTCAAGCCTTGCAGGATTGTAAATCTGTGGAAGTCCATTCCTTCTCAGAATCCGTTCGGACATCCACCAATGCCATTCCTTCTCTGATTTGCCATTCAGCAGAGCCACGATCATGATAGTCATGTTGTCGGTGCCTACGCCGGCATCGCCATCAAACGTGTCGGGGGCAAGACACAGATCGCAGATTTCCTCGCAGATCTTCTGCAGACCTATTTGCCTAGAGAGGAGGAATCTGATAGTATCGATAACGTCTTGAGAGCTTAAGCAGTCCCAGATGCCTAGCAGATGGCTGATTATGGTCCCGTAGATGTAAAAAATGCAGTCTACACTCACCATCACAAGCAAGGACGAGGAATTCGTCTTCACAGGAAATACGATGGTTCTTGATCTCAGGGTCACTGGTGACGGCGTGTAACGTAGGATCATGGCCAAGATCCTTGTAGACAAAATCGCCAAGTGATCTTGACATTGCAAGTTTTCCTGTCAGTCGTGATATGAGAGTGTCACAGGATGCAGCAGTGTTTTCCTTACCATCCACACGACCATCCGTCACACCATGACCGGCAGCCTTGATGCGAGAGTATTCGCCTAACGAGAATCACGTCACAAATGAACTTTCGCAATAAATTATACGGCGACACACGTGGATGACCTGGCTTGTGGTCAAAGCTCAATTCCTTCGCCATACCCGCTACACTGAGCACAATCCGGGAGTCACCTGCATTCGCCTGTCCCGAAACAAATATCAGTAGATGTCTATGACCAATGACGCGATAATGCGTACCGCATAGATCTCGTTATCACAAGTGACGAGAGCTGCTACAGCGGCGCATCCTGAACGATCCCTGGCAAATTCCTTCACTAAATGAAGTGGATGGCATATCGAAACTAATCATAGAAAGTGATCCCCCAGCTCACTGGATCGCATTTCAGCATCTGTTCCTAAAAATGCGTTTCTCAGTGCAGATGGGTATCGTTGACACCGGTATTCATAATCATCGGCTAAGCGGTGGTGGAGCCTCAAACCAGCGTACTTTGCGGTCGCATCGCCTTTTTCAAAACGATTTGTCAACACTAAACTATCGAGGTAAAAGGAGACACACCGCCATGACCATCATAAACAGCAAAAAATGCATTAGGATCGTGTGGCCTGATACTCAATTCAATCGTATGTTGATCTTCTGATGCTGAAAATGCATAACCTGTCAGTGGTATCTCACGGTGGAAACAGTGTGCAGAGTGTGCAAATTCAAGTGGCTGGAAATGGTTCTACACTCACTTATCCTCCACCCTTGCATCTCTGACACTCCATAGTAATATCTCCCATCGCTCCCCTGTTGTGTCCGCTTCTCGGTGACTTTCGATTGACGAACCGTTGAGAGAGCAACGTCCCCAAGTTAGTACTTCTGTGACAAACCAGGTACTGAAATAATTGATCCCTGCGAAGTGCAACGGAGACGTTGTGAATATATGATTCTCGCCGATTTTACACGACACACCATGAATACTCGATGTTAAATCTGATGTATTGAGCGACTTTCGATGTTGCAGCTTGTTGCAGTGGCAGCCAGAAACAAGGTCATATCGATGATCGTTGGGTGATCGTAACGATCACTGCAACGCAAGTTACCCTTTTAGGCCACTCCTTCCTTATTTATTAGAATCTGACCGTGCAATAATAAAATGAGAATTTGTGTAACAGTTAGGACTAAAAGCACATAGGACACTTCTCAACACAATATGCATCCGAACACCTCAGAACCCGCTCGCGGTTACGCGGAGCTGCTCCAGCTTTTTGAGCAGTTCTCCCACCGTTCTATCCAGCTCCCCCGCAATCGCGCTCTGTTTGTTTGCGGGAAGCTGCGCAAATGTCTCGCACAGGTCTCCATCGACTACCCCTTTCACTGGTACGTAGTATCCTCGCCACGAGAGATGGTCACGGCCCACCAGACTACCTTGCTCCGTCCGCATGTGTTGCTCCAACGTCGAGATGAGATCCACATCCTCCTTCGAGGCGAACGGAACCAGGATACCGATGGTGCCATGCAGACCTGTGTACAATAGTACCTCGCGACCGCCGGCGACTAGGGCCACCTTGTGGATGGATGTTACAAGATCGCCCACATGAAAGTGTGCGAGCATGTCGGTCTTATGAGGGGCACCAGCCAAAATGCCCTTCTCATGCAAGATACCCGCGCCGGTGGGGTCGTCGTCGACCTGGTCTGAAATTTTGGGGTCCAGACGATTGACAAACACGTTGCCGAAACGGTCTCCAGCGACAACCGTATTATAGTCCACCATGGTCGCTGCGCTTATCCAACGCGGCTGACTGTCGTCCGCGAAGACCAGGAGTCGATTCTCCGGGGGCTTATAAACAGCGAATGATATAGACTCCTGCATGTCTCCAACAAGAATTCTGGAACCTTGAGTGCTCAAGGTAACGATAGCGGAGCCGAAGTTCTATGTGGACGAAACATCAATGCAAGCTCAACACAAATCTTCTGGTACACACCTTGTTTTCCACCTTGCGCAGGAGCTTTTTCTTGCCCATGTCATACAATCTTAGCGACTTTCCCACACCAGCAACGAGCCTGCCTTGGAAAGCCATCACTGCGAGTGGAACATCGTTCGTCTCAGTCTACATGGGCGATCAGTCATGGCCTACACCGACACGGAGATATTTGCAAACCTTATGTAACAGTTCCAGGTTCTGTCCATCTTTCATGAATCTGTATGTTCTGAGGAACCCACTCGTGCATGAACGGGGAGACAGGAACGTGTCCTGGGCGGTCCCAACGACAAGATGCAGCTCGCCACCCCGTGCAGCGAAAGGAACAACAGCGATTGAGAATGCCGCCTCATTATGATCCAAGGGAATTACATTGACAGTCTTCGCCTGAATATCTCGTAAGTACGGTACGACATTTGAAATTGTGTAACTCACTTCTACGGGATTGATAATACGAATACATGATGCCCAGGTGCCTGCTGGAGCTTTGGGTCGTCCAAAAATCTCCGGAGGAAGGTTCACGACCTCATCGTCGATCGTCTTTCCTGCTTGCCGCTGGCAATTTGAAGTCAGTATTGTATTACGTGACAGAGATGACATCACTCACCAGCCTTGCAATGCCTTAGCAGCAGCATCTTCACCCATCACCCGGTGGTCGCCTTCAATCATATAGAACAATCCATTGGTAGGGTGAGATATAAACTTTCGGGGGGTAGGAGAGAGGGATAGAGTCTTGCTTCAGTTTGGTCCCAAGTTTAGGAATTTGGAAGATCCTGGGAGGAGCCAAGGATGTCAGTATAATGTCGTAGAGAGAATTCACAAAAGAAAGGTAGGAATGCAGCTCAGTAGGAACAATTGGTAAATTTTAATCGTTTCGGCATGGTCATTGCTGATTCGATACGATCTCTTATGCACATCGTAGCCACGCAAAATTGCAATCTTGCATACTGAACATAGGGCTCACCTCAGTAAGCTACCGGTTATGCCGATCAGACCTTCCGGGCAGAGCTCAGTAGAAAAGCTCCACGCATAGTCCAAATTCTCGAAGATCAATGGGGTAAAATGGATGAAGTTTTGGTAAGTGTAGTTGAGCCATGGACGTGACGATAGTGCCAAAATCCCAGGATTGCGTTGAACCTGTACACGGACTAGACGGATGGGGCGCGTACCCAAGAACCTACGATGATCTAGTGAGAGACAGTTAATTGGTATATGATCGCGTCACATACCTCGTCCGTGTATCAGTAAGCTGACCATTGACTGGGTCAAGCACAGTCCGCAACAGAACGCCATTCTGAAGACCGATATTGACGAATGTTGTCGGCTGTGACTTATTAATACCAGCATCAAGCATATCGGCAATGCAAATTGCGGACGGAGGGGCGGTCAACGCTTGCAAACTGATCGTCTCCAGCGTGCTCTCAGGGTCAAGTGAGACTATCCGAACAGTCTGATCCTCACATCCAACAGCCTGCGAGGTTGAAAATATCAGCAAAGTGTCTAGAAAAGCTGTCGCAAACACATACCAGATATGGCGTTCGCTGCCGTCCTTCGGGTACCTCTGCAATACTCAGTGCCAGTACGGTGCTACCCATGCCTTTCTGTCTTGATATTCATTGAGTTGTCCGTCCAGATCCAGTTCGAAATAGACCAATTCTGCCGTGCTGAGAGCCACCACGACCTGTCGCTTATTGGTGGTTGCGCAGACGATCGTACCCCCTTGTGGTACTCTCCATTCCGTCACATGCCGGTCAGCAAGGACATGACGAATTCCATGAGGATGGACCTGTAACAAAGCGTCTGGACCGATTTGCTGCACTGCAAGTGTTGGAGCAGATGATAGGAAACCGGTGTCTTGCACTTCCTCGATGTTCTCGCCAATGCGCAGAACGAGGGTACCGTTGACGAATGACAAAAGATGTATGAATCAAAAGCATCTAAGAGAAAATCGTTAATTTGCCTAACATTCTCAACATGAAGGGGAAACCACTCACCATCCTCCTTTAATTTTGTGGTCCAGACAGCATTAGGAATACTAGGAAGATCGGAACTAACGACCTCTTCCACCTCCAATCCGTGACGAAGTGTTCTTAGAGTGCTCCGCGCACCGCGGCCGCACGCAGTGAAGATCTGTGGTGTATCGGAATTCGGAAGGAGATTCATCACTTTGGAGTCAATAATGGGACACAGGGATTCGATCTCATCGACAAGTGTGAGGTTGTCCAGAGCTCGTGGCCGGAAATATGCACGTGGTAATGGGGAAGTAGGGTCCGCCATACCAAACGATGCGTAGGATGCTGAGCTGAACTCGGGCTCATTATCGTCATCTCCAAGTTTCTGGAATTGATAGAGGTAACTGGAAGATATTTTACTTCAGTAATTCAAAAAGCACTGCAGATAGTAGAAGGACGCAACTGGTTTCCAAATTCGGACGCTACAAAAAGGAATCCAGACTTTAAGATACACAAGCTAGATGCCACAGGAACAGTATCAAAATACTTGATTTTAAGAGACTTCACGTCCTGCTCCTCATGCTCAATGGTGACTTTATAGAGGTCGCCTTCCTCACTTTGCAGCAGGAAAAAGAAAGCGCCCTAGAACGGTGCATCAATAATTTGAAGACCCAATACTAGGGATTAGCGCGCACCTTCATCTTGTGCATCACAGCGGCTGTGATGATTAGACCACGATCAGGATCCTGTAGAGGGTGGTCTCGTCGAGGAATTGGCACACGGTGCTGCGGTGCATCCATGTGTCGGTAGATGATGTGATCCTCACAACACACTAACACACCAGATGGTCCATCATATCGGTCTGATGAGGCTAGTTGACCACCCGGAACTTGTACAAGCATATTTGCCCGAGGATCTGTTGGTTCGCTCCATTTCCTGATGACATGATTCAGACCGAGATCGAGCTCGTAATACGTCAGCATCTGTGCGCTGTCATTCAGCTTGGCAGCACATAAAACCTGTTTAAGACGAACCTTTTCCGCATTATTGAATGCCTCTCCAGTAGGGTCCTGGTCCGACTCGGAATAATCCACCTCCAGCGCGGCATAAGTGGGGTTCTCGAACCCAACGTCCAACCCAACGATATGATGGATATGGAATTATTTTTGTGGGCCTCGAGTGGGGATGAAATGGTCAAATTGGCAGCCGCATCTCTGTTCAGGATGTAGACAAGTTTCGCCTTTTCCACCGCAGATATCATGACACTCCTTCCTTTTGGGTCAGTAGCCAAGTACTGACCAGGAACGATTCGACGTGCTCCAGATTTGCCAAATGTCTCCTGATGTATCTTCACAAAGCTGCTTGTTTTTGGATCGTAATCCAGAATTATGATACGTCCTGAATCAGACCCCACGACCGCATAATCTGAATGTATGATGTAGGCATATTGGAGTATTGCAATATGATAACATGTGCTCACCTTTGGTTCCACCCGTCAAACGGAAGGCTGCAAGAGAACGAATGCAGCCAAACACATCGCTCGCGATCACGGTCAGAACCTTTCCGCTCTGCACATCTGGCCTCAGGAGTTCTAGGCGAGTCCCCCTGGATACAATGATCTCCTGTTGTCTGGAACCAGAGAAATTGCCCGCGATGGCATGCGTAATGGCTGTGGGCGGCTGAAGGGTCAAGTTATACAAGTGCATTATGATATCAATACAGAACCCTGTCGAGCAGAGATACCAGAGCAGAAGCAGACCGGATGCAGAATATATGAACTGCTGGCGTAAGGCGAATCGAAGATGCCCGGCTTGCGCGAAAAGAGGATGTACGGGGCTTACTGAGTTATGGGCAACGCCTTCAAAGTTTGACCACGTGACTATCCGAATTATATCATCATTCTGCAGTCCTGAGTTGAACTGTGCTAAAATTCTGAAACTATGGCTATCGATAGTGGAAGCTCGCCCACTACGCGTCTTCTGACGCTGCTGAATGTCTCTGCTACAAAAGCTGGAAAACGGAAAAGGACGTTCGAGGACTCAAAACCGACCGAGAAACTCAACAAGCGACGTGCAGTCCAATTTGCTGCAGCGGGAGAAGATAACGATGCATCGTCTGCAGAACAGTGTATTGAAAGTCAAGAACAAGAAACATCTGTCGAAACAGCTACAGAACGAGACGAAGAGGACTTGGAGGATGGTCCGCAAGGTAGAGTCGCTCTCATGTCCCACTTTCGTTCAGTGCTGAGGGCAGAATATAGATAAAACGGATCCATACGAAGAACACTTTGGTGCGAAATCGATGCTATGTACAGAGACCGCTCGAGAAGCAGTGGCGCGGCGTGCATGGTCAGCGTCGAGGAGAAGATGTGGCAAGCTGGGAAACGTTGTGGAGTCGCTTCCAGTGGGATCTGAAAGTTCTGATGGATTAACGGAACCTCATGTACGTTTGAGTTCTTTAAATTGCATTCATTGTGGACCTTGCTCACTTCAATAGCTCTCTGAAAAACTAAAAACGGCTTTGAAAGCACGACAGACGAAGTTACCTCGAGGTATTTAGCCTAGTTTCTTCCTTCGTACCCATCGATCTGAATTTGCTGAACAGAGGGTGGTTCAGCTACAAAATGATTTTTTGTCCATGCTGGCATCTCACCGTGACCTCAATATCACCCGCTTATCAATGGATACCCACCCGAGTCTGCGCGAAATATTAACTTTGCATGCTCTCAACCATATCACAAAGTATGTCATGTTTCTACGTATCACTAGCCATCTCTGAATGAAATTAGAAAGCGTCGTCGTGTTCTCAAGAACAACGAGCGCATCGCACATGCGTCAAAATCAGGTGCTGAAGCACCAGAAGATGTTCAGGACCAAGGGTTCACCCGTCCCTCCGTCTTGATCCTCTTACCCTTCCGCTCCTTCGCCTTGAGATGGTTGGATGCACTCATCGCATACACTCCTTCGCCCACGTATCAGATCGAGAACCACTCGCGATTCCAAGCCGAGTACGGCTTGCCTCCGAGCGCAATAGACAAACTGGCCACTGCAGACCCTGGGACTTACCCGCCTGACCATGTGGAGATGTTCAAGGGAAACGTTGATGATAGCTTCAGAGTAGGCGTGAAGCTTACAAGAAAGAGTGTAAAATTGTTCTCAGAGTTCTACGGATGTGATCTCATCATCGCTAGCCCATTGGGCTTGCGAATGTCTATTGAGAAGGAGAAGTATGTGGTAATCAATTTTCCTATCTAGTATAATTTAAACATTGACTTTTAATTAGCAGCGCGGATTTCCTCTCGTCAATTGAGATTTTAATAGTCGATCAGTTGGATGCATTAACAATGCAGAACTGGGAGCATCTTCAAGTATGTTTACTTTGCTTTCGTTGATGTTGCAATTTATCTTTCCTGCGCAGTTTGTCTTCTCCCATTTGAACCAACTGCCCAAGGAGTCGCACGATGTTGATTTTTCCCGCATAAAACCATGGTATCTCGAAGGGCAGTAAGTGCATCTTTTGCACTTTGCATTTCATCTGCTGCATCACGGTCTTTCCAGTGCACCGTATCTTCGACAGACCGTTCTCCTATCCGCATACGAGACTCCCGAGACACGCGCCTTGTTCAACAATTGTCTTAAGAATGTCGCTGGTAAAGTCAGAACAGAGAGAAAGTGGGCACCTGTGGATGTGCCCGAGGGAATCGACCAGGTGAGTTGCAGTGCTTGACATGTCTGCCATTTGGCGTATCTGATACTGTACAGAATTTTGTGCAATTCGACTGCGGTAACTCCAAGGAGGAGCCAGATAAACGGTTCGAGTACTTTACGACTCAGGTGAGAACATTTGGATATCTCTCATACGTCCTCAATTACCGTTCATTACAGATGCTACCGGCCATCCTGAAATCTGCAGTGCAGAGTATCAACACTGCGATTTTCATTCCATCCTCATTTGATTTCATACGGGTACAAAATTATTTCCGCAAGAACGTTGGCGCTTCGTTTGCTGTTTTATCTGAGTGAGCCTTATATTACGGCCTTTCCACTGCAATATGTGCTTATGCACCCATAGATATGCATCGAATCAGGACATCTCTCGCGCCCGTCAGGCGTTTTTCGGTGGAAAGAAAGCATTCTTGCTCATTAGCGAGCGTTTTCATTTCTTCCGAAGGTATGTTCAAATCAGAGCAGCTGTAAATAATTCTCATGTTTTCTATCATTCACAGGTACAAAATCAGAGGCATTCGCAACCTCGTTTTCTATGGTCCTCCAGGCCACCCCCAATTCTACACAGAATTCCTTTCCTACCCGTTCTTGGACGAGGGTGTTGAAGCTTCCGATATTACATGTCGCGTGCTTTACTCGAAGTATGACTGGCTGCGCTTGGAAAGGATAGCTGGGACAGAGGGCGCTTCTGAGTTGATCAAGCGGGGCCGTTTGTAGACATGAGAGATCTCAATACTTATACTTTTCTCGTGTAGTCTCTCGACCACCGAGAGCGACAGTCCACGATCCTATCACGTGATCGCGACGCGTAAAGTCCGACTACGCGACGCGCCGAGTCTTTTCAACACTCTTCGAACTGTACCACTACTATCATTTACCCTGCTTGAATACCTGATAACATTTAAATCTCATTGGAAGACACTTAACCTTATGAGGGTCCTGTGTGTGGCAGAAAAGCCGTCGATCGCGAAGGCGATCACCCAAATTCTTTCTGGAGGTCAATTTAGCACAGTGAGCCACGATTCTATGCTTTTTGCGAATTTTCTTAATGTTCGCAGCGTCCAACTGGAAATAATTATACCAAAAACTTCGACTTCGACTACCCTCAGAGCAATGCTTTCTTCACGGTCACCTCAGTCAGTGGTCATCTCATGGAATACAACTTCCATGAGACACACGCCAAATGGAACTCCTGCGATCCTCTCGCACTTTTCGACGCCCCGATCAAAACCTTCATCAAAGATGACCTAAAGGCTATCGCGCAGAACCTGAGAAACGAAGCCAAACGCTCCCAGAGATTGATGATATGGACAGACTGTGACAGAGAAGGAGAGAACATTGGTGCGGAAATTGCAGATGTGTGTCGGAAGGCTCAGCGAAACATCGTTGTGAAGCGGGCAAGGTTCAGCGCAATCATTGCACAGTACGTATTCCATCCTCTGGGCTACCTTTGATGGCGCTCATTCCAAACAGGCAAATTCACAACGCTGCGCAACATCCGGTCGAATTGGACATGGCTCAAGCAAAAGCTGTAGAGGCCAGGATAATGCTGGATCTGAGGATTGGGTCCGCGTTCACACGATTGCAAACGCTCAATCTGCAACCTCGCTTTGATGTGCTCAAGGAAGTGATCTCATACGGTAGTCGTTTTGCGGACTTTATGATTGTTTCCTCCTAACATTACGTTCCAAATAGGTCCTTGTCAATTCCCTACTCTGGGTTTCGTAGTGTCTCGCTACAATCAGGTGAAGGAGTTTGTCCCAGAGTTGTTTTGGTATATATTCTTGTCTCTCAGCCGTCAGTCATCGTCGGGACGTCCAGCTGAAGAGACTGTCTTCACTTGGAGGAGAGGTCACATGTTTGAATTTGATGCGGCTATAAATCTATATGAAGCTGTGCTCGATGCACCGGTAGCACGCGTCGCAAAGGTTACAACAAAGGATACCAAGAAATGGTTCGTATTCCTCTCGCGGTCGTGCTGTCCTTGCTAAAAAGGACGTAGGAAACCTCTACCGCTGACTACAGTGGAACTTCAAAAAGCAGGATCAAGGCTGTTGAAGATTTCGCCGAAGAAGGTTTTGGATGTACGCATTTTGTCCACCGTATGACTACATCATCTCTCACATCACTTGTAGATCGCGGAGCGTCTCTACCAGCAGGGATTCCTATCCTATCCTCGCACGGAAACGGATCAATTCGACGCCCAATTCGATTTCATGACTTTGATTGGGAAGCAGACTGCGGATACGGAATGGGGTACTTTCGCTACATCGTATGTCATATCTGAGGATTGACTCTGTCGATGGCACTGACATCTCTTTAATAGGTTGCAGAACGGAGGCTTTGGTACCCCGAGGAAGGGAAAGAAGGACGACAAGGCACATCCACCGATTCATCCGACGGCGCATGCTCCAGCTCTCGGCGGTGATGAAAAACGGGTGTACGAGTACATCGCGCGACGTTTCCTTGCCTGTTGCTCCAAGGACGCCCTCGGCTGGGAGACAACTGTGGACGTGGAGTATGGCAGCGAATATTTCTATGCAACAGGTCCGTGGCAGCTCTTAGGTGTGATTCGGACGCGGCGTTTATTCATTCCCGTGCTCAGGTTTGATCATCAGAGAACGCAACTATTTGGACGTCTTCACATATGATAAATGGTCGGATAAGGAGTTGCCAAACTTCCAGGAAGGCGAGGAATTCGTCCCCACCGTCTGTGAACTGAAGGAAGGACAAACATCCAAACCCAATTTTTGACCGAGGCGGATTTGGTGACCTTGATGGATAAGAACGGAATCGGTGCGTACGATAACATGAAGTCCGGGGACGATCGCCCAGCTTACTGCAGTACCGTTGTTTCACAGGAACGGATGCGACTATTGCCCAACATATTCAAACTGTGGTGGATCGTAACTATGTCATCGAACGCATGCAAGGTGCTACGAAGTACCTCATTCCATCCACGCTCGGCATCGGCCTTGTAGAGGGCTACAACGAGATCGGTTTCGATCGAAGCCTCAGCAAGCCTCAGCTCCGACGTGAGGTCTGTCCTGTATTCTCAAATACTTGAATTCTGTGACAATAACTCGTGTTATCCAGACCGAACGCCGCATCGTTGGGATATGCGAAGGTACCACGACTATGCACGAGATGCTGACCGAAAGCATCGAGCAGTACAAGGAGATGTTTATGCGGACGAAGATCGAGTTCCAGAAGCTCGTTCAGGTATGTTGGGAGGTCTCTCTCGTGCGCTCGTTATGTTCAGACGTGATATAGAGCGTCGGGAACCGCATACAGGGCAACGGCAACGGGGCCGACCTTGACATTGATCTCGGTGACAATGACAATGGAGACGGCGGGAACGGCGGACGCGGAGGCGGTAGAGGCAGGGGCCGAGGAAGAGGGCCGAGGCCGAGGTGGCTCTGGTGCTGGCGGGAGAGGGGGCGGTAATGACGACGGGGGTGGTAATGAAGGCGGAGGCGGAAGCGGAACGACCGCGCGGGAGGAAGGGGTTCCCGAAGAGGTGCGCGTGGCGGCTCAATTCGAGGGGTGTCTTCTAGAGGCAGGCGTGGACGGGGTGGCACGAATAGCGCCCAGCCATCAGCACCCCCGCCTCCCGCAGATGAAGATGACGACAGCGATCAATGTAGGTGATCCCCAAGTTCTCAGCTTTTTCATCGTTGATCAGGCTGCTTTCAGACTGGGACGATCCCCCCCAACCGCCTCCCCCGCCACAGCCTGTTCGTGCGCCCAGGAGCGCTCCTGTGGCGACAAATGTCCCCATGTGCGACTGCAAAGTGCCTGCTGTTGAGCGGACTGTGACAAAAGAAAGCGTTAACAAAGGACGACGTTTCTACTGTTGCGGCAATGTTCCATCCTGCACTTTTTTCTTGTTCGCTGACGGGCCATCGTCGGTATCGACCAGTTTTCAGGCGGCCTCTTCGACTGCTGCATCAGGCTCAAAGGTCATCCCAGCGAAGCGACCGTTCAGCGAGGCTCGGATACCCGGTGACTTCGCGCCATCGGAGAGTTTTGGAAGTCGAGCTGGCGGCGCGCCGGGAGAATGTTTCAACGTTGGAATTTTTCTTGCTCCCTGTTGTTTGCTCCACGCTGACTCTTTATCGCAGTGTGGACGGGAAGGACACTGGATGACCTGTGAGCTTGTCATGTTGTCATTGAAGCTGCGAAGCACTGACACGTCTCGTTAGCTTGTCCACACCCGCCGAAGCGAGGCAAGAGCTTCGGAACGAATTCGGGCAACATCTCGGGGCGTGTTTTACGTGTGGCAAAGAGGGACATATGAGCAGCTGTATGTGCATTTGTTATGCCGAATGCATACCGTCCTTACACCCACCCTGCAGCTTGTCCGCACAAGAATGCTGACCGGAGGACGAACCAGACGCATGCTAGCGGGATAATATGCTTCACGTGCAACGAACCAGGCCATTATAGTAACGGTCGGTTTCCACTAATTTTTCAAGCTGCCGAACTTGGCATGTTGACGTGTATGCAGCTTGTCCATCAACAAGTGCTGGGTTGAGCAGGTCTGGCTCCAAAGCAGGGAAGAGAGGCCGTGGTCGAGGTGCTAAGACCGCAAGTAGCCGAGGAAAAAAAAGTCAAGTTTTGCTGCCGCGGATGATTATTAGGTTCTTTGTCCGATGAACGTTCGTTGAACGGCACTACAATGTAACTCGTGTAAGATAATGGTGCATTAGACGTGTCAAACACTGTCTAGTATATATAATGAATGCAAACCAACATCGGGTCGGTGGCGTAGTTGGTTATCGCATCTGTCTAACACACAGAAGGTCCTCAGTTCGATCCTGGGCCGACTCACTTTTTACATTTATTCCTTGTGAAAATGACTACGTAACAATCCATGTATGAGAACTTGGGAGGCTTCGGAAGCGCGGTCAAACAGTCGCTGTATGGATGAAATTAAGACACGGTAACGACTTTATAGTTGCATAACGGAACTTACTTCATTTTTCTACCATCACGATCTCCTCCACGACCTCCGTCACAGTTACAGATGCCTGCACACCACTGTCGCCTCCGGCAATGCTCAGTGGCTCGCTCCCCGCTTCCAATGCACCGAGCAGGTGATCTAGATGCTCGATGATCCCGTCTAGCCGACTTTCCATTCCGCGGGCAATGCCGTCCGCGGTGTCCAACCGCTGCAGGAGCTCTGCGACGTCCATCTCCGCGTCGTCATCGTCTGCGCCGCCGTTTTGCTCAAGCAGAGACGTCAGCAGGGCTATGTCGGAGTCTAGCGTGCGCTGTGGACTCGGTGGGGAGGCGGGCCTTGGGCCGATGTTTTGCGGGGATGTCGATGAAGACATGTGGCGAGTGGCGAGTGTTTCTGGTTGAGTGGTACTCCGACCGATCGCTGATTATGATGTCTGGGAATAGCCGTGTCGTGGTTTAGGGGATTTGCCACTTGCAAGTACTACTTCATGTTTGTTCAAGGCGCTCATCATAGTACTTCAGAACCATATACTTCTGCCATGTATTTAGCCTGCGAACATACCGTGGTTCTTTGGCTGCCCAGAAGGAACGTGGAGGTGTAGACTTCGGATATCAGGGTTCGCGCACTCAGCCGCACGATCACAGCGTTTTGGCAATACGGCAGGGTCACTCGGGACACTTTCTACACCTGGGTCATCAATCCGCGCAAGCAAGCCAAACGTGTAAAATTGACTGTCGTATAGTATGGTCAAGCACAACAATTAATGCACTACGGGGTAAATCCCGTGGTATTTCGTCAAGTCAGTACAATGTCCAATGTCCGAAGGCGGCCGGTACAGTCCATGAATGCGACATGGTCGAAATCAGAGTCAAGATCAAGAAGTCGAGCGCCCGTTGTCTTCGCCTCACAGCACGATGGAGGTCAAAGCCCTCGCGACGAACAAAGCGAAGCACTAGCACAAGCCCAGTAAACAGAAGCCAGCCGCCACGTTCACCGCGCCCTGGTCTACGACGTACGTTGCCGGCGCTACTGGGGCCGGAGTTGCCACCGACGCTGTGTGTAGCATACACGCTCGACGGCGGGAGGTCCACGGCGTTCTGCATCGGCTGTGCGCTGAGCTCGCCCGAGCCGACCATCACCTGCACGCGGACCGACGGCACGACCGCAATGAATAGAACTGCGCCTCCTCCTTCTAAGCCATGTAGTTCAACAGCATCGTGCCCAAGTCCGCCTGCACCATCAGCTTGCCGGACGGAGGCAGGAACGTCAGTGGGTACAATTTCACGGAGAGGGTGCGTTGGAGGATCGGTGGAGAGGTGTGACGCTCGCGATCCTAAAGTGGAAACGGTGGCAACACAAGAGATAACGAAACTTAGAGCGCACGGCAGGAGACAGTTGTACGGGCTGCTTTTCTATTCCGTGTAAGCTAGAGTACCGTACTACACAGTAGCAGCTTTTATAGTCAGAGAGAAGCCGAAAACGGCAAGGAAATTTGTAAGTCTATGAGTCAGAGTGGGGATTTCGGAAAGTAGGAGGGAATTAGGTAATAAGACAGAAGACGAAAAAGGAACTTCTAGTAACACACAGTCACGCACGAAACCAAACCGTCACATCCGCCCTCCGAGTATCGTTGAACGCGACGATACTCCATCTAAGCCTCCAATATCTCCATAGCGGTTCCAGACGAAGACGATCCACCCGCAGCGCCATCTTCGGGAGGTTCAGGCCCTTTCTTTGATGATTCTTCAGTCCTCTCGACATTACTCGGCTTCTTGCCTCTCCCTCTCCCCTTTTCGTTCCTGTTCACATCGCAGTTGACTTCGCCCCACAAGCGCGGACGCTTGGCCCTTGCATTCGCTTCCTCTCGTTCAGCACGGCGCCGGGAATAGAAGTCTTGCTGGCGACCAGAGCGGAGAGCATTCTGCCAGAGTAAGGACTCGATGGCACGTTGTTGGTCCAACGTGTAGGAAGGGGGCGTAGGGGGCCTTTCAGGAATCAGGTAAGAGGTTGGTACAGGCTCACCAAGGACCACTGATGCCCCCGAGACTGTATCAAAGGTGCAGAAGCGATACGGGCAAAAGATATCCTCATTCCATAGGGCAGCAAAGGACTCGTAGCCGCCAGGAACAATATCAGTGCCACGGTTGAATCGACGGGTGCGCAGGAGCTGATCGAAGTTGCAGAAGAGGTGGACTTGATCTAGGTTGAAGACGTGGCGGTGACGGAGTCCGGGTCGGGTAAGCACCACATCGAGCTTGTCCGTACGCGAAAGATTGATGTTCTCGGCCATTATAGTAAGCAGTAGGGGTTCAGGGTGAATACCCAAAAGCGAGGTGATGGGGAGATCAGCGGAGTAGGCAAGTGGGGGAGTCGAATTAGATGGGAATAGGGTAGGATTAGGATGCGGTAGGATAGGACGAGAATGAAGCTTGCGCTGCTTGTAGCGGTGACGAGGGTGCGCTTTTATACCCCTCACGCACCCAGCCTTGACGTTCGAGACTTCAAGGCCTCCCAGGAAAATTTGGGGATCATCGGGAGGTTGTCCGACACCGTCCGGGAGCTGTGCCACACTCTCAATTCCGAGCGCCTCGAAATATGATTTAAGAGCATCCAAATGCTCGATCGTCCGGTAATTCACCCAGGTATGATCACCGGATTTCCAAACGGCCTCGAAAACCGCGTGTTCCCGGGATCCTCGATGAGTAATGATTTTATCGATCGCCCATTCATCATCCTTATTTTCGAATTCAGCGACTTGGTTATCCAACCGCCCTGGGAACAGGCGGTCATCGTTCGGCACATGAATCCGCAACAACGACGAGTGAAATACGTCGTGAATACCACGTCGCTTGAGGTTAGCCGGTAAGTCAATGCGATAAGAATTATTCTTAAAATCCCTAATAATTTTGTACGGTCCAATGAACTTAGGGGCAAGCTTACGAGCAAGTCCCTTAGGTAAGGATATGTTTTTAGTTGATATATAGACTAGATCGCCGTCAACGAATGGCGCCGGTTGTCGGCGTCGGTTCGCATTCCGCATCTGCTTAACACGCGCCGCAAGTATGCTATCATGGGCTGCCATGATCGCATTTTTCATGCGTTGTGCATATGCACGCACGCCGGGATACTCATCCTTGTGTGCATCATTCCAAATCATGGCACGCGGCATCCGACCGGTATTCAAGAAAAATGGTGCATATCCGGTGCTATCCGAACGGGCAATATTGATTGCAAATTCTATAGTGGGCAGTTTTGCGACCCAGTCTTTCTGGGTCGAGCCAACACACTGACGTAGCATCTGCGTGAGAGTTCGGTTTGCACGCTCGGTCGATCCATCCGATTCGGGATGGTACGCGCTTGACATACGGAGCTCGACACCAATCAGTTTATGAAGGTGAGCCCAAAATAGGCTTGTGAATAGTACGTCACGGTCACTGACGATGGCACGAGGCATCCCGTGATGCTTGTAGACCTCCGAAAACACAAGCTCAGCAACTTGCTTTGCAGTGTAGTTGGTGCGGCTCGGTATCAGATGCACCATACCCGTAAGTAGATCAATAACTGTGGTAATTGAATCATAGCTACTGTCTCTGTCCTTAGACTCGGGCAGAGGTCCCACGAAGTCAATACCAATTGCTTCCCAGGGAGAGCCTGGCACTGGAAGTGGGTTCAGAAGGCCATAGGGCTTTTGATTAGGGGGTTTGCTCCGTCGGCAAGTCTTGCAGCTGTCACAGTAAGTCTGGACATCCTTCGTCATAGACTTCCACCAAACATGATCTCTTAGTAGACCTAAAGTCTTGTATGTCCCTAGATGAGCTAGGAGAGAATGTGCGTGTGAGATCACAATCTCGCGCACATTCCGTCCATTTACTATGATTTGTGGTATGCACAGGAGCTTCTGCTGATGTTCCCGCACAAAGACCAACCCATTCTCCACTAGGAAGTTCTTGTACTGCTTCGGACCCTCAAGAATGTTCCGAAAGAACTTGTCTTCACCATATCGATTGCTTAACACTTCCAACAGATCAATTCCTTCAGTGCTCTCCGAGAGCTGTGCAAGAAACCGCTGTTCTGGGATTATGACTTCCGCCATCGGCGCGTTCGCTGGCGCTTCCCTGCTTACGCCCTCCGGCCGCTCCGCTGGCACCGGATCCAACGTTGATGTGAGCATTGGCGCTGGGTTGAATGTATCTGCACTATCTTCTCCTACAGGGCCCGGACTCTCGCCCTCCTGTCGTCCTTCACAGGGGCCATGAAGGATGACATGCTTGATACGACGTGCAAACTCTTTCGAAGTCTCCGGTCGTCCGGTCTCAGCGCCAGGCAACACCGTGCGAGTGCGCAAGTGTCGTACGGCCGTCGGCTGGGTAGCCATTGCCTCAAGACCAGTGAGAACAGGCATGGATATGGAGTGGGACTCCAATATGGCAGGTAGGTGCTCGTTGTCATCATGCACCGTGTACTCAGAAGGTGCACGCACAGTGCCCGGGCCGTCATGCGCATAAACGCGTGAAAGCGCATCCGCGAGCACATTGTCGACACCAGGAACATATTCGACCTCAAAGTCAAACTCAGCGATCTTTTCCAGCCAACGCGCTTGCCGGCCCGACAGGTTGCATTGATTCAATAGGTGAGTAAGTCCTTTATGGTCAGTTACCCAGGTGAAGCGGCAGCCGAGTAGGATGTCACGATGACGCATCATGGATTCAACACCGGCAAGCATTTCGATCTCGTGGACCGGGTAGTTCATTTGTGCGGACGACAACTTTGCTGAGTAGAATGCGGCCACGCGACCAGAGCGAAAATCCACCCCCTGCGTCACAACGCCCGCAACACCACCATGTGACCCGTCTGTGACCAGCCAAATACGTGGCGCATCGGCGGAGTAGTCGAGTGGTACGCGATGATGTGCACGGTGAGCATGGACCAGCCGCTTGATATCCTCGAACGCACGCTGATGGGTAAAGTCCCACTTGAAGCTGGCCTCGGATCCGGTCAGTGCAGTCAGAATGCCCATTGGAATCCGTATGGTCGCAATGTCGTCGGACAGATACCCCACGGAGCCCAGAAACCCCCGCAAGAGTTCCTTGTTAATCGGCACCTTCCAATTTATCACGGAATCAACCTTGTCCGGGTCCATCTGGATCCCGTGGTCATCAATGATCCGACTGAGGACCTTCATCTCAGAGCACAAAAAGCGAAGCCTTGTGGCACTGAGATAAAGCTTCTCTCGCTTCAGTATGTCTATCACCTGTTTACAGTGCTGGACATGTGCTGACAAGGTATTCGAGTAGATCACAACATCGTCCAGATACACATCCATGAAGGAGCCGATGTAGGGCCCAAAAATATGATTCATTAACGTCTGGTATGTAGCAACTGCATTACAGTCACCTTGCTGAAGAACCAGACTCACCATATTTCCATCAGGTGTGGTCATTGCCGTCCGCTCAACATGAGCAGGATCAATGTGTATCTGTTCGTACGCATCTTTTCCATCAATCAGAGTCCGGTACGGCTTCCGAGCAAGACGCCGCAAGATTCCTTCCATATCCGGAAGCGGAGAAGTGACCTTCAGCATGTTGGCGTTGCGCTCACGCAGGTCACAGACTATGCACAAACGCGGCGGAATTCCCTTGACTCCCGTGCCCAGTTTCGTGAGGAGCAGCATCGGCGACGTGTTCCGGGCATTTGACATGCGCCAACGCCCAGAATGAAGGTATGCATCACGCTTCTTGATCCACAATGCTCGCAGGGGATCAGGACACTTAGACGGCCGCCACAAATAAATCTTCGAGGGATCCTTCAAAGGGATGGTATGGTTGATCTCACGTAGCGGTGGTAAAGGTGAGTCGCTAGCATCCATACAGATCGGCGCCGCATACTCACATAGCAGTCGTCTAGCAGCTTCAAGCTGGTCCTCAAAGATGTCCGCGGCATGTGACTCAAGGACGCGAACACGTTTGCCCTCAATTGGAAGCATTGTTGCACTTCCAACCACTACAGTTGTAGGATTCAGGCCCAGGACAACCTGATGTTGGAACAAAAAGGGTGTCCCGAGGATCAAATCATAGTTGAGTACATTGATTATATCAAAATATCGTTCCTCACGAATACTTTGATACTCTAGCTGCACTTTGCAGCCATAATTGATCTTTGCGCGAGAGCCTTGCACGGCGAGTTGAACCGGCAAGGCCTTTTCGAGCTCGAACGTCTTAACGCCAAGCTGATGTGCTATTTTTGCAGACATGAAGTCTGACAGCGAGCCGGTGTCCAGAAGCGTTCGCGCGGGGTGACCATTCACATTGACGACCACAATGACAGGCTCGGGTATCAATCTGTGGAAGTCACGAGCAGCCGCGGCATTGCCCTGAATAGCCTTCAGCGGCGGTGTATTCGAGGTGCCAACGGCATTTAATTCAACCGCGGTCAGAACCTTTGGTTCAAAGAACAGTCTAGCTAACTCACCCTCCAGGTCTTCTAGCCCAAAGGTCTTATCACCAAGAATCCGCTGAACCTGACATGCATACCAGTCAGGTAAGTCCATATATACATTTTCCAATATGTGATTTGGGCAGTTAACACACAATGAAAGATAATTGTCCTGTATGAGGATATAACCCGCATATTGAAAACACGTGAAGTGAACGCCGCGTTCGGGTGACACGGCGTGTTCAGGATAAGGCACATATTTATTTAGCGTCAGCGCTGCCTCAATGCTGAGCACATCCCCCATGCAGTCTTCAGAGTCAGCATGTGCGAAATCCTCTGGTGGTAAGCCAAGTTGATTCCGAATTTCGATGCAGAACCACTGAAGCATATTGAACAAAGGGTCATGGAGACATGTCGAGCTCACGAACAGGTCATCGCAGTCGTAGTCGTGCAAGACAACATACTGCGTCGGCGACACGCAATACACTGTAAAGGACCAGTCCTCTGGAGCATCTAAGCTGTAGGGACCACGGGACTCCAGCACATGTGCTGCTCGTAAACCGTACAAGTCACCAAGCCAGGTTCGGACTCGCCCTCCGCATCGGGTGATGGGCAGCTCCAGATCAACAGCGCCGTCATCGTTCACCGATGAGCGCTGTCGTGCACCAAAATGGATTGGTACTCGAACATGGCAATGTGACCATTGATCAGCACATCTCAAGTCTGGCACCACTAGCATCTCATACTCATTAGGAAAGGATGTCAATATTCCAGTAATCCTACAAAAGAAGTACTACACAGAATCAGATCTATACTACTTCTTCAGGCCCAAAAGAAATCCTCATCCTCCCTAAATATAGTAGTCAAGAGATGGGATGTACCAAGGCACCGAATCACATAAAGGCGTTTGCGATATAATCGTGGAAACCGAGTATGGAAACGTCGCAGATTGAATAATGTGCGGAGAGGGACATGGTCATCATTAGTAATGCGCCGAAGAAGTTGCTCGAGATAGCTCTCCCCGAGATAGAGAATGAACGGTCAGGATAACCGATATGTACCGAACGGCCATCACTCCGAAGTCGTCCCAGTACTCGAATATCATGACGAATCTGCCTAGCCCCGATGTCGAGTGCATCAGCAACAGCCCGAGAATGAACGATGAAGTCGTAGCGAGTTTCAGCAGAGAGTTCAAAGAAGGACACTATATCAATCGAAATGGCTAATCAGTAGCTTGCTCAATTAGTTACAATGAGCAAACTACGCAGGCAACTGACTGTTGGAATAAACGTATTGTGATACGAATCAAATCTATTCCAACTATAAAGTCAACAAGATTTCATTGATATACTTATCACCAATAATCCTATAACATACCTATTGTAAACACAATTGGCAATGTTAGGTGACAGCGAAGTTAAGTGCTAGTTACTTATCAAAAGGATTACGCAGTGTCAACCATATTGAGAATATGTCACGTGTTATGACCTATATCCATTAATTTCGAGCAACAAGGCTATGTACGAATATGGTCAATGTCGATTACATTTCGTCATTATATCCTCATTTATTTCGTCCACTGTCAGTTACTCCCAACTTTCGTCATGATTCCAAGCAGTTCTCTATATGAACACCCTCTCTCTCAAAGTGTCACTTATGAAGACACTAACGCATTAGAAGAGGAGACTATAGCAGAAGAAAGTGAGAAATCAGAAGAGCATATCGATGAAGAATTAGAAGATGGCCTTTACGCTCCCCCACCCAAGCCGGTAATACAAAGACCTGCAGGAAAGAGAGCATGGCAGAAAAGGAGTTATCAGATTGGTCAGAAGATAGGATGGAAACCACATCATCGAGACAGCATACCCTTGCGAGTTTCCATGATGAAGAAAATAATGATAAAGAAGCAAGCTGCAAAAGAAAGTGCAGGATAATTAGGGACACATCTATGCTATGCAAAGACTTATCCCATTCCTCTCTATTTGCACACATTTGTCATTACTCAGCACATTTCACCAAATCCATATCATATAATCTGGATTGGATCAGCAAATGGACACTGTGGCAACTGTGACATGGACAAATAGACCTGTGGCTTCATATTCATGAACATTCCGGAATAGCCTAGCAGAGAAGAAGTTTCTGGAACTTTCCAGAAGATTACAGTCTTCAAAAGAAGGACTTTAATCGAAATTTCTACTTCAGAATGTCCTGGAATAATCCAGAAGCTCAAGGAAATTTCCAGAATATTCTGACAGATTCCAGAATAACATAGGATCATGGAGAACATCCTAGGAACTTATAGAACCTGGGAGAATTGTCCAGAAGGAGACAGAACTGTGCAGAAAGTACTAGCAGGTTAGAGATGCTTCCAGCAACTTCCAAAAGCCATTCGTCAGCAGGAAAATTGGTGGATTGGTAAGCATTGGGAGTGGATTGGTAAGCAAGAAGGGGATTAGTCAGCCATAGAATAGAATAGAATAGAATAGAATGGAAGGATTCAGGAGGGTATATAAGGGTGAGCGAAAAATCGCCGTAATCATTCGAATATATTCTTCCCCCCCCAGATTCCTCCCTCAGTAGCACTCCCTCACAATTTATATTCTTTCTCTTAACTTGAGGCACATCAGAAGTATTGCCTAGGCCCATCTGCTTACTAAGTATTGACCTGGATTGTTAACTTGCCAAAGCAAGAGACTTTGGAAGTGCAAGTTCAGGCAAAAGGTTGAAGATTGTCAAGACCTTTGTTAGGACAGAGTTCTGTCGCAAAGGAAGTTACCTAAATTGTCAACTGTCCAGACAAGAGATTCTGGAAGCACAAGGTTAGGAAAAGAAGATCAGAAGTTACTGACCTAGATTGTTAGCTTGCCAAAGCAAGAGACTTTGGGAGCGCAAGTTTAGGCAGATTAGTTGTCAGACCTTTGTTAGGACAGAAGCCCTGTCGCAAAGGCACTAGGTGAGCAGTGTTAAGAAAGAGTTTGTTATTGTTTGGATAGTTGTCCTGTGAGTGGATTGAGGAGTATAAGTCTCTGGAAAGAAGTCCAGGAGCATTTCCCCATTCACCAGGCGGAATTCGTCGTAGTAGCAAAGTACTGCACCAAGGCAGTGACTTTGTAGGAAGTTTGTAGTGTACTGACAGAGCAAGCTATTTAAGTCAAGCCTTGCTATTGTTTCTAGTCCCCATAGGTATATTTTAGTAATCGAACACCGTAGAACGAAACCACAGAGCATTGTGATCCTTGTGAAAAGTAGAAAGTACGCTTTCACAACCGAACTCGACTGAGCCTCTGTCCGGAAAAGTAGGAAACCCCGTCAAGCTTGGTGCACCCGTCATTTCTAGGAAATAACCCCTCGCTATAAAACAAATATTACTCTCGTCAGATAGTCTTTTGATTGTTTGGTAAAAGTAGTGGTTGTTTAATACCGATCGCTGGAAATACACGACAGCGCGACGGTGCTGAGTCAGGCATCACGATAACTTCGTCAGGACTCAAGGGGGTGGGGGTCTCAAGCCTGGGTGAGTCCTCGCAGTCCTCTGCCATCCAAGGCTGACTGTCCCATCTTTTCTCAAAGTCCGGACACTCCCCGAAGTCGCTCGAGCGTGACGACAGGTCGTCGTCCGTGACGCTTCGCAGCGCGGGCATATCAGCATACGGATCCCACGCTTCCAGCCCAGTGTCTCCCTCTACCAGACCAGATGAGGAGTTTATGGAAGAAGGTGAGTCAAGAACATTTCCTAATTCAATATTATTGAATTCTACTTCTTCTATGGTGGCTGTGGATTCTGCCAGGCCGCGCAGACGTTCTGCGTCATCGAATGCGACGTCCATGTTGAACGTCGACAGACTGGGAGCGCGACCACGATTCTCAGACTTCACGGTGCGTGCTGATGGGCAGTTACGTGACAGATGACCCATTTCTTTACAGATGAAGCATTTGCCAGCTGCAAGCAGCTCAGCGCGCTCCTTATCTGACATGCGGGGCTTGCTGGAAACATTCAGACTGCTAGAAGTCACCGCGGATGATCGAGATTGGGAAGGGGGATTCCCCGATGGTATGTTCGTCTGTTTCTGACCAAAGCGCTGTCCATACTGACCTTTCCGCTGTTGGAAATTCCGACGCTTGGCATCGCCGGACAGATTCTGCGCTCACGACGAGCCGTCAGGCGGAGAAGCCGTGTGCGGTCCCGAAGCATCTTGGCCACCCCGAGACGATTTCTTCTCCACACCATCAATTGCCTTCCGAGCAATCTCCGCAATCTCTGCGGCCTCCTGCACCTGTTCCCAGGTGGCTGTAGCTGGATTAAGGTGCGCTCTCCAGAGCTCACCCTGGATCCAACCCTTCAGGCCAAACCACAGTTTATTCACCTTCATTTCCACAGGCATTTCACCGACCATCAAGAACAATCCTTTCAGGTCAAATACGAATTCATGTACGGTACGATTACCTTGTTCCGCATGTTCTAATTTCTCCCTCATTTTCTGACGAAAATCGACAGGGAAACAGAAGTTGAATAGCTCAACAAACAATCGATGCAGTGTCCAAGAGCTTGGGTCGTCGGACACGGAGCTGACATAGAAGTCGTACGCCTTGCCGTTCAAGAAGTATGATACCGCATTCACCTGGCGTCGAGGCTTAATATGGTATCCCTCGACATAGGCCGAACATTCCTGTATAAACTTATGGAATGTTTGGACGTCTACAGCGCCGCCATACGACTTTGGGTCTCGGGGCTTCAAGACAGGTCCCTTTGACCGTGAACGACGCCGCGAATGGCTCCTTCGCCCCCGGTGTCGAGAGTGGTGAAGGCGACGGCGGCGGCGTCGGCGCCTCCTATCCTTACGGGTACCAGCTGAACTGGCCGAATCAGAGCTGGAGGAGCTTGGACTCGAGGGATCAGACGGTGAGTTGCTCTCATCGCCTGAGTTCGACGAAGACACTGATGAGAGGGTGTCCATGCCCGAGCCGCCTCGTTGAAGGCGTCCAAGATTCTTGAATGCCTTCGCGAGACAGCTACTGGGTTCAAGTTGAGTGGCTGGCCGCAGAGCATCATTCGCGGTCTTCCCAGTCCTCACCTCCCTCACAGCGCGTGTCCGTCTAATAGCTTTGCCCACTAGCGCATCAGCCGGCGTAGGACGAGAAGTTGCCGGCGCAACTGAAGCAACAGTCCGAGCGGCAGCCCGGTTGGTGGGTGAGTCAGTGACCTTCTCGGATGACTTCTCCAGATGCTGACCAGCTAGCGTAGGGGCCTCGGATGACGCGCGCGAACTTGATAGCCTTAGACATGATATCTCGGCCTCGAGTTTCGCAACCTTGTTCAAGCAGCGCCGCCTCCCGCTGATGGCCACGCAAGTCTTGCATTGCAGGCGAATCCTCGTGGGAAGTGTCCGAGGTGACGGAGACAGCTCCGTCGAGTCGTTCTCGGCTGAAGCCTCTCTCCACTGTTCAAGTCGGTCTTGTGGTCCAGCAGCACTCAGCTGCTGAATATATTTCTTATTCAACTTCTGTCGGGAAGCATACCCCTCCAGTTCACGACGTTGTGCATCAGGGTTGAGTTCTCGTGGGTCTATACCCACGTTACCCCAGTTCAGAGGGTCTACGGTCTTACCCTTGTCCTTCGAGGGACCCTCTCCACGAGAGGACGTATCACTCACAGGGCTAGGGCTCGCGCCACACGTTTGACGGCGAGCGACGGCTGACCCGTACTGACGGACTCAACAGCTCGGGTTCGTCTCAAGTGAGGAGGGACATCGCAGCCGACCTCGCGAATGGGAGAGTCCCAACTTTTGCTGCGGCGGTGGCATCTAACAGGAGTCCACGGGCCTCCGCCGTCGTCGAGTTCTTCATCCTTGATGGCTTGTTCGACGGCAGACTCCTCCACAACATCATCAGGATTAGAAGCAAATATATTGCTGGTTGGACTCCCCACAGGAGTCGTAGAAGCCATCGGAGCGCTAGGCTCCGGACTGGCCTCCTCGATGGTGGTTAAACCGACCGAGGGACTTCTCAGAGTGACTGCCCGGCTGTACAACAGCCCCGGTTTCACTCTGGCTCTCTCACTCTCGGAGTCTGACAGTGGCGTCAGTCCGCTATCAAGTGATGCGTCAGTATTCGGGGTGCTAGTGAGTTGGAACTCACCTGGAATCGACATGGGTGCGAGTGGAGCTGCAGCTGCTCGAACCTTTCCCGAGCGAAGGTTATATCTAGGCATAGTTCAAGGTGTTGATGTAGAGTGAGACAAGAATTCAAAGTAGAAGCAGGTAGTTCTAGTTGCCAGAAGGTCAGAAGGCCCAAGATGATCAGTCTCGAGAGAATCCTAGACGCAGCGAGCAAGTTATAAGGAGTAGGTTGAAAGCCGAAAGTAGAGTAGCCGTGAGACTGTCAAAAAGATGTGACGCTCGCGATCCTAAAGTGGAAACGGTGGCAACACAAGAGATAACGAAACTTAGAGCGCACGGCAGGAGACAGTTGTACGGGCTGCTTTTCTATTCCGTGTAAGCTAGAGTACCGTACTACACAGTAGCAGCTTTTATAGTCAGAGAGAAGCCGAAAACGGCAAGGAAATTTGTAAGTCTATGAGTCAGAGTGGGGATTTCGGAAAGTAGGAGGGAATTAGGTAATAAGACAGAAGACGAAAAAGGAACTTCTAGTAACACACAGTCACGCACAAAACCAAACCGTCACAAGAGGTCACGGGCATCTCCGACCGCAAAGGGAAGAACTCCCAGGTCGGGTTGTTCTGCAACGTATCATTCACGAACCCTTCCCCGTCGTACCGGCCGATCTGCGAGGCGACGTTAGCGGTGGCGTGCTTGGGTGAGAGGAGGGAAAGGATGCATGATGGTCACGTCTTCCAAGGTTTCGCTGGAATGGCATAGTAAGTGGGGCTTTAATCGATAAATACCATTGATAGTCTACACAGTACTTAGGACACCATCTCCGGGAGCTTATGTCGGTCGTTGGCGTCCAATCACAGGATGACTCGTTGCACAGATCGAGCAAACTGGAAATGTGCCTCCGGTAAGTATGATGACCACCCAAACATGAGGGTGTAGTTGCCGTAATGGGTTCGAAGAAAAGTTAAGCTCGACCAATACGATACTAGGATGAGACCGGAGATGCACGCTCGAAGAACCCCCCAATGGACCACTTCCCCGCGTCGACCTGTCTCATCCGATCCTCGCCACCGCACGAATGATGCTTCGCTGCCCGATATTGGTTGGCATCCACGGTTTCCGCACGCGCGCATTTTACGCTATGCACTTGCGGCTCTGGAAGACGATCACTAGGAGTCTATGCTGCACGACGCACGCGCCGCGTTGGAGGCGGTATCAGTGCGCAGCTGCACTGCTCGAATTAAACCCGTGTACACTCTGTCCACACGACGAATGCGCACACAATGAACACAGAGCCGCAGACTACACAGGACTTGGCATATGCCACCTTACAGCGCGAAGACTGCATCCGTGCCAAGCGCCACGCGGGACGCGTCAAATGCATCCAGAGCACACGGTACATCTCGCAGCGAGTCCTTTGAATTAGTCATCCATTCTTCTATCTGCTTTATCTACCCATCGTACAACACATCTCGAGAACATGCCCCCCTTCCCCAACCATGTCATCAGGAAAAGTTTCCAGACACCTGTAGAACTATGTAGGCTATATAGAGTTGGTTGCAGGTGTTGCCACTTCATGGAAATGGTGTGCTCTGTAGCAGTCCCTACATCCTCTGTAGCACTCTGTAGCTTAGCACAGCCATTATGTTTGGCAATAGAATGTATGGTAGGCAATGTGGTCTACCCACTCTACTCAACTATGTAGTACAATATACCTTTGCATGTCCATATGTTGCCAGAACATCATCCATGGTCACCCACACATATTCACCATCAAGCCACCACAATCAATTTATTCATGAACTACATACATATTTCACATGAGTCTGACTAGTCAGTCTCACCATAGAGTTTCAGTTGGACAGGTGCATCTGTCTCATTAATTATATAATCAATGATTAAAAATGCAACAAGGAGGACTTGAACCCATGACTTCCCACAACATGCAAGTGTAACACATTCATGCAACTAACCACTACACTACAAAGGTTTTATATACTTATAATATTCATCAAATTTATAACATCTATATTCATCATGCCACTCCAAGATGTTCTGCTGAATATCTCCTTCAAATATTCATCAACTCTCTTCATTTCTTCACTTTCTTGATCACATATATTTTTTGTTGAGCAAAATATCTTATGAAAAGTATATCATTTTTGAAGACTGATGGATGTAGGCTCAGCCACACTGCATTTTCTTCCCCCTGCTCCTCCATTAAGTCTGCATGGATTATCTTCACCAGAACCTTGCACTAGTATTATCATGTTACCCTAATATGCTAGCAGCCAGCATTGTAATGTCGTCTAATATAATAGGTCCTGCTGTAACAAATTTCCCAATTTTGAACATAGACGCCCAGTAGGTGCTGGGACGCGTCGCGTTGATCACCTGCAAGATCAGGTGATAGATAGAGGAACGAGTGTCATATCGATGACATTGATTGGTGAGCGGATGAGTAAGACAGTATTGTGGGATAGTAACCATATGTACACAAATGGACCTTGCTATTTAAGACTGGTTTTGCTACCTGGAACATCAGCTTGTTCAACTTCGTTGAACACTATGCTTTCGTTACCAGGTAAAGTTTTGTATTTAGTTATGTACGATTATGCTAACTTTGTTGAACACTATGCTTTTGTTACCAGCTTACGCTTACCGAAATCGTCGTACGAATGCCTGTACCAGATAGTAAGCCTACTAGTCGCGGTTTTGGGTTATTCATTACAGTTTGAACGAGCTGCTTACCGGCCCTCCCCACCTGCCAGTGACTTCTATCACTCGATACCAGGAAGGCGGTTGGGTGACCGTCATTGCGCACAATGACCCTGTAGTCGGAGCCCAAGTCATTACCGAGGACGAGGTAGCCAAGGTCATTGCAAGGGCTGCACACTTCATAGAAGAAGTGCCCACCTTTCCTCGTCCCATCCCCCAAGAAACCAGGAACGAGTTTCCTACCGAAATCGCCAGGAACCCTCATGATGCCGCGCTCGAACGTCGGAGCATCGAACATTTCGAAGAGACCCACGCTCTTTATGTCGACACCAAGAACGACTGGAAGCCCCAGGAGTCCATCGCCACCACTATCCCATCGCTGACGGCACATGCATTCAAGGTTTTTCCCTCGCAGTCCTCACCACCATGGGACTCGACCAATTTAGCTTCCAACGCGACCGCGCTTGCATTGACGACCTCTGCTTCCACGAATCTGCCCGCAGAGTCCCCTACGATGCTCGCCTCACCCTCCACCTCCTCTCTATTTACCTGGAGAAGGTGTTCATTTACCTTGACGACAACCATCCTCTTCCCTTGTGGGAGATTTTTGACTTAATTCGCTTCCACTTCGCCTTTCGTCAGATTTACCACGCTCACGATAGCATGTTCAATTCAGTGACAAACACTGCAGACCTCGCCAAGCTTCTTTTTGAGATGAATGTGCAGTATTGCGAGAAGTACTGGTTGTAGGATGAGAATCGCAGCGGCTCCAGTATTGTGTACAAAGATTGTATTCACTCCGTGCGCTTGAGAAAAGAACTTTCATTTGTGGCACATGTCTAATCCCATAATCGTCCTTATCATTACGCAAACTGTTGTCACCATCGCCTCAATTCTTTGCATCGTTAGCCTCTTCTATTACCTCCTCCGAACCTACACCGAGGTTCATATACGAGTCGCAAGAACTCCCCAGACAGACGGAACGAATCTTCAGCCCACGCCCCTGGCTCCCACCTATCCGGACAAGCCTCATGGACATAGCCAGACCATCCGAGAATCCGTGGACGCCCGCGGAAACCATGGCTGCTCCTCCTCCTCCTCCTCCACAAACTCAGGCCCAACAAGAACTCAAAGCATTCGTGACCAGGGTGGTAACAAACCTTCTCAGGGAGGGCCTGAACGATCATACCCGCCATATCACGACACTCGAGGAAGACTCGATCTCCCTAAACAGATCGGTGAACGCCCAAGTAGAACGAGTGAATGGACTCGAGAACGAGAACAAGAGCCGTATCGCGGATGTAGTCACTCTGGTAGACAGAGCATCGAAAGCCGAGGCGAAGGCCCTTCAAGCTGACCAGGTCATCCAGGAACTCTGGGACGACATAGCTTCATTGAGATTGTCGATCAAGAATCTCAAAGAGCAATGTCTCGCTCTCAAACACCCTCAGTCCCGAGGAAGGCCACGCTCTTGTACACCCAAATGTTCGAGCCCCAACGTTTCTTACCGGTCCACCTCCCCAATCCCAGACCCACAACTTCATTTACTCTCTCCTCCATGTCGCTTGATGTCCCCACTCCCGACTACAAAAGAGCCCGACGCTCCACGCGAGGGCACTATGCATAAACCCAAGCTCTTGCTGCCCACATCCTTTGCAAAGTCCACGAAAGAAACAACGGCAGAGCAATGGATGAAGTCGTGGGAGACGTACTTCATTTATTACGAAGTGGAACATTCAAAGGACCACATTGCACTGGTCCTCAGTTTACTTAGAGAAGGAGCCCTAGACTGGGCATCATTGTACAGTGACAAATTTAACCAAGGTGCTTTTGTCGGTATGTGGGAGAAGTTCAAGGAAGAATTTCTCGGACAATACGGACGCCTCGACTCGCAATTCGACGCACAGCAAGTGCTAATGCGCCTTCGTAATGATGGGACGGTGCAATCCTATGCTGAACACTTCCGTCACCATGCCCCTCTATCCGGACACAACAACCAGACTCTCCTTTCGCTCCTTCGAACCCAAATCAAACAATTGATTCGAGATGCGATCGCCGGCCATGAGACGCAACCGGCTACCTGGGAGAAGTACCTTGAACGGGCCCAACGAGTGGACCAGACCCGCAGCACTTACGCCCACCCTGGATCATCATCACAGCAGCCAAAGACGGCTGCCTATCATCATCCTAATGCGCAGAGTTTGTCTTACCCCGCCCCAACTCATGCCCGCGACCCCAATGCAATGGACATTGATCGCGCAGCAGCATGTGCAAAGGGCACGTGCTTTGTATGCAGCAAGGTGGGCCATCTGGCAAATGCATGTCCAAACAAGAAGCCCAGCGGGAAGTCGATTCGTGACATGAGTGTTGATGAGCTAATCTGCCTTGTAGGACAAGAACTCGTCGAGGAGAAGAAGAAAAAAGCAGTTGACAAAGGCAAGCAGAAGGAAACTGCTAAGGAGCCTGAATCGTCCGCCAAGATCGAGGAGATAGGAGCGATTGGAACGTCATCATCGTGGGACACGGATTTTTAGAGCAGCCTCATGTCGTCCCTGCTGACGTGAAGGCCTTTCTCTCTCGCAACCGCTATAACTGTATTAGTGTAACTGAGATATTGAAAAGTCATCAGAATTTTGATCTCCCAGTTACTGTAAGTGGCAGCAAGGGATCCGTAAAAACGCAGGTGCTTCTAGATTCTGGAGCATTCTCAGTATTTGTTCACGAAGACTTTGTGCACAAGCACAACGTTGGAGTGAAGCCACTCAAAAAACCCCTGGTCATCTATAATGCAGACTGATCTGAAAATGAAGGCGGACCAATTCAAGTCTATATGGTGTTGAAGTTGAAGATAGGTGATCATGAGACAGAGGTCCCCATGCTGGTGACCAATGTAGACGATCGGGACCTGATTATCGGCCTCGACTATATTCGACAGCACAATCTGGAGATAGACTAGGATGCCGGAACTTTGAAGTTTACTAGGTGTCCACAAGAATGTGGGTTGAGGTTTGCGAAGAAAGAAAAGAAGAAGCCACAGACTAAGGAGGAAGCTGAGCGAGTCTTGGCGTCAACGAAGGGACTTCGTATGGCCGAGACAAATAACATGAAAGTCCCATCGCGGCCTGCTTGGGAAGAATGAATGGAGTTAGAAGAAGAGTTTGTTCATGCGGACGATGAAATTCCCCTAGGATATCACTATTCGAAGCGATATTGGGAGTTTTACAAAGACATGGTAGCCTGGTATGAGGTTGACTCGCATGACCCTGAATCTAATGCTGTTTTGGACCAATGGGTAGAAATCTGCGCTAAGTACACCAGGTCGCAGGAGATCGAAGAGGCGGCTCAAGCAGGGAAGCGGAAGAAGGAATGGAAGGAGATCGTCCCAGACCACCTTCACGATTTCGAAGACGTCTTCTCTAAGGCGGCCAGTGAACGCTTCCCTATGAGCAAGTCTTATGACCACGCGATTGACTTGATGCCGGACCAAAACTTGCCACCCATCTCGAAGGTTTACCCCTTGTCACCGGAAGAAACCCGCCAATTGGATGAGTTCTTCGACGAAAATCTCCGAAAAGGTTACATCCGTCCATCCAAAAGCCCCGTCGGTGCAGCAGTCTTCTTTGTGAAGAAGAAGGACGGATCTCTTCAACTCGTCCAGGACTATCGGAAGTTGAACGCAGTCACGGTCAAGAACTGCTATCCGCTTCCGCGCATCAGCTCATTGATCGATCAGCTGAAGGGTGCCAAGTATTTCACGAAGCTGGACCTACGTTGGGGATACAACAATGTGCAGATTAAGGATGGCGATCAGTGGAAGGCAGCTTTCAGAACACATCGAGGACTGTTTGAACCAACAGTCATGTTCTTCGGCCTTCACGGTTCTCCAGGAACGTTTCAAGCGATGATGAACGAGATTTTGAAGGATCTCATTCTCAAAGGGCATGTGGTGGTTTACCTCGATGACATTCTCATTTTCACCACCGACCTTCATACCCATCGACATCTCACAGCGAGGTGCTTAAATGCTTACGAGACAGAGACTTATTCTTGAAACCGGAGAAATGCTTGTTTGAAGAGCTGTCTATCGACTACCTCAGCATGATCATCTCGCAGAACTCCGTCTCCATGGATCCAAAGAAAGTCGAAGGAGTTCTCAATTGGCCGGCACCCAAGACAGTCAAGGAAGTTCAAGCCTTTCTAGGTTTTGCGAATTTCTATCGACGCTTCATTCAAAGCTTCGCGAATGTTTCTAAGCCATTGAATGTCTTAACTTGGAAAGGCTTTAAATGGCAATGGGAACAAGAACAGCAGAACACTTTCGAGACCTTGAAAAGTGCATTCACCTCAGCACCCATTTTAAGACTCCCAGATCTGGATCAGCCATTCAGATTGGAGACAGATGCTTCGGATTTCGCGACAGGTGCTGTTCTTGAACAATGAGATGGAGAAGGAGCTTGGCACCCCATCGCCTTCTATTTCAAGGGGCTGAACGAACACGAACATAATTATGAGATCTATGATAAGGAATTGCTCACCATCATTTGTGCCCTGGAAGAATATAGGCACTATCTCGAAGAAGGTCCCCACCCCGTTGAAATTTGGTCAGACCATAAGAACCTTGAATACTTTCAAAAGGCTCAAGATCTTACGTGCAGACAAGCTCGTTGGTCGCTCTACCTCACCCGATTCAATTTCATGATTCATCATCATCTGGGAAAGACTATGCAACGAGCCGATCTGCTATTGCGTAGAACTGACCATGAAGAGGGGGTCGCCTTAGACAACAGGGACAAGGTCGTGCTAAAGGCGGAATACTTCCAAGCCCGCGCTATCCAACCCGGTCATGCATCTATCGTCTCTGACCAATCTCTACTCGATCGTATTCGTGAGGCTCTTACATGCAATGAAATCGTGATGGAACTGATCCAAAAAGCAATGGCCCATGGCCCACATGAACTTGCTACCGGTCTACAAGACTGGAATGTGGACAATGGTCTACTGTTACACCGAGGAAAGGTCTACGTGCCAAAAGATGACACCATTCGTAAGGAGATCATTCAGTTACATCACGATCATCCTACCGCTGGTCATCCAGGACGTTGGAAGACGTACGAACTCGTTAGCCATAACTATTGGTGGCCAGGACTCTCAGTGTATGTCCAGAATTACGTCGACGGCTGTGATGCTTGTCAGCGTAACAAAATGTTTCCTCGACAACCGTATGGTCCGCTCCAACCCAACAAAATTCCAGACCAACCTTGGGATGTCACGACGGTGGATCTAATTACGGGATTACCAGAAAGCAGTGGTCACGACACAATTATGGTTGTCGCTGATCGAATGATGAAACGAGCACGTTTCTTCCCCGTTCATGGTACGATCAACGCCCAAGAAGTCGCCGAGGTATATTATCGAGAAATATGGTCGCAGCACGGATTGCTGAAGAAAATTATCTCGGATCGCGGAACTCAGTTCACGTCTTGAGTCTTTCAAGAGCTGTGCAAAATTCTTGAAATAACTTCTGCTATGTCTACCGCTTATCACCCACAAACTGATGGACAAACGGAATGGATAAATCAAGAGCTCGAACGATACTTGCGTATTTACTGCAACTTCCGTCAAGATGATTGGCACGACAAACTTATCGAAGTGGAATTTGCATACAATAATCAAGCTCACAAGTCTACAAAGATTTCTCCATTCTATGCGGACTTCGGACGTCATCCACGAGCAATGCCAGATCTTGTCACAGCGGTACGACACCCGGACTTGGACACCCTGATGCGCGAACATGAAAACACTCGAAAGGAATCATGGGTGGTGCTACAGCTTGCAGCAGATCATATGAAACGTTACTATGATCAACATGTACAGGATACACCTCAGTTCAAGGTCGGTGATCTAGTCTGGTTGGATGCCCGCAACATTCGTACCGAACAACCGAGCAAGAAGCTGAGCGCAAAACATCCTGGGCCATTCGAAATTCTCAAACAAGTCTCGCCGCTCAACTTCAGACTTAAACTCCCCCGAACCTGGCGTATTCACCCCGTATTTCATGCATCGTTATTGTCCGTCCACAAGATGGATCAAATTCCAGGCAGGAAACTGACGAAACCTCGGCAGTCATCATTGAAGGAGAACCCGAATATGAGGTTGAAAAGATTCTCGATTTGCGGATGTCCCGTAATCGTCTTCAATACCTCGTGAAATGGGTAGGATACCCCGAGTCTGAAAATTCATGGGAACCCCGCTCCAATCTTGACAATGCCGCCAATCTCATTGCTGATTTCCACTAAACACATTCATCCGCTCCACGACAAATCAGCCAATTATCAATGGACAATATGCACTTCCAACCACTAATTAACTATACTGTCATTGATAAACTGCCCGGGATTTGGACAAGAGGCAAAATCATTGGTTGCAAAGCTCGTCCGGAGAAACTCGCCTGAAGAGGGGGTAATGTAACAAATTTCCCAATTTTGAACATAGACGCCCAGTAGACGCTGGGATGTGTCGCGTTGATCACCTGTGAGATCAGGTGATAGATAGAGGAACGAGTGTCATATTGATGACATTGATTGGTGAGCGGATGAGTAAGACAGTATTGTGGGATAGTAACCACACGTATGCAAATGGACCTTGCTATTTAAGACTGGTTTTGCTACCTGGAACATCAGCTCATTCAACTTCGTTGAACACTATGCTTTTGTTACCAGCTTACGCTTACCGAAATCATCGTATGAATGCCCGTACCGAATAGTAAGCCTACTAGTCACGGTTTTGGGTTATTCATTACACCTACTAGATTATCTTCACGACCCTGCTATAACTTAGAAACCAACAAATGTTTTTTATATTCAAATATCTCCATATATAGTAGGGATGCTGATATGATATTCAACACACCCATATTCATATATTGCCGGGTTTTCACCAGATATAGCATTTGTCATATGTTGTGAAAATATATCACATTTGGTATATTTTAATTTCAGTCACCATATGTTTTTCTCTTTATTACTGCCTCAAATTGATGCAAATGTTTTTTATCTTAGGTTCATATAAAAGCACTCATTGAGTGAAATTAGAATATGTACATAGTTTTCTGTGATATTAAAATAAAAACATATCATTCTGAACAGTCACCCCAGAATGTTCTGCTCAATTCCTCCCTCAAATCTTTACCAAATCTCTTGCTTCCTTCATATCCTTGGTTGCCTGAATGTCCCATTTAATGTTCTGAAATTACTTTAGCAGATTATACCATGGAAAACATATCATTTCTGACAGCTACAGGCTCATCCACATTAGAATCTCTTCCCCTTCTCTCTCAATACTTCATGGATTCCCTTCATTTAACATTTCCCTTAGTCTCTATTTATATGTAATTTAATTAAATGTACAGCAGAGAGCCCCAAACAATGATGAAATCTCATCTTTCCCTGGCAGGTATCTCTCCTAAATTGGGAAATTAACACTAAATAGATTCTAGAATGCATGCCACCATCTAAAGAATGTATTTGATCTGAATAAGATGATATTTATGCTGAAGCAATCCATTCATTACTTGCCTCACAATACACAGAACAACCTTGAGTGATAGTTGTCACACTGATCACCCAATATCTATTCATATGGTTGCTATTTTTTGTATTCTTTTATGTACATATTTTAAATTCTATACATCTCTCAGAATAGTCTTATATCTGACTGTTTGAGGCATGATTGACAATGCTGGACTCCAAACATTAAAATCTGATACACTCTGCTAGGGAACTTTATAGCAGTTTTACAAATGTAAAAAGCTTCATAAATATAGCAATCATATGTACCTACAATACACAATAAACATTAAGAGAATAAATGAAGAAGTGGGGAAGATATGAGGAGAATACCAAATTGTGGCTGAAACCTCAGTATTGATTTACTGAGCTCAAGTCATCTGTACAGTGAATCAGGGGCAAATACACTGATTTCTCAATTTCACCCTCAATTCCTCATCATATTTCATGATCTTGGGCTTGTTTTGAAGATATAATATTTCCTCTATTCTGTTCTGCAATCTGATCTTTTATTACATGTCATGTAGTTCTACAATTGTAATCCAGTGGGAAAGCTGATAAGGCTTCCACCATATGAGTTCTTCTCTGATAAGCATGATTTATGGCTGAATTTCAAGGCATAATACATAAAAATCCACCATAAAAATCTGTTTGAAATTTGAGGCAAATCTCATTTGGGAGGGATGGAGAAAATGTTTCAGCCACTCACAAATATTGTCATGTGTGCTCTGAAGTGATTACTAGATGGATTGTTTCATCATAAACATCATCAAATATGTATTTCAGACTGAGCTTCAGATTCCATCCAGTATTCAGCAGTGTGGGTGAGCCTACATCTATTAGCCTTCAGAAATAGTATACTTTTTATGAGATATTTTGCTCAACCAAATTTGAACATTACATAGAAAATATATGCAACCAAGAAAGTAAAGAGATGAACAGATTTGGTGAATATTTGAAGGAGATATTCAGCAGAACATCTTGGAGTGGCATGATGAATATAGATGTTATAAATTTGATGAATATTATAAGTATAAAACCTTTGTGGTGTAGTGGTTAGTTGCATGAATGTGTTACACTTGCATGTTGTGGGAAGTCATGGGTTCAAGTCCTCCTCGTTGCATTTTTAATCATTGATTATATAATTAATGAAACAGATGCACCTGTTTATGTGACAGATGCACCTGTCCCTCATGAGATATATGATGCAGATGCATCCATCCAACTGAAGCTGCTTTCTCACCCACAACATCTCCTGCTTCTCCATTCAACTCTTCATCACTAAGGCAACCATGGTGGCTACTATACTCCACAATAGCTTTCCTGGACACATTCAACTCTTCCACCACCGTGGCTAGCTTCTGGTGGCTGCACAGCCAGAGCCTGTGCTCTGCCTCGACATGCTCACTGCCCTTGATGCTCTTCAGCCATGTCATGCCTGGCTCCTTGAGCCTGTGCAGGTCAAAGCCAGCCACCTTGAGGGTCCACGCCAGCACATCTGATCCACCAGAGTAGCATGACCAGACATCCTGGTGCAGCATGATGAATGCGGTCATGTCATATCATGACAGCAGCGAGAGGAGGCTCTGAATGTATGAGAGGTACTCCCGGTTGCAGATGCTGCTGGGAAAGCAATGGTTAGTGATGGTGGGTGGATGGCAGAATGTTACTCATGGTCCAGCATGTTCTATGGCTTCCCATGTTATGAGAAAGTGAACTGTAGAGGTTTTGATTGCATTGTTAGTTAAGGCACAGCTTCATGCAGGGATCATACTCAACCGAAAGTCAGCCTCTCACTGGCATAACCTAGAGAAATGCTCGTGGGCTTCTTCCAGAGGAAAAGGATGGCGACAGTAATGTAATGTCCATGTGGTTAGCAGGGAACCAGTCGTGATCATGGTTCACTTGATATCAATGCACTTCAGTACAGTAGCACCAAGTGTGGAAGACACCTACACATGTTTTGCAATTCCCTGCCAAGTTCACTCCATGCAGACCACACACTCTGCCATATGCATTGATGAAGTGGCATCCATGTGTGTACAGTCTCCCACCAGTCCCAGAGGACAACTGGTTGTGTGCGAACAAGGGTGGTGAAGGTGATGACAGGATCGCGAGGGGATGCACCTTGATCATATCATGTAGATGCAAGTCAATGTCCAGTTGCAGAGTGATACATATAGTTGCAACGGGCTACTCACAGGGCTGCTAGGCATGGTCGATGTGGTGCACCAAATTGGATTGGTACTCGAACATGGCAATGTGACCATTGATCAGCACATCTCAAGTCTGGCACCACTAGCATTTCATACTCATTAGGAAAGGATGTCAATATTCAAGTAATCCTACAAAAGAAGTAATACATAGAATCAGATCTATACTACTTCTTCAGGCCCAAAAGAAATCCTCATCCTCCCTAAATATAGTAGTCAAGAGATGGGATGTACCAAGGCACCGAATCACATAAAGGCATTTGCGATATAATTGTGGAAACTGAGTGTGGAAATGCTGCAGATTGAATAATGTGCGGAGAGGGAAATGGTCATCATTAGTAATGCACTGAAGAAGTTGCTCGAGATAGTTCTCCCCAAGATAGAGAATGAATGCTGGTTAGTATAACCGATATGTACTGATCGGCCATCACTTTGAAGTCATCCCAGTATTCGAATATCATGACAAATTTGCCTAGCCATGATGTTGAGTGCATCAGCAACAGCCCGAGAATGAACGATGAAGTCGTAGCGAGTTTCAGCAGAGAGTTCAAAGAAGGACACTATATCAATCGAAATGGCTAATCAGTAGCTTGCTCAATTAGTTACAATGAGCAAACTACGCAGGCAACTGACTGTTGGAATAAACGTATTGTGATACGAATCAAATCTATTCCAACTATAAAGTCAACAAGATTTCATTGATATACTTATCACCAATAATCCTATAACATACCTATTGTAAACACAATTGGCAATGTTAGGTGACAGCGAAGTTAAGTGCTAGTTACTTATCAAAAGGATTACGCAGTGTCAACCATATTGAGAATATGTCACGTGTTATGACCTATATCCATTAATTTCGAGCAACAAGGCTATGTACGAATATGGTCAATGTCGATTACATTTCGTCATTATATCCTCATTTATTTCGTGCACTGTCAGTTACTTCCAACTTTCGTCATGATTTCAAGCAGTTCTCTATATGAACATCCTCTCTCTCAAAGTGTCACTTATGAAGACACTAACACATTAGAAGAGGAGACTATATCAGAAGAAAGTGAGAAATCAGAAGAGCATTGATGAAGAATTAGAAGATGGCCTTTACGCTCCTCCACCCAAGCCGGTAATACAAAGACCTGCTGGAAAGAGAGCATGGCAGAAAGGGAGTTATCAGATTGGTCAGAAGATAGGATGGAAACCACGTCATCGAGATAGCATACCCTTGCGAGTTTCCATGATGAAGAAAATAATGATAAAGAAGCAAGCTGCAAAAGAAAGTGCAGGATAATTAGGGACACATCTATGCTATGCAAAGACTTATCCCGTTTCTCTCTATTTGCACACATTTGTCATTACTCAGCACATTTCACCAAATCCATATCATATAATCTGGATTGGATCAGCAAATGGACACTGTGGCAACTGTGACATGGACAAATAGACCTGTGGCTTCATATTCATGAACATTCTGGAATAACCTAGCAGAGAAGAAGTTTCTGGAACTTTCCAGAAGATTACAGTCTTCAAAAGAGGGACTTTACGAAATTTCTACTTCAGAATGTCCTGGAATAATTCAGAAGCTCAAGGAAATTTCCAGAATATTCTGACAGATTTCAGAATAACATAGGATCATGGAGAACATCCTAGGAACTTATAGAACCTGGGAGGATTGTCCAGAAGGAGACAGAACTGTGTAGAAAGTACCAGTAGGTTAGAGATGCTTCCAGCAACTTCCAAAAGCTATTCGTCAGCAGGAAAATTGGTGGATTGGTAAGCATTGGGAGTGGATTGATAAGCAAGAAGGGGATTAGTCAGCCATAGAATAGAATAGAATAGAATAGAATGGAAGGATTCAGGAGGGTATATAAGGGTGAGCGAAAAATCGCCGTAATCATTCGAATATATTCTTCCCCCCCCAGATTCCTCCCTCAGTAGCACTCCCTCACAATTTATATTCTTTCTCTTAACTTGAGGCACATCAGAAGTATTGCCTAGGCCCATCTGCTTACTAAGTATTGACCTGGATTGTTAACTTGCCAAAGCAAGAGACTTTGGAAGTGCAAGTTCAGGCAAAAGGTTGAAGATTGTCAAGACCTTTGTTAGGACAGAGTTCTGTCGCAAAGGAAGTTACCTAAATTGTCAACTGTCCAGACAAGAGATTCTGGAAGCACAAGGTTAGGAAAAGAAGATCAGAAGTTACTGACCTAGATTGTTAGCTTGCCAAAGCAAGAGACTTTGGGAGCGCAAGTTTAGGCAGATTAGTTGTCAGACCTTTGTTAGGACAGAAGCCCTGTCGCAAAGGCACTAGGTGAGCAGTGTTAAGAAAGAGTTTGTTTTTGTTTGGATAATTGTCCTGTGAGTGGATTGAGGAGTATAAGTCTCTGGAAAGAAGTCCAGGAGCATTTCCCCATTCACCAGGCGGAATTCGTCATAGTAGCAAAGTACTGCACCAAGGCAGTGACTTTGTAGGAAGTTTGTAGTGTATTGACAGAGCAAGCTATTTAAGTCAAGCCTTGCTATTGTTTCTAGTCCCACAGGTATATCTCGAGTAATTGAACACCGTAGAATGAAATCACAGAGCATTGTGATCCTTGTGAAAAGTAGAAAGTACGCTTTCACAACCGAACTCGACTGAGCCTCTGTCCGGAAAAGTAGGAAACCCCGTCAAGCTTGGTGCACCCGTCATTTCTAGGAAATAACCCCTCGCTATAAAACAAATATTACTCTCGTCAGATAGTCTTTTGATTATTTGGTAAAAGTAGTGGTTGTTTAATACCAATCACTGGAAATACACGACAGTGCCAACAGAATGTCCCGGACATAAACACATTTTCGGTGCATGTAGTCTAACTCCGGGACACAAATACATTTTTGGTGCATATACTCTAATGTCAGGATATAGATGAATGTCCCAGATGTAAATGTATCTTCGGTGCACATATCTGAACACCAGGATATAAATGAATGTTTCTGACATGAAGTCATCTTTGGTATATATACTCTAACACTGACAAACGAATGTGTTTTTGGTGCACATACTGTAACTCCGAGAAATATATTCGGTGCAAATACCATAACACTGAGAATAAATATATATTCGATGTAAACACTGTAACACCGAGGATAAATATATATTTGGTGTAAACACTGTAACACCAAAAAATTAATATATTTTCAATGCAAACACTTTAAGGCCGAGAAATTAATATATTTTTGGTGCACATACTATAACACCGAGAATAAGCATGAAATATACATACATGTTCGAGGTAAACATGATTATTGTGAATATAAATCAATGTCCAAAATAAAAATACACTTTTAAAGTATACAATGGACTATAAGTGAATGTCTGGTGTATACTCTCAAACCCCGAAATATCAATGCATCTTTAGAGTGCATACTTACATTTCAGACCATAAGTAAATCTTCAAATTTTGAAAAACCAGCAGGTCATAATGCACTGAGACCCCACAGGCCGGACCCTAATTATAGCAAATTATGCTCATCCGGCTGGGACCGGCTCGCCTGTGAAGACAGGTTCTGCCGAACACCAGCTGGCTGTTACTACCAGACAAGTCTGACTGAAAGGTGTGGGGTGGATATTAGCTTTGCCAGCATTTCAAACACTGCATGCTCACATCTGTTGAACTCTCACCGGCAGTCCATTGGTGTTCCACTTTTCGGCAGTTGCCTGGTATTCCTCTTGATGGCCTTTCCCAACTTTTCTCCAAAGCTCACTAGCTGCCGGTTGATATGCCTCAATGAACCGGTGATCACTGCCTGGTTCACCCCCGCTGATTTCCTTGGCCCTCTCGATGATCTCCCAGAAATGTTCTGCTCATCATACTCAATATGCTGTCCACTTTTGAACATATTGTCGCTCATTTGCCTTGCAGTTTCAGTGTTTCTTCAACTTTTCCCTATTCGAAAACCACTGCCTAATTTCCTGTTTCAGCATTTTGTCAATCACCGGACATGTCAACCAAGATCATCATTAACTTCGAATTCTTCATCATTTTCTTCATGACTTTCACTGAATTCAGTTGCCAGCTTCTTTCAAAGTGCACTTCGCTCTGATTTCAAACCATTAAAATGCTCCTCTAAAGCATTTTTCATGGCAAGAAGCTCAGGCTGTGAGAATACAATCTGGGAGGACATTTTGCAGGTGATGGATGAGGGGAAAGTTGATTGCTTGCAGCAGTCCTACATCTCGTGTTTTCTAGTTGATCATGATTGATTGGACATTGAATCTCCAATATCCAATGCTTACATCCACCAATCAACAGTCAACTTTTCAGATTCTCAATCCAGATCCTCACACTGATCAAAATGGGTCCACATTGTGTTACAACATACATCTTCATTCTCAAAACATATCTCACAAACATTTCACCTCTATTAAAATCACTGGGATGTCCATCTAATGCCATTCGAAAGATGGAAGGCATGTTTCAGATCCACAGCCAGAAGGGAAAGTCATGGCGTGAAAATGGCAAATTTTTAAAATGCCGGGTGAATGCCGGTGGTTTTGACCCGGAATTGTGACCGTGTTAGCAGGATGGTTTCAAATGGAGCACAAAGTATGTAGTCACAACTGTTGAAATAATCTGTATTAACTCCAATAAGACTCCAGCATATACACTGGAGACGTCCACCTCATTGAAGAATTTTTCAGCACCCTGGGAATGGCTAAAACACACAGGAGAGTCTGATGCACTGCTCAGTGGAGTATTCCGGGTTATGCAACCCGAGCTATATGCCGCCGGCATTCAATCACTCCGGCATTTATCATGAAACCCAGACCTCCACCCATATATCGGCATGTGGACTTCGGCATTTATGGCCATCCAAATTATATCCAATTGTGAAACATTATTACACTGGGATAATTCTGGAAGACCGGCATGGATGGATCTGCTTGCAACCCTAGGGCAGTATGACAAGGGAGAACTGGAACTGTCGACCTTCGGCATATCAGTGAGTTACGATGCCGGGATGGTGGTTGGACTTTGTGAAAAGGTGGTCCAGCATGGTGCTTGAGCGGTTGATGGGAGAGACTATGTTATGCATGTTTTATGTCATCAGAGGTTCTGGTTCATGCAGGGATAGAATATTGTCACTGGATGTCGATGAAGCATTATGTAGATTTTACAGTGTAAATCAGGTCGTGCATATAACACGTGTGGAGGAAAGAAAAACATATAAATTGAAGGTGTATCTGTATGGCCTTCCCCTGATTCGAAGATGTTCAAGAAACATGTGATACCTCGGCACAATGTAATTTCCAAGGATGGCATTCGACATGCCGAATCAGACATCTTCAGCAAAAGGGCGAAAGTGAAACACACCAGCAATCCGGTGAGTGCCGGACAATCATCTCATGGCCTGTGGCGAATGGGGAAACCACCAAGTGATAATGCTAGGACATCCCCATTGGTCGACATTGTGGAGGTGAATGAACCATATCTGCTACGAAAAACCAAGGTGAGAAACATTGATGATATCCCAGCAATTGTAGCCCTTCACAAAGGTTGCCAGAATCAAAATGACTTCATGCGTGAATGGATACTGCAAAATAATTGGAGTTTCTTCTCAGATTGTCGAAACTGAATACCCATTGCAGGGAATGATGTGTTTGATATGTGAAGCCTGGGAGGGAACATGGAGATGTTTGGAATGCTTCAATCATCCAGTAACATGTTTGGAGTGTACCCGAAACCAACATGCCCGATTGCCATTTCACTAGGTGGAGTCATGGACCGGTGACTATTTTTGACCAGCATGGCTTCGATCTGCTGGAGTGGAATTATACTTGGGACATGCAGGTTGACATTGTCCGGTTGAGGCAAAATGGAATGCTGGCATGGAAGGTGAATCTGATGAAGAGGACATTCCGGTAGAGGAGCCAATGCCGAATATTTCACTGACGATCAATGCGATATCCCAGACATTGGTTGTGGTGGACATCAGTGGAGTTCACCATCTGGAGATTCACTGGTGTGGATGTCCAAATGCTGCACTCTGAATATGCAACTGCTCAACACAGCAAGTCGAAATGCCCTCGGACGGCATTCACATTCAGGGTGCTGGATGATTTTCTGCTGGAGAACAAAGAATGCAAGACTGCAGCCTTGAATTACTATAATAAGCTCTGGAGAGTCACCTCACTGGCATTTCCTCATACCATCCCAGTGAGTAGTGATTTATGTAGGTGATTTGATTTAATGACCCAGGATAGGACCGGTATCGTAAGCTGCTGAGGGTAAGCCAGCAATGGAAAGTGCAAAATGGAGTGGGGAAGCCCATGAGCTGATGGGAGTGAAAGGACTGGGAAGCCATGGTCTTTTCTGTTCAGCTTGTCCTCAGCCTGATGTTAATCTGCCACCAAACTGGCAAAATGATGAGACCAACCAGTAAGATGGCATTCTATTATTGATACCCCGGCAATTGACCAATTTGTTCAGCTGGAAATATACCCAGAGCTTCGTAATGGATGGCAATTTCTCTGCTGAGCATATGAAAATGAGAAAGCTGGATGATGATGTAAAGTTACGGGATGGCAAAGGATTCATGGTCCAGGACCATTATTATAAAAATCATCTGAAAGTGGCAAAGGAATCGAAAGAGGTAAGTAGAATTACTGACTGGGCAGACATGTTCACTGATATTGAGAATGCTGATCACAGCAGTCTACATGCAATGACCATGCAGTGGTCAACCAAGCAAATGCTAACCGACATAATCTGGAAGCCACCAGCATTGGAGCTGCAGCATGTGCTCGGCATGGGTGTTTTGTACCTCATTTGGTGATGGATTTCCAAAAAGGTGAACAGTGAGTCTCACCAGTATGTGTGAATGCCGGATGATATTGACCAGATGCAGGCAAAAGAACATGGATTATGTGTTCAATGGTGCTTTGGCCACACTATGCGGCATAACTCTTCTTTTGCTGTTATATGATATCATATGTCAATATGGCAAATGGATGAGAGCATGGTTTGCTGGGAAACTGTATCTCACAATGCCGGTGGTCTTACAATTCTGCAGGGAATCGGTCTATTCCACATACATGGACATCAAGATCAATGTTTTGCCAGATATTCACTGAACTTCATAGAGGGTGCCAGCCAAATCGATGGGGAAATCATTGAGACCTTATGGGCTCCACTGAATTATATTTCTGGAAGCACTCGGGGATGTCCACAGCACATAGAAAAGAGGTCATCGATGATCACATGAACGATTCTAACTGGAAGAAACTGACGAGGATAAGTAAGCTGACATCCCGGCAATTGGGCACATGCCGATGAATTGATAGATTTTTTCAGTCCCCTCTCTGGTGCAAAAGTACGGCAAGGCCATCGCTGGTGAACAGCTTCACCAGGAGGTTCTAGAGGAAGCCACATGGAATGCTGATGAGGGTGATATTAAAGAATGGTGCACATGATATACAAAAGCAATGACTGAGTGGCATGTGAATGTGGAAGTCATGGATGTTTTTGAGATAAAAAAAATGTGAAGGTGAGCTGGGATATGTTTTCCATGGCACATACAGCAATCTGATATTTTCGAGCTCCAACCCATAGTGAAATTCAGCTCCAACTGGCAAAAGCCAAGGATACTGAGAGGCTTCCCCAGGGGACCATGGCATGGCTATCATCTGGCATGAGAATTCAGGAGACTCAGTAGGTGTTCCTGGCAATCTACATCATTATTTTCTAATGCAGGATAGACTATCACTGACTGCTGCAATTCGGCATATCAGCAAGAACCCAACATCGGCAGAGAAGCTACAATTGTTAGATCGCCAACAGAGACTCCAGACAAGGATTGACAATTTTCAGAAACATGCTGCAGCACACATGATCAGTGCTGGTGACGCCGAAGGTCATCCGGCATTCACTGATGACAATGATGAACTGCCAGATCATAATTCCCCCTGGGTTGATATTCTGGAGGACGGTGTAATGGCAGATGAAATTGTCAGCCTTAGAGAAGATCTGCCACCAGAGAAGCTAATACTGCATATGCCATCAATGCTGGGGTGGAATTCATGCTGGCGATTGCACCTGAAAAAAATCATCGAGCAAGAGGTGGAACTTCGAAAGGGACAAATGAATGATGCCCTTCACCGAATTCAGCTGGCACTTGGATACAAGTCATTTTTATACCAGACACATGTCTGTGAAGCAAACAGTCAATGGTCTAAACTTTGGTCTTTCGATGAGGTCAATATGTTGAAAAATGAGATCAGGAATCAATCCCAAATTTACCATCATTCCTGGTGTTGTCTTCAAGCTTTGTATCCCAGCAATCTGATGATTCATGATCTGAACTGGTTGACAGAGAAAAGAAGTCTGTTTGACCGGTACAAAGTTCTATCACCAGAGGACTTGAAGGTCAGCACTGCTCTAGTGGAGGCACACACCAGGGGATTATGGAATAAACCTTTGGCTTGGTTTTGGACCATGGACCTGGCCAGTGATAGTGATGATGTAGCTTGGATGAGGAAATGTGCATATATTTTGCTATATCGCCAGTGGACCAGATCTGATGGCAAATGATATCGGCCAGCACATAGTTCACGGGTGAATTGGCTCAGAGCAAAAGCCTGGACTGATCGGTGGAGGGAAGAGGTGGTAATTGTCAGGTCTGAAATGGATTGGACTACTAAATATTTCCAGCAAGCGAATCTCAGTGGAAAGGGCGAGCAGTAAAGATGACTGATAAAGGGCACTGGTGTTATGCAATCTGGCAAGCTGGAATGTGGAAGGCATTTGCTGATTGTGCAATGGTTACCTTTAGAGAGGTCCTTTCTCAATAGTGTGTACAATTTTAGCATTCTGGCATATTGCACTGTTTCTCCTCCGGCAATACCTTATGTGCCAGGTTGCCGCTAACATTCAACACATGCCAGTCATTAAGAAAATTGCTCATAGCATGGCATATTTTATTCTATGTATGGCATCATCCTTAGTCACCCATAGTCACCTGATGTTTTGATGAATTTTCATTTCTCAGAATCATGTGAAGTGCATAATTCCTATGCTTCTGAAGGTCTAAGTGACAGCTTTTGTGCTCATGACCAGTATTCTGAATATAATTGCCGGATCTTCGGTGCTTCAAATTCATGAGACATATGGCCCATGATTTATCTGCATGGGTCCAAGTGGATGAAGATAACATTTTTATTGCACTGAGCACTTCTAATTGCATTTTTCCCAGGTTCTGCCATGTTGGCATTCAGTCCAAGAAGCTTCTTTTTCTAAAGATAACAATCATCAAATTTGGTGTCATATATTTTGCCATGGGTCGGTCGAATATGTCAAACCCCAAAAACCATGGTGATTTCAATTCTGAGATAATGATCAAACATTCAATATCTTAGTCAATCTCACCGGCATATATGGTAGTGTATGTCTAAATTGGTCATCATATCTTCAGATCAGCTGTACAGCATTGCCATCAGTGCCTGTTTTCATGGACCCCAGACACCTAGATCAACTATTTGATCTTAGATGGCAAAAGATCATTGATGTAAATAATATCATTTCTGTTATATAGGGCTCTCCTGAGATTGATCCTGTCATCATTCCACTCTCATGAACATCTCGCCTAACCTCCATCATGACCGCACTCCTTTTCCAGCAAATGACCAGTTTTTTTTCAACTTCATTGACCAGAAAGTCTTTGAACTTATCTGGAGGGGGTGAGCATGTCAGTCCTGTGGTGATTTCATTTGCTGCTAATTATTTACCAGGAATGGTCCATATGCTGAATGGTTCCTCAATATCGATGAAGATTGCCAGATGGCGGCAAATATTTTAGAAGGGCAGGTGTTGGACGGCATGAGGAAGGTCATGAGGCGATCGACCGTGATCGCAGCGATTTGTGAATGTATCCCCATCAAGGAACCCCAGATTGCCAAAGAAGACATTCCCACAATTGAATGCTACATCACATTCATAACTGCCACTGCAATGTCTCGATGAGTTTGGGTAAGTGTTATTATTTTGTACCGTCAAACATGTTGACATTGAAATTTAGCTTGTTCCAGTCAGCAGCCCCATCCCTTCCCAGCCTGACCTCACCCCCCAAACCCCGCCTGCACTGGGAGTGCTCCTCTTTAGGAATGGGGGCTTCCATACACCCCGCATGCTGAGCCTCTATACCGAAATTGGAGGACCTCAGACGCAAGGTGATCCTTCAACACCACGCACTCAAATGTCAGTCTGCCGGTCCATTGCCATGCATCTAGGGATTGACTCGCCGAGCATCATCCTGGCACATTCCTCTGGCTCATCAGATGTTTTCCTCAATCCTGACACTGACAATGTGCCGATCCCCTGCCTCTTCCAATGCCATGCCGAAGAACCAGACTTTTAGCTGGTTGGACATTGTTTTCGTTTTTTTGATGGGGGAGGAAAGATGAATCGCTGTAGCTGTCCGGTGTAATTGTATCTCACATGTATTGTCATTGCTTTAAATAAATTGTATTCTGGCAAATTTGTCAAAATCCATAAAAGAACGCCGAGCTGGCATTTCAACTCTGCGCTCCAGAGTTGAAAGGTGATAATATTTATTGGACATCCGGAATTCACTCAGTCATCTGGCACCATATTGAAATGCCACTTATTAACAAGTCTCCAGTCAATGTAACTCTGATTTTGAATCCTGCTTATGTGCATTTTATCCCCAGTGCGAAATGTACCTATAAAGCAATGATGGTTATGTGTGGTTGCCCAGCTCTCTGTGTTTGCCTTGGCAAATGTTTTAAATATCCATTATACATTAGTCAATGGCAAATCCTGCTGTGCTTTTGATTCCCCAAGTTAAATCACTGGGAATCTTTGTAAACATCAAACACCGAGTGTTACTGCCGGTCGATCAGTCGATCAGCATCCCGGTCTTATCATGTATTCTCATGCTAGTCAGACCTCTGGTTTCTTTGATATACAGTTGTGAGACTGCCGATATACCACAGCATGATTATTGCCGAATGTTCTATGAGTTAAGGTTATATTAAATGCCGGTGGAATATCAGTTATCAAGTTAATGTCATTTTAAAATGAAGTGGGTGTGATATGGCCAGACTGTGGTTGCAGCATGTGAAAAAGGCAACATTATGCTGATTTATACTCGGCCGGACTGTGGTTGTGACATGCAAAATAGGTGGCAATACCCGGTTGCTATCCCGGCCGGACTGTGATTATGGCTGTAAACTGTAGGAAGTATTCCGGCATTCATGTGGCAATTGTTCAGCAAATCAACCAAATCACCAGCATAGTCAGCTGGCCGGACTGTAACTATAGCTGTTTCAGGATTGCTGGCTGGACTGTGATTATGGCCGTAAATTGCAGAAAATATTCCCACATTAATCTGGCAATTGTTCAGCAAATCGACCAAATCACCAGCATATTCAGCCGGCTGGACTGTAACTACAGCCGTTTCAGGATTGCTGGCCAGACTGTAAATACAGGAAACACCAGAAGACCGGCTGGGACCGGCTGGCCTGTGATAACAGGGCATATTTTTGACCGGCTGGCTGTTAGTAACAGGTGAAGTAACTGAATGAGCTCTCACATTGCTAGTTGTCAAATTGACTTTTCATCTCAAAAAGTCATCACACTTGGGAGGTCTCTCCAGTCTTGAAATTATGTCATTTTGCCTGACAGTTTACATCTTGTTGTAAACTATGTACTTGTATTTATTACTCCAGAATATTCTAGTAAATATTCTAGTATATAGTATACTTGGTGAAGAGCCACATAGTGATCTTGCAATTCTGTGGAGCTCACTCAAGTGATGCTTTCTCTCCATATATCAGTATATGACCATATCCAGCTTCAAGAGGAGAGAATTACATGTATGTACCTGATGAAATCCTAGAGGTAAAGAGGAGACATGTTGCTGACACCTAGTGATGTTTACTAGAATAGAGTAGTAGTGATAGACTCAATATGTACTTCATTTGTAATGTATCAACCAACTGAAAGAAATTGATATCTCTCAAAGCTGGTAAGAGACATGCAATGTGCAAAATAAACAACACAGAAACAGAATAGGCAAAGGCAGCATCTCCACTACAGCCATCCAAACATAAGCCCAACATATCACACTGGATGTGATTTCTTGGACTCAAGTTCCAGGAAAGTAAGGTGTATAGTGCTGGTGTCTTGACAGCGCTAGTCAAATGCAAAATTTGTTGATGTCTCCTATGGAGCCAATGCCCCTGGATTTTTGTGAAATTTTGTTGAAAATTTTCAGCAGTCACACATCACAGACCAAGTTGTCAAATTGGTCAACTGTTTTGGCAGTGTCACACATCACAAGGGCTATTGAATTGATCAAAATGGTATAGTAATCTAAATCAAATGATGGCAGAGTGAAGATGGCCAGTGCATATTGACATTTTTGAACTTTCAAACAGCAATCATGTGCAGACAGACTCCCACCATGTGTGACCAAATAATCTCGCAAGGTAATTCACTACCCTGTGAACTAATGTGTGCATCAGACAAGCACCTGCCATTACACATTGCCACTCATACTCTGGCACAAAATATGCACACCTCTGCATTTCAACAATGTGTCTGAGACATTCACATAGCTTGCTCACTTCAATTATGTGATGAATGTGTGCATGCCAGTTTCTCTGGAGTGTGATAAGGCATGAGTGTAACCCTAGAGTGGAGTCTATGTACAAGCTGGCATGACCTGTCTGTCCCCACTCATAAAATCACCATTTGGTGCTTCCTGCTTGATCTGAGCATGATCTCATCATCTTTCCCTTTCTTTCTTTACTTTTTGGCTCTCAGCATAGATGAAACATCCAATTCACCCAGTTTCTCTTACTGTAGCTACTTTCATACTATTTTGACCAATACATCTGTCTCAAATCCCTCTTCCACATTATCTCCCAGTGCTGCAGTAATCCAGACACCCTTTCAGATTTCTCTTCTGTGATGTATGCTCCCTTGTGTGCCACTTTTGGATCTGTGTTTACACAACTTTGCAATGCTTAGCAAATTAAACATCTCACTTAACAAATGGCCACCATATAGCATGCACATATAGCCCTTGCACATGCACATGCAATGCTCAAACCCTATAATCAGCCACCATCTTTACAAACTATTCTTCATCACCTGCATCTTTCTTTGCCTATCTCTCATTAAAACTAACAAAGTTAGCCAACTTTGATGGTCATTTACTTACATCATCACATATATCTTTTCAGCCTATCACCATCAACAAACTCAAATCTGATGTCTTTATCAATATATGATATTATGATCTAGATGGCTATAATTATGCTACTATGAGACTTATCACATTCTTTAGGGCATTGCACAACTTCATAAATGACTGCAATCTGGAAAACCAACTCACCTTGGTCTTTCTCATGTCCTCCCTAAAGCAAAAAAAAAAGCTCCTTATATGCCTTTTGAGAGAATCCAGATTTCTTCTCAGAGTTTATTCCAGCTTTGTTCACAAGGTTTCAAGCACAGAAAATGAATGTTAACTACTGTGCTAGAATCTTTCAGAATATTTTAGCTTTTTTTCTATACTGTCTTCTTATTTCATCCAATGTCCTAGGTCATCTGGCCCTCAGATCTGCATAGCTTTAGTAAAGATCTTACAAATTTAGGATAGAAAATTACAAATCCATGATGTCCTTTTCTCCACCTCAGACATCTTTATTTTACAGAGTATATAGCTTTTGTAAGTCTTTGTTACTCATTTAAGGTGTTCTCTGACTAATGAAGATTCTGTATCTTAGGAGTTGCATATCCTCATCAAGATTGTTATAAATCTGAAGTAGTTACATGTAGCTTAAAGAGCTCGTGGTCTATAATTTTAGGACTATGAATGAACAAGAAAATGACAGTAATGAGGAGGAATATGACAAGAATAGTGGGGACCAATGATAGTAAAAATAAACTCCAGAAAGAGAACCAGAAGCTGAAAAAAAATTATAAAAGAAAAGGAGGATTTTGATAATGAAAAAATGTCTCAAAGTTCAGAAAGAGAAAGCAAAAAGCAGGAGAAGAAATCTCTTACACTATCTCAAAAAAGGTCATAATGAGATAAATGCTGAGCCTGTTTTTTTGCTAATTTGTAGCATCATGTACTATATGAAACAGTGCACTGTATATTACAAATTGAGACTTTGCATGTCACTCTTTGACTCTTGTTTGATCTTCTTGCTATGAGTCCTAAACTGTTACATGCATTAATGCTGAGTGCATTATCTAAAAATTTTGATGATTCACAAGTTTATTCATTGTCTGAAATCTGGTAGCTTATTAGGACAAAAAAAGCTAATACTTTTTTTGCAACTACTCAAATACTCTCAAAATACTATTGAAGAATGCCAAAGAACATGAATATTATCAGCATAAAGATGTGTCAAATTCATGAGTTTGAGATTGGCAAAGGTATGTTGGTGGCATACATCAAGCATGTTTTTCTCCCAATCACTTGTGTACTTATTGCAATTAGTGTAGAATATGTATTCATACATTTAGCATTAAGAGAAATATAAGTTTCATTTGATAGTATACTGCTTTCATGTAGCATTGCCACCATCACACTATATATAGTTAAGTCTCTGGACATAGTGAATTGCAGATATCATTTGAAACTCTGAAGCAAATTTTATTCTGTAAACATTTCTATGTTTACAGTTATGTCTATCTTTATATAAAAAATGGCATTTAATTCTGAGTAATTAATGAGGAATATGCATAAAGCTGAATGTGAAGCAAGGCTTTAATAGTGTTATCATGACTTTGACTATTAGCCAGCAATAGTCAAAGCTGAGTAGTGTTGCCATGGCTTAGTCACACCTGTTTCAGCTTTTTAGATATTCTGATGTGAGTTTTGCAGCTAATGACATCATTTTAATTGAAATTAATAGCTGAGATGTATATGTATTTGAATGTAACACAACTATTTGTATAATTATCTTTGATATGTTTCAATTTCAGTTCATTGGTAATAAAGCTGACTAAAAAGTCGGACTTTACAATCAGCTTTTTGGTCATATCTCCATCAATGCAACTTATAACGTTTTAATCTTTGGCAAGCATATGCCACTATATCTCAGCTACAAAATTAACTAAGATCACTATTATATCTGAAAAACTGCACAAGTTATAAGTCATATATTATTTAGGCCTGACTTAGCTGTAGCAACACTATCACACCACTATTATAGCCTACACTGATCTTGAGTTATTGTCAATGATGTTTCGGTCTGATAACACATCTGAATCAATCTTCATAGCAGTAAGTGACATGTCATCAGACATTATTGAGTTCAAGGACAAATCAGACAAGAACTTCAGGCCTGTGCACAAGGTGCCACCTTTCACCAGTCCACATCACACCTGACAGACCTTATGAGACATAGCTGCTGACAGATTCAGGATCAACTGACGATGAGCTGATGCATCTATGCTGATGATCTCAATGAGACATGTCTATGGTGAGCATCATAATCCACTTATACACCCATGTATAACCTCTGTAACTCATTTGAGAAAGCATTTATATAAATTGAGAAAAAGGCAAGTCATTATTATGTAGCACCTTTGTCTAGCCTAGCTTCCTTGTAGGATCCTTGAGATACCCTTTCTTAAACTTGTACTTTTAAAATTATAGTGTAAATAGGTGACAATCCAAGGTGAATTTCAGAGAGAAAGCACAGAGGAATCTCTATGATGAAAAGAGATAAAAATGATAAGATTCTCTCAGAACCAGCTTAGACAGCTTATATACTTTGAGGAAATTCTAGAACATTTCATGAAAATGACTTATTCTAACTCCTCCTGACTCATCCATCCTGAACTGTCTTACTAATTCTCCTCAAATTTTGACCATTCATAACTTATTATGATCATTCATGACTATCTTTACTTGGTTCTGACTTAGCTTACTTAGACTAGTTCTGACAAATCATAGTTTGTCAGAGGCCATCTATTTTTAGGCCTAGAATATTCTAGACTATGTTATAAATACATTAAAACCTACAAGTCTAGTGTAAAATTTTCTTTTAGGGCTCATTTTTACTTTGAATATCTTATTTCTATTTATATCCCCAACTTTTCTCCTTCTTTTTATATCTGGGTCTTGTCCAGATGATCTTGACTTATTTCATGAGTAATGTGAAGAATGAGCAAACATGCCCCTGGGTAAAATATTATGAATGTGTCCTTGATCATATCAAAAATATGGTCACTTTGACTGGCATTGCACAACATGCATATGACCTTCTTATAAGTCTTGTCTCCACACTGATATCATGGTTTCAAGTGCTAGATGGATATTTTGAAGACATTTTCGATGCAGAAATTGGTGTTAAGGCTTTCCATCATGAGTTGTCTGTCAATAATGTCATGAAAAAATGGAGCTGCCATGTGATGTTTTATTTTGGCAGAGATGGTGGAGGCCTTCTAGTCCATAGAATTTATCCTAGCAGTGATGCCCATCATTATCCCCTTTTAAATGACATGATATGAATTCTGATTGTGGACCCTGTGAGAAATAACATTGTAGGATTGCAAATTCAAACCTCTAATGGCCTTTAGTGAATAAGCTGGATGCCAGTCATCAGGATCCTTATCGTCTTCATCTTCACTCTCCATGACTTTTCAGTTGACAGTTGATAGGATGTCATCATACATCATTATGACACTGTCCACCCTGCTATGTCCTATGGTACTAGAGAAGAAATGTGGAAAAAGTTCGAATTTAACATCTGCATGTGAGGAAATGTACTCCATCTCATCATTTGTTTTCTCAAAATGATGAGAGTTTGTCCACACATAGAGGGCTGAGGTCTTTGTCAGATCCTGAAGCATGCCGCAGTGTGTGTCACGTGCCCCAATAAGTCTGTCACATTTATGAATTCTATTATCATCCTTGCTGAAAATCAGATCAAATTCAAGATCCACTTTTGTGTCTGGCCATTCCCAATGATGATGTGATAAATTAATTGTGAACACATAGCAATGGTCTGACTGGAGGAGGATGATTGCACCAATTCCACTTCATGCTGGCAAGATGCACTGACATTCTAGGTCATGTTCCTCAGCCAGCATCGTTGAAAGGAGTGTTAGGATCACTTCGGGCTTGAGAGCATTGTATCTTCAGACATGTATTAGATACAAGAGCGGACAATGTGAAATTGATTCTGTAAAATGTCAGAAGGGTGACTTAAATGGACAGTAACAAAGCAAACTACTACTGAGATGTACATAATGTCAATGAACTCCATTACATCCTCGTGTGGCGCACAGGAGAATGAGAACAAGCATAGGAGTGTCTGGAGTGGGGGGGCAGTCTGGGTGGGGCTGATGAGGGTCTGTGGAGGTTATGCTCCCTATTGAGGTGCAAGTATCTCATTGGGGGATGAGTTCATTCAAAGATGACTGCAGCGTGCTACGTGATACTCAAGAATACACTTCTGAATTATGGCAGCATTATTTCGGTGTTTCTCTAGGGTCATGGTGATAGATTCGAGGTTATACATGACATTTTGAACTTCGTATGTTTCATTCACAATTTGTTCATTCCTATATTTCTCATAGAAATGAGCTTTCTCCACAGTGGAGCGATACATAGAGAGCAGCGATGTGATGAAGGTAGGGAGAGGTCGACCATGGCGAGAAAAATAGTTTACAGTAGAAAAAGTGACAGTGTCTTCGAGAATTACAAAAGCAGGATTGACTTTAGGACCCTACTGCTCATACACAAATGCACGATGGGGCATGGACGGATTGAACTTCTGGGGGTGTATGGTTCAATCGTGAGGCCCCCACCTAGGCTAGGTTAGATACTTTGAAGTGAAATATTCTCAGTAGCAAGAAAGCCAATTGCAGTATCATTAAAGTATAGTTCAAATTTTCACAGAATCTTTCTTGTTTGACTGATCAAACATGAGCTTTGAAAGTGCAGACTATTTTGTCAGCTAGCTGGCTATGAGTTACAGAAGTTATAACTGAATAAGCTCATTTTTTTTAGCTGATATAAGCTAGTAGATTTGCTCACCAGGAGCTGACTTTTAGAAAGCCAATGGCAGCTCAACTTTGGCTTTTTTCTGCTCAGCTTTAGTGTTGCTACAGCTAAGTCAGGCCTAAATAATATATGACTTATAACTTGTGCAGTTTTTCAGATATAATAGTGATCTTAGTTAATTTTGTAGCTGAGATGTAGTGGCATATACTTGCCAAAGATTAAAATGTTATAAGTTGCATTGATGGAGATATGACCAAAAAGCTGATTGTAAAGTCCGACTTTTTAGTCAGCTTTATTACCAATGTAACTGAAATTGAAACATATCAAAGATAATTATACAAATAGTTGTGTTACATATACATCTCAGCTATTAATTTCAATTAAAATGATGTCATTAGCTGCAAAACTCACATCAGAATATCTAAAAAGCTGAAACAGGTGTGACTAAGCCATGGCAGCACTAGGTGTGGAGTGTCTTACAGAACTCTGAAGATACATCATTCTAGGTCTGATTGAATATCAGAGACACTGGCACCACACAAAGCCTCTCATATAACATCATGTCCTTCTTCATCCTGACAGTTGGATGAGACGGTGAAATTTTCAAGAGACTAAACCAAATATCGAGAATGAGAAGAACGTGTGCTGTTCACTGAACTTGTTTTGTGCAAATGATGTCTGACTGGCAACCTGAGGGAGGTGGGCGAGGAAAGACATCAATATCTCCTCGTCAGTGATAATATGCTTATCACTCTCATCTCACCAAATACTTATTGTAGAGGGTTTTACCTTCACGATGAACATGAGCACATCACCGACAGGGCATTGGATAGGAGAGATGTCAGCTTGGGTAACAAGTATACATCCATCCAGGATTCGTAGTTTTGGGTGTTCATTCAGCTTGGTGCATGTCTGCTCAAACACTCTTTGGGGGGAAGAAAGCTAGCCACAAATTATCCAGTAGTGAATGGGCACTATATAATTTGACTTGAACCGAGTAACAGAACTCTACCATCAGGAATGTGTAGATGTCATAGAGGGCACTTTTCTGCATTTTGTAGATATAGACATAATTCAGCATTAACTGCAGATATGTTTCGAAGTCATCCTTTGATTTTGAATTGAACTAATCACCTTTATATTGTTACTTAACACAAGGAAAAGCAGAATTGAATGCATTACATACACTGTTAGTCAGCCATTTCATGTGTTGAGGCCCTGTTCCCTGCATCAGATGTCATTGCTGTAATTTATAATATTATGATGTATATACTTCATTCTATCATAGCTACTAAGGTCCCATATAAACTTAACAATATGCAACAGTTATTTTCCTGAGTAAATTAAATTCTTTTTTTATTTGAATATAAAGCTTATTCTATTAGATAAACATGGAAAATATTACAATATGATTTCAATATATTTGTAATTGTCCACATTATTTACAATATTTTAGCATATAATATTGAAAATCCCATCCAGTGCCAATTATATGCAAAATAAGATATTTAACTATAATGTATTTCTTTATATAACTATCTGCATACTAATATATTTTTATATACTCATTAAAAGTATGTCTTTAAGTTTATATAAGATATTAAACATAGTATAAATGTGTATAGGTGTGCAAATATTTATTATTCTTCATTGGCAATGACTCAAAAGCATAGAAATAAAATCTCAGAAAACTTATACAGATTGGGTATATTGTAGGACCTCTGTTTAGATTGAAAATATAATTTGACAAAGAAGCTAATTTCCAAATTAACTGATACTGTTAATTACTATGAGTCCTGCATTTGCTATATTGTGAAATATGATGAAGTTCACCCTTTCTGCTAAAATTAACATTAAATTTGAAACTCTCATGACCTAAATGAGATTTGCCAGATGAATGGCAGAGTCAAGAGTGATTCAACACATGGCATGTATATGATTTCAGTTTGTAGTAAAGTAGAGTTTCATAATGCAGAGCTTGCTCCACCAATAAGCACCTTTGCATTTAACTATGCTAGATGAGTGCCATAATAGATTTTTACATATATGTGCTAATCACATAAACTAGAGGTATGCACTATAAATGGCAGCCTCATAAGGGGGCATTTGCATGAACAACTGACCAACACAGATGGCCCACTAGCAGACAATTACTTCTATATTGTAACACATAACATTATGATCAATAGCACACTAAACACAGGTGTTAAATGATAGCCTACTATGCACCATGAAATAATGTATTGAGAGTGTGATTCTCATGATCTAACCCTGCTATAATGTAAACTAGTACATTTTTCACAACTTTTCACAACTTTTCAGGGGGTAATGATTTTCACCCCTTTTAATCATAGATGCCAGGTTAGACACTGAGATAGAAAAATTGGTCATACCAAGAGGTTTGCCCACCGTAGGCGGGCCGGAAACGGCCAGGAGAGGTCTCCGGAGTTGCCAGATTAGGTACCAAGAGCAGTCTCTGTACATATTGAAGTTTGCACTTCATCACTTTTAAATATTTATATCATACATTTATAACTATGTTTATATCATAAAACATATCAATATCTAACATTTTCGACTGCTATATGTCAAGAGGTTTAGCATGAACAACCACCGACAAACTCCATCCTTCATTGCCTTATTTGGTTTGCGCTCTGTGCTTCCTCGCCTCCTTAAGCGCCATGCCATCAATCTCAGGATCGGCTTTGAACACTGACATGGTGGGCACATCATTATGTATCATACACTAGGTACAACTAACCTGATAAGCTGGCTATCTGCATGTCTGTCGTCACTGCTCACTCCCCTATCTTAGAATCTATTGAGAACTTGACTAATACTCCTGACGGCGGTGTACTCCTTCAAGTTGACCATTGTCTTCGTTCACCTGAACCCACCATGTACTCCTGCCTTGATGCCCTCCACGAGCACGTAACCTGGCCACTTGACTCTCTCAGTGGGCCTCTCAGCTCTCAGATATTTTTGCACCCCATCCCGAGGAGGCCGGACATTGGACCTGCTCAGTCAATCTGAACCCTCCTATTGAGCTTTCAGTCTTCGAGCTTAGCTTTTGCCCAGTTGCTTTTGAAGTGCTCGGGCATATTGCAGTCAAGGATTGCCATCTTACTGGAGGTGGGCCATTAGTGGAAGACAGCGGAAACTTACCGGTGATAGCTTCGTGCTGGATTGAGGCACTTCCTGACTTTGGGTCGGAAATCTATTGGCGGCGGATTAGACCGGCAGCTGAAGTCATTATCAATGCTGCTCCGGGACCTGTCAATACGTCGCACACCTTCCGCACTGATCCTGCAAACGAGGCCATGAAGCTGCAAATTGTGTGGCCCTTCTGTGCATACTCAGCGCAGGTAAGCAGCTCTTTCGCATCAATATCTCGAGACTCATTTCAATGCATGACATAGCCTCTCTTGAATACATTACCAGTTTTTGACAGATACGGGGTGCCATGCATTCCTGGTTCACCCGCTGAAGTCCTGCATGACT